>JAVLUX010000002.1:8300000-8912500 GCA_032164185.1 Moxostoma hubbsi | reverse complement strand
GTTATTCAGAATAAATTAACACAATATTATTGTTTATGTTGTTGTGTTCTGTTCAGCGGCCCTGTTATATAATCAACGCGATTTTCATGTAGCCTAATGTTATTCATGAATATGCATGTTATGTTGCTATATGAAATAATGTAAATGTTAATGTGCGTTATTTTGTATGTCCATATATCCTCTCAATGTTTTTATGTTACTTGAATGGTTTTGTTCCAAGCGACTTTTATTGATAATTAACAGACTCATTGATAGCCTAAGTTGATCGCATTATTTTCCGTAACATAAGATTGTATGGAATAGTCTGACTGAGGTCAGTGTAGCCTACTTTAGCGTTCATTTGATTAAATATTGTTTCTGAAATCGGATAGGTTAAGTCGAAGGTCCGTGTAATTTTGCGTCCATTCCTTTTTCCTTTTTTAACTCGGAATTGAAAAACGAAACGTATGCTTTCTTCTTTATTCGTTTTTAGACTGGTGAAACAATATTCACATACAAACTTATTTTCTTTATATACTCTGTCAGTCATAATACAGGTTAGACAATAATAATACAGGGCTAAGATTATTACAAATAAAAACACAAGATTGTGACGCGGAGCGTGTGCGCGCACTGCATTACATGGAGGCGCGGGCGCGAACACTTGCGTTTTCCTATCAACAGTGGAAACAACTTAAAAAACTGTATCATTTCTGCTCATAAAGAAAATAATAATACATCATTCGCAACTACTTGTATTTGTGTAAACTCACAATAACAAGAAAACGTTGTGCTTTTGTAAAATTAAAATAAAACAATCAGGCGCGCTTTCATGATCTCCGTGGAGAACGCGTCTCAAACATGAACTGAAACAAAATATAGCGTATGTAGGCTAAAGCTTGAAATGTCCACTTTTAAACGAACACATTCGAATCGAAAGCAAATACCGTCTGACCATGAATTTCTCTCTAAAGGCGCATCCGCTTTACAGCGGAGATGGAGATATGTTTCCAGCCGACAATGATTTAGAAAACACAAGTTATTAAAAAACAATTAAAATGCCTCAGTATTTTTTCAGACACATTTATTATTAGTAGTCTATAAATCACCTAAACCCTAAATCACCTATCTGTATGGTTCCAGAGGCTCTTCTCATTCAGCACTGCGGGAAAAATATAATTTCCGGGTTTGGCCTTAGAAAACCAGTAAAATCGACATTTTTTCCATATTAATTTGTGAATATTACAAAAAAATTTAATAAAGGGGAAAAAAGTCATAAACAAAAATCTGAAAATATGTCAATATTAGAATTTTTATTTTATTTTTTGCGCAGCATTTAGTGTAGGCTATAACGTACAGTTCAAATTACAATTTTGGTGTTCAATTTTGCGTTTTAAAAATACAACCACCGTTCATTTTTCGTTTTTCAATTACGGGTTAAAATAGACTCGCCTTGTTTCGTCTCTGTTTGTGTAGGCCTACATCCCAGTCCTCCTGTCAGTGTGTTTATCTTTCGCGCCGTGGACAGTTACGGTCTAGTCCATTTCATTGTGAAAATAGGGGTGTATGTGTAGGGACAGATAACCATGAACTGGACATTTTAACCAGTACTTCAACGTTTCAACATATTTCTTAAGAATATTAATAAAAATGTACCATGCTTTTGAACCGTTCATGATGATAAGGGGCCTTTTATTTGATTTTTTTTTTTTTTAGGTTGGTTGGGGGCCCCCCTACTACGACTGCTGGTAGGGGGCCCCAAGCAGCCGCCTACCTATGCCTCTATGTTAAGACCGCCACTGCTTGTTGATGCTAGAGGTCAGAGGAGAATGGGCCGACTGATTCAAGCTGATAGAAGAGCAACTTTGACTGAAATAACCACTCGTTACAACCGAGGTATGCAGCAAAGCATTTGTGAAGCCACAACACGCACAACCTTGAGGTGGATGGGCTACAACAGCAGAAGACCCCACCGGGTACCACTCATCTCCACTACAAATAGGAAAAAGAGGCTACAATTCTGTCCTCAAAATCCTCTGCAGAAATCCTCTGAAACGGTGCAAGTCCCAAACCAGGCAGTGATGCAGCTGCTCAGGATGCTCTCAATAGTCCCTCTATAGAATGTGGTGAGGATGGGGGGTGGGAGATGTGCTTTCCTCAGCCTTCGAAGAAAGTAGAGACACTGCTGGGCTTTCTTGGTAATAGAGCTGGTGTTGAGGGACCAGTTGAGTTTCTCCACCAGGTGAACACCAAGGAATTTGGTGCTCTTGACGATCTCCACAGAGGAGCCGTCGATATTCAGCAGAGAGTGGTCACTCTGTGCTCTCCTAAAGTCAACAACCATCTCTTTTGTTTTGTCAACATTCAGGGACAGGTTGTTGGCTCTACACCAGTCCGTTAGCTGCTGCACCTCCTCTCTGTACGCTGACTTGTCGTTCTTGCTGATGAGACCCACCACGTTCGTGTCATCAGCGAACTTAATGATGTGGTTCGAGCGATGCATTGCTGCACAGTCGTGAGTCAGCAGAGTGAACAGCAGTGGACTGAGCACACAGCCCTTGGGGGCCCCAGTGCTCAGTGTGGTGGTGGTGGAGATGCTGTTCCCAATCCAGACTGACTGAGGTCTCCCAGTCAGGAAGTCCAGGATCCAGTTGCAGAGGGAGGTGTCCAGGCCCAGCAGGTTCAGCTTTCCAATCATGTGCTGAGGAATTATTGTGTTGACTGCTGAGCTGAAGTCTATGAACAGCATTCGAACGTATTATGGTGTATTTCTTTAAAAACAGGATGTTTTTCTGTTAATTAGTTGTATTCTGACATATATATTTGATATATTTCCTTTAGTTATATGCTGACATGTATCTTTAAAATATATGGTGTGTCTCATTAAAATACATGTATTTCTTACATAGATACTTTTAATAAGTTAGGTATCTCTTATATGATATATTTCTGACATGGTGTCTTGCTTTAATGAGTTGGATGTTGATGTATACCTTTAAAGCGTGTATTTTCTTTCATCAATCAAATAATATTGTGTATAAGCAAACGAAGCCACCTCTTTATGAGGGTACACTGGAATGTAGGTTAAAGGTAAAAGGTATGTGATGAGGACACTGCTGTTTGTCTCTTACACAGGTGTTTCTAAGTTAATTTGCTCTTTGCACGAACTGTGACATATGCCCAAGATGAGAAGATATATGTTTTTTTTAAATAAATAGGTGAGGTTTTCCACCAATATTTAATTAACGACGGGCATAAAACATATTGATGGTGAAGGAAAAGACAAGGGCAGTGATCCCAATGGTCAGAGATAGTGGGTAAAAAGATAACAAAAAGGTATATAACTGAGAACTTAGGATGATGTAGTCAGAACGGACAGCTGACCGGACTCATGTTTGTTGGTGTTCAATAAACTTCAACTTTGGCATCTGGAATTTGGGACTCCGAGATTTTTCTAACAACTTAGAGAGATTCTTTGCGATATTCCACGACATATCCAGTGGCGACCACGAAGGGACGGCTTTGAAGTCGAAGGGGCAATGGCCACTGAAAGGATGGCTGGCACGAATCGCACAAAACCACCAGCGCCAGAAATCGAGGTAAGCGTTTTGCGGTGTTTTTGTGTGATCTGTGATAGCAAGTCCCAGTAAGTAGCTTCCCTAAGACTTTTGGTGGTCCAGACATAGAATAATTTGGACTAATTGGCTAAAATAGAGGCGAGTTCCAGATTTCAAAAATTAGGAGTGGGATTATTTATGAAAGGTTATTTAAAAAAGGAAGAGAAAGCCCAGAGGTAAGACGAGAAGCGACGGCGCGTGAAAATTCCTGCGATTAGGTGCATTTAGTCATGTTTTGGCCAGAAGATTGGCATGGAAATCCTGTACAGGTAAAAATCCTAAATTGGGTGGAGAAGTGAAATTCGCGCAAAAATCGTCCGGGTGTTAGATTAAGTTATTTAGAAGTGTTTGATGGAACCCGGACTGTGCAGAAAACGGGGAATTGTTGAACTATGTGCATGCTTGAGATAATGAATAATGTGCATGACTAACTATGTTGTTGGTGCATGTGTATTCACAGTACAAATTGCGCTGATTTTATGATTTTGCATGATGCATGATTTTAGCGTTGATGAGGTATTGTGCGCAAAGGCAAAATGGTATTTGATTCTCTGATATTTCGTTGCCTTCTCTCGCTCACTGGTTGGCTGAACGGACAGCCCCATGAGAGAGAGAGAGAGAATTTGGAATTTTAACACACCTTTAATACATTTAACCTAAACTAATACAAACAGTTCCTACCTAAGGAAAGTGCAAAATAAACACATTAAAATCATAACAACAAAAAAACAAGTTAAAAAAAAAAAAAAAAAAAAAAAAAAAAAAAAAGCTATCAAAATGTCACTTTAAAGGGTGTACAAAATGCAAACACTCATTAATAACTTCACATAGAGCTCCTTTATAGCACCAAATTAATTCAAAAGACATAAGATCCCCCATAGACTTATAATAATGAAAGTCAATTAAAACTCTGGATCTCACAAGGTTAAGAAACATAATTGATAAATTAATGTTTGAATTCCGCTCAATTTTTATCCTCCTGGTGTCATAAATAGCCTTTTTCGCCTGCCCTAAAAGGAAATTCAGTAGTTGGCAACAAAAACGACGACTCTGAGTATATTTAAAACCACAAATAAAAATCTCCAAGGTAAAAATCACATTAAAATGATCAAATAAATTCTCTAAAACTTGAAACAAAGGTAAAAGTCTGCTACAATGCAGAAAGGCATGAAAAATATTTTCTTTCTGAAAGCAGAAGGGACATTCATCAGTAGAACCAGGGTTTAAAAATGAAACAAGTGCGTTCACCGCAATAGCGCCATGCAGGATTCTCCACTGTAAGTCCCCCACCTTCTTTGGCAAGGGTGACTTGTACAACGCTCTCCATTTCTGGTTTATCGCCCTCCCCTAGATGGAGGACAGAGCGCCAAGGCGTGTCAACTCTTTTGTGGAAAGATTGTTTGTTCAGAACTTTGACACAGCTCTTGTACAGGACTTTTCCAGACACTGGATTCGAACCCGTTAGCATCAACGTGCTGGTTTGAAGAAAAACACTTTCACAATCCTCAAAGTCAGCTAGCAGGTGCAGATCAGGAAAGGGGTCATTGCAATTTGGGGAAATTAAGCCTTTAGTGTAATCTTCCAGTAACTTAAATTCTTCTGGTATAAGTGTTGACTTCCACTTTCCAAGTAGTTTGGCTGTGATGCGCTTTGACTTTACCCCTAAATGTCCAGCAACTGCATCGATGTTCTCAAAAGCCAGTCCAGCCAGATTAAGCAAATGTCCTAGTGTTAACAACCTGGTTTTGATGAGAATATCAGAAAAAGCAGGAAATAACTTTTCACTGGATAAGTCAAAACGTGACCCAAAAATCAGAGGTTCCTGCAGTAGCCAGTACAAAGAAACTGTGGTACTTGGCTTCTGAACTTTAAACAAAGACCAAACTTTAAAAAGGTTCTGATAAAATGTGGGCATCTTAGACAGATCCATTTTTTCTGGGTTCAACAAAAATAATGACCTCTCAAAGTCTAAATTCCTGAAGTTTTCCAGCTAGAGTCCAAAGGTCCAGTCAAGAGTCTCTGAGTAAATTGAACCCTGAAAGCCGCTATTCTGCTCTGTATATGAATCAGGCCATGTCCCCCTTCCTCTTTGGGTAAAAACAGAACAGCTTTTGGCACCCAGTGCATTTTGTCCCAAAAAAAGTCAACTAAAATTGACTGTAATTTTGGTAGTAAATCACGTGGAGGATCCACACAGAATAATCGGTGCCAAAGAGCAGAAGCAATTAGGTTGTTAATAATCAGGATCCGTCCTTTATAGGACATTTTAGGGAGTAAAAAGAGCCACTTGTTGAGGCGACTTTTAAATTTCTCAACAATTCCCTCAAAGTTCTTTTGCATGAAAATTTTGTCTCCTAGATACACTCCCAAGTATTTAAAACCATCCCTGGACCAAGATAAACCTTCTGGGAGCCTTGGCTCCGTATTGGCCCAATTACCCACCAATATTGCTTCACTCTTGGACCAATTAACTTTAGTAGCAGAAATCCTATTAAAATCATTCAGGATCCCTAACAGAACATTTACATCTCTTTGTCCATTAATTAAAATAACAACATCATCAGCATAAGCTGACAACTTAAAAACATGCATACACATAGGGACATGTAAACCATGCAAATTTGTTCTTATTTTATTTAAAAGGGGCTCTATAGCCAAAGTATAAAGCATACCAGACAAGGCACAGCCTTGCCTGATTCCTCTAAAAACTCTAAAAGGGGCACACAAGTTTCCATTAAGCTTCAAGACACTCTCAACATCATTGTACAGTACTTTTATCAAAGAAATAAAATCATTACTAAAACCAAAAGCTGCTAAAACATTCCATAAATACAAGTGTTTGGACAAGTGTCCAAAAATTTTTGCCAATATCTAGGATGTCTCTAATGAAGGAGGTATTATCAAATATTCGTCTCCCAGGAACACAATATGACTGGTCAGGATGGATAATTCGGCCAAGAACTTCACTCAGTCTATTTGCTAGGACTTTAGAAAGTAATTTGTAGTCGGAGCACAACAAACTCACAGGTCTCCAGTTTTTAATTTCATTTAAATCGCCTTTCTTAGGTAGTAGAGTGAGGACCGCCCTTCTACAATTTAATGGTAGCTGCCCATTAGCCAAACTGTCATTTAAAACCTGCAATAAATCTGGGCTAATTTCTGTCCAAAATGTCTTATAAAATTCGACTGGTAGCCCGTCGAGACCCGGCACTTTACCACCTTCCATACTATTAAGTGCCTTGTCTAGTTCAATTAAAGTAACAGCTTTACAAAGTTCAGCGTTGATTTCTTCTGAGACTTGAGGCAAACCATCAAAAAAACTCACATCTGTTTCAACATGAGTTAGCTCACTCTCATACAATTTTCTATAGAAACTAATTGCCCTGTTTCTGATCTCAGAAGGGTCTGACAACAAAACTCCAGACTCAGAACGTAGAGAGTGAATGAGCTTTCTTTGCCCATTCTTTCTTTCTAAGTTAAAGAAAAATTTGGAGGGCGCATCCATCAGCTCTATGTTTTGAAATCTGGACCTGACGAGTGCTCCTTGTGTGGATACTTCCAAAAGGTCATTTAGAAAGATCTTTTTTTCCCGAAAACTCTTAATAATGGCCAAGTCACTGGTGGTACTAGCAAGTTCTTGCAAACTATTTAGTTCCTTTTCCAAAATTTCAATCTCAATGTTTCTGTCTCTTGTAACATTGAAAGTATAAAGTTGACTCAGCTGCCTAACTTGTATCTTGGCAAAATCCCACCACTGCTGGATGGACTGAAAAGAAGATTTCTGGGATCTAAAGTCAACCCAAAATTGCTTAAGAAGACCTTGAAAGAAGTGATCACACAACAGGTTATTATTAAAGTGCCAATAAGCACTTTTTGGTTTAATGGAGCTCACTGTCATAGCACATTTAACTAAACTGTGATCAGAAAAACCAACTGGGATAATAGAGCATCCCCTGAACATATTAAGTTGGTGTTTGTGGCCATAAAATCGGTCTAACCTCGCTAAGGATATTAAATTGTCTCTAGTGTGAACCCAAGTATACTGCCTCAGATTAAGATTAAAATTCCTCCATACATCAAAAATCTCATTAGACTTCATTAATTCGATAAGCCTCTTTTGCGATGGCATATGAGGCTCTACATGATTTCTGTCAGAGAAAGATTCTGTACAATTAAAATCCCCCCCTAAAACCAAAACATCCTCTGTGCCACAGTTTGCTAAAACCTGACTCAAAGTATCTAAAAAACACATTCTTTCAATCGATCTGGTAGGAACATATACAGAAATAAAAACAAAAAAACAATTCTCAAACCGAGCTCTGACTTTTAAAAGTCTTCCTTTTATGATCTCCTCCACATGATATGAAAGCGGAATAAACCCTTTGGAAAACAAAATAGCAACGCCTCCACTGGTGGGGCTCAAATGACTTAAAATAGGTAAACCGTCAAATTCTCTTGCCCAGTCACTCGCGTTTAGCTCATCGCTATGAGTCTCTTGAGCAAATAAAACATCAACCTTTTTCTGTTTAAAAGTTTCAAACAAAAGAAACCGTTTTTTCCCTTCTCTTGCACCATTAATATTCTGAGAAGCAATACATATTTCTCCCATAAATGAAGAGAGCAAAAGAACAATTAAACTCAGAATAAAAAACAAAGTGAATGTACTTTTCATTTTTCGGTGCTATTAAGCTCTGATTGAGCATTGAGTTTAGCGAGTATTTTCTTCAGGCGATAAACCTCTAAGTTGCTAAAGCACCCTTCACTCCTGTACATTTTTGCTTTGTCAATAAACTGTAATATATCAGGAAAATACTCTTCAATACGAACTTTCCTTAAATTCTTTGTTGTCTTCAGAAATGATTTAATATCATCTGCACTATAACTTTTATTAGAAAAACCACTTTGCGGCAAACTGCACGTCACACTGAATTCAGAGAAGTCGCTTTCACTTTCTGTATCTGTTTGGCTTAGATCACAACTTAAACCTCTTTTCGCCTGCTGTTCTGAAGGACGTTGTTCTAAACATCGCTTCTGCGGTGTCTTAAAAGCACACTCATTTAAGTCAGTCATTAACACCGCGTCATCATTAACAGAAAGTAAATCTGCAGCATCAGCAGCATCGGCTTCATTCTCCACTTCAATCTCTTCACCCACAGTAACCATCAAACTGTCACCTTCCACAGAGCGATCAACCAGCTCTATGTCCACTGCCTCTGCAACAGGCACAGCAGCTGCTGTCTGCACTGAACTTGGTCCAGGCACCTCATTATCAACAACAACCGCCGCGACATTCTGATTTACAGTAACATTTATCCCATCCTTATCATTAGCCACCTGTACAGGGTCTTCAATTGGTCTGTCTTGTTTAACATTGCTTGGGCACGCACGGATCAAGTGCCCCATCTCGCCACAGTTAAAACACTTCATGTTGTTTGTAGTTGCAAAAATAACGTAGTTGAAGTCCTCATATCGGAAACTTAGCGACAAATCTAGTTCGTCGAGGTTATCTTGCAAAATCATGTAAACATAGCGCCTAAAAGACATAACATGTTTCAGTAGGGGAGATTTAGTGCCAATCGGAATCAACTTAATCGGAGAAACCGTTTTGCCATAACGGGCAAGCATTTTGACCAACACTTCGTTTGGGATAAAGGGTGGCACATTGGACAACGTCACCTTTTTTGAAGGTGTGGAAAGTGGAAGCACTGGAGTAAGAACGCCATTAATCACAACACCGTGTTGCACTAACTCATTTGCCAGATCCACAGTTTTCACAAAAACAACAACAGCGCTGTTCATACGGGACGCTGACATGATGTTCTCGTAACCAATTACTTCTCCTACCGCTAAACTGCATCCCTCCACACCAACAGCTGAATCTATTTTTACTCCATGACGCCTTGTCAGGGAGTTAAAACTCCCGCTGCCTGGGGCAGCCATGCTCCCAACAGGTGGGAACCGACACCCCGGCTAGAACACAACACTAACTTTCCTCTTTACAAATTAAATCTACACAAGAAGAAAAAGAATCAAAAAAACTATAACTAAAGAATGAAAGCAAAATAAAGAAGAAAAAGAGATAGAGAAAGATCACTCGTACCTCACACAGTAACACGCTCACTCCAGACACACGCTCTCCAGTCACACCGCACATGCGCACGAGAGAGAGAGAGAGAGAGAGAGAGAGAGAGACAGACAGACAGACAGACAGACAGACATGGCTGCCCCGCGAGGACAGACTGTGCTCCCAATGCATCCTGGGAGTGATTGAGACAGAACTGCACTTCCTCACAGAATGCCCAAAATACCAACCAATTAGAAACAAATATTACCCCAAAATTAACAACATATGCCCAGATTTCAATGAATGTACCCCGACACAAAAAAATGTGTTTTATTCTTGGTGAAAAAGAGGAATGTGCAAATATAGCTGCAAGATTTGTAGTATCCTGTAGAAACCTGCGGGACAACCAGAACTCAAATCAATAACAACACATGACGTATTGATGACCCCTGACCCCTACCCCTGTTACTGACCCTATATAATGTTGCATGTTATTTCTTTATAGTTATTATTGTTGTCATGTCTTAGTTTAGTTCCTGTTCTGTTTTTCTATGTAATCGCTTTGGCAATTCAAAATGTCTTTGTCATGCCAATAAAGCTCGTTAAATTGAAATTGAATTGAGAGAGAGAGAGAAAAACTTAGAAATACTTGGAAAAAAGGATAAAGAAAAAAACTAAATATTTTCCATTACAGTAAACAAGACTAGTGAAGGATGCAGAGACAGGCGAACTTTGTGAAAGTTCAACGCAGATCTGAAGAATGGGAAAGAGAATTGGACAGAGTGTTGATAGAGACTAAGGGAATAAATGACAATTTTTGGAGAGAATCAGAATATGTTCATTATGCAGGGCAGAGGAGAAGATTAACCTTAGATAAGAAACTGGAGTTATTAAAAGGTTTGACTAACATTGTAAACTTGGCAGAAATTGAACAGGAATGGCCTTTTGTTGATTGGATGGAAATTGTGTCACATAATCTCTGGCTTGGGCCATTTGTAAGAAACATAACCACACTCTGTCAGTCAGGTTATGGGGAAGAGCGAGACACATTTGGGGGAAAATTGAGAGTGCCAGTTAAGCAAGTGTAAATCCCTTATCTTAGAGCTGAAGTAGCCAGATATTGAGAGGGAGTGACCATCTTAAGAAATGTAGCTTTAGAAATCTCAAACAGAATAAGGAGAGTTCAAAGAGAAAGTAGAACAACAGTTGAAAAAGGGATTAACAGAGAATTTGTGCCAGCCACCACAATTGAAGGAACAGTGGGAGTATTTGAAGTAAGAATTTGCCTAGACCCCCCAGAGAGATGAAACAGGTGTGGCTGGACATATATGAAAAACCATTGAATAACCACTAGAGGGAAGACTAGGATAGGGAAACATATATTTGCATGATAAAGTAGTACATGTTAAAACTTAGTATATGCTATTCATATAGACATTGATAATGATGCATTACTTTTGTGAAAGAAATGTATTGCTCATGCAGAAATGAATATGTAACCAGACATGAAAGCATAATGCATGATAAAGCTATAGTTAGAAAAATGAATGTATAAGTTTAGACACTTACAACCATGCTGTATGTATAAGAAATAAGCAATGTACAATTATGTTAACTAGTTTAGACTTTGTACCCAAGCTGTGTGTATAAGTGATGTATAACCATGTTTAAAGAAAAGTCTTGTAATTCACAAAATAAGATTGTACGAACGAACAATGCATGAATAAATAAATAGTTGGTTTTGAGAAGAAATAAAGATAACCGATAACATGAGCATGTACATGGACAGGGGAGTCCTGGAAACTTCAAACGGACGGCTTAGTGTAAAGTGAGTATTTTGTTTGTTTTTCTTTTTGTTACTAAGAAGTCATGTACAGAGTTTGGACACCCGGAATTATAATGTTCTTCCAGTCAGTCAATTTATCAACTAACTCACGATTTATAGAGTCACGATGTATCAATACAAGCCTGGTTGTCAGTGAAATAAAATATAGTTATTTTCCAACAATTTTATTTTCCAAATAATTTTACAGCCAATTTGAACAAGCTGTATAATACGCTCACATTAACTGGAGGAAGTCTGAATAACTTTTTTTTTCCAAAGTGCAAAAGATATGCCGAAAAAAAGTGCACAAAAAAGAAAAGATTCAAATTCGATCTCTAAGTCGCTGTCATCATCGGATGCCACATCCACTTGTGCTGTGCTGTGTGTGTGTGTGTGTGTGTGTGTGTGTGTGTATACACGTGCTTGCATGCAGGCAGGCGAGCCTGCGAAATGATTCGGGGTCCGAGAGAGAAAAGCGGTAGGATGTGTGTTTGGACGAACGACTGAAAACTCCGGACTAAGCAATCCTCCGAACGCGCCTTCTACATCTTCTACTCTGCCTGCTTCTCTACCAACGATCCAGACGCCATTTCAATAGGTCTCTGCTCCACCGGCTCCTTCTAACTTCAGTCTATCCACAGCAATTCCAGCTCAAGCTTTCGGTAGGCGTTTTTGTTTCACCAGCTGCCGCAGTGTCCCCACAACTAAGAGCCAACATTATCCATGGTAAAGGTATTAACTTGGCCTCTTTCTGCTTCCGTCACCCATGGCTGGCAGGAATATGGTCAACTGTGGTGACGTGGCAGTCCTTCTTAAAACCTCAGATCCTTGCCTTCAACGTAATCTCTCTTTTGGTGATTTTGTGATCGCTTTAGTATCTACAGAGACATTTTGTGCCAAAGTTATCCCGAGAGAAGGGAAGAGTTAGATCTCTATCTAGCCATGATTGCAGACTTTAGCCAAAGTCACGGCGGCATGTTGTTTCTCGAATACCACAAGGCATTTTCCGCAAATCCGCTTCTTTCATCATCAATTACAACGCGAGACTAGACTGGTCAGTTACAGACACCAAACTGCTCGTTCGCCACGTCGGCAGCAAAAAACTTTAGCCTGTACCATTTGCAGCGCTCACAGCGTTCGCAAGCAATGATCCGGCCGCTGTCCACGGTGCCAAAACGTAAAAAAAAAAAAAAAAAAGTCACGGTTTAAATGCAAGTTTCTCTCCCTCACCAATAGCTTTTAAGGATTAGATCCTTCCTGGAAACTTTTCCCTCTCTCGGTATCGTTTCGAAACATGACGTGCTTTTGTTGCTCGGCCACCTTAATTTTGCATGAGCATAATTCCTCAAGGTAGGGCTTTCAGTTCTCGGCCGCTAACTTTGGCTCATTCCGTGCAAGAATTAAGTGACTCGGTCCAGTTAGACTAAGGCTATCTGTCCGACATCAAATTTCGGACTCCTCTGTTAAATGATCGAAACGGCATTTTCTTTTTTTTATAATGATGCTTTCGAATCATCAGAAGAACTTCAATTATTTACGGATGCCGCCCCCTCCATTGGCTTCGGGGGGTTCTTTCAAGGGCAATGGTTCGAAGAAAAATGGCCAATTGGTTTTCCTAGTTGACTTCTGGCTCTGTCTCTTTCGCACTCCACGAAATTTATACTCTAGTTGTAGCCAGCGTCATCTGGGGTTCAGCATGGTCTAGGAAACGCATACTGATGTTTTGCGATAACGAAGCTACCGTCGCCATCATTAATAAAGGTCGGTCATCTTGCCAGACGATGATGCCTTTCGTGAGACGCTTAATCTAGCAAATCTGTCGTCTTCATTTTATTATCTAAGCTGCTCTCATAGCAGGCTACTCCAATGTTATTGCCGACGCGCTCTCTCGTTTTCGTTTTCAGACGGCTTTGCCCTTCAGCCCATACGGATCCAAATCCGTGCCTTCCCCTATCAGCTACAATGTTAAATTAGACGATTTGCTTAGTTCAGTCAGTCATTACATGGCTAAAGGAGTAGCTCCTTCTACTTTTAGAGCTTACATTTCCGCTCGGTCTTCATTCTTTATGTTTTGCTTTTCTTTCAGATTTCCGTTTTTCCCCATCTTCGATTACGACCGTTTGCTCCTCTCGTCTTCACTTCGAGAAAACTAATTTAAACCGTCCTCCATCCGTAGATTTCTAGCAGGCATTCAATTCTACGCAATTTTCAACCCCGACTTTCCAAATTTATTCACCGCTTCTATTCGTTCATTGCTCATGCATAAGCAAATCCTCTATCAATCCCCACATAACGGCTGCCTTTTACTTTGCCTTATTGCAAAGACTAATCTCTTCTATTTGCCAGGCCTCTTTCTACGTACATCAATATTTTGCTAGAAGCCGTGTTTCTAACTGCTTTCTCCGGTTTTATGCGCCAGGGGAATTTACATCAGCTACCAATCATTTCGATCCCGCTCGTGATCTGTCCTTCTCCCATCTACTCCTTTCACCTAATTCTTTACTCTCTTCCTAAGGCACTCTATGAATGATTCCAAGGATCTGGCGTCACACTAATAATTTTTTTTTTTTTTACAATTTTGTCCCTTCTCATCTATGGCAAAATTTCTTAATTCGTCATAATTCTCATTTCTAAATCAGCTACCATTCCTTGGGTAGATGGCATTCCTCCACATTCGAGTCTCTATAAGACCCATCTAAAAAAAGATGGTGGTGGCTCAGCGGTTAAGGCTCTGGATTACTGACCAGAAGGTTGGGAGTTCAAGCCCCAGCACCGCCAAGACACCACTGTGTGGCCCTTGAGCAAGGCCCTTGATCCTATCTGCTCCAGGGGCGCCGAATCATAGCTGACCCTGCACTCTGGCCCCAGCATAGCTGGGATATGTGAAAAATAAATAATTTCACTGTATATATGCAGAAATGTATGTATAATGTGTGACAATTGGGCAATTAAATTAAAATTAAATTAAATAATGGTCCAGGTACATACCATGCAACTACTGGTGGTGGTGTCATGCTCTCTCATTATCTGTCATAGTTCTAGCTCACTAGAACTAATATTTAAAATATATTTAAAAAAAAAAAGGATAATCTAAGCATATATATGTTCAGTGTGGTCTACTGTGACCGTGTAGCCTAATGTGGCCTTGTCCCGGCATGGTTCTGTGTGGCCAAGTGGCCGTGTCTCGTTGGCCTCGTATCCGTGTGGCATTAGCAGCCTTGTGGCTCAGCGGGCCTTGTCTCTACGTGGGTCTCAAGGCCTTGTGGCATAATGTTGCCTTGTCCTGCGTGTGGCCTACATGGTCTCTTGGCCCTTACGGCCTTCGTTCCGTGTGGCCTCGTGGCCGTTGTCTCTGTCCAACCTCGTCTCAGTGTGGGCTCACGACATCGCGGCCCCATTCTATGTTCAGTGTGGTCTACTGTGACCATGTAGCCTAATGTGGCCTTGTCCCGTGGTCAGTTATGGCATTGGTTATTTGTGGCCTAAGGCCGTGTCCATGAGTGATTCTGTCTCTGTGTGGCTTTAGCAGCCTTGTGGCCCAGCGGGCCTTGTCTCTGTGTGGGTCTAAAGGCCTTGTGGCACAATGTTGCCTTGTCCTATATGTAAAAAATGGCCAGTGGTCTTGTGGCCCTAGTGGCATCGGTTCTATGTGGCCAAGCGGCTGTTGTCTGTGTGGCCAAGCGGCCTCGAGGCATTGTAGCCTCGCTAAAAGTTGGCCATGTGGTCCTCGTGGATGGTTTTGTGTGGCCCCATGGCCTTGTCCAGTCTACCTCGTTTTTATGTGCAGCATTAGATGCCGTCGTGGCTAATTGCCAGCCTCGTCTCTGTGGTCTACTAAGGCCATGTGGCCTTGTCTCTGTGGTCTAGCAAGGCCATGCGGCCAGTGTGGCTCTGCTTTGTGGTCATTAGGGCCGGTTCTATGTGGCCCAAGGTGGCCTGGCTCTGTGCGGCCCAAGGTGGCCTTGTCCTGGTGGCCAGGTTCTGTGTGGTCCATCACTGCCTTGTCTCTGTGTGGCCTTGTCTTCATGTGATCTTCAACGGCTTGTTTCCACTGACTCTCCTGACACTATATTAGCCTATTTCACAGTTATCTCTCGATTCCTTCATGCTCGTTTCCCTTCGACTCGTTCTCAGGGATAAACTGGTTGATCAGTTGTAGTGCGTCCCAAAACTTATCAAAAGTCACTTGTATGAAAGTGTCAGCAACAGATACATGCTTAATGTATATACAGCAGCAGAATTTTAAATGCATAAATGCATTATTCTGCAGGAAATGCAGAGTCCGGGCCCCTGGATTGCGAGCTACGGATGGGGCCTATGCCAAAGAACTTTATCATTATATTGTTTAACGAGCTGTCAATAAATGGTTAATTGTTTCAGCTTTATTCTCCCGAGTCTTTCTGGTAGAAATAGAGGTAAATGAAAAAACGCCAACAAGATCAGAAGAACAACCAGCAACTCTATACCCAGAAATTAAAGTCAAAAGAGCAACGAGCTACAATAATGGAGAAGCAGAGGAATCGGAACATGACAGCACAAAGGCTCGATGGACACCAATCCAAAATGGAGAGGGGCCAGAAGGACCCGATCAAGAAATGCACCAAGAGACGTTAAGCCAATGAAGAATGAGTGATGAATTGAATAAACATTGCCAAAAAGAAATACTAGAAGGGATAAAAAAAGCATGCAGAACAGCAGGAAGAAGAACGAAGAAAGTGAAAAATGCAAAGCAGTGCAGGTAGAATATCTGAAGAAGAGGAGCTGAAAGAGCTCGAGATGGATGACGAAGTGACAATACAACAAAAAATGAAGGAAAATACAGACAGCATCCGGGTCAGATCACGGAGGCTGTCAAACTCCTTGGAAAAGGAAAAAGAGATAGACGACAAGAAGAGAACATATCGCTCCAGACATAAGCACCCTGAGAAATAAGCCCAAGGGAAAGGTAAAACAGGTTTCGGGACAGCTCTATCTTGAAGACATGCCAGAAAAAAACCAAGAGAGGATGGAAGAGAGAGAAATCTGGAAGATTAGACAAAACTGATGTAGAATCTGACGGGGATGATACTGAATCATCGGATGAAGATGAAACAAGAAAACCGGTTAAACAATATAACGAGGCTTCATCATCATTGCAGTATCCCACTATAATAAAAGGACAATATGTCTGTTATGTACCATGGGCCAACCATGACCTTGAAGGACTACTGGCAGCCCTCCCAGACATATACCTCACAGACATATATGAAGGAGCAGGAAGATGGATTCGAGATGTTGAAGAACGAGCAATGGGGACTCAACTAGCCCTAGGGGACGTTAAAGCACTTCTTGCTAGATGCATTGGAGGGAGCAAAATGGCAGAAATACTCGAAAAAGCAAAATGCAGGGAATGTAGTAGACAGCACAAAGTACAACGAAGTGCCGTTCAGCAGATGTCGAAAATGACATCTGGAAAGCCCTGAGGGATGAATTCCCCAAAAATTTTGATCCAAAATCCATAAAAGGAGAACCACTAGGAGCAACTGAAAACCTGAAAGCCTATATTGAATGAGCACTGAAAAGATGGAAACTGGAAAAAGACCCAGAAAAAGATCCCTGGATGACAGCCGTGTTCCGAACTTCCATAATAGAAGCCATGCCCATACCAGTAAAGGACAAACTGGAAGACGTGGTGGGATTGACTACTAAAACACATTAAGAGATCTGTGCACATGTGGTTCATGCAGTAGAGCAGCACAGAAAAAATTAAGAATAAAACAAGAGAAAGACATATGCAACAAACTGGAGCAACTGCAGTTAGAAGAACTAGCAGGAAAGAAGAAAAAACTTCAAGCAGCATTGAAAGAAAAAGAAGCACCAACCACTATAATGGCACCAGTGAATGCTGCATTACAGGTCCCGAGTAGTGCACAAGCACAGATAGCTCCAAATGTGCCAGCTGCACCTATGGCTCCCTGTGCACCACCTGTACCAATCTGCACCAGCCACCCAGGCATCACCTATGATTCCTGTACCAAATGCTCCAAATTTAATGCCAATCCAGGGCCAGACGATGCAGCTACCCATGCCAGCCATGATGTATAACTACCCAGATCAAATGAACAGAGGATGGAATCGACAATATCAAGGAAGAGGAAGACAGAACTATGACAACAGGCTACCAAATGTATGCTGGGGGTGCAACCAAGTGGGACACATGAAGAGAGAGTGTCCAATAAACCCTTGGCCACAGACACATCAGGCAAACACAGACAACTGGCAGCAAGACCCACAGCAGCTGGCCCAAGGTCCACTCAATCCATGGCGTGGACCACCACAGGGCTATTAGGGATGCCCAGAGAATCCTACAGGGAGGGGTCAGCTTCCAGTGATATCAACTGATGCGGATCAAGAACCTATACTGCAGGTTAAAATAGAGGGCAAAGTAACACCAGTTATGTTAGACACTGGAGCCACATTCACGTGTATAAATCCAAATTATGCCTCACCTCCCCCAGTCTGGAAAATATGTAAAGACAGTAGGATTCTCGGGACAAACGCAGTTGATTCCAATGACAGCTCCAGTGAACATAAAAGGAAAAGCAGTAAAAATTCCAATCTTAATATCAGAAAACACACCAGTGAACTTGTTAGGAAGAGACGCTATATGCAAAATGAATCTACAAATATGGTGTACTCCAGAAGGAATCTACATTGATGACAGAGGGATAAAACAAATGACAGTGACACAGCAACCAGAACCTCAATGTCCACAAGCAAATGTATACTGGTTGGAAGATCTAGGAAAAGAGGTGGAAGACACAATAGTTAAGTGGGAAAAATACATTAGGGGACAGTTAGGTGAACCAAATGTGCCAGGAGCAGAACATCAATGCACACTAATGTATGATGAAACAAGAAACACAGACTTGGAGAAAAAATGGCTGAATAAAACAAAACAGCAAAATATCTCATTGACATCAAAATATATAGTTGTGGGACAGGAAGGAGCTGTACTTAAGGTAGAAAACAATGACTTTATAGACACATGGTTCCAGATACCAGAATCTGTCCCACATGTAACACTATGTGAGCAAGGGCAGGGAGCAAAACGACTTAGGACAAATGATGAAAAGAGCAGAAAGGGTACAGTGGATAGGGACAGAAAATCCTCTTATTATGTAATCACCAGACAAAATGTACCTAAAAATATTATGTACCACAGAAATGGTAGGGACACCCAAAATAGTAGTCATTACCCCTGCAGAAAAGCTAGATTCAAAAATGATAGAACTAATGACAGAGATGGAAAAATTTGTGCCAGCAGAACTGTGGTCACGCCATGACACAGACGTAGGGTTAGTAGTATCTGCAAATCCGATTCAAATAAAAATGAAACCAGGGACACGGCCCCCACAAAAGCGGCAATACCCACTGAAATCAGAAGCCGTGTTAGGGATTAAAAGTACTGTCGATGGATTGCTTAAGGCAGGAGTGCTAATTGAGACATCAAGTTGTTGTAATATACCTATACAGGTATTAAAAGCAGACCAAGAAGATCTCAGAATTGACAGCACATTGGTACAGTATGTGGATGATTTATTGATTTGCTCACCGACGCTAGAGCAGTGCCATCAAAGGACACAATCAAATCTAAATTGGCTGAGGGAGGTCATAAAGTATCAAAAGACAAGTTACAGTACTGTTTACAGGTTGCTGTAGAGGTAGAGAACTTGGGACGAATTATTGCGCATCAGACCAAGGCAATATTGCCAAATCAATTGGAAGGCATAAGTAAAGATCCACAACCTCAAACAGTGGGACAAATGATGACCTTTTTAGGACTAACAGGATTTAGTTCAGATTGGATAGAACCTTGCGAGCACTGATGAAGCAAACATGACAGCAAAATCTTAGAAGTAAGCTAACTTGGGATGCAGATGCACTAGTAGCTTTTGAATCACTAAAGAAAGAACTACAAACAGCACCTGCACTAGCCAACCCAGATTACACTCAACCGTTCCATTTGTATGTAGCAGATAGAAAAAGTGGTTATGCATCAGCAGTTCTGATGCAGGAACTCTGTAGTGGAAGATGAAAACAACCCATAGCATATTATAGTGCGAAACTGGATAGTGTAGCTCAAGGATACCCGCCATGCGATCAAGGGTTAGCTGCAGTTTATTTTGCTTATGAAAAAGCCTCCACAGTGACTATGGGGTACCCAGTGGTGATCTACACTCACCATAAGATACTAGAGCTAATAGAAAATGGGAAATTTGTATTAACACAGGCAAGATGCTTAGCATATTCAACACTGCTCACATACACAGATGTGACTATAAAAAGGTGTACCACTGTAAATCCAGCCAACTATATTCCCTTGGAAGATGAAGGAACACCACATGATTGTGTGGCAAATTCATTAGCTTTCACACGTTTGAGACCTGACCTGGAGTCAACACCAATGGTCGAGGCAGAAGTAGAATACTTCGATGGATCCTGTTATAAGGACCACTTAGGAAATCATGCTGGATTTGTTGTGGTAAAAAAACAGGGAGACACTTTTGTGCCAGTTGTGGTTCAGCATTGTGAACAGCCATGCTCAGCACAATTGGCAGAATTAAAAGCATTGACCAAAGCCTGTTTGCTCGCAAAAGATCAAAAAGTTTATATGTTTATATATATATATATATATATATATATAAAAACACAGATTCTGCATATGCACATGGAGTGTGTCATTTCTTTGGTGCAGTGTGGGAAACAGAGGGTTCAAAAAGAGTGAGGGGACTCCAATCCAGCATAATGATCAGATAATTAAATTAATTTCAGCAATGATGAATCCAAAAAAGTTGGCCATAGTCAAATGCCAGGCCCACAAAAAAGGCAAAGACGTTGTTATTAGAGGAAATAATGCTGTGGATGAATATGCACGAAAAGCCTCAGGATGCAAAGTAGCGATAATGGCCCCACAAGTGATATTACAGGTCCAGCCAAATTTAGCAAATATAGCATGGATACAACAACAAGCTGGTCAACCTGAGCTAACACAAATGGCAACAAAGGGGGGCAACAAGGGATGTCACATGAAGGACAAATATTGGCTCCAGCAGCACTTCTCAATATGCTAATTTCTGATGCACATGGATTTGACCATTGTGCAAGAGGCGTGGTAATGAGAAAAATAAAACAGCAGGGCTACTGGTCTCCATATTTGCAGGCCTCAGTAGATGAATTCTTAGCAAACTATGTCAGGAAAGGTACAACCACAACGATAGGACATATTCCAGCGCCAGAGGGACCATTCAAACATCTAGTGATGGACTATGTAGACATGATAAAATAGGTTAGAGGGAAAAGATACATGTTGGTCATAATAGATTCAGCAGATGGGTAGAAGCTGTGCCTTCAACAGATCAGGGAGCACAAACAGTAATTAAATTCCTGACAAGAAGTTATCCCGAGTTTCGGAATACCATTGCAAATTAGCTCAGATAATGGCTCAGCATTTATTCAGAGGGCACTAAAAACAGTGATACAGCAACTGAGAATAAAACAACGGTTAAGATGTTTCTACCATCCGCAGTCGCAGGAGATGGTGGAGAGGGTAAATGGGAAGCTCAAGGCGAAAACTGTGAAAATCTGCCAAGAAACAAGGCTTAATTGGGTTGATGCGCTTCCACTAGCATTAATGAAGTATCGCATGCAGACAAACAGAGTTACTAATCTAACCCTGCATGAAATGCTGACAGGGAGACCAATGCCAGTGCCTTATCTGAGAGGACCATTTGAGGGTACATCATTGGAACAGTTAGAAATGGAATTGAAAGCTTATGAGGCAATTGACTACCATACATGGAAAAAAATCTGTTCGCAGGAAGAAAGGAGAAATCCTAGGCAAGAGGAGAATGTACCTTGTTCAATAGTTCCTGGAGACCTCGTGTACATGAGTGTTTAGGAGAAGGTGGAATGAACCAAGGAGAGAAGGACCTTATGAAGTGGTGCAGGCAACCCCAACAGCAGTGAAGGTAAGAGGCAGTAACACGTGGTATCATATGAATCACTGTACCAGAGTACGCAGAAGAAATCTGCCGCGCAATCAAGACCCTGAGGCAGACGAAGAACAGCAAGTGCAAGGTCAAGAACCCGAGGAAGCAGAAGATCTGCAGGTACCGGCTGGAGAATCTGAGGAAGGTGAAGAGGAAGTACAAGAGAAACAAACGAAAGTAGGGGAAGAGCACGCTGAGGCAGAAAGAGGGATTGAGGTACGTGCCACAGTGG
This sequence comes from Moxostoma hubbsi, assembly GCA_032164185.1. NCBI lineage: Eukaryota > Metazoa > Chordata > Actinopteri > Cypriniformes > Catostomidae > Moxostoma > Moxostoma hubbsi. The sequence continues at coordinate 8,890,752 of JAVLUX010000002.1, read as the reverse complement.
AGCAGGAAAGTGTAGAAAGAGAGACAGAAGTACATGTCGCTGAAGAACAGGACCAAAATAGGGAGAGGAGGAAAGTGCTCATTTTACTGAACCCATAGGGTTAGCAGGAACAGAGGAACTGTTAGAACACGCAAATCAAAATGACTTGTATAAATGGGCCAAATATACAGTGAAACAAGCAAAAATGACGAACTGTATAATTTGCTTAAAAGAATTGGTAGTAGTCCAAAATAAGTATGATAAGCATTGCGCTGCATATTATGCCAAGAATTGTGGTAAAACAGAGAGAACAGTGTTTTGCCCAGCGGAATGTTTAGCATTTTTGGGTCATCCGGAATATGATAAATATTATAAGAAGATAGGGTGGGGAGATGACTGCAAAAAATTAGACGTACGTGTGGATAATGAGAAAAAGAAAGACCATTATCATATACAATAAATCGCCAACTGGAGTATGAATGCTTTAACAAAACTAAAGGGAAAACAAACATGGGACAATTTAAGGGAAATTGCGCAGTAATATGGCATTTAGCTGAAGAAATGTATTTTCTTCAAGACAGAGCACCTGGTCGTTGGGAGGAGGGGTGGTCTTCCTCGGCACCACGTCGTTCTGTGCGTCAAACCTAGCATAGAAGTCGTTCAGGTCATCTGGAAGGGAGGCATCTTTGTCACAGGCAACTGATGTTGTCCTGTAGTTGGTGATGGCCTGGATGCCCTGCCACATGCTCCGTGTCGCCGCTGTCCTGGAAGTGACTGTGGATTCTCTGGGCGTGTGCACGCTTTGCCTCTCTGATGGCCCGGGACAGTTTGGGCCACACTATTCTTAGGGCAGCCTGCTCTGAAGGCGGATTCTCTGGTCCTCAGCAGCGCACGCACCTCCGCAGTCATCAACGGCTTCTGGTTGGAGCGTGTGGTGATGGTCTTGGAGAAGGTGACATCCTCAATGCACAAGATGATGTAGCTGGTCACTGATGCTGTGTATTCCTCAAGTTGGTAGAGTCGCCATATGTTGCAGCCTCCCTGAACATGTGCCAGTCAGTACACTCAAAACAGTCCTGAAGAGCAGAGATAGCTCCTGCTGGCCAGGTTTTCACCTGCTTCTGGAGCGGTTTTGTGCGTCTGGCGAGTGGTCTGTATGCTGGAATTAGCATAACAGAGATGTGGTCCGAGTAGCCGAGGTGGGGGCGGGGCTCCGCCCGGTATGAGCCTGGGCTGTTTGTGTAAACAAGATCAAGCGTGTTCGCGCCTCTCGTTGCAAAGTCCACATAGTGATGGAATTTACTGTCTTGAGATTCGCATGGTTGAAACATTAAACAGTCCGTCAGGTTGAGCGTTCAAGTTCGCTCATAGCCCCATACAGTTCACTGAGCGCTTCCTTAGCGTTAACGCTGGGGGAATGTAAACTCCGGTTATAATAACAGTGGTGAATTCCCGTGGTAAATAAAAAGGTCTGCATCTAACAGTCACAAGCTCCACCAGCGATGAGCAGTAACTAGAGACTAGCATAGAGTTATTGCACCATTCCGTGTTGATGTAAACACACAAGCCACCACCACGAGTCTTACCGCACAGAGCTGCATTTCTGTCAGCACGAAACGAGGCGAGCCCGTCTAGCTGAATGGTGGCGTCCGGAATGCTGTCGCTGAGCCACGTCTCCGTGAAAACAAAGACGCAACAGTATCTAAGCTCACGCTGCGTAGTCTACTGGAGTCGGATGTAGTCAAGTTTATTGTCCAGGGTGCAAACATTTGAGAGCAGGATAGACAGGAGAGCCGGTCGTCTAGGGTTTGCCTTTTTAGGGTTTGGTCAGCAGCAACCGACAATTTTCATGATACACTGTGAATAACAAGCCTCCATACACTCTCAAATTCATATGTGTATATATTTATATGCTGTAAAGTGTGTGTGTGTAATAGATAGATATATATATCTCGAAATGTCCTCTCACTTTCAACTGCTTTTATTTTCAGCAAGCTTAATGTGTAAATATTTGTATGAACATAAAAAGATTCCACAACTAAAACATAAACTGAACAAGTTGCACAGACATGTGACTAACAGAAATGGAATAATGTGTCCCTGAACAAAAGTTCTTGCTGTGAGACGTTCCCCCAATCTTACACCAAGGCACGTGCAAGTTTCTGGACATTTCTGGGGGGAATGGCCCTAGCCCTCACCCTCTGATCCAACAGGTCCCAGATGTGCTCAATGGGATTGAGATCCTGGCTCTTCGCAGAACACTGACATTCCTGTCTTGCAGGAATCACGCACAGAACAAGCAGTATGGTTGGTGGCATTGTCATGCTGGAGGGTGATATCACGCCATTGTTTTTAATGTACATTACATCATTTACAATCCCAGGAATCATTGTAAATGATGTAATGTGATTACATCATTTACAATGATTCCTGGGATTGTAGTATCCAGGAGAAGCACACAAATGCACCATTGGGAGTAAAGAAACCGATAAATATACGTAGATCTGTACCAAAACCAACTAAGCTACTGTACAGTGTTCCTCCTCACTTGTAAACAGCACTGCTGTTCCGGCTCTCACACGTGCCCCAGTTCTCGTTTTCAAATACCAATGTGATTACATCACAAACCCATACCCCTGCTGACTGGAAGCATGATTTGGAGTTAAAAAATATTTTAAATAAATTAAATATTTATCTTTTTCGCACAAAATGTGATCATGACACTTAACAAGATATTAATTTAACAGCTGTGTCATATGTATGACATTTATACTGACTGCCTGTGATTTGATGGGCTTCAAAAGAGTAATCTCCATTCACTTGCATTTTAAGGACCTACAGAGCCAAGATATTTTCTTCAAATGTGTTCTTCAGAAAAAGTCATGCACACCTAAGATATCATGAGGCAGAGCAAATAAATTAGAGAATTTTCATTTTTGGGTGAACTATCCCTTTATGAACAAATTGACCCTCTTCACGAAATTCAACTGCTTATTTTCTCAGGACACGTCTTTGAGATAAATGAATCCCAATTGTAAACGTTATCTGGCTCAACTGAACATTTATCATAGGATCACATTTCAATACTAGGTGTAAACAGGGCCACTATAGACCTTTGATCATGCAAATTGTCTTATTATTCTTATCTTAATTTAGGGTTAAAAGCTTTAGATTGGAGGTGAAAAAAAAGTAAATTGTTTAATAAATGTAGCCCTCCCGCCGGGTAGAATGTTGTGGCTCACAAGGTAGGAGTCTGTCTAGGGGATCTTAAATTTACCCCCTACTCCCTTCAGTTACAGTTTCAACACATAACCCAGATCTCAGATCTTCACCCGATAGTGTCAGATTTATGTTTTTTTTTTTTTTTTTTTTTTTTTGTTTGTTTATAAGGAATACACTTCTTTGTTTACCTTTAAATTTGAAAATATAAATCCCTCAAAGAAAAAAAAAACAAATGAACAAAACAGTTCTTTCCACAGGAAATCATAAAAAATTATGACAGGTCAATAAACATGTATTTTTTGTTTTTTTTCTTCCCCTCTTTGAATAACCAAATAATTAAATTCACAAAGTCACAGCTCAACAACAATGAAACATAAGAATCACCATCAGGCCCGGACTGGCCATCGGGCGCACCGGGACAATTCCCTGTGGCCTGGCGACTAATTTGGCCTGCTGCCAGCCAGTGTTTTTTTTTTAAATTATTTTTTTATATTACTACCTTTACCAGTGATCATTTTCTTATTTGTCATTCAATAAAATTATTATTATTAATAATAATAATAATAAAAAATAAAATCATGAATCTGTTAGTCTTGACTGGCAAGGCTACGATTCGACTTTACGCCTCAGCCAAACGGTTAAACCGAAAGAGCAACACCCGATGATGGAGAGAAAACGGCCAGGTGGAGCAGAGAGGGAAAGGACCAAAAAAAAAAAAAAGAAAGAAAGCACTCCAAGAAGAAGCAGCAAAATGTTGCAAAATTACTGTTCTGTTCAGGGCTTCAAGTCCAGGTCAGTTTCATCTGTAAATACTGTACTTTTTTCTTCATTAACTGCTAGCAAATGTAAGCGGTAGGGCCCGACTAACGTTACATTCATGGCGAAATCAAAACAAATGAGTGAAACAGCACACAGAAAACTCACAGAAGAAATGTACTGAGGTAAAAATTCGAATTGTTTTTTTTAATTGTATTTATAACATATGATTTAGTTTAACATAACACAACTAAGGGAGCTGTTTTGCTGAATATTATCACGATTGAAAATGTTGCATTGAATTTATTGTTCAATAAACAAGTAGCGTAGTTAATATTTATTATTAAGTTACTTACATTTTAGACACAAACCATATTAACTGTTTTTGTTCTATTTCACGGACGAAATAGTTCCAGAGGAAAGCTACAGCAGCGCGGTGTTTTGTTACTGAATGATTCGGCGTTTTGTATGGATGACTCACTAATTAAGACCGTCAACTGCCGCCACCTATTGGCGGTTTAGTTTAATGTTTAAGTATTGCATTTTTTTTATTTGTATATTCAAACATTTATTTAAAACATCAATCTCATAACATTATTTATTGCAGTTGTAATTGCTGTGCACATTATTTAATTTGATGTGTAACAGTCCTATAGTGTCTCATTATTATAACTGAATTTATTGATCAAATGTAAGAATCTGACATGAAAGATGATGCATTCATTTAATAAGGTAATACAAATTTCCTTTTTCCCCCCCATCAAATGAAGGTGGAGACAACCAACCTAGCACTAGCTGTGGTGCAATGATCACACATCAGATTCAGCCAGGGAGTGAGATGACAGGTAGAATCAAAATAAGAAAAAAAAATTAACATATTGTTTGAAACATATAGTGTTGCTAAATGTTGGATATGTAAGTAATTTTAAGATAAAAACAACAACATTTTGTCATAAATATAATACTTTGATTTTTACTCAAATAGATGTAGATTCTGGGCAAACAAATTACAATAAGGTGGTTGTTTTGCACCAAGGTGGAGACAGTTCTGTTTGTAACATGAGGCCAGAAGTGACAGGTGGAGAAGAGACAGGTACAAGAAAAATACACACACTTTCCATCTAACTACATATATATATGGTAATGTTTTAGTTTAAACTCCCCATTACTTAGTGTATGAGGCTGATGATCCTGGTGGAAGGGAGAGACAGAGAGATATTAGGGAAAATGAAGAGAAGGAAAAGGGAAGTGAGGGTACCGTTCAAAAGAAAGCCTTTAATTATTTTGCACGGCCCCAGCCTAAGGATTTAGACCATTTTTTCCGCTACCATCCACAGCAAAGCCCAAAACAGGCCATTCCTAACATCTTCTACAGCAAAGACAAAATGTTTTTATGTTATGGTCATACTGTGAAATAAATGTAATTTAGGGGGGAAAAAAAACAGGGTTGTCCGTGTTTCTAAATTTTATTTGGGTGCATAGGATGGCCTGGATGGGTGTAGGATTTCCCGGCCTGAAATTGTATCCCAGTACGGCCCTGATCACCATAACCCAAAAGAAAAAAACAAATGTCAATGTAGCCTAATACTCCAATTTTACCCAGCTGGGTTTTTCAGTAGTTGGAGCTCGTTGATGCAAAACCGGTGTACTCACGAATCAGGAAAAACAAAAATTGCAGAATAGTGATCTCTAACCCTCAGTTCCCAACAAGATGATAAACCCATACGTGACGCAACCCACAACGACGTTGAATGAATCTCGATGAACTCCTCCCTCCTCGAACTGCCTAGATGCATCCACGAAAATCCACACAGATCTCCTGATTTCGACGATCTCTCAGTGTTAAAGACAATAAACACGCACTTGACATGAACTCCCAACTACATACACCACTGCGATACTTTTACCTAAAAATTAACCAAATAAACACGGGTGTATCCTTCCGGATTTCAAACGAATTACACAAATTATTATAACTTAAACTGCAACACTGAACTTGATAAAATAAACACGGGAAAGTTTTTCCGGAAGATTTCACAATTTAAAACTATTAAAACAAATTAACATGCTAAAAAAAACACAGATTCTCTCACATGGAATCCCCGTGCTAGATCTCCTCCATCTCTCTGACTCACGCGAAACTGAAGTGCCCAGTCACTCACCGAACCCTCTCGCAAATGGTCTTCTTTTCCCGTGCTGCAAACTACAATCTTATGCGTGAACTTTCCCAGTTCACACCATACTCTCGCACAAACTTTCGTCCCTGAGCTGCCACTAAAAAAACACATGTCCACGCACGTTGACTGCGGTCAGCTTTTTCAACGCCGAACTTCACTGAATCATCGCGAGAGAAAAAAAAACTGCGTTGCCTTTTTCCCTCTCTTTACCCCCTGCACCTTGAACTTCCAGGGTCAAAGTACACAGTTTTCATCGTCAGACTAAAAATGCAGCCATTGTATGATTTGTTTTCCCTTACACACACCTTTGAAAAAAAAACTTTTTATAAACATGTCTCATATATGAACATGAAAAAAAACAAAGTCCATCAACACTTTGTTTGCATCTATTCAGACCCAAATACAAATAATAAAATTCTCATTAAAAAAAACGACAGTTATACATTTAGAACCCCAACCATTTATCCAGGTCTCTACATAAAATATGAACCTTGTAAAACTTAATGCCTAAACAAGAATTTAACTTGTATATAAAGAATAAAAAACTTATAGTCATTAAAATTCTTGCAATTCAGAAAAAGGACAAAAACAGATGCCTGCAAATATCATAAAGAGAAAAATAAGTTGTCAACAACTGCTCACATCAGTGCTTATCTCAAAAAATGAAATAAAATTACAGTATCGTTCATGCTTTGCATTATTCTTTAATACCAAAGTGGTGAAAGGTAACAAAAAGATTTTACAACATTGGGTAAACAGCTTAAAATGTAAGACTTGTAAGCATCTTGAGCCGTTTTACAGCTCCTTACCCATACTAGAGCATTCTTAAAGTAAATAGTCAAATCTCTTTCAAGTGGGAAAAATCAGCGAAGTCCCTGCCAAGATTGCTCAAAGGAAAAGGAAACACTCATGAGGGCTAGAAACCTTTCCTTGAAGTTGGAGATGGGTGAACAGTGCTAATAATCCAGCTCCAACTTTAAACAACATGTAAACCAGACCATGAAGTGAAACTTGTATAAAAATGGTCCCATATTTAAATCATCCACGTGCCTTTTGCACTGGGAGAAAAACAAGCAGAGTAAATAAAACTAATCTCATGAAGATGTCTTAATCCTCTCCTCCATACATATCTGCTAGCTTCTTGAAGCGTGGGCCCCAATCATTGAGGAAGTCGTAGTCTTGGTCCGCTCCGGAGCTAGAAGAGTGGAGGGAGCTGAGAGAACTGGCATCTGAGCCGCCTCCTTCATAGTCAAACACCAGCAGGGAGTCATAGGGGGGTGCAGTGGGGTCTTTATCTGCAGCTTTTAGATTCTACGGTACAGAAAAACAGTCACGTTTAGTATTTTGACTCCTTAGAACAAGACCTTTGCCTTCTTAAAACAAGATCTATCTGCTTACGTCATCAATGAATGTGCCAATCTCCTCAGGGTTGGCAGGTCGAGGCCTATATTGAGGTGCAGGCAAGAAGGTGGGAGCCACATCGTTTCTGAACACATCAGGTTTGTTATCAAGGCCTTGATGCAGCACACTCAAATCATAATCCTGTGTAGAAACAGTGTTTGATATGAACAAAAAGAACCACAAATAGGAAACAAACAACTACACAGTAGTCTGTCGTTATGCAATCAGAGAGATGTCTCTTATTTAAGATCTTCAACAGTAACAGTAAAAAGCGGGTTATGATTAGTTCACTACTTTGTCTCAGAATTAGTCTTGAAATACTATGGAAATCAGCAACCAAAAAACGGTCAAACTAACCTGATCATCTTCTCCACCGCCTTCCTCATCATAATAGTAGATGTTGTCTCTTAAATCATCTTCAGGGATGAGTGGCTCTTTCTTACTACCGCTTTTCCTCCTCATGAACAAGAGAAGTAGAACAAGCAACACTGTGGTGGAAGGAAAATAACAGTTACAACAAACTTGCAAGGAAAAAAAAAAAAATGTAGTAATTCATTAATGGACATATTTGGGAGTGATTATAGGGATAGTTCACCCAAAAATAAATACTCTCATCATTTACTCACCCCCTCATGCCATCGTGATATGTATAACTTTCTTCTGCAGAACACAAATTAAGATTTTTAGAAGAATATCTCAGCTCTGTATGTAACCGGCCCTGGTCACTTCGCTCCGAATGGGACTCGAACCGGCGTCTCCGGTGTGGGAGGCGGGTGGCTAACAAGGAGGCTAAAGGCTACGGCTACTAGGGTCAGTCGCTAGTGCACCTCTTGTGGTCCGCTAGTGCACCAGCTGGCTCCCATTACACAAACAATGCAAGTGAATAGTGACCAGGGGTCGGATTCACGAAATGTTCTTCAGAAACGTCTTAACTACCATTTTCTTAAAAGGTAAGATGCTTGATGAATTTACTGCTCCCCGCCTGTCGCTCACTTCGACGTTGTGTCGAAGAAGCGACACTAGGGGTCTCCCTTGAGCGCTGAAAGATTCATCTGATCTATGAAAAAAGGCCAATGAGAGTTGGCGAACAGTATTTGCATACCCTGCCCCCGGACATAAGGGTATAAAGGCGAGGGAAATACGCTCTTTCATTCAGTAATTTTCTTCGGAGCCGATGGTCGTGTATGCAGCCACCTGCGTGTAACACAACTGATATTCTGCTTCTATCCTCTGACGCGCTGCTTTGCTGTTGGATCTACGGCGCACTTCAGCTGCTTTTCTCTTCACTGCACGGCGTGCAGCTTTGCCCCTGGGCACTTCGACAGCGCAGAGTTTGAAAGAGTTACATTGAAAGAGTGATTTTCTCTGTAAAAGAGTTTATTTCTCTGAAAGAGCGTTACACAGCGGCATTGAATGTCCTTTTCAGGACGCGTCTTTATAAAGATGTGATTTCCGCCCCTGTGTAGTTTCTGGATGCGGTGATTTCTCCCCACCTCTCATGGTCATAAAAGCTACCTTGCATGCCTGGGCTGCGATCACACGCAGGCAGCGTTTTATGAATGGTACATGTTCTCAGTGCGAGAACATAGCCATGGCAACATTGCGGTCACGCGGCTTTCTTTTGTCCTGAAAGAAAGCCACTTCAGCCGCCTCCTGCGACTTGCCTCCTTCCTACGGGATTGACGCAGGCGCCGCGGGCGATGAAGGTGATTTGGGGACTATGACGGGCTCTGTTTGCCGGGTAAACCCCCACGAACCACCCGCCTCCCCGGCACGCTTGTTTGCTTCCGTCTGAGCTCGGGATGAGCGATTCTCTCCAATGGTTCAACTTCTCAGTGCGAGAACATGGCCGTTATAGCATTGCGGTCGTGCGCCTTTCTTTTGTAATGAGAGAAAGCCACTTCAGCCGACTCCCACGCCTCGCCTCCTTCCTACGGGATTGACGCAGGCGCCGCGGGCGATGAAGGCGATTCGGGGACAATAACGGGCTCTGTTCGCCGGGTAAACCCCCTCGAACTGTCCACCTCCCCGGCACGCTTGCTTGCTTCAGAATTGGATGACATCACCACTGCATCGGAGAGCGTTACAGCGGCGTCAGATGCCGATCACTCGCCTGGGCCACCACCTTCGGGTCTGCTTTCCCAGCCTGAGCCTGACGCAAGGAGATCCGCTATGCTTTCCCGGGCTACTTGATCGGACCCGCGGGCAGGTGCGCCACTCACAGCCCCCCCCCCCCGGTTCCTTTCTTCTCAGACGTGCATGACGAGTTGAGCAAAGTCAAGGCTTCTTCGCTCCTCAGCTCACTACCCTTGGGGTGGAACGGTCCTTCCTGCAACCAACGCCAGGCCAAGGCACTGGCCACGGAGGTCAGAAGCACCGGCACTCGAACAGGCGATGGCCACCCTTTGTGGTCCAGAAACGCATCTGTGGACTGAACCTGGTCGAAATGCGGGAGGTAAACAAGGCACACCTTCTCCCACACCCCCGTCTCCCAGCTCCGTCCATTCAGCGCCACCATTGATGACTCTGCCCAGCAGTCCTCAGCGGTGAAGCAGACGGTTGCCATCTCACATCTTGCCCCACCGCAAGCCGGCTATGAAACACCCTGCTCCGCCTCAACCCGGGCCCAGCTCTCAGCCCCAGCGTCGAGCACTCCGCAGGAAGCAGACGCCCCCGTCTCACGGACCACCTCAAGGACCCGGAAGGCTCCCAGGCACTCCGTAGTCGTTCAACCCAGGGACCAAGATGTTAGCTCTGGAAGTGGTAAGACCGCTCCGTCCCCGGTGGAGGGCCGGGAGGAGAATTTTTTGTTGAATTAGTTTTCACATTCTCATATTCTCTGTAACAAGCTATTTCCTTTTGTCTCTGGGTCACCTAGCCTGCAAATGCCGTTCTCATGGCACTCTGCCGCCAGATCTCAACAGTCCCGGCATCCTAGACGCGGACCACCTGCCTCCAGCCCCCAAGACTGTTCTCCGGCCGGCCGGTTCTGTCGAGTCTAGAGGACGCCTACCCTGGACCTCCTCCTGCTCAGTCACTAACCCGCCCCCTGCCGTGTGTGTGGAGCAAGGTAAGTGCTTTGAGTCTTTTCTCAGCACTCCAGCCGCGGGTCGCCCTGTCGCCGCCCAACGCCGGGTATGTCAAAATAATTGTCCCCTTGGTGCCCCTAGTGCGGAGTTGGACACGTGGCTCTCATTTCCCGTCTCGCTAACTGGCCCGGACCAATCGACTCGGTTATGCAATTCAGTTTGCCAGGCTTCCCCCCCCCACAGTACACAGCGTACATGCCAGGTCCCTGTGTGCGGAAATCGCTACACTCTTATTCAAAGACGCTATAGAGCCTGTCCCTCCAACCGAGATGAAGAAGCGTATCTACAGCCCTTCATCATACCCAAGAAAGGCGGCGGCTTACGACCGATCTTGGACTTGCGAGTTCTCAACCAAGCGTTGCACAAACTCCCGTTGAAAATGCTCACGCTTAACCTGCGTCCGGCATCTAGATTGGTCCTCAGTGGTAGACCTGAAGGACGCATACTCCCACGTCTCAATTTTGCCTCGACACCCCCCCTTTCTGCGGTTTGCATTCGATGGCCAGGCGCATCAGTACAAGTCCTCCCCTTCGGCATGTCTCTGTCCCCTCGCGTCTTCACGGAATTCGCAGAGGCAGCTCTTGCCCCACTCCGAGAAGCCGGCATCCGCATACTCAATTACCTATGCACTCACAGAGACCTGGTGCTCAAGCACCTCAGCCGTTTGGGGCTTCAGGTCAACTGGGAAAAGAGTAAGCTTACTCCAGTTCAGAGCATCTCTTTTCTCAGCATGGAGTTTGACTCAGTCTCAATGTTTGCACATCTCCTCCCAGTGTTGAGGTGCCTCGCCGCTTTCAGGCCGGGCACAACGGTCCCCGTAAAACTTTCCCAGAGGCTCCGGGGGCATATGGCATCTCTGCAGCAGACGCGCCGCTGGGGTTGATGCATATGAGACTGCTTCAGCACTGGCTTCAGACTCGAGTCCCGAGACGAGCATGGCGCCACGGCACGCACCGTGTGAAAATCACCCCCGCCTGCTGCCAAACATCCAAACCCTGGACAGACCTCTGTTTCTTATGGGCTGGAGTACCCTTACAGCAGGTGTCCCGATGCGTCCTGGTCACGACCGATGCCTCCAGATCGGGTTGGGAAGCCGTATGCAACGGGTACGCAGTGGCAGGCCGTTGGAAAGGGGCCCAGCTGTGTTGGCACATCAACTGCTTCGAGTTGTTGACCGTACTTCTGGCCCTGCAGAAGTTTCTCCCGTTAGTTCGAGATGAACATATCCTGGTCAGGTAAAAGGACAGCACCACTGCGGTGGCGTACATAAATCAAGGTGGTGTACACTCCTGCCACGTGTCACAACTCACCCGTCGTCTCCTCCATCAAGTCACTCTTGTGGCTCCCTACTGGCCCACCCGGGCCCGGTTCTCGGACCTTGTACTCCTCGCCCCTCCCTGGCATATTCCCCTGAGGAAAGACCTTCTTTCTCAGGGACGGGGCACGCTCTGGCATCCGCATCCAGACCTTTGGAACCTCCACGTCTGGTCCCTGGATGGGACGCGGAAGATCTAGATGGTCTACCACCCATGGTCGTAGCCACGATCAAACAAGCCAGAGCCCCTTCTACCAGGCAACTCTACGCCCTGAAATGGCGTCTGTTCGTGAATTGGTGTTCTTCCTGGGCAGAAGACCCACAGAGGTGCGCAGTTAGGTCAGTGCTCCTGTTCCTACAGGAGGGGTTGGAGGGGAGGCTGTCCCCTTCCACCTTGAAAGTGTATGTCTCCACTAGCGCAGCTCACCACGACCCAGTAGACGGCAAGTCCCTGGGTAAGCATGACTTAATCGTCAGGTTCCTAAGAGGTGCCCGGAGGCTAAATCCCTCCCGGCCAAACCTGTTCCCCTCCTGTGTTCTCTTGGTGGTCCTCGCCGTTCTTCAGAGATCCCCCTCCGAGCCGCTAGAATCAGTTGGCTCAGGGCCCTCTCTTTTAAAAGACGGCCCTGCTGATCGCGCTTGCTTCCATCAAGAGGGTCGGGGACCTGCAAGCGTTCTCTACTAACGACACTTGCCTGGAGTTCGGTCCGGCAGACACATATGTGGATCCTAAGACCGACTGGGCTATGTGCCCAAGGTTCCTACCATGTCCTTCAGAAGATCAGGTAGTGAACCTGCTGCCCCGGGAGGAGGCAGACCCAGCCCCCTCACTGCTGTGTCCGGTACGTGCTTTGCGTGCCTACCTGGAATGCACCCAGAGCTTCAGACGCTCTGAGCAGCTCTTTGTCTGCTTTGGGGGACAGCAGAATGGGAACGCTCTCTCCAAACAGAGGCTGTCCCACTGGGTAGTGGACACCATTCAGTTGGCCTATCACACCCAGGCACCTCACTAGCAGACATTTGCAGAGCTGCAGGGTGGGCAACACCTAACACCTTTGTGAGATTTTACAATCTCAGGGTTGAGTCAGTCTCGTCCCGTGTTTTCTCAGGTCTGAGCCCGAAGAACTCGGTAAACGTCGACGGTCTGACCGGGTGAATCGCTTGCGTCCAGCGCCCTTTCCCTCTGTTGAGGTAAAACAGTGCGCCTTCTTCCCAGGAGACCCCTTTTAGGTTCCTGGTCGATTCCTCCCTAGCACTTTTGGGTCCGCAACAGTTCAGTGGAGGAACCTACCGGCCTAGTCCACTACGGGTACCCCAGGCTACCCCTACTGGAATAGGTGCTCCACAGGTTAGGCCTCCTACGCGGACTCCTCCTGTGTGTACTTCCGCGGTACAGTCACCTTACTAGCTGACCCGCGTCTCCATTAGGCAGTCCTTCGCTGCCCTCCGGTCACCGTGTTGTACCAACTCCCCCCTCCTCGAGGTTGGATCTACCACCGCGCCATTCTTCCCACATGTGACCCAAGAGGCCATGTGATGTATTTTGCCACCTCTACCTCCCCTTTCGGGTGGGTGTGGCCTCCGCAGGGTCTTTTCCCCCTGAAAGAATAGGAATTCGGGTAAGACCCCCTTCCCTCGATGCGGTAAGGGCCCCGGCTGCTCTTGCTCTATGCCGAGAAAACATAGAGAGAAAAGAGGCCCAGCTAGGCTTGGCCCGTTCCCTAGTTGGGAGCGTCACCTTGTTCCCCCCTAGTGTAACCAAAAGGATTTTGACGACTTTTTTGGGGCATTGGGGAAGAGTACGTGCAGCCTGAACACAGTCGGTCGCTTGTGCACGTAGAATACCTGCCCGCTTCTGTGTCAGCAGTACACGTACATGGCACAGCGCATGGCGAGTTTTGAAGTGGACCCCTAGTGTCGCTTCTTCGACACGACGTCGAAGTGAGCGACAGACGGGGAACGTCTCGGTTAAGTATGTAACCTCCGTTCCCTGATGGAGGGAATGAGACGTCGTGTCTTCCCGGCCACGTCACTGAGCCGAGCCGCTGAGGTGCCCGGAACACTCCCGGCTCCTCAGAAAAATGAACGAGCGTATTTCCCTCGCCTTTATACCTTTATGTCCGGGGGCGGGGTATGCAAATACTGTCTACCAACTTCTCATTGGCCTTTTTTCATAGATCAGAGGCATCTTTTGGCGCTCAAGAGAGACCCCTAGTGTCGCTTCTTCGACACGACGTCTCGTTCCCTCCATCAGGGAACGGAGGTTACATACGTATCCGAGACGTTTTTTTTCCCCCCAAAGATGACACCATCCATCATGTTGAGTCAGAAGTCATAATGGGCCGTTTAAGTAAAAATTGGATTTTAGACCAAAAAAAAAAAGAAAAAAAAACTTAAAGCATTTATAAAAGGTATTAAAAGTCTAAATTTGATATAAGGCCAATGATAAAGAATACCATTTTTGGTATACAGGCAATTAAGGCAAGTGTGAATCAGTGTGTATGTACACTTTTAAATGCAAGGCACCCGAGAAATACATTCTTGAAATATTTCAAACAAGCCAAGCTGTGGTTTCATAAAACAGTCCATACTAATGCTGCAATAGCAACAACAAAGGGTTACACTAGTGTCACTATGCTCAGAACACAAAACAAGAGAGGCCACCTATGTGCAATTAGAGTGTAATTAGAGAGGCCATCAATAAGAATGTGGTAAGTTTTGAGTTTTATGCCATTTATAAATCACAAGAAAATTAAATGTTATTTTTTAAGCTTGATAATGTGGAGCCCAATCATGCTAATTCAAATGGATGCGCTGCATAGCACGCTTTCTCAGCAATATTTAGAGTTCATATAAACATAATTAGAACATTAGTAAGCTGAAGCTTTCTTTTTCACCCGCGTTCCACATCCTAATCGGTGTTGGGCACAGCGGAGACAGACTCTGCATCCAACCACCTTTTCCCATTTATCCGCCTCTACATTCCGATGTTATATAACTATCAAGCTTCCATTATTAAAACTTTTTCCATGCAGTAATTTCCTCAACCAGAACAAATTAAAATACATCAAATGTTTTCCTGCTAGTCAATTCACCTATGACGGGTAGTGTCGTTAAACTTAACACATCTCTCGCACTTCACATTTTTTTTTTTTTTTTTTTTTAAAGATTGAGGTGCTTCCTACTTAAAGGTTCATAGATGCATTTATTCTTACGATTGCGTTGATTGAATTTGTTGTGGGCTAATAGACAAGGTATCTTTATGAGCAGGCTAGTATTAAACAATGTCAAAGCCTTTTTAATCTTTAAGAAAATATTTGAGAACTTTTAAAATGATCAAAAGTTGCACTTAGGAATGTTCTTATTTAGCATAAGATCTTTCTTCATTTTTTTCTAAAGAACATTTTCATGAATCTGGTCCCTGAAATTGTATGCTACCTTTGTATGCTTCAAAGTAATCCATAAGACTCCAGTGATTTATCCCATTTCTTCTGAAGAAATCTGATCAATTTTGGGTTAGAACAGTCCAAAATGTCATTCCATTTTCACTGTACATCTTGCCACTGCAGTGTCAAGGCATGATCATGATTTCAAGCTTGATTATACGTCCTAGTTTGTGACACGTGGGCAGAGCGCTAGATGGTGCTATAGGAAGTGTAATCGAGCTTGAAATAATGATCACCAAGGTGACAGCTGTCAAAATTTATAGTGAAAAGAGTTACACTTCACATTCCAAAATCAATTGGATCACTTCAGAACACGTGGATTAAACCACGGGAGTCATATGGATTACTTTTATACTGCATTTATATGCTTTTTGGAGCTTCCAAGTTCTGGTCACCATTCACTTGCATTGTATGGACCTTCAGGGCTGAGATATTCTTCTAAAAATCTTCATTTGAGTTCTGCAGAAGAAAGAAAGTCACATCTGGGATGGCAATTGTCCTTGATCAAAGCAAACAAACTTCTAACTCCCAGAACTCAAAATTCCTGCCCAGTACTAACATTTCTATCATATGTAAAAAGCACAGGTATTTCAGTTACATCGTGTTTACGTGTACCAAAACAACGTATTCGCCTTTGCTTGCATAGATTACTGGTCCACTACTAGTAAAATTATAGTAAATACATTATATATACTGTATATATATATATATATATATATATATATATATATATATATATATATATATAAAACACAATTAAATCAAAACAAGTATCTTCAGTCAATTTAAATGCATGAATGAAATTACATACACAGCAGAACCAAGATGCCTCCCAGGATTCCAAGAACTCCAGACATTGGCACCCCTGCAATTGCCACCTTTTTACTGCATTTGTTGTATTGTCCTGTGCAGTCACACACAGTTGCTTGAATGAAGCTGTCCTGGTACAGCCTCTGTTGATCATAAACCCTCAGGGCCACATTGTAGTCACCCTGTTCCAACTGAGTACTGAGTCTTACCTCAATGCCTGTTGCTACAATGGGCACATTATAATAGTTAGAATACACAGACTATTAAAAGAAATTCTCAAGCCAAACCAATACATTATTAAATCCTTACCAGTGGCATTCATCACAGCAGTCCAATTTTTACTTGTGTCTCCTTGGGTTTCAACGCTAAAAGGAGCAGAATATGGATTTCCATCTTTGTCGGTGATCGAGAGAAGCACAGGTACTGGGTCATGATTGCAAGTCTCAATGATCCTTTCATTAATAGAGGGACCATTGTCATTTACATCCTCCAATTCAATGATCAGTGTTCCTGTGCCAGTTGCTGGAAATTCATCTGCATATAAAAGCACAAACTAGTAGAAAAGGCTACACTAGTAAGACATCTTTCATGAAAAGGAAGCACAAATTACCATTATCTGTGGCCAAAATGATAGCTCTGTATTTGCCCTCTTTGACAAAGTTAGACTCTCTGTCCATAGGACTCCTGACTTTGATCACTCCAGTCTCTTTATTTACATTAAGCCATCCTGCAGGATCATTGGCAATTTTATACCTATGAAGATTAAAATGTACTGGTGAAAAGGAAAGCTCACTGAGACAAACTTTGATGTTGGCTTGACAAAGCCTGCCTGAGAGTATACCAGAGTTTGAGGTTTCCTTTAAAAGGTAATATATAAATCTTGTGTAGTTTAAATACTTGGACAGAGATTTTAATTAAAGTTAGTACAACAAAAATATTTTGTCAAGACAAAGCCAACATAAAAGTTGGTATGAACAAGGCCTGTGCAAATAATTGCAGATCATGATACAGCGGATTGGGGCAGATGTGGCTCAGGTGGTAGAGCGGGTCGGCTGACAAATCGCAGGGTTCGCAACCCACATGACTCCACATGCCCAAGTGTCCTTGAGCAAGACACTGAACCCCAAGTTGCACCGAATGGCAGGCTAGTGCCGTGCATGGCAGCTCTGCCCCATTGGTGTATGAGTGTGTGTATGTGACACAGTGTAAAGCACTTTGGTAACCTCTAATGTAAAATAAATAAATAAATAAATAAAAGCGCTATAATTGCAGACCATTTACCATACAAACGTGCAAATTTGAAACCGCAGCAAGCAGCATTTTTTGCACTCAGAATTCTTTGAGGTTTAATGCTATACTGATTGGTGCACATCTTTTGCACAATGACAAAATCAGAATGCAGTGCACAAACCTCAAAAGTCTCGTCTCTCCCCCAGGTTCCCAGGAGGCAGGGTATATCACCGGCTGAGTGATTGGGGGTGGAGGCAGTCCAGTGGCGCTCCGGCCTGAATCAGGCAGGGGAGGATTGTAATGAGGAGGGTGGCATGGCTGGGCTGTGAGGCTGCATGAATCAGCTGATCAGCCAGAGAGCGAGATAAAGGGGAGCCGGAGACGCCAGTTCAAGAGACGCACGTGGCCGCGGATTATAGTGTGTAACAGTACAAGGAGGAGGCGGGAACCGGCTGAACAGTTCACATAAAGGTTTAATGATCTATATTAACTTTAAACATAAACAAAGACAGCCTTTTAAAAGGAGGAACGAGTTTAAATATTACATTTTTGGTAAATCAACAACATGCCATCAATTGACCTCAGCTTGTATGGAATATTCCTTTAACAACACACCAGTGAGGTTTTGCAGGAATGTCTTTATTACTTTATTAAAATCAAGCCCAACAAAACAACAAATGTTGATGGGAAATGACTTGTGAGACTCGCGTGCTTACAGTGTGAAACTCTTATGGGAAAACACAGCCAATGTTCTTTGTCTGCCACCATAGTGCCGCTATGACTTCTGGGATTCAAATGGGTTCTTGCCCACAAGTAACCATAAGATGGATTCTTGATATTCATCTGGATCAAGAACACATATGGGAAATTGTATGCATCCTTGGTACTTGCGTTCATGAGTATTGGACTTTAACTTCAGCATTGGTTGATGTTAAAAGAGGCCACGAGTACGTAACACATGAGAACGCACATTGAGAAACATCCAATATTAATGTTTTTGTCTGTACTGCACAGGACTAGTAAAAACAGCATATATAAAAAAAAAAAACAAGCAGCAACCGTTCTTACGTTATTTTCTGTGATTTTCCAGTGTCTGGATCAGTGGCTGTATATGTAACCAATTCACTTTCAATTGGAAGTTCTTCAGGTTTGAAAATGACTTTCTCATTTGGATTAAACACTGGAGGCTCGTTCACATCTTCTACATTCACGGTAACTGTGGCAGTGGAAGTGGGCAAAGAGCCAACAAATGGTTCATCGTTCTCAACAATCACTGACAGAATGTATTGTTTGGTCTTCTCAAAGTCCAGTGGCTAAATGGAGGAAAAAAGGGCTTTTGTTTAGGTATTTCACTTTAACCTGTACTGCTCTTCAGATTTGAGCCCTAAAAGTCAGAAGAGAATTAAGCTTGATCCATGGGTTCGCTCTGACCGTTGACCTACAATTTACATCACAGCTCAATTGCCTTGTCAAACTTATGAATAAAGTTCAGTACCTTTACAGTGGTGATGATGCCCTCTAGCTGGCTGGTTCCAGTACTGACATTGAAAAAACCATTTTTGTCACCGCCAACAATCCGATACTTGGTAGACCAGGCAGCTGATCCATCTTCATCATCATCAGTAACTGACATCTTGGCCACTACAGCACCCACTTCATTCTCTGGGACAGATGCAGTGTACTAAAAACAAACAATTTAACACAGTACAGTATATACTATAAATTGTTGTAATAGTATAAATAAAGAACGCTGAATCTGCTTCATTTGAATGAATATCCAGACAAATATATGCAAGTTATGTGCATTACCGTGGTGTTCTTGAACTGTGGTGCGTTATCATTGCTGTCAGTCACTGTAATAACAGCTGTGCCAGTGGTTGGACGACCTTTACCAGCCTGGTCAACAGCTCCAATGACCAAAGTATATCTGGAATATTTCTAAAAGGAAAGAGGATTTATGGTGAGTTTGCCTTCATTACAATTTTTGAAAATTAGTCATGAGATGTAATTTCTAACCTCTCTATCCAGGCCTGTTTCGTTCACACGAATCCCTCCAGTTACAGTGTTGATATCAAACATGTTTGGATTTGGTAATGGTGGATCCTGGCTGATAATTTTGTATCTGACATCAGAGTTGTCATTATTGGGCTCATCAGCATCAGTGGCATTGACCTTCATAAACTCAAAATCTTCAGAGAGTTGACGAAATGGTTTAGTTGGAATAAGCTAAAGTGATAAATCGAATCAAACTAAAAAGTTGGTCAAGATTCATTTAATTTGAGAGAAATTACACCATATGCTTACCTTTGGGAGCAGCTTCAGGAACATGTCCGTTAAAAGGATTTTGAGTAAACACAGGGGTGTTATCATTTTGGTCAATCACATAGACAATGACTTCCATGGGAGCCTCTTTGACATTCGCATCATCAGCTCCAACAGCATTAGCTATGAGCTGAAGACATGGGATGAAAGACGGGCATGTTAAGAGACAAATATGTCCGTTGACATTTAACTATTTACAAGATAGCAGTTTTCAAGAATTTAAGAAACTCATGATTCGACATTTAGAGTCCAATAATGAAATACTAAAATTTACTTCAACTTACACGGTATGAAGCTTTTTTCTCTCGGTCCAGTGGCTGAGTCACAGAGAGAATCCCTGTACGTTTGTCAATGGTGAAAAGCTCTTTAGGGTCCAGATCGGCCCCTTCACCTGTGATACTGTACAACATCCGAGTTTCCTTATCAAAGTCTGTCTTCATCTAAATACAGACAGAAATGACAGAACAAAATCAATTACAGATCCGCCCATTTTTCCATTTCCATATAATTTTCAAAAGTCACTTCAATATTCTCACTTACCTGGACCAGGTTTTTTGGGAAAGGACCTCTACTGTTCTCAGGTTCATTAATAGGAGGAATAACCCAACCTCTCTTTCTCCTCTTTAGACCAGATGATGACTTTGGAAATTTCAGGACCGGAAGATCTGAGGGAGATTCCATCTGGAAAACAAAAGTTTAAATGATTTGTTCTGCTTTGCTTTAAACACAGTTAAAAACTGAAAGTGGCATAAACATCAAATCAAACACTATGCAGCATCTGTAGAGGTAAACATGAGATGATTGATTTTCATCCAATTTCCTCATGTCACCAATGCTACTTTTTCAGCATTTGTTTACGAAACTGTATTTTTAGAACCATCTCGACTTGATTTTATTGACTCGATTCAGTGGTAAAATTTCTCCAGTTAACAGCTAAGGGGCAAAATGCTCAGCAAATAACTTACATTTTGGTTTGTTCATCCAACAAAGATACCATATGGCTTAAAAAGACTTTAAATTTGGTACCAACCAACATGGTTTTGAAACAACACCAGGATAATGAAATGATAGTATTTTAATTCTGGGGTGAACTATATATTTGTAGAATTATTTCTTTAATAACACATTAACCGTCTTTTTGAATGATAAAAAAAAAAAAAAAATTCATTAAGTGGCATGCATATGCAATCCGGACTACACTGGTTTCCCCTTATGTTTGTTGTGCGCAATAGAGAAATTAGTCTAATTGTACTGCACTCGGTCTCTCATCAGATTCAATTTCACAACTTAACTAGAACAATTTCTTTTGATTCAGTAGTGCCGCAGGAAACACTGTCAGGGTATTTTAGTATTGTGCAGAAGTTCAAAAACAATCAACGGAATTGGAACAAATAAAAAGATTCCATTTTATTTTTTATTCTTTTACAGATAAAGTTCTAAATGAGAACAGGTTCTTATTTCCCAACCCCATCCACAAGCAAATACACAATGTAATGTCTGAAATGCCCAGAAGAGGACAGGCCTCCATTGTGTTACTCAGCAGTTCCTTGAATTAACTTGAGCGTACCTGTGGAGTGGTGCTCACCTCCGTGTCCATATGATGCTCCTCGTGATTATGTGCACGCTCAACTCTGACAAAAGCTGTATGTTTCTTGCCGCTGGAGTCCCAAGCGTGCACAGAAAACACCTTGTGGCCTTCGTGAAGAGTAACTGGTCTCTTTAGTGATAAAACACCATCCGTGTTCACATCAAACTGCTTGTCAACAGACTGAAAGAGTGTTCTGGTTCTTCCATCGCAGGTATTGAAATGTACTGGCAGAAAAAGATTTAATGTACACAGAGTTAGGCCAGAAAGAACAGTTTCATACAATAGATTACAAAGTTGTACTCAACAGAGCATCCCATTTGTTATATTTCAAGCATTTAAAAATTAATTTCGTGATTTTCAAGTTTTTATGTTGCTTTTGGTACAGCTGATCAGCATGATTTATTATGGGGCGGCTGTGGATCAGGTGGTAGAGCAGGTTGTCTAATCTAATCGCTGGGTTGGTGGTTCGATTCTCGGCCCACGCAACTCCATTTCGACAATCTGAAGTACCCTTGGGCAAGACACTGAACCCCAAGTTGCTCCCAATGGCAGGCTAGCACCTTGCATGTGAATGGGTGTATGAGACGCAGTGTAAAGCACTTTGAAAACTGCTAAGTTTAAAAAGGTGCTATATAAGTGCAGAACATTTGCCATTTATGGACTTTCAGCCATTCTTAAGACCTTTTCACACCAAACGCGAACCTTCACCCCGACATATTTTTTATGGAAAGAATGGATTTCTAACGAGCCCTTCACACGAACGTTCTCGCCAAATCATGCATCAACAAAGCAAAGCTTTTTTTTTTGATGGTAAGTGTCTAATTTTTTAGGCCCAGACCAATAAAATTTGAGCTATGAATCATGATTAGGAGCTGCTGCAGGTATATAAACAAGCAGAACATGTGGCGCTAAAGCACAGAAAGCTGTTTTGACCACCGACATTAAACTTGTGATGAAATCCCAAAGACGTGAGTTTCATTTGCATCAAATGCCTTAATACCAATAATGTGGTAGGGTCTCCTCAAAATCGTTATTTCTGCTCAATTGTTGATAGTCATTAACAGCTGTCATTGGCATGGGTCAGACTGAAGAAGGTTTTGTTGGGTGAGGTGTTGCATTCCTTGCATTACAGAGACTTTGAGCGTATAAATGCAGTCAAATTGACAGCATCTGTTACTATAGTCATTAAATGTGCATTATGCAGTAACAATGTAATTAACATACATGCATGGCATATAATCACTCTTATCTCAAGTGATTTTTTACACTTCTAATCACCCCTCAAATGGTGTACACAAGATAATACTGCCAGTCAACTTGTCCAGCAGGTGAACCAAAAGAGTTTGTGAAGTTTTCAAATGTTTTATTTCTCATTGAGCAACTCAACAACAAACTTGTCACTTCTGCAGCTTGATGAGAAATCAGTTTTTCTTTTTTATCTGCTTGTAAAGTAGTGCTTCTCATCTGTCATAGACGGATGGCAGACCAGCTGAAAGGTGCGTTGAGCCACCTAACGTACCGGGGTAAAATTGCCACCTATTTTAAAGGTGTGAATGTGATAACGGCAGTCATTCGAGACGCTTTCTATGTGCATCGTCCATTCGTCTGCGATTCGCCTCTCATAGCCGAGTCGCCTTTAGTGTGAAAAGGCCTTTATATGCCAATTCTACCCAGCCCATTGCATTTTCTTCTCACATAAACATATGGCCTGTAAAACACTTTGTAGGCACCGTTTTAAAAGTTTTACTTAATAAAACATTTTAGAAGTAAACCATTTGCTGCCAATCCTTTTACCAAAACTAAAGAGCATAATTTTGGTCAAAACAAAGCACTCTATTCCCATAGACAGATGTATTGAAATGGCCATAGAGCTGCCCTCCATTAGTGGTCTGTTGAATGAAGTGGTGAGACCAGTCAGCCCTGCAACTCAAGTATAAGCGACTAGTAGTGGGACACTGAGCAGGACGCTTCCTACAAGATGTACGCCAAGACGGAAGTTAAAAAAATAGAAGTTGCTTCAAAATGATTCATCAGTGAAGTTCTGCATATTTCTTGGCTTGATCAAGCCAAAATTGCACGTTACTCATAAAAATAAGGATCAGCATGACAATAACTTTAATAAATTGGAGGAAAGTAGTAATATAATATTAGCTATAATATTAGACTGATGTAGGAGCGGCTTAAATCGAAACCAAAACAATGTACATACAGTAATCTCCAGTTGGCATCACTCTTCGTGGAAAGCACCCGACAGACTTGCAAAAACTTGCTACACTACAAGCTGATGTACATGTTTGAAGCAAATGCGTAAACAGATGAAAAACAATCCTAATGTGAATTATTAGCCTTCATTCTTGAGTACATACAAAATATTTTAGCTCTCTTGGTAACACATCACGTCTCCCACACCCACAGAAACTCACAATGTGAGCTTAATGGCTGAGATCATCCATCTGAATCCTACATTTGCACTTCACAACATCTGCAGAAGCTCAACCAAGCATGATATTTAAAAAAACTTTGATGTAAAACCACAAACTCTGATATGGGTCATCATCTAAATATGGTGACAGACACGTCCCTTGACTTTTCAGCAATGAAAAAGACTGTAAATATTCAATGAACCCCATTAAAAAAAAGGCATAACCTTTAATTAAATTAAATAAAAATGGGTTGACTATGTCGTCAATGTCGTTTAAGTAACTCCACGGTCCAGCTCCTTCTTACCTTTCAGATTTACGTTCTCCCTATATTCCTATTCGTTCACTCCGATCTTCTGGGTGCAAATTTGTTTCTAGATTCGGCCTTTCTTCAATGGGTGGCAGGTCTTTTTCTGTTGTGGCACCTAAGCTATGGAATCCCCCTGGCTCTCCGAACTACTACCTATATCTCCATATCTCCAAATCTCAGCTCAAAACCCATTTGTTCTCCCAATATTATCAGTCATAATACGTATCTGCTTCATGTACTGCTCATTGTATTTGTATGCTTATCTGTATTCTGATTGGTCCACTGCTTACACTTTCTAAACGGTCTACATGATGTTATGTGTTCTTTTGTACTGGATTGATATGTCTAATTGATTGCACGATCTGATGTATGCAACTGTATTTGATTTTGTTCTGGTCCGGGCAACTGTCCACATGATTGTTTTTATCGTAAGCATCCTTGTGCTCTGGAAATGCTCTATATAAATGGACAATTAACACTTCATTTTTTTTTTTTACATATATCTGAATTGCTCAATTACCCGAATAACTCTTGTCGCCTTCATCTGGTACATTATTTCTATGACATTTAGCTATTTATTGTTTTTTTTTTTTTTACTCACTTTGTTTGCAATAAGTGTGGAAAAAGCTAAACTAAATTAAAGCTGCAAGCAGCGATGACGGGCCCAAGCCGGTGGCACCGCAACCCTGGTGCCTTTAGTTACCGGGCTCATTTCCACTTGGTGGCTTTCGGAAAACAAAGGATGGTGGACACAGCAACAACTCAAAAATATAGTTGCAAGCAGCAATGCGATTCCTCCTCAAAATGGCAAATCATTTAAAATTGATCAATAGAGGGTTGGGGTTAAACCCTCCCAATGAAAAAATCCAAAAAACATGTCTTTCTGTCTGAATCCTAAACTAAACATTTTCAGTGTACAGGAAAATCCATCATGCCAGACCTTATGGATCCTGGAGGGTTTTTTGTTTACAATGAGAAATGAGGTATGTTCACCAGGTTTCAGAAAAACTAAATAAATGGGGTGGAAATACAATCACTTTGAAAAATTGACATTTGGGCATGGCCTGTAGCGCCCCCTAAGGGCGAATGTGAGCCATTCTTGGTTTGTAGGTTCCTGTTGGCCTGTAGTATTAATGTACCAAATTAGAAAGTATTTGACAAAAAAATGTGCAATTTGGGAATGTCCTTTAGCGCCCCCTAAGGGCAAATGTGAGACATTCTTGGTTTGTGGATTTCTGTTGGCCTGTAGTGTCAATAGACCAAATTAGAAAATTTTTGACCATAAAATGGGAATTTTGGGCATAGCCTGTAGCGCCCCCTAATGGCGAATATGGGCAATTCTTTGTTTGTGGGTTCCTGTTGGCCTGTAGTATCAATGTACCAAATTAGAACATTTTTGACCAGCAAATGGGAATTTAGGGCGTGGCCTGTAGCGCCCCCTAAGGGCGAATGTGGGCCATTCTTGGTTTGTGGATTACTGTTGGCCTGTAGGATCAATATACAAAATTAGAACATTTTTGCCCAGAAAATGGGAATTTTGGGCATGGCCTGTAGCGCCCCCTAAGGGCGAATGTGGGATATTCTTTACGCAGTACTTCAGAGTGATGTCATCTTGAAGTATATATATATAGGTCTGTTTCTAACCCACACCTATAATATCACTTCTGAAGGCATGGATTAAACCACAGGAGTGGTATGGATTACTTTTATGCTGCATTTATGTGATTTTTGTAGCTTCTGAGTTCTGATCACCATTCAAGTCATTGAAAGGTCCAACAGGGTTGAGATAATCTTCTAAAAAGCTTAATTTGTGTTCACTAGAAGAAAGAAAATAATACACATCTGGGATGGAATGAGGGTGAGTATACGATGAGAGAAATTTATTTTGGGGGTGAAAACCATTTGTAGGCCTACTTTTTATTTACTTGGAAAATTGTTACTGTCTCTTTAAGAGGATTTTAAACGCATTTCATTCAAGGCACAGTCTGTGCGGCTTGTTTTATTGAGTTTAATCTTTTGAGAACTGTGAAGTCTCATTATTTTCGTGCTGTTACATCTGTATTCATTTCAGAGATTACTTGATTGAGATTGTGAAACTACATACAACCGACAAACCTCCATGAAGATGCGAGTAAAAATGAGATGCCTCGCGCTGTCAGACACAACGCTGATAATCATTCTCGGAAGTGTTGATACTAGATTTAGATTCGCGATTTCTTCATCAACTGTTTATGTTCACTTGGGACAAAACAGACAATATATCATGTAATTTGACATTTTGTTTATGAAATTGTCCGTTCAAACGCAAGATGAAGCGAATGCGATCTCTCATCGGGGCTCGTGCGTTAGACGCGACGCATCTCGCGGTTTCACACAAAACTGCTCACAAACATTTATTTGAGTTGTTTTGTCATTTTTTTCCAGAAATAACTAGCAATACTCCTACAAATAAATGCTTCGTAACTAAAACGTTTTGACTTTCTATAGAAAATATAGACAACACGTTCTTACCTTGCAAAAATCGCCTCAGTATTTAATTTGAAGCAGTAAATCCAACACTGGAGTAAATCTCTCGTGATATCACCTTCCCATTGAAATGAAGGAAGACGGTGATGACGATACAGTTATTATTCTTGCCCAGTAACCCCTTAACCAATCACATGTGCCTTTAGCTTGTATTGTCATGAGTATCTGGGCAGACTTCAGAAATAAAATCGGTGATCGGACGACGATGACACTGAGACAGGAACCATGGGAATAATTGTTCCCAAATTTGAACGCTCTGGCTGTAAATAGTTAAAGGTTGTTAAAAATTGTATCCTCCACTCAGTTGATGTATATATTGAGTGGGGACACAGTGTTTGCCTTTTTTCTGGGATTCGACTGCAAAAGAGCTCAAGCAACTGTTGAACTCAGTCCCTGCCCATTCTGGACTCAGACCTGTTGTAAATCATTGAACAATGAGGCTTGGATGCCCTCTATTGGACATTTCTTGTAATTGCCACTCAGAGAATGAACAGACAGTGGATTAAACTTTAGTTTTTTAGGCTTTAGTTCTTTGTTGTATTCACCTGCTACGGCGTGTGTAACATTTTTCTGTCAACTCTGCATACAGGTGAAACTCGAAAAATTAGAATATCGTGCAAAAGTTAATGTAACCCATACTATGTTGAACACAAGAGGGCAGTATAGCCCTATGTATTACTTCACAAGACCCCCTCCCTTCCTACTCCTCACACACAGAGGCTCACAGAGTGACTTGCAAAATTCTGACATTTTCTCCACATTCAAACCAAAATATCTGACTTTCTGTTGGTCGGAGCTAATGACTGTAAATTAGAAAGTTGTCCGGCTTGAGGAGAACTATATCAATACCAATTTTTGTACCTGTAGATGAAACTAACCCCCCACTTTTTTGTCAAAAGGTGGCGCTACTGAGCCCCTCACCACACCCATTTCTGAAACTTTGCACATGTCTACTGGCTAATAAATGTGACGTCTCTGTCGAGTTTCATGCAATTTCAAGTAGGTTAAGAGTCTCAAAAGCATCAATAAAGAAAAGTAAAGTTTGAAGCGTTGCCACGGCAACAGTATCTAAGATATCAATAATCCTTTCACAGGTCTAAATCTGCCGTGTGTTTACATTATACACGTAAAGTTTGAAGCAAATCGGGTAAAAACAAGAGGGTGATTTCAAAGCATTTTGAAAGTGACACACTTCCTGCTGCCAGTTGGTGGCGCTATAACTTTGACTCACAATAGTCACATCCATGTGATCGGCCTCTTACAACGAACACACTGCTGAAGTTTCATCAAGATCTGTTAATTTATGCAGAAGTTATAACACACTTCCTGTCTCACTTTTCTCACCATAAATTTGTTTCCTCGCCACGGCCAAACCGTTCGAGATATCAAAAATCCGCTGGCAATTTTTCATCCTCAATGTCTTGACTTCATGCTGACTGAGATTCGTGCCGATTAAATGATTTCTCTAGGAGGAGTATTTCAAATTCCATTGTATACGTTTTCCAAACAACCCTAAATAGCCGACTTCCTGTTGGGCTGAGGTAAAAAGTAAGAGCATGAAGTATATATGAAACGATGAGATCTATATGTGTACCGACTTTCATATTATTACATGCAAGTGTGTTTGATTTATGGACCAAGGTTTCGGACCCCGTTCCAGGGGGCGCTGCTGAGCCCCCCTGCCACGCCCGGGTACCATCTTCAGCCCAGCCCTGATGGCCGCAGGTTCTGACCCGTGTGCAAAGTTTCAAGAGTTTTAGAGCATGTTAAGGCCCCCAAAAGTGCCCGAATAGTCGATAAAATAATAATAATAATAATAATAATAATAATTAAAGCTGCAAGCAGCGATGACGGGCCCAAGCCGGTGGCACCGCAACCCTGGTGCCTTTAGTTACCGGGCTCATTTCCACTTGGTGGCTTTCGGAAAACAAAGGATGATGGACACAGCAACAACTCAAAAATATAGCTGCAAGCAGCAATGCGATTCCTCCTCAAAATGGCAAATCATTTAAAATTGATCAATAGAGGGTTGGGGTTAAACCCTCCCAATGAAAAAATCCAAAAAACATGTCTTTCTGTCTTAATCCTAAACTAAACATTTTCAGTGTACAGGAAAATCCATCATGTCGGACCTTATGGATCCTGTAGGGTTTTTTGTTTACAATGAGAAATGAGGTATGTTCACCAGGTTTCAGAAAAACTAAATAAATGGGGTGGAAATACAATCACTTTGAAAAAATGACATTTGGGCACGGCCTGTAGCGCCCCCTAAGGGCGAATGTGAGCCATTCTTGGTTTGTAGGTTCCTGTTGACCTGTAGTATTAATGTACCAAATTAGAAAGTATTTGACAAAAAAAATGTGCAATTTGGGAATGGCCTTCAGCGCCCCCTAAGGGCGAATGTGAGACATTCTTGGTTTGTGGATTTCTGTTGGCCTGTAGTGTCAATATACCAAATTAGAAAATTTTTGACCATAAAATGGGAATTTTGGGCATAGCCTGTAGCGTCCCCTAATGGCGAATATGGGTAATTCTTTGTTTGTGGGTTCCTGTTGGCCTGTAGTATCAATGTACCAAATTAGAACATTTTTGACCAGCAAATGGGAATTTAGGGCGTGGCCTGTAGCGCCCCCTAAGGGCGAATGTGGGCCATTCTTGGTTTGTGGATTCCTGTTGGCCTGTAGTATCAATATACAAAATTAGAACATTTTTGACCAGAAAATGGGAATTTTGGGCATGGCCTGTAGCGCCCCCCAAGGGCGAATGTGGGCCATTCTTGGTTTGTGGATTCCTGTTGGCCTGTAGTATCAATATACAAAATTAGAACATTTTTGACCAGAAAATGGGAATTTTGGGCATGGCCTGTAGCGCCCCCCAAGGGCGAATGTGGGCCATTCTTGGTTTGTGGATTCCTGTTGGCCTGTAGTATCAATATACAAAATTAGAACATTTTTGACCAGAAAATGGGAATTTTGGTCATGGCCTGTAGCGCCCCCTAAGGGCGAATGCGGGATATTCTTTATGCAGTACTTCAGAGTGATGTCATCTTTAAGTATATATAGGTCTGTTTCTAACCCACACCTATAATATCACTTCTGAAGGCATGGATTAAACCACAGGAGTGGTATGGATTACTTTTATGCTGCATTTATGTGATTTTTGTAGCTTCTGAGTTCTGATCACCATTCAAGTCATTGAAAGGTCCAACAGGGTTGAGATAATCTTCTAAAAAGCTTAATTTGTGTTCACTAGAAGAAAGAAAATAATACACATCTGGGATGGAATGAGGGTGAGTATACGATGAGAGAAATTTAATTTTGGGGTGAAAACCATTTGTAGGCTACTTTTTATTTACTTGGAAAATTGTTACTGTCTCTTTAAGATGATTTTAAACGCATTTCATTCAAGCCGTCAAGCCGTCTGTGCGGCTTGTTTTATTGAGATATAATCTTTTGAGAACTGTGAAGTCTCATTATTTTCGTGCTGTTACATCTGTATTCATTTCAGAGATTAATTGATCGAGATTGTGAAACTACATACAACCGACAAACCTCCATGAAGATGCGAGTAAAAATGAGATGCCTCGCGCTGTCAGGCACAACGCTGATAATCGTTCTCGGAAGTGTTGATACTAGATTTAGATTCGCGATATCTTCATCAACTGTTTATGTTCGCTTGAGACAAAACAGACAATATATCATGTATTTTGACATTTTGTTGTTATGAAATTGTCCGTTCAAACGCAAGAAGAAGCGAATGCGATCTCTCATCGGGGCTCGTGAGTTAGAAGTGACGCTGCTAGACGTGAGCAGGGAAGCGCATTTCACTGAATTTACGATGTTACACGTATAAACCTTCATCAACCCGTTAATCCAAAACGCAAATGCCGTTATTTTGCGTCTCTCGCTCCTGCTTGTGATTGACAAAGCTGTCAAACGGGACAATTTGCAAGCGTGCAAGTTTGGATCGGTCTTTTCACGTTTTAATAATTTGCAGTGTTCGACATCTACGTTCAAATCGAGCGGTGCAATATGCAATTCATCCAAAATAATTACAAAGTTATTTTCGCTCTTGTTCTACATATTTTTTTCAAGCGTCAGCTGATGTTTCTACAGTATTAATTTTCCTGCGCCACCACGAACAGAGTTGGAAATAAAACACGCATCCGGGCATTCAGATGGGTTAAAAAAAACTGCTTAAAAAACATCTGAACAGCGTCTGCTCTCGGTCTCACATTAATTCAGGTGGATTTTTCACAAGCGACAACATTGGCAAACAAAAGTGCTAGCTAATGTTTAATTAGCAAGTTTCACCGAAATGTATTAAAAATAGAGGCTAGCTGCCTGTCCGATGAACAAATAGAGTCACGTCATTTTTTTTCCAGAAATAACTAGCAATACTCCTGCAAATAAATGCTTCGTAACTAAAACGTTTTGACTTTCAATAGAAAATATAGACAACACATGTTCTTACCTTGCAAAAATCGCCTCAGTATTTAATTTGAAGCAGTAAATCCAACACTGGAGTAAATCTCTCGTGATATCACCTTCCCATTGAAATGAAGGAAGACGGTGATGACGAAACAGTTATTATTCTTGCCCAGGAACCCTTAACCAATCACATGTGCCATTAGCTTGTATTGTCATGAGTATCTGGGCAGATTTCAGAAATAAAATCCCCTTAACCAATCACATGTGTCTTTAGCTTGTATTGTCATGAGTATCTGGGCAGATTTCAGAAATGAAATCGGTGATTGGACGACGATGAAACTGAGACAGGAACCATGGGAATAATTGTTCCCAAATTTGAACGCTCTGGCTGTAAATGGTTAAAGGTTGTTAAAAATTGCATCCGCCACTCAGTTGATGTATATATTGAGTGGGGACACATTGTTTGCTTTTTTTCTGGGATTCGACTGCAAAAGAGCTCAAGCAACTGTTGAACTCAGTCCCTGCACATTCTGGACTCAGACCTGTTGTAAATCATTGAACAATGAGGCTTGGATGCCATCTATTGGACATTTCTTGTAATTGCCACTCAGAGAATGAACAGACAGTGGATTAAACTTTAGTTTTTTAGGCTTTAATTCTTTGTTGTATTCACCTGCTACGGCGTGTGTAACATTTTTCTGTCAACTCTGCATACAGGTGAAACTCGAAAAATTAGAATATCGTGCAAAAGTTAATGTAACCCATACTATGTTGAACACAAGAGGGCAGTATAGCCCTATGTATTACTTCACAAGACCCCCTCCCTTCCTACTCCTCACACAGAGTCTCAAGAGAGTGACTTGCAAATTCTGACATTTTCTCCACATTCAAACCAAAATATCTGACATTCTGTGTGTTGGAGCTAATGACTGTAAATTAGAAAGTTGTCAGGCTTGAGGAGAACTATATCAATACCAATTTTTGTACCTGCAGATGAAACTAACCCCCCACTTTTTTGTCAAAAGGTGGCGCTACTGAGCCCCTCACCACACCCATTTCTGAAACTTTGCACATGTCTACTGGCTAATAAATGTGACGTCTCTGTCGAGTTTCATGCAATTTCAAGTATGTTAAGAGTCTCAAAAGCATCAATAAAGAAAAGTAAAGTTTGAAGCGTTGCCACGGCAACAGTATCTAAGATATCAATAATCCTTTCACAGGTCTAAATCTGCCGTGTGTTTACATTATACACGTAAAGTTTGAAGCAAATCGGGTAAAAACAAGAGGGTGATTTCAAAGCATTTTGAAAGTGACACACTTCCTGCTGCCAGTTGGTGGCGCTATAACTTTGACTCACAATAGTCACATCCATGTGATCGGCCTCTTACAACGAACACACTGCTGAAGTTTCATCAAGATCTGTTAATTTATGCAGAAGTTATAACACACTTCCTGTCTCACTTTTCTCGCCATAAATTTGTTTCCTCGCCACGGCCAAACCGTTCGAGATATCAAAAATCCGCTGGCAATTTTTCATCCTCAATGTCTTGACTTCATGCTGACTGAGATTCGTGGCGATTAAATGATTTCTCTAGGAGGAGTATTTCAAATTCCATTGTATACGTTTTCCAAACAACCCTAAATAGCCGACTTCCTGTTGGTCAGAGGTAAAAAGTAAGAGCATGAAGTATATATGAAACGATGAGATCTATATGTGTACCGACTTTCATATTATTACATGCAAGTGTGTTTGATTTATGGACCAAGGTTTCGGACCCCGTTCCAGGGGGCGCTGTTAAGCCCCCCTGCCACGCCCGGGTACCATCTTCAGCCCAGCCCTGATGGCCGCGGGTTCTGACCCGTGTGCAAAGTTTCAAGAGTTTTAGAGCACGTTAAGGCCCCCAAAAGTGCCCGAATAGTCGATAAAATAATAATAATAATAATAATAATAATAATAATAATAATAATCCTAAGGAAAACAATAGGGCCTTCGCCTTTTCAAGGCTTGGGCCCTAATAATAATAATAATAATAATAATAATAATAATAATTAAAGCTGCAAGCAGCGATGACGGGCCCAAGCCGGTGGCACTGCAACCCTGGTGCCTTTAGTTACCGGGCTCATTTCCACTTGGTGGCTTTCGGAAAACAAAGGATGATGGACACAGCAACAACTCAAAAATATAGCTGCAAGCAGCAATGCGATTCCTCCTCAAAATGGCAAATCATTTAAAATTGATCAATAGAGGGTTGGGGTTAAACCCTCCCAATGAAAAAATCCAAAAAACATGTCTTTCTGTCTGAATCCTAAACTAAACATTTTCAGTGTACAGGAAAATCCATCATGCCGGACCTTATGGATCCTGTAGGGTTTTTTGTTTACAATGAGAAATGAGGTATGTTCACCAGGTTTCAGAAAAACTAAATAAATGGGGTGGAAATACAATCACTTTGAAAAATTGACATTTGGGCATGGCCTGTACCGCCCCCTAAGGGCGAATGTGAGCCATTCTTGGTTTGTAGGTTCCTGTTGGCCTGTAGTATTAATGTACCAAATTAGAAAGTATTTGACAAAAAAATGTGCAATTTGGGAATGTCCTTTAGCACCCCCTAAGGGCAAATGTGAGACATTCTTGGTTTGTGGATTTCTGTTGGCCTGTAGTGTCAATATACCAAATTAGAAAATTTTTGACCATAAAATGGGAATTTTGGGCATAGCCTGTAGCGCCCCCTAATGGCGAATATGGGCAATTCTTTGTTTGTGGGTTCCTGTTGGCCTGTAGTATCAATGTACCAAATTAGAACATTTTTGACCAGCAAATGGGAATTTAGGGCGTGGCCTGTAGCGCCCCATAAGGGCGAATGTGGGCCACTCTTGGTTTGTGAATTCCTGTTGGCCTGTAGTATCAATATACAACATTAGAACATTTTTGACCAGAAAATGGGAATTTTGGGCATGGCCTGTAGCGCCCCCTAAGGGCGAATGTGGGATATTCTTTACGCAGTACTTCAGAGTGATGTCATCTTGAAGTATATATATATAGGTCTATTTCTAACCCACACCTATAATATCACTTCTGAAGGCATGGATTTAACCACTGGAGTGGTATGGATTACTTTTATGCTGCATTTATTTGATTTTTGTAGCTTCTGAGTTCTGATCACCATTCAAGTCATTGAAAGGTCCAACAGGGTTGAGATAATCTTCTAAAAAGCTTAATTTGTGTTCACTAGAAGAAAGAAAACAATACACATCTGGGATGCAATGAGGGTGAGTATACGATGAGAGAAATTTATTTTTGGGGTGAGAACCATTTGTAAGCCTACTTTTTATTTACTTGGAAAATTGTTACTGTCTCTTTAAGAGGATTTTAAACGCATTTCATTCAAGGCACAGTCTGTGCGGCTTGTTTTATTGAGTTTAATCTTTTGAGAACTGTGAAGTCTCATTATTTTCGTGCTGTTACATCTGTATTCATTTCAGAGATTACTTGATTGAGATTGTGAAACTACATACAACCGACAAACCTCCATGAAGATGCGAGTAAAAATGAGATGCCTCGCGCTGTCAGACACAACGCTGATAATCATTCTCGGAAGTGTTGATACTAGATTTCGATTCGCGATTTCTTCATCAACTGTTTATGTTCACTTGGGACAAAACAGACAATATATCATGTAATTTGACATTTTGTAGTATGAAATTGTCCGTTCAAACGCAAGAAGAAGCGAATGCGATCTCTCATCGGGGCTCGTGCGTTAGACGCGACGCATCTCGCGGTTTCACACAAAACTGCTCACAAACATTTATTTGAGTTATTTTGTCATTTTTTTCCAGAAATAACTAGCAATACTCCTACAAATAAATGCTTCGTAACTAAAACGTTTTGACTTTCTATAGAAAATATAGACAACACACGTTCTTACCTTGCAAAAATCGCCTCAGTATTTAATTTGAAGCAGTAAATCCAACACTGGAGTAAATCTCTCGTGATATCACCTTTCCATTGAAATGAAGGAAGACGGTGATGACGATACAGTTATTATTCTTGCCCAGTAACCCCTTAACCAATCACATGTGCCTTTAGCTTGTATTGTCATGAGTATCTGGGCAGACTTCAGAAATAAAATCGGTGATCGGACGACGATGACACTGAGACAGGAACCATGGGAATAATTGTTCCCAAATTTGAACGCTCTGGCTGTAAATGGTTAAAGGTTGTTAAAAATTGTATCCTCCACTCAGTTGATGTATATATTGAGTGGGGACACATTGTTTGCCTTTTTTCTGGGATTCGACTGCAAAAGAGCTCAAGCAACTGTTGAACTCAGTCCCTGCCCATTCTGGACTCAGACCTGTTGTAAATCATTGAACAATGAGGCTTGGATGCCATCTATTGGACATTTCTTGTAATTGCCACTCAGAGAATGAACAGACAGTGGATTAAACTTTAGTTTTTTAGGCTTTAGTTCTTTGTTGTATTCACCTGCTACGGCGTGTGTAACATTTTTCTGTCAACTCTGCATACAGGTGAAACTCGAAAAATTAGAATATCGTGCAAAAGTTAATGTAACCCATACTATGTTGAACACAAGAGGGCAGTATAGCCCTATGTATTACTTCACAAGCCCCCCTCCCTTCCTACTCCTCACACACAAAGTCTTAGAGAGTGACTTGCAAAATTCTGACATTTTCTCCACATTCAAACCAAAATATCTGACTTTCTGTTGGTCGGAGCTAATGACTGTAAATTAGAAAGTTGTCCGGCTTGAGGAGAACTATATCAATACCAATTTTTGTACCTGTAGATGAAACTAACCCCCCACTTTTTTGTCAAAAGGTGGCGCTACTGAGCCCCTCACCACACCCATTTCTGAAACTTTGCACATGTCTACTGGCTAATAAATGTGACGTCTCTGTCGAGTTTCATGCAATTTCAAGTATGTTAAGAGTCTCAAAAGCATCAATAAAGAAAAGTAAAGTTTGAAGTGTTGCCACGGCAACAGTATCTAAGATATCAATAATCCTTTCACAGGTCTAAATCTGCCGTGTGTTTACATTATACACGTAAAGTTTGAAGCAAATCGGGTAAAAACAAGAGGGTGATTTCAAAGCATTTTGAAAGTGACACACTTCCTGCTGCCAGTTGGTGGCGCTATAACTTTGACTCACAATAGTCACATCCATGTGATCGGCCTCTTACAACGAACACACTGCTGAAGCTTCATCAAGATCTGTTAATTTATGCAGAAGTTATAACACACTTCCTGTCTCACTTTTCTCGCCATAAATTTGTTTCCTCGCCACGGCCAAACCGTTCGAGATATCAAAAATCCGCTGGCAATTTTTCATCCTCAATGTCTTGACTTCATGCTGACTGAGATTCGTGGCGATTAAATGATTTCTCTAGGAGGAGTATTTCAAATTCCATTGTATACGTTTTCCAAACAACCCTAAATAGCCGACTTCCTGTTGGGCTGAGGTAAAAAGTAAGAGCATGAAGTATATATGAAACGATGAGATCTATATGTGTACCGACTTTCATATTATTACATGCAAGTGTGTTTGATTTATGGACCATGGTTTCGGACCCCGTTCCAGGGGGCGCTGCTGAAACCCCCTGCCACGCCCGGGTACCATCTTCAGCCCAGCCCTGATGGCCGCAGGTTCTGACCCGTGTGCAAAGTTTCAAGAGTTTTAGAGCATGTTAAGGCCCCCAAAAGTGCCCGAATAGTCGATAAAATAATAATAATAATAATAATAATAATAATTAAAGCTGCAAGCAGCGATGACGGGCCCAAGCCGGTGGCACCGCAACCCTGGTGCCTTTAGTTACCGGGCTCATTTCCACTTGGTGGCTTTCGGAAAACAAAGGATGATGGACACAGCAACAACTCAAAAATATAGCTGCAAGCAGCAATGCGATTCCTCCTCAAAATGGCAAATCATTTAAAATTGATCAATAGAGGGTTGGGGTTAAACCCTCCCAATGAAAAAATCCAAAAAACATGTCTTTCTGTCTTAATCCTAAACTAAACATTTTCAGTGTACAGGAAAATCCATCATGTCGGACCTTATGGATCCTGTAGGGTTTTTTGTTTACAATGAGAAATGAGGTATGTTCACCAGGTTTCAGAAAAACTAAATAAATGGGGTGGAAATACAATCACTTTGAAAAAATGACATTTGGGCACGGCCTGTAGCGCCCCCTAAGGGCGAATGTGAGCCATTCTTGGTTTGTAGGTTCCTGTTGGCCTGTAGTATTAATGTACCAAATTAGAAAGTATTTGACAAAAAAAATGTGCAATTTGGGAATGGCCTTCAGCGCCCCCTAAGGGCGAATGTGAGACATTCTTGGTTTGTGGATTTCTGTTGGCCTGTAGTGTCAATATACCAAATTAGAAAATTTTTGACCATAAAATGGGAATTTTGGGCATAGCCTGTAGCGTCCCCTAATGGCGAATATGGGTAATTCTTTGTTTGTGGGTTCCTGTTGGCCTGTAGTATCAATGTACCAAATTAGAACATTTTTGACCAGCAAATGGGAATTTAGGGCGTGGCCTGTAGCGCCCCCTAAGGGCGAATGTGGGCCATTCTTGGTTTGTGGATTCCTGTTGGCCTGTAGTATCAATATACAAAATTAGAACATTTTTGACCAGAAAATGGGAATTTTGGGCATGGCCTGTAGCGCCCCCCAAGGGCGAATGTGGGCCATTCTTGGTTTGTGGATTCCTGTTGGCCTGTAGTATCAATATACAAAATTAGAACATTTTTGACCAGAAAATGGGAATTTTGGGCATGGCCTGTAGCGCCCCCCAAGGGCGAATGTGGGCCATTCTTGGTTTGTGGATTCCTGTTGGCCTGTAGTATCAATATACAAAATTAGAACATTTTTGACCAGAAAATGGGAATTTTGGTCATGGCCTGTAGCGCCCCCTAAGGGCGAATGCGGGATATTCTTTATGCAGTACTTCAGAGTGATGTCATCTTTAAGTATATATAGGTCTGTTTCTAACCCACACCTATAATATCACTTCTGAAGGCATGGATTAAACCACAGGAGTGGTATGGATTACTTTTATGCTGCATTTATGTGATTTTTGTAGCTTCTGAGTTCTGATCACCATTCAAGTCATTGAAAGGTCCAACAGGGTTGAGATAATCTTCTAAAAAGCTTAATTTGTGTTCACTAGAAGAAAGAAAATAATACACATCTGGGATGGAATGAGGGTGAGTATACGATGAGAGAAATTTAATTTTGGGGTGAAAACCATTTGTAGGCTACTTTTTATTTACTTGGAAAATTGTTACTGTCTCTTTAAGATGATTTTAAACGCATTTCATTCAAGCCGTCAAGCCGTCTGTGCGGCTTGTTTTATTGAGATATAATCTTTTGAGAACTGTGAAGTCTCATTATTTTCGTGCTGTTACATCTGTATTCATTTCAGAGATTAATTGATCGAGATTGTGAAACTACATACAACCGACAAACCTCCATGAAGATGCGAGTAAAAATGAGATGCCTCGCGCTGTCAGGCACAACGCTGATAATCGTTCTCGGAAGTGTTGATACTAGATTTAGATTCGCGATATCTTCATCAACTGTTTATGTTCGCTTGAGACAAAACAGACAATATATCATGTATTTTGACATTTTGTTGTTATGAAATTGTCCGTTCAAACGCAAGAAGAAGCGAATGCGATCTCTCATCGGGGCTCGTGAGTTAGAAGTGACGCTGCTAGACGTGAGCAGGGAAGCGCATTTCACTGAATTTACGATGTTACACGTATAAACCTTCATCAACCCGTTAATCCAAAACGCAAATGCCGTTATTTTGCGTCTCTCGCTCCTGCTTGTGATTGACAAAGCTGTCAAACGGGACAATTTGCAAGCGTGCAAGTTTGGATCGGTCTTTTCACGTTTTAATAATTTGCAGTGTTCGACATCTACGTTCAAATCGAGCGGTGCAATATGCAATTCATCCAAAATAATTACAAAGTTATTTTCGCTCTTGTTCTACATATTTTTTTCAAGCGTCAGCTGATGTTTCTACAGTATTAATTTTCCTGCGCCACCACGAACAGAGTTGGAAATAAAACACGCATCCGGGCATTCAGATGGGTTAAAAAAAACTGCTTAAAAAACATCTGAACAGCGTCTGCTCTCGGTCTCACATTAATTCAGGTGGATTTTTCACAAGCGACAACATTGGCAAACAAAAGTGCTAGCTAATGTTTAATTAGCAAGTTTCACCGAAATGTATTAAAAATAGAGGCTAGCTGCCTGTCCGATGAACAAATAGAGTCACGTCATTTTTTTTCCAGAAATAACTAGCAATACTCCTGCAAATAAATGCTTCGTAACTAAAACGTTTTGACTTTCAATAGAAAATATAGACAACACATGTTCTTACCTTGCAAAAATCGCCTCAGTATTTAATTTGAAGCAGTAAATCCAACACTGGAGTAAATCTCTCGTGATATCACCTTCCCATTGAAATGAAGGAAGACGGTGATGACGAAACAGTTATTATTCTTGCCCAGGAACCCTTAACCAATCACATGTGCCATTAGCTTGTATTGTCATGAGTATCTGGGCAGATTTCAGAAATAAAATCCCCTTAACCAATCACATGTGTCTTTAGCTTGTATTGTCATGAGTATCTGGGCAGATTTCAGAAATGAAATCGGTGATTGGACGACGATGAAACTGAGACAGGAACCATGGGAATAATTGTTCCCAAATTTGAACGCTCTGGCTGTAAATGGTTAAAGGTTGTTAAAAATTGTATCCTCCACTCAGTTGATGTATATATTGAGTGGGGACACATTGTTTGCTTTTTTTCTGGGATTCGACTGCAAAAGAGCTCAAGCAACTGTTGAACTCAGTCCCTGCCCATTCTGGACTCAGACCTGTTGTAAATCATTGAACAATGAGGCTTGGATGCCATCTATTGGACATTTCTTGTAATTGCCACTCAGAGAATGAACAGACAGTGGATTAAACTTTAGTTTTTTAGGCTTTAATTCTTTGTTGTATTCACCTGCTACGGCGTGTGTAACATTTTTCTGTCAACTCTGCATACAGGTGAAACTCGAAAAATTAGAATATCGTGCAAAAGTTAATGTAACCCATACTATGTTGAACACAAGAGGGCAGTATAGCCCTATGTATTACTTCACAAGACCCCCTCCCTTCCTACTCCTCACACAGAGTCTCAAGAGAGTGACTTGCAAATTCTGACATTTTCTCCACATTCAAACCAAAATATCTGACATTCTGTGTGTTGGAGCTAATGACTGTAAATTAGAAAGTTGTCAGGCTTGAGGAGAACTATATCAATACCAATTTTTGTACCTGCAGATGAAACTAACCCCCCACTTTTTTGTCAAAAGGTGGCGCTACTGAGCCCCTCACCACACCCATTTCTGAAACTTTGCACATGTCTACTGGCTAATAAATGTGACGTCTCTGTCGAGTTTCATGCAATTTCAAGTATGTTAAGAGTCTCAAAAGCATCAATAAAGAAAAGTAAAGTTTGAAGCGTTGCCACGGCAACAGTATCTAAGATATCAATAATCCTTTCACAGGTCTAAATCTGCCGTGTGTTTACATTATACACGTAAAGTTTGAAGCAAATCGGGTAAAAACAAGAGGGTGATTTCAAAGCATTTTGAAAGTGACACACTTCCTGCTGCCAGTTGGTGGCGCTATAACTTTGACTCACAATAGTCACATCCATGTGATCGGCCTCTTACAACGAACACACTGCTGAAGTTTCATCAAGATCTGTTAATTTATGCAGAAGTTATAACACACTTCCTGTCTCACTTTTCTCGCCATAAATTTGTTTCCTCGCCACGGCCAAACCGTTCGAGATATCAAAAATCCGCTGGCAATTTTTCATCCTCAATGTCTTAACTTCATGCTGACTGAGATTCGTGGCGATTAAATGATTTCTCTAGGAGGAGTATTTCAAATTCCATTGTATACGTTTTCCAAACAACCCTAAATAGCCGACTTCCTGTTGGGCAGAGGTAAAAAGTAAGAGCATGAAGTATATATGAAACGATGAGATCTATATGTGTACCGACTTTCATATTATTACATGCAAGTGTGTTTGATTTATGGACCAAGGTTTCGGACCCCGTTCCAGGGGGCGCTGTTAAGCCCCCCTGCCACGCCCGGGTACCATCTTCAGCCCAGCCCTGATGGCCGCGGGTTCTGACCCGTGTGCAAAGTTTCAAGAGTTTTAGAGCACGTTAAGGCCCCCAAAAGTGCCCGAATAGTCGATAAAATAATAATAATAATAATAATAATAATAATAATAATAATAATCCTAAGGAAAACAATAGGGCCTTCGCCTTTTCAAGGCTTGGGCCCTAATAATAATAATCCTAAGGAAAACAATAGGGCCTTCGCCTTTTCAGGCTTGGGCCCTAATAATAATAATAATCCTAAGGAAAACAATAGGGCCTTCGCCTTTTCAGGCTTGGGCCCTAACAAGTCATTCATAACTGAAACTTCATTCCTGAAACAAAGTAAAAACAACAATCAAATTTTACTTTATGAATTCAAATATTGTCAAGATGTTAAATGTTAAATGTTTACCCTCAGCCTTTATGGGCCAAAACTGAACTGAATTGAAAATGTCAATATTTTGGAAACTCAGAAGGTCAAAATGAGAGCACTAAAATATGTGGTTTTCATATAGATCCTCCCAAGTTACATAAAGCGATCATCCCTATGACCTACACTCTGAAGGGAGCATGGTGTCACAGTTTAAATGTAGCCTTCACTGAAATAATCAACTTTATTCATTTAGACTGGTACGACTCTTCGAGTGACGCCCCCTTCCCGAAGTGCCCTTCAAGGGCGCATATATGCAGTTTGGGACACGCCCCAACTTTCGGTTTACGTGCTTTATATTCAGAGATTTGTGACACAGCATACCTCTTCCTAGTCTTTTCCCTCTGTGAAGATGCTCTCTGTGAACTTTAAAAACCAACTCGGAATCAAATCCAGGTGTGCATGGCGGCGACTCCGCAATTCCACAGGAAAATACCTAATTAAACAATAACATTGATTTATAAAAGTCAACTTTTTTTTAACTTTTTTTTAAAAATTTTTATAGGCACCACTTTAAAATCTTACCTGACAGAGCAACACAACTACTCCCAACCGGACAATCCTTATAATCCCCATTTGAGATTGTGAAAGTCTAGAAGGTCCTTCAGCGTTTTATTCCCTTGATGTATTATAGTCTCACGCAACGGTTCTTCTCTAGACGTCTCTCACTGCATGCAAATGAGGAAAGCAGGTCTGAACTGACAGCCAGGTGACCTCACACATATGGTAATTACCTTCTCCATATATGGTCTTGGATGTCCTTTAAACCCCGCCTAAAAACTCAGGCGACTAAGTTTCAAGGGCCGTTCACACCGAACATGTATAACCAACAGTGTTGGGTGTAATCCAATACATAGTGCCATAAGGCATAGGGATGATCACCTTCGATTGGAATTCACCCATTGAAATGAATGATTAATCAACTGGTGGATGTACACAACTAGTTTTGTAAAGTTAACGCATAAACCTAAATAACACATTTATTTTAACAAATAAGTTACATTTTTAAGGTTAAACAAAGTTAAGTTTGAATTAGAATATAGTTCAGTATGCTTTATTTCTATATACTTCAATACGCAAAAGTATATTTAAGCTTGATTTTTAAAGATTGATGCTTTTCAATTTCATGACAAAATCCCATTAAATTGCATTTCTATAATGTTTAACAAAATTAACTATAAAACTTAAAATAATTATTTTTTATTTGATTAAAAATGATGTAATTACAGATATGGAATTTTATGATGAAATTTAATTTCATATATATATATATATATATATATATATATATATATATATATATATATATATATATTATCTATAGTTCCCCGTCTGTCGCTCACTTCGACGTCGTGTCGAAGAAGCGACACTAGGGGTCTCTCTTGAGCGCCGAAAGATACCTCTGATCTATGAAAAAAGGCCAATGAGAGTTGGCGAACAGTATTTGCATACTCCGCCTCCGGATACGTATATAAAGGCGAGAGAAATACGCTCGTTCATTCAGTAATTTTCTTCGGAGCCGAAGGTCGTGTTTATGCTGACTGCTGCGTATTACACTGCTGATCCTGCTTCTGATCCTCTGACGCTCTGCTGCTGTTGGATTTACGGCGCACTACAGCGGCTGTTTTTCTCTTCTCTGCCGGCGTGCAGTTTGCCCCTGGGCACTTCGACAGCGCAGAGTTTGAAAGAGTTTAACAATATAAGAGTTATATTTCTCATAAAGAGTTTATTTCTCTAAAAGAGCAATACATAGCGGTGTTGAACGCCCTTTTCAGGGCGCGTCTTTTTAAAGATGCCATTCAACCCCTGTGTAGTTCCTGGATGGTGCTCTCCGCTTCTGACGGCCACAGGCGCTGTCTCGTGTGTCTGGGCGCCGATCACACCGAGGCTGCGTTTGTGGATGGCTCATGTTCTCACTGCGAGAACATGACCATGGTAACGTTGCGGTCGCGGCTTGCTTTCAATAGAAAGCACGCCACTCCAGCCGCCCCCCGTATCGCTCCTTCTTCCCACGGGATTGAGGACAATGCGGTTGGTGCTGGAGGCGATTTGGGGAGGGCAGCGGGTGCGCTTCCGCCGGGCACGTCCCCTCTGACCACCCGCCCCCCGACACGCTCGTTTACCTCCGTCCAGTCTCGAGGTAACGGCGACTCGCCTCCGGGCCGGTCTGCCTATCCTCTTGAGCCTGAAGCCGATGAGCTCGCCGCTCCATCGGAGAGCGCGGCGTCTGACGCTGACTCCTCCCCTGGACTGCCGCCTTCGGGCCAGCAGGCCCAGGTTGAGGCGGATGCGCAGATGTCCGACATGCTTGCCCGGGCCGCCGTCGGGGTGGGGTTGGACTGGAAACCTCCACCCTCCCCACACCCGTCACGGTTGGATGACTGGTTCCTGGGGTTTGGGCGCCGCTCACAGCCACGCCCCCCCCCCCCCCGATCCCGTTTTTCCCAGAAGTGCATGACGAGCTGACATCGTCATGGAGAGCCCCGCTCTCCGTCCGTCAAAAGCCCTGCTCGTCCGCTCTCGCTACCCTCGACGGTGGAGAGGCCCACGGGTACACGGCGATTCCCCAGGTGGATAGGGCAGTTGCGCTCCATCTTTGTCC
This sequence comes from Moxostoma hubbsi, assembly GCA_032164185.1. Taxonomy (NCBI): domain Eukaryota; kingdom Metazoa; phylum Chordata; class Actinopteri; order Cypriniformes; family Catostomidae; genus Moxostoma; species Moxostoma hubbsi. The sequence continues at coordinate 8,846,499 of JAVLUX010000002.1, read as the reverse complement.
CGGTGACCCTACCACCTGGCGCGGGCGCCCTGTACCCCCTACCAAGGCCTGTAGGACTTCATCCTCCCTCAACAACAAAGCCTACAGCGCCGCGGGACAGGCCGCCTCCGCCCTGCACGCCATGGCTCTTCTGCAAGTCCACCAGGCCAAGGCGCTCAGAGATCTGCACGAGGGTAGCCCTGATCCCGACGTGTTGCAGGAACTGCGCTCAGCGACCGACCTCGCCCTCAGGGCCATGAAGGTCACCGCGCAGGCACTCGGGCAGGCGATGGCCACCCTAGTGGTCCAGGAACGTCATCTGTGGCTCAACCTGGTCGAGATGCGTGAGGCCGACAAAGTTCGCTTCCTCGATGCCCCTGTCTCCCAGCTTGGCCTCTTCGGCGACACCGTCGAGGACTTTGCCCAGCAGTTCTCCGCGGTGAAAAGACAGACGGAGGCCATCTCACACATCCTGCCTCGCCGCAAACCTGCCGCCAGGGCCACTGCCCCGTCTGCTCGCTGAGGGCGTCCTCCTGCGGCTAAGAAATCTGCTCCGCCTCAACCCGGGCCCAGCTCTCAGCCCCTGCGTCGAGCACACCGCAAGAAGCATACGCCCCCCGTCTCCCGGACTCCCTCGAGGACCCGGAAGGCTCCCAGGCGGTCCTGAGACGGACGACCCAGCGACGCAGACGTTAGCTCCGGAGGTGGTAAGACCACTCCGTCCACCGGTGGAGGGCCGGGAGGAGAATCTTTTGTTTCTAAACAATTTAATTTGCCGCCCCCCTTAGATGGGGTTGCGGTACCCACATTCTCAGTAAAAGAGCTATTTCCTGTGTCTCTGGGTCACCTGGCCCGCAAATGCCGTTCTCACGGCACTTTGCCCTTAGATCCTGACAGTCCTGGCCTCCTGGACACGGACCACCCGTCTTCAGCCCCACGACTGTCCCCCGGCCGGCCGGTTCCGACGAGTCTAGCGGACGCCTACCCAGGACCTCCTCCTCAGTCGCTAACCCGCCCCCTGCCGGGTGTGCGGAGCAAGGTAAGTGCTTTGAGTCTTTTCTCAGCACCTCAGCCGCGGGTCGCCCCGTCGCCGCCCAACGCTGCCCTACCTGCTCCGCCCCGCTGCGAAGCCCCGCCGGGTACGTCAAAATTAATCGTCCCTTTAGTGCCCCTAGCGCAGAGGTTGGACACGTGGCTTTCACTTCCCAACCCGTCTTGCTGGCTGGCACGGACCATCCGACTCGGTTACGCAATTCAGTTTGCCAGGCCCCCGCCCCCCCTTCATGGGCGTCCGCTTCTCCGCAGTACACGGCGAACACGCCCACTCCCTGCACGCGGAAATCGCGGCTCTTCTGGCCAAAGACGCGATAGAGCCTGTCCCTCCAACCGAGATGAAGAAGGGTTTCTACAGCCCTTACTTCATCGTACCCAAGAAAGGCGGCGGCTTACGACCAATCTTGGACCTGCGAGTTCTCAACCGAGCGTTGCACAAACTCCCGTTCAAAATGCTCACGCAGAAGCATATTTTAACCTGCGTCCGGCATCTAGATTGGTTCGCAGCGGTAGACCTGAAGGACGCGTACTTCCACGTCTCTATCCTGCCCCGACACCGCCCCTACCTGCGGTTTGCGTTCGAGGGCCAGGCGTATCAGTACAAAGTCCTCCCCTTCGGCCTGTCTCTGTCCCCTCACGTCTTCACGAAAGTCGTAGAGGCAGCTCTTGCCCCGCTCCGAGAAGCCGGCATCCGCATACTCAACTACCTCGACGACTAGCTCATCCTAGCCCACTCGCGAGAGTTACTATGCGCTCACAGAGACCAGGTGCTCAGGCACCTCAGCCGTCTGGGGCTTCAGGTCAACTGGGAAAAGAGCAAGCTCACTCCAGTTCAGAGCATCTCTTTTCTCGGGATGGAGTTAGACTCGGTCTCAATGTCCGCACGTCTCACAAAGGAGCATGCTCAGTCAGTGTTGAACTGCCTCGCCGCCCTCAGGCCGGGCACAGCGGTCCCCTTAAAACTTTTCCAGAGGCTCCTGGGGCATATGGCATCCGCCGCGGCGGTCGCGCCGCTGGGCTTGATGCATATGAGACCGCTCCAACACTGGCTTCGGACCCGAGTCCCGAGACGAGCATGGCGCCGTGGCACGCACCGGGTAACAATCACCCCCGCCTGCCGACAAACATTCAACCCCTGGACAGACCTCTGTTTCTTACGGGCTGGAGTACCCCTACAGCAGGTGTCCAGACGCGTCTTGGTCACAACCGATGCCTCCAGATTGGGTTGGGGCGCCGTTTGCAATGGGGACGCAGCCTCAGGCCGTTGGAAAGGGGCCCAGCTGCGTTGGCACATCAACTGCCTCGAGTTGTTGACCGTCCTCTTTGCCCTGCGGAGGTTTCTCCCGTTAATTCGGGACGAACATGTCCTAGTCAGGTCAGACAGCACCACTGCGGTCGCGTACATAAATCGCCAAGGTGGCGTACGCTCCCGTCACATGTCACAACTCGCCTGTCGTCTCCTCCTTTGGAGCCAGCACCGACTCAAGTCGCTGCGTGCCACTCACATCCCCGGCAACCTCAATGTGGTAGCGGACGCGCTGTCACGACAATGCTTGCCTGGCGGAGAGTGGAGGCTTCACCCCCACTCGGTTCAGCTGATTTGGGAACGGTTCGGCAAGGCCCAGGTAGACCTGTTTGCCTCCCGAGAGACCTCCCACTGCCCGCTCTGGCACGCCCGTTCAGAGGCTCCCCTCGGGGCAGATGCACTGGCACACAGCTGGCCGGTGGGTCTGCGCAAGTACGCATTCCCCCCAGTGAGCCTTCTTGCACAGGTGCTGTGCAAGGTCAGGGAGGACGAGGAGCAAGTCACTCTCGTGGCTCCCTACTGGCCCACCCGGGCCTGGTTCTCGGACCTCGTACTCCTCGCGACAGCCCCTCCCTGGCGAATTCCTCTGAGGAAGGACCTTCTTTCTCAGGGACGGGGCACGCTCTGGCATCCGCACCCAGACCTGTGGAATCTCCATGTCTGGTCCCTGGACGGGACGCGGAAGATCTAGCTGGCCTACCACCCACGGTCGTAGCCACGATCAACCAAGCCAGAGCCCCTTCTACCAGGCAACTCTACGCCCTAAAGTGGCATCTGTTCGTCAATTGGTGTTCTTCTCGGGCAGAAGACCCACAGAGGTGCGCAGTTAGGTCAGTGCTCCTGTTTCTACAGGAGAGGTTGGAGGGGAGGCTGTCCCCGTCCACCTTAAAGGTGTATGTTGCTGCTATCGCAGCTCACCACGACCCAGTAGACGGCAAGTCTCTGGGCAAGCACGACTTAATCGTCAGGTTCCTAAGAGGTGCCCGGAGGTTAAATCCCTCCCGGCCAAACCTGTTCCCCTCCTGGGATCTCTCGGTGGTCCTCGCCGGTCTTCAGAGATCCCCTTTCGAGCCGCTAGAATCAGCCGGACTCAGGGCCCTCTCTCTAAAGACGGCCCTGCTGATCGCGCTCGCCTCCATCAAGAGTGTCGGGGACCTGCAAGTGTTCTCTACTAACGACACTTGCCTGGAGTTCGGTCCGGCAGACACTCATGTGATCCTAAGACCTCGACCGGGCTATGTGCCCAAGGTTCCTACCACGCCCTTTAGAGATCAGGTAGTGAACCTACAAGCGCTGCCCCGGGAGGAGGCAGACCCAGCCCTCTCACTATTGTGTCCAGTACGTGCTTTGCGTACCTACCTGGAACGCACCCAGAGCTTCAGGCGCTCTGAGCAGCTCTTTGTCTGCTTTGGAGGACAGCAGAAAGGGAACGCTGTCTCCAAACAGAGGTTGTCTCACTGGGTGGTGGAGGCCATTCAGTTGGCCTACCACACCCAGGCCGTGCCGCCCCCCTTATGGGTGTGGGCCCACTCCACTAGGAGCGTGGCATCCTCATGGGCACTGGCAAGGGGCACCTCCCTAGCAGACATTTGCAGAGCTGCGGGCTGGGCTTCACCTAACACCTTCACGAGATTCTACAATCTCAGGGTTGAGTCAGTTTCGTCCCGTGTTCTCTCAGGTCCGAGCCCGTAGAACTCGGTACACGTCGACGATCTGACCGGGTGATCCGCTTGTTCCAGCGCCGTTTCCCTCTACCGAGACAAAACAGTGCGCTTTTTGTCCCAGAGGACCCAGGTCCCTGGTTGATTCCTCCCTAGCACTTCGGACCCTCAGCAGTTCATCGGAGGAACGTGCTGGTCCAGTCCACAACGGGTACCTCCGGCTACCCCTACTGGAATAAGTGCTCCACAGATCAGGCCTCCTACGGGACTCCTCCTGTGTGTATTTCCGCGGTACGGTCACCTTACGAGCTGACCCGCGTCTCCCTTAGGCAGCCCTTCGCTGCCCTCCGGTCGCCGTGTTGTAGCAACTCCCCCCTCCTCGAGGCTGGATCTACCACCGCGCCATTTCCTCCCACATGCCCAAAGTGGCCATGTGATGTATTTTGCCACCTTACCTCCCCTGTTGGGCGGGTGTGGCCTCCGCAGGGTCTTTTCCCCCTAAAAGAATAGGAATTCGGAATAAGACCCCCTTCCCTCGATGCGGTAAGGGCCCCGGCTGCTCTTGCTCTATGCCGAGAAAACATAGAGAGAAAAGAGGCCCAGCCAGGCTTGGCCCGTTCCCTAGTTGGGAGCGTCACCTTGTTCCCCCCTAGGGTAACCAAAAGGATGCTGACGCTTTTTCGGGGCATTGGGGAAGAGTACGTGCAGCCTGAACACAGTTGGTCGCTTGTGCACGTGCAAAATACCTGCCCGCTTCTGTGTCAGCAGTACACGTACACGGCTCAGCGCATGGCGAGTTTTGAAGTGGACCCCTAGTGTTGCTTCTTCGACACAACGTCGAAGTGAGCGACAGACGGGGAACGTCTCGGTTACGTATGTAACCTCCGTTCCCTGATGGAGGGAACGAGACGTCGTGTCTTCCCGGCCACGTCGCTGAGCCGAGCCGCTGAGATGCCCGGAACACTCCCGGCTCCTCAGAAAAATCCTGAATGAACGAGCGTATTTCTCTCGCCTTTATATCCGTATCCGGAGGCGGAGTATGCAAATACTGTTCGCCAACTCTCATTGGCCTTTTTTCATAAATCAGAGGTATCTTTCGGCGCTCAAGAGAGACCCCTAGTGTCGCTTCTTCGACACGACGTCTCGTTCCCTCCATCAGGGAACGGAGGTTACATACGTAACCGAGACGTTTTTTTTAAATGATTATACTATATTGATAAGGGAAAATAGCAAGGGGATGATTACAAAAGACAAAAAGCAACACTGACATATACAAGCATACACACAATGTTAAATGACAACTTGGAGTGGTGGTGGCGTAGTGGGCTAAAGTACATAACTGGTAATCAGAAGGTTGCTGGTTCGATCCCCACTGCCACCACCATTGTGTCCTTGAGCAAGAAGACACTTAACTCCAGGTTGCTCCGGGGGGATTGTCCCTGTAATAAGGTCACTGTAAGTCAAATGCATCAATGTAATGTAAATGTAACTACAACATAGAGTAACAGAATATAAATATTGTACAGAATAAAACAGTATAAAAGGTCTTCAACATGTACTGTAAACATCTCTTATGTGTGGGCAATACACACAGTGCAGTCCTTTAATATACGTGTGATTCATTTTAATCCCATTGCGAATGACCATTTTCATGTGAATTTATTAGTCAGGAAAAAAATTGCCTAGATTTTAGTCAACGCTATTGCACATCTTCCATATTAGATTACTCATTAGACTTGTATTTCTTGTGACCCTGATTGTTTAATTCTTGATAAGGATACAATGATTTCCCAAGAGTCCTCAGACTATTTTCTACAAGAATAACCTACCCACACAAGGCCAATAATGCTTGCTTTGTATTATGCTATTGATCATAGTATATTTCTTAATTCAATGGCTTCTATATAGAGATACCCATAACTAAAAGCAAGTGGTAGACAACTCCATGCTTTTTGCCCCGTTTTTGCTTAGTGTCCAGTGTGGGGTGCCTCAGGCACCCAAAGACCATTTATTTTCTTATTGACTGTTCATAAGCATAGTTTGATCATGAGTTTTCAATGTGATCACTCAACTACTGATCTATAGTGTTCAGTTTCCAACAGAGCTTTGGTGAAACGAGAAGTTAATTTACGCAAAGAAAACAGAAACAACAAGGTGTAATGGCTCCATTATCCTTATAATAGTGTTGTCAGGAGAGAATGTGTCTTAGTGTCAGTTGCTATTGTCAGGGCAAGATCATATATGTAAATCTGTCTGGTTAATTAGGTGTAAAAGTGAATGTTGTTAATTTCAGTAACCTGTTTTGCCAGAATGAACGTTCATGATCTGACTTGTTGTGCACATTGTTGACTAGGAACACAAAATTGTTTAGCCTTGGCTTCCTCTTATAGTTCTTATAGACTAAAGAATATTGTTCTGATGTGCAGCAAATGGTTGTTGAGCTTCACAAAATGGGAAGTGGCTATAAGAAAATAGTCAAAGCATTGAAAATACACTTTTCCACCATCAGGTCAATAATTAAAATGTGCCAATCAACTGGAGATCTTAAGAATCAGCCTGAAAGATATTGTCTCCATGCACAGTGAGGAGGATGGTTCACAAGGATCACAGCTGGAGAATTGCAGAAATTAGTTGTGTCTTTGGGTCAGAAAGTCTTCAGAACTACAATCAGACATCACCTACATTTTACCAAAATGGATGACTCGACTTGGCTGCCGCCTTCGGGCCAGCGCGCCCAGTCTGAGGCTGATGCCCAGATGTCCGACATGCTTGCCTGGGTCGCCTTCAGCGTGGGGCTGGACTGGAACCCTCCGTCCTCCCCACAGCCTTCGCGGCTGGATGATTGGTTCCTCGGGTCTGCGTGCCGCTCACAGCCGCGCCAGTCACTAACCCGCCCCCTGCCTGGTGTGTGGAGCAAGGAAAGTGCCTTGAGTCTTCTCTCAGCACCAGAGCCTCAGGATGCACCCTTGCCTCCTGATGCCACATTACCTGCTCTGCCCCGCCGGGTACGTAAAAAATAGTCGTCCCCTTAGTGCCACTAGCTCGGAGTTTGGACGCATGGCTCTCACTTCCCAATCCCTCATGCTGGCTGGCCAGGACCATTCGACTCGGTTATGCAATTAAATTTGCCAATTTACAATCACAGGGTTGAGTCAGTTTCGTGCCGTGTTTTCTCAGGTCAGAGCAGGCTTAGGATGGGCTCCTAAGTGGACTTATCCCCCTGTGTGTACATTTATGATTGCTGGCAACCACTGTGAAGGACTGTATAAAATGTATAACATTTGTGGAAGGAATACCGCAATCTCTGAATGATGATATTTTATTACCTGTCAATAAAACTAATCTGTTGATAATTGATGACATGATGAAGGAGGCGAGTGGAAACTCTGAAGTGGAGAAGTTATTCACGCAATACATACACCATAGAAACCTCAGCGCTATTTATATTGTGCAGAATTTATTTTTCCAAGGTAAATCCAGCAGAATCATCAGTTTGAATACAAATTATGTAATATTGTTTAAGAATCCTTGTGATAACAATCAGATAAATATGTTGGGAAAACAATTGTACCCTGGAAATACAAAATATTTTATGGAATGCTATTTAGATGCTACCAACCAACCTTTTGGATACCTCATGATAGACTATAAAGCAAAAACCCCTGATCGCTTCAGAGCAGGGCTACTTTCAACCCAACCAGTAGTGCTATGTCTGCTAGACCATTGGTTCTCAACTGGTGAGGCGCGCCCCGGACACTCTCCCGGCGGGGGGGGTGGGGGGGTGGGTTGGGCGCGAGTATGGGATGGGAGGGGGAAAAAAAAATACAAAAAAATAATAGCAAAACATTTTTATCACTAAACTACTGTCATATAAAGTTATAGTTTTGTATATACATAACTCCTGAATAAAAATTAAAATGTGTTTGGACTGATTTTAAAAAAAAGTTTTGAACAAATTTAATTGGTTTGTCGATAGTGAGCGCAAATGCAGGTGATAAGCGGTTTTATTAAGCGAGTCATTGAGTCGTTCATTCAAACGATTTGTTCAAACGGCCGATTCATCAAGAATGAGACAGATGTTTGTGAATGGGTCATTGAATCTTTGACTCAACCGATTCGTTCAAAACACTGAATCATTCAAAACATGATTGAGTGTTGCTGTGAGATGCGCTGTGATCTTTGTTTGGATTCATCGGATCTATTTTTGCTGCTAAAATAGACCAAAACAGTCATTATTTCGTCTAAAATGTAAGTAACTTAATATTATTAACTTGTTTGTTGAGCTGTCATATGAAAACAGTGTCACATTTTCAATCGTGAGGAGATGGTAAATTAAAGGGATACTTCACCTCTGGGAAGATGAATGTGTATTTAAAATTGGTCATTTATATAGTATAAATGTGAAATTATTTTTGAATTTGAAGCATTCTAGACTGAGAAAAGGCAGAAAATTTATTTTTTACACATGTGGCTGAAAGACAACAACTCCCAGAATGCACTTGCTTTGCTGCCCTTACGAGGCCACTCCCAAACCACGCCTACCGGTTACAGGCGCCAGTATCTGAAAATATGATACAACTATGCTACATCGTGACTCTATAAATCGTGAGTTAGTTGATAAATTGACTGACTATGCGGGAAGAACATTATAATTCCGTGTGTCCAAACTCTGTACATGACGTCTTAGTAACAAAAAAGAAAAACAAACAAAATACTCACGTTACACTAATCCGTCCGTTTGTCCCTGCGGGCTTCGGCTGGCGTTTCCAATTTATCTTCGGGATCCTAAAATAAGTTTCCAGGACTCCCCTGTCCATGTGTGGTACAAAACTTGGGTGCTCAGTTATACATGCTCATGTTATCGGTGCAGTTTCATCAGCGGATTCAGCGATCTCGTCCAGAAGAAAATGGCATCGCTGAAATTCGCGACAGCAATAGGACTCTCTATCTGTTTCCATAGGCGCACAGCAAGACCACTGTCACCACCAGTCCGCCCCAACTCGAGTCTGTCTCTTCCTCCTGACCGCCAAGCAGGTCTTGCTCCCCTGCTACAGCAGCTGCTCCGGCTGCCTCTGTTCATCGCTGTATTGCGGCTCGTACAGGTAGCGCGAGGCGCGAGCATCAGATTCTCGCAACAGATCTTCGTAATCCCCTTCTGCCATTTCAACTTCAAAACTACCTTCCGCAATCGTGATTTTTTTTTGTTCTAAGCATGATTTTATTCATTCAAATAGACAGTTTGACCTGATTCACAGAAATGTATTACATTTTTCAATGTACGCAATTTTTTGCAACAGATTTTAAATCAAAGACACTATTGAAACAACTCTTTCTTAATGCTCTCATTCATGGAAGTTGCGAGAGTGAGGATTTGGTAACTCCAGTAAACTTGATGGCCAAATAAAAAATGCATTAAAATCATCACAGTACACACAATGTTTATTAATTTTACGTTGGCAGTACAAACATGGGTAATATATCATGAATATTCCACATATCTCCCAGCCATAGTAAACCTGGATGGTTAAGATGGGTAACAGAGTTGCCTTTGTCTGCTCACAAAGGAGAAAATAGCTATTGTCTCCTTTACCGCCAAAGGAAACAGCTAATGGATAGGTTTAGACATATGCACGCACAAACTCACTCACATACACAAACACACACACATACACACACACACAGACCATTGCAAACACTTTATGCATTGTTCTCTTTGAGTAAAACACAGTAGCTTCGCAGCCAGTGCATTAATATCTGTGTGCGTAATATCAATTTAATATCAGTTATACATGCTCATGTTATCGGTGCAGTTTCATCAGCGGATTCAAGCGATCTCGTCCAGTATCGCTGAAATTCGCGACAGCAATAGGACTCTCTATCTGTTTCCATAGGCGCACAGCGAGAGCACTGACACCACCAGTCCGCCCCAACTCGAGTCTGGCCGGGCTCTTCCTCCTGACCGCCAAGCAGGTTTTGCTCCCCTGCTACAGCAGCTGCTCCAGCCTCTGTTCATCGCTGTATTGCGGCTCGAGCATCAGATTACAGGTAGCACGAGCATCAGATTCTTGCAACAGATCTTCGTAATCCCCTTCTGCCATTTCAACTTCAAAACTAACTTCCGCAATCGTGATTCGTGAATAGCCTACTTGTATACAAACTTTCTACACAGAGCAAGAGCCTGTTTTCTTAGCTTCTACAGAAAGATGGCTGACACTGTCTTCACATTCTGTGAGTGAGATCCCGCCCCATATGGGCGTGGTGAAAACATGCGGAATACTGGCTGTAGTTTTAAGCCTCTGGACCAAAAATCCTCCGATGACGCAAAATGACGATTTTTGCGTCATCGGAGGATTCTTTCCAGACTAAAAATAAATAAATCTCTCGTCTCAGGGGGGATATGAGGGGGGGGAGCTCGGTAATTAGAAAATACTACTGGTTTTCTACTGATACAAAGCTTAATGCTAAATCCTGAAGTAACCCTTTAAGTGATGGTCAATTGTCAGCTCTCTTGGTCGTCAGGTCGTGTGATGTAGCCTATGTTGCTGAACTGTAGTCAAATGTTATAAATATAAAAACAACACATTTTGAAATTTAACTGCAGTATGTCAATTTAGTTTATTTGTGTGTGCTGTGGTCATAGACTTTAGAAAACGGCTCTCATTTGTTTGATTTCTCCTCGAGAAGCTGCGCAAGCCTCAAAAGTTTAAGGTCTTTGAACCCTGACTGAGTCCGAAACTGTCGTATTCGTTTTTTCTTTTTCGTCATTTGGTGGCTCTCAATTGACAAAAACCCCTCAAAATATTTTCTACGGATGCGAAAAATGCAGAAAATCGAACCATCCGAATTAATTTTTATGACAGACGGAAGTTTCAGAGGCTGCAAACGTATAAAACGTGAGGTCGTATTTAGTTTATATATATATAAACGAATAAACTAGTCCTAATAGGCTACAGTTAAAGCTTTCCTTTAGTTTTTGTGAAATGCTCACACGCACACACGCAGCCACGCACACACACAAACATGTTTAAATACATTTATGTTGTTAATAAATAAATAACAATAAATTGTTGTAACAGCAATGTGGCACGGTGGAGGGCGGGACCGGGGCGTGATTACGCACGCCCAGTCCCGTATTAGGCTAATCAAGAGGGTTAAAGGCCGAACGCGGACGATGTGCGTGAGAGAGAGATCGTTCACGGACATGTCCGTCGTCCTATGTGTTTGTCTTTTGAGTTTCTCATTAAACCTTTAAGTTATATGTCAAGCCGGTTTCTCGCCTCTTCCTTGCCCATAAGCATGAACTTCTTTACTTTGGTGCCAAAACCCGGGAAGGAAGAGGGATACACCGTAGTGGAGTTCTCGCCACTGACCAGCGGAGCAGCCGCGGCCATCTGCCGGGGGACAGAGGAGCCAAGCCGCCTGGATGCGGAGGAACGGCCGCCGACCGCGAGGGGAGGAGGGGCTCCTGGCCGACCGCCTGGAGCAGTTAGGGCCGCTGCCAGGGGCGGAGGATGCCTCTACCAGCCACTGAAACGCGGAGGGGTCGAGGGAAGACCACCGTCCACGAGCGGGGAGGGGATCGCGTCCGACCGCCTGGAACGGGAGAACCGCTGCCAGGGGCGGGGGAGTTCCCTTCGGCACCCCGGGAACGCGGCGGGGCGTTTCTCATTAAACCTTTAAGTTATATGTCAAGCCGGTTTCTCGCCTCTTCCTTGCCCATGACCTTGAACTTCTTTACAAGCAATATCTCCAAGTTTTGTTTTTCACTGTAAAAATGTCATGATTTGCCAATGCAAAGAGAGTACCGCCACCTTTTTCCCCCACTTCAAGCACTGATTATAACACATACAAATCATCCTTCTGGTGACTTTTTTTTTTGTCAAAAGCGACAAATCCAGCGACTTTTACTGGTGTTTTTGGAGACTTTTTGGTATTTGGAGACTCGAAAGCACGAATCACTCTGCAGTTAGGCTACTCTAATGTGTTCAACAAGCAGCGGGTGCTGCCGTGAGCCCCTCTCCTGTCCAAAAGCACTCACAAGCGGTCAGTCTCTCAATAGCCTCGTGCAGCAGTCCCAGCCTGCAGTCAGAGCAGAGTGGAGACGCACACCCCTCCGCGTCCAGGCTGCAAATGAATCGCGCATGCGCATGGCCGCCGCCGTTCCCGCACTGGCTTACAGAGCGGGGTGTAAATGTAAATGTTCACTCACTCTCACACAAAAATAAATCACTGCATTTAAATTGACTCACGACATAGCTCTCCATTCACTCTAGTCTAGTCTCTTTCCAAGTTCACTTGTGCCAGCTCTCGCTAGTCTATTATCAATCTCGATTTACATAGGCCTTTACTACAAAACCCCAACAGTCTTTGTAAAGACTAAACCCACAAACATAATTTTTTAAGATTAGATCAAATCTCAGCCCTAGCCAGTAATTTTTTTTAACTGCTAGCTACTTAGCTAAAACTACCCACACGACTAAGACACACACACACTGACAAGGACTACAATCGTTAAGTATTAAAATAAAATCTGAATTGTCTGCAAAATAATTATTTTGTTCGTTTAATTAAAGATCGTGCCTAAGTCCCGACTGATTAGCCCCTGATACGTCTCTCAACATACACCACACACACAGTTACATATTGCCAAAACTTTATTGAAAACACATAAAAATTGAGAAATTTCTTGTGAGGACCAACAAGCCAACTGACGCACCGCCAGCTGCAAAAAAGCTTAGAAGGTACGATGAAGCATACCTGCAGTTTGGGTTTACAGTCACGGCTGATCTGAGACCTAAGTGTGTCATGTGTGCCGAGGTGCTGGCAAACAACAGTAACTGCCCTGCAAATTAAAAAGGCACCTCGAAACAAAGCATGCTGGCATTAAAAATAAACCAGCTGAATATTTTAAAAGAAAGCTTGATGGCCTCCATCAGCAACAGGCAACCATTTCAGTGCACAGCACTGTGTCTAAACAGTGTTTGGAGGCATCGTATGTAGTGGCCAAAAGGATCGCTAAACTGGGTAAACCGCATACAATTGCTGAGACTCTCATTTTGCTGGCAGCACAAAACATGTGCAGAATAATGATAGGCGATAGTGCAGCAGCCAAACTCGGTGCAGTACCACTGTCCAATGACACAGTCGCTAGGAGAATTGTAGACATGTCCAATGGTATCAGAGAGCAACTTACTACGCGCTGCAGCTGGATGAATCCACTGATATTGCTGGGCAGGCACAGCTCCTCACCATTTGTCAGGTATCTGCGGGACAAGGCGATTGAGGAGGATGTCCTGTTTTGCCGGCCTCTTCAGTCGCACACTACAGGAGAAGCCATTTTCAATGTCCTTGATATTTTTATCCGTGAAAATGGTTTGGCTTGGGACCGATGCGTTGGCCTATGCACGGATGGTGCGCAGGCAATGACGGGGCATGAGCGTGGCCTAGCTGCTCACGTTCAGCAAGTAGCTCCGTGATTTGATGAGATTTATTATTTTCACGGATTGGTTCAGCACGGAGTCAAAGAGAACCGGCATTTTTTTAGCAGCTAGTGCTTCGCGATGGACCATGCAATTGCTTGTTTGGGGTCCTCTGCCAGGAGATGGGGTCAGGGCACGAACAGCTGCTTCTGCACACTGAGGTTCGCTGGCTCTCCAGGGGGCGGGTGTTACAGCGGTTGTATGAGCTGCGAGAGGAGGTGACGTGGTTTTCAGATCTGGCGAAGCATCTGGATGACACTATGTGGCTTGCATCTCTGTCCTATTTGGTCGATATATTTGACAGCTTGAATGGCCTCAACCTGTCTTTGCAAGGCCGCGAAACTCTTATTTTGCTCCTTGCAGACAAAGTGCACGCCTTCACACAAAAACTAGATCTCTGGCATGGCCGCATCAGTCGAGGGAACTGCGACATGTTCCCCAGCCTTGCAGACTTTATCACTGATGCAGGCACGTCACACGATTTCTCCTCCCTATTTCAATCAGCGTCTGAGCACCTGTCAGCAATGAGAAAACAATTTGCGGTGTACTTTAAAGAGGATTATCGCTCTTTTGCGTGGGTTCGAGATCCGTTTGTGTGCACAGCAAACGAGCTATCAGTTGATATGCAGGAACAGCTTATTGAGCTGAAGAGTGACAGTAGACTGAAGGAACTCTTTAGCTCCTGCCCTCTTTCGTCTTTCTGGGCAGCATTGATGCAGGAATACCCTGAAATCTGTGATGTCGCCTTGAAGATTCTCCTTCCTTTCGCGTCGACATATTTGTGTGAGGCAGGATTCTCAAATATGACTGCACTCAAAACGAAATACCGCAATCGTGCACAAATCGAGGATGATTTGAGGCTATGTTTATCAAACATTGAGCCAAGAACTGAGGATCTTTACAAGGCAAAGCAGGCTCAGGTCTCACATTAACATCACCTACCTGCAAGCTTCTGTAAAAAATGCAGATGATGCCTACTATTAGGCCTAGTAATAATAACAATAATAAAGCATAAATTAATATTAGAGGTCTAGTGCCAATTCCCAATTATAGCAATAGCCTAGTAATGATAATAGGCCTACTGAATAATAATAATAATAATAATAACAACAACAAAAACAACAACAACAACAACAATAAAGCATGTAACCTCATATAATAATATAGCAATAGCCTAGTAATGATGATAGACCTACTACTACTCATAATAATAATAATAATAATAATGCCTGCAAGCTCACATTAGAAGTCTGGTGCTACTGCCAATTATAACAATAGCCTAGTAATGATAATAGGCCTACCTACCGCTACTGATGATAATAATAATAATAATAATAATGTGGGCCTAAAAATAATAGCCTAGGGCTATCTATCTATCTATCTATCTATCCATCCATCCATCCATCCATCCATCCACCCATCTATCTATCTATCTATCTATCTATGGTGGTGGGGCGGGGGGCACTGGGGCCCCAACTGCAATGAACCAGCTTTGGGGGGGCCCAGCTTGCAAAAGATTGAGAACCCCTGTGCTAGACTATCTAGAAATCTACCCTGTTAAAAATGTTATTAAAAGCGACCCTGATGCAAAGGCGTCTTATTATGCAATCAGCATCTGAGGAGCTCATTTTAACATTGTGTGAGGTAGCGCCCTTAATGTTCTCTAAGGCACAATTCCGCTAATGAACCAGCAACACCACCGGTTGAAGAGGAGAAGGACTGAAATTAAATACATAGCCAATAAAAAAAAGATTGGTGTGTCCAGAAAAAAAAGCATGATCAACCAGAACGGAGGATTTCTGCTTCTGCTCTTGAGCATAGCAATCCCCTTTATATCCAGTCTGATAACAGCTAAACAAGGTTGAAGTTGGAGTATGCTGAAAAACTGTTTTTAGTTCCTCAAAATCAAATAGATAAACTAAAGATGTCCAAAACCAGAGAATCTATTCAACAAACCGTGGAAGACGATCTGGATGTTGCTATATGAAATATTTTGTATAAAGACAATTTGGATACTCATGAGAAGGCCAAGCTTTACACCTCAGTTTTACAAAGATTTTAACAGTAGTTAAACAGGGGGATCGGGCCAGTGACACCTTAACGCTTGCATTACCACCCCCCGATGCAGCTCACAAAGAGTCATCTGTTTCCCTTGTTGAAGATGGTGGGGTCAATGATGTTGTTGGTGATGTGTTGAAAAATGTACCATTGAAAAGTGTGAAAAATGCAAGATACATCATGGATAAAATGTCTAAAGTCAAAGAAGTTTAATCTTGGAATGATTCGGGGGAGTTTGTATTTAAAGGTATTACTATACAGGGGTCACACTTCTTGTGAAGAGTTTCACAAACCGATCCGGTAGGGGTGTGCGATATTGACAAAAAATGATATCTCGATATTTTTGGGGATTTTGCCGATAACGATAATCAGACGATATTTTGCATTATTCAAAAATGTGTTTGTAAATGTCTTTTTTTACTAGCTCCGTTTTACATTGTCAATAGTATATTGATATATTACTAATTGAAACATTGTTGGAAAGGGTATTTATTTCAAACTGAAGCATTCAATTAGAAACAACACAAAATCACTGCTCTGCTGTAAGGTGAACTGTGCAGAATACGACATTATATTAAAAGTATCTAATGCAAACTTTTGTCAAAAATACAAAAAACTAGCCCATAGTATTCTTTCAATTAAATTACTGACTTCAAGTTCTGTCCAATATTGCACAAAAAGTAAACAGCTGTAACAGCTGTAAAATTAGAAACCCTTCAGATTTGTCAAATATTGCACTAAGGAAAAAAATATACATGTAAACAAATGATTCTACTGTGAACAAAGTCTACAATTTAAAGACTAAAAGGTAAAATAGCCTTTATAATGTAAAAGTCACTAAAACAGAGGAAACAGGCTTTCAGCAGCTTGAACATTTTTTGCCATTAACTGGGTTTCTTTGGATCTACATGCATTTCAAGTTGTGTGATAAAAACACCAGCCTGTCTACAGCATCTGGCTTGAGAGCTGCACGGTGACATGTAACAATATTTCCTCCTGTGCTGAAAGCCCTCTCAGAAGGGCTGCTTGAGGCAGGGATGCATAGGTACTTTTTTGCTAGTTTCCCAAGTCTGGGGAAATTTATTTCTTGTGTTTTCCACCAGTCAAGTGGGTTTACGTCACTGTTCACCTCTGGTATGATTAAGTAGCTCTGGATCTCCTTTTGTATAGCAATGTGCAGAGACTCGCCTCTGAATTCCTGTGGTTTCTTGAAATAACTGCCAAAAGACTTTTTTGTCTTTTTTGCTGGCTCAGTGGCATCACCTGCTTCAGGTTCCGCTGTTGTAGCCTGAGCAGAAGCAGTTGATGGGCCTGGGTTAGGGCTGTCTTCCTCTGTCACCATAGCTATGAGTTCTGCAGTCACTGCTGTCCCAATGGTTTTGATCCTCCCATCGTTGTTATAGCGGTTTTTGAACCGTGGGTCAAGTGTGGATGCCAAACTCAACAGCTCTTCCACACAGTCTTCAGAGTACTTGGTGTTCAGGTACTCCAAAATGGTTTGTTTGATTTTTTTGGTAAGCTCTGTGTCATCAGATTTCACCACCAGAACTTCAGTGTTGTACAAGGACAACACAGGTTTTAAGTAAGAAACTGTTACAATTTGCTCACCTGACAGAGCGTCAGTAAACTCTAGCAGAGGACTAAGTGCTTTGCTTACTGCCTCCAGCACCTCAACATCTTGCCATGTTGGCACAAGGTGCCTGTGCTTTTTGTCTGCAGTAAAAACATGACGAATGGCCTTTTCTTGCTCAAGAAACCTCTCAATCATGCACTGTCTTGAGCCCCATCTTGTTGGTGACTCTGTGATCAGTTTGTGTTGAGGAAGCTTCAGCTGCTCTTGTGCATCAGCAAGAGCTTTTTTCTTTTTCCAGCTGCTGGAAAAAGCAGCGACCATTTTCTTGCAAACTCCAATCGCTCTGTCTATTCTAGGGTCCCGCATGCTCCTCTCTGGAAAACATTTAAAATAAAACATCCATTGAACATTCAAAGTGTGAAGGTATGAATGACACTTTATATTATTTTATATTACTATTTTATATATATATATAATAATAAAAATAAATACTAAAATAATAATAATAATATATATATATATATATATATATATATATATATATATATATATATATATATATAAATATTAATATTATTATTATTATTATTATTATTTTTTATTATTATTATTTTTTTAATAATATTCCTGTCATTTTATTTGGCTATATTACAGTTCTAAAACAGCTTTGCTTATTTTATTTGTATTTTTAATCATTCCAAAAAATACAATTCTGTTTTACATAAATTTAATTTCATAGAACCACCAAAATTGCTTACCAATGGCAATATGAAGCCTGTGGCCAAAACAAGGAAGCCGCTGCCACTTGTTAATCCGCAGTGCAATGACAACGTTAGCCCCGCTGTCTGTTGTCATGCAAACCATGCGATCTTCGGGCAACGACCATGATGCCAGCGCATCTTTTAGACCTTGAGCAATTAAGTCGCCTGTGTGGTCATCTGGAAAGTACGATGTCTGCAGACAGTAGCTTTGGAGTTGCCAAGTTTCATCAATGAAATGTGCTGTCAGGGAGAGGTATGGCTCTGACGTTCTGCTTGTCCACAAATCGGTTGTTGTGGCAAAATGTAAAACCTTCTGCACTTCATGCGCAAGAGTTTGGCGACATGATTCATACAATTTAGGCAGCGCTGTTTCACTGAAGTATTTTCGTCCAGGCAGTGTGTATCTTGGGTCTAACGTATTTAAAAGCTGTTTAAAACCATCTCTCTCAACCGCTTGAAGTGGCACCATGTCTCTGGCAATGTAATTGGTGACAGCGTTTGTTATATCTTGCCATCTGTCACTTTTTCTGTCGTAAGGAACTTTCTTGGTATATGAATCAGCCAACGTTTGTTGCGTGTGTTTTTTAGATTTTACCCTGTCAGCTGCAGGCGCGTCGTGTTCGGCTGACTCGCGAAGCTTTTCATAATCCTCATATTCAGTGCGGTGGGTAGTTCGAAGATGATGAAAAAGATTGGTCGTCGAGCTGCTTTTGACTGTAACCGATTTTCGGCACATTTTGCAGATCGGCGTCTGTTGACTAACATCTGACCTTTCAAAACCAAACCACCTCCATGCTAGTGATGACGAACCACGTCTAGGAATTAAATCTAGCGTGGATTGTGAGTTTGCTGGTGTTTGAATTATCTTCTTCTCTCCCAGTTTCTTTGCTCATTTTAACTTCTGTCAAGCACCGCACGCTCTGAATGCACGTGTGTCACGTGTGCACCCTTGCGTGCCGTCAATTCGTGAACAATTGATGCAGTGTTTTGATTGGTTTCTGAACATGAGTGACATACTCGATAATATGATTTTGCATATCGTTTAAACAACAATCACGATATTATCGCAAACGATATATATCGCACACCCCTACGATCCGGTTATATGTACATACCTCAAAAGCGGAGCGTGTGCATCCCCCACTGGTTGATATTCAATAACATCTGTGTACAGGTACATGGTGTAAAATCCCCCATTCATGTCTGCTTGATGTGGTGCGTACACTGGTGTAAAATTGGTTTCGGAGCGTTCATTTCCAGTTTGCTCATTTGCAGATTCCAATGGTTTCTTCAGTATAACACCCAAAATAATGGCTAGTTTACCGTGGAATGATAAAGATCTTCCTGGTGGCGCTGTCATGTACACTTTGTTTTTCACATGATCATAACCGAGACATACACGTTGAGGTAGCAAAGCATTTATCTCCCTTATTACAAACAACACTTCATCATAATCAAAATAAAAAAAAATCAAATCAAAATCACTTTATTGTCACACTACTGTGTACACGAGTGCAACAGCAGGTGAAATTCTTGTGTGCAGTTCCGAGCAACATAGCAGTAATGACAGTGACGAGACATAAACCACTTTACAATAAACAACATATTACACAAAACAATTTACATAACAAACTTACACAACAATTTACATAACAAATGTACACATACCTACACAACAATTTACATAACAAATGTACACAATACACACAATGTAGAATACACACACTAGATACGGGTATAAATATATATATATACACTAATTGAATTGGGAGAATATATTGACAGAATGAGGATTTATAAAGTGCAGTGCTGATTGTAGATCGTGAGAGATCATGTGTTCAAAAGTCTTATTGCTTGTGGGAAGAAGCTGTCATGTAGTCGGGTGGTGCGAGTCCTGATGCTGCGATACCGCCTGCCTGATGGAAGCAGTGAGAGCAGCCCATGACTCGGGTGGCTGGAGTCTCTGATGATCCTCCGAGCTTTCTTCACACACCGTCTGTTATATATATCCTGGAGGGAGGGAAGCTCACCTCCGATGATGTTTCTGGCCGTTCGCACCACCCTTTGCAGGTCTTTGCGGTTGTGGGCGGTGCTATTGCCGTACCAGGTGGTGATGCAGCCAGTCAAGATGCTCTCAACAGTACTAGTGTAGAACAGTGTGAGGATGTGTTGGTTCATTCCAAACTTCCTCAGCCGTCTCAGGAAGAAGAGGCGCTGGTGAGCCTTCTTCACAACGGCCTCAGTGTGGATGGACCATGTGAGTTCCTCAGTAATGTGGACACCGAGGAACTTGAAACTGTTGACTCTCTCCACCGGTGCTCCATTGATGGTGATGGGGGTGTGTTCTCTGTCTTTCTTCCTGAAGTCCACCACAAGCTCCTTGGTTTTACTGACGTTGAGGGAGAGGTTGTGCTCCTGACACCAGCGTGTCAGAGTGTGCACCTCCTCTCTGTAGGCTGTTTCATCATTGTCAGTGATCAGACCTACTACCGTCGTATCGTCAGCAAACTTAATGATGGCATTGGAGCTATGTGTCGCCACACAGTCATGTGTGTAAAGGGAATACAGGAGTGGGCTGAGAACACAGCCCTGCGGGGCTCCAGTGTTGAGGGTCAGTGGTGAGGAGATGTTGCTGCCCATTCTAACCACCTGACGTCTGCCTGACAGGAAATCCAGGATCCAGCTGCACAGCGAGCTGTTTAAGCCCAGAGCCCGGAGTTTCACATCAAGCTTGGAGGGCACTATGGTGTTGAATGCTGAACTGTAGTCTACAAACAGCATTCTCACATATGTGTTCCTTTTTTCCAGGTGGGAAAGAGCAGTGTGTATTGTAGATGCAATAGCATCATCAGTGGAGCGGTTTTTACGGTAGGCAAACTGCAATGGGTCCAAAGAGGTGGGCAGAACAGAGCAGATGTGATCTCTGATCAACCTCTCAAAGCATTTGCTGATGATGGGGGTCAGAGCAACAGGACGCCAGTCATTTAAACAAGTGATTTTGGCTTGCTTCGGTACAGGCACAATGGTTGATGTTTTGAAGCATGTGGGGACTACAGACAGGGAGAGGGACAGGTTGAAAATGTCCGTAAAAACACCAGCCAGTTGGTTCGCGCATGCTCTGATGACGCGGCCCGGAATGCCGTCTGGACCCGCGGCTTTACGAACGTTCACCTGTCGGAAGGATCGGGTTACATCCGCAACAGAGACGGAGAGTGAACCATCATCTGTAGTATCGGCCGCGAGTGCTCTCTCCGCGAGGGCGGTGTTGTTGTTGTTCTCGAAGCGAGCATAAAATGTATTAAGCTCGTCCGGGAGAGAGGCAGAAGGAAGGATTATCCGCAGAAGGAAAAGAGGAAAAAGAGCCGGCGTTCTCATCAGATTAAGACGTCGCGCAAATCGCCCCCCGCTACCCAGTATACTACTGGCAAATGTTCAGTCTCTGGACAACAAGCTCTGCGAGCTGAGAGCGCGGATCTCTTTCCAACGAGAGACGAGAGAATGCTGTGTTATCTGTCTTACGGAAACCTGGTTGTCCGCGGAGATTCCAGACACGGCTATCGAACCCACGGGTTTCTCCGTGCACCGAGCGGACAGAGCGAAAGACCTCTCAGGTAAAAGCAGAGGTGGAGGTGTATGTTTTATGATCAACAAATCATGGTGTGATCAGAGGAATGTACATTTTATCAGGTCTTTCTGCTCTCCTGATCTGGAATTTCTCATGCTTCTGTGTCGACCATTCTGGCTACCGAGGGAATTCACAGCGGTCATTATCACTGCTGTGTACATCCCCCCACAAGCCGACACAGACCGGGCACTTAGGGAACTGTATGGCAGTATAAGTGAGCAGGAAACCGCGCACCCTGAGGCCGCGTTCATTGTTACCGGGGACTTCAACAAAGCCAACTTCAAAACAATAGCACCAAAATACCACCAACACATCAGCTTTAACACACGAGGGGACCGGGTTTTGGATCATTGCTATTCTCCTTTCCGGGATGGCTACAAATCACTCCCCCGCCCACCATTTGGCAAATCTGACCACTCTTCCGTTCTGCTTCTGCCCGCTTACAGGCAGAAACTGAAACGGGAATCACCCGCCCTCAGAATGATCCAGTGCTGGTCGGACCAATCAGACTCTGCGCTACAGGACTGTTCTGATCACGCGGACTGGGAGATGTTCCGGTCTGCCTCCGATGACGACATCGAGGTTTACGCTGATAGCGTAACGTGTTTCATCAGGAAGTGCGTAGAGGACGTTGTTCCGACGAAAAACATACGGATCTACCCCAACCAGAAACCCTGGGTTAACGGCGATGTTCGCGCGGCACTTACTGCGCGGACCACCGCTTTTAATTCCGGGAACGCGGAGGAGCGTAAACAAGCCAGTTATGCCCTCCGTAAATCCATCAGCACAGCCAAACGCCAGTACAGGCACAAAATTGAAGGTCAGTTCAACACCATTGACTCCAGAAGTATGTGGAAGGGAATTAACATCATCACGGACTATAAACAGAATAAAAACTCCGCCATGAACACCGTTGCCTCTGGATAATATCCGCTTTTCAGATTTATGTTCTCAAAATATTTTTTTCTGTCATTTGTAACCTCTCTCAAGTGGAATTTTGCATCATCATCAGTAATAGTGTACCATGATCTAGGGTATTAAATTTCAGCCAGACCCACCTCCCACTTGCCTTTTAAGTTTATAGGTCTGGCTAATCTTGTTCTGTAATTTGAAATTTGGTTTTCGGGGTAAAGAGCTAATAATAATAATAATACATTTTATTTGTAATGCGCCTTTCTCAGACTCAAAGCGCTACAGCATGTACAAAACAAAATAATCAAACATGTAAATAAAAATATTTGTAGAAGGAAAAAATACATAAAAATAATACAATTATAAATTGAAAACTTGACTAAAAAGATGTGTCTTAAGAAGTTTCTTAAAACAATCATTTTAATGATTTAACTTTCTAATGAAGCATTGCATGGCAATGTGACATAAAACCCTGCTTCATCCCGGGCCGGGAATTGTGGGAAATGTATTTCGGGGTGATATTGAGGGAAAAACATGAGGCAGACAATGGGGAATCGTGACATTATCCTTGAATAATGTCTTGTAAAACATTGATGTAGCATTTAGAGTTTATAGCTGTTAAATACCGCCACATCCTTCCTTTTATTGTTCTATTAAAGCATTCAATAATGCTTGCCTTCAATTCACTCCCCGTGCTGAAATGGTAAATGTTGTGCTTTTTAGTTAGTTGTTGGAAATGCTTGTTAAAAAATTCCTTCCTCTTGTCAGTCTGAATTTTCTGAGGGACTCTACCCTCTTGTAGTATTGAATTAAAAGCATTGGCCACTACCATTCCAGTCTTGTTCAACACGCCCATCCATATTTGCTAAACACGTCTATACATGTAAGCAGAAATTTAGTATTGTCATTTTCCATAGAATATATTGACATATCTACCAGGTCCATTTTAAACTGTGTATCAATACCATAAACAATGACCCTATTCCTTTTAAAATTATCGCGTAGTGGTCTGTGGAGTGTATAAGCATCTTGACTGGCTAACCAGTCTGAAACTTCTTTATCACTTAGCAAATCACCACTTTCCTCTAATACACTGCATTTTAATCTATTTATACCCCCTAAAGAGCCGGGCTTTAATGGTGTGTAGTACACCTTATGCAGTTGCTCAGTCATGTTATCAGATCAGACACCACGTAAATAATGAAACAGTGATTCTATAAAAATTATTTTAAATCAGGGGTAATCACACAGTACAATGCATACTTATACAGTTAAAATAGAAACACCAACATCAAGCAATGTCGAGATATTGTAGAAAATTAACACATGAATCAGCATTTTTGTCAATCAGGTAATTAACCACAATTCGTTTCTTGACAATAACATCACACACGTATCAGTTACATATGTACATAAGCAGATTATATTGGCAATTTTATAGACATTATCGTGTTCAAACAATTAATTTAGAATGTTTTTAAGCAACACACAGGGTGAATCATTCTGGCAGGCATGGTGTTGTATCATTTCAGTCCAGTCGTTTGATAGACCTTTGACTATGTCCATGTGCTTCTTTAGACAAATCACCCGTTTGTTAATATAGGGTTCATTTACAAGCTTGTTTTGTCCAGAACAATCGTCATTAATGACCTTATACAGCATATTGGCTATTTCACATTGAAGATGACGTATCAAATAAATTTAAGCAGTCCAGTAGCACCGCAGCAGTTGCCCATGTTGGCGTCAAAATAAGGAACCCGCCGAACAGCCTGTCCACCCGTACACTGCGTCATAGACAGCCTGTTCACCGCTATCACTCACCAGCTTCTCACGGATTTCACGCGGTCTCTGTAGAATGTGTGGCTCCTCTCTTAGTTCACACAACACGCCTTCGACAATTCCATGGATTCTCTGAGGATGTGGTGTCAATCCAAATGGTTTCAAAGCCTGGCCGATGACTTGATTTAACATTGGTTTAAACAGTTTACAGGAAATTTCTTCAAAATGTGTGAAAAGGAAATACTTGTCTGGATCATACAAACACATGTGCTGGATCTAACTGGGATGATCCACTTCACAACCGTAGCACAACTCTTTTAACTTCACGTCGATGAGATAATCCAGAATGACCACTATGACTGCTTTTATAAAATTGAACCCCTTTACGCCAACAACTCCATCCATGTTGTCATCCCCCTTAAGAGTTGCTGCATCCGGAAGCGGGCATCCTGATCCATGAGATGAAATGAACGTTAGATTGTTGTAGCCAAGCTCCATGCAAAACTTGTCGAGTCAATGGCCGATGTCAGGATTCCCCACAGGAGCATCACTTCTTGCGGAAGTAGCCGTGTCATCGGGTGATGCTGAAGTAGCCGTGTCATCGGGTGATGCGAAGGGGCCAGAAAGTTCTGTATTAAAGACTTGAGACATGTTGGTTTGAAATGAGGTCGGTCACCACCAGCTTTTAAGGTCCATAGAAGGTGGTCGGTGTTACACATTCACTCATGCAAACTTTCCAAAACTTTTCGGGGTCAAACAGCCTGACCTTAATTATATTGTATCGGTCATATGCAGCACTCCATTTAAACAGTTTGTCTATCCTTGAAAACATATCATTCAGGATAGGGACATCTTTCCACTGAAACAAAAACTTCATGTGGAAACATTCATTGTGATCTGTCTCTGGGGAAGGACACACTCTGTCACTGAGACCCAGTTTGTTCTCGCTGGTTAAGTATGTAGCCATGATCATCCAGCCTCTTGATAGTGTGGTCACCAACCCCCTCTGCAACGAATAACGGGACATCTCCAGAATCATTCAGGTCCCTCCAAACACGATTGTAAAATACATCCCAGTCCTTTTCCGTGAAATACAAACAATGATCTTCATCCATTGCATCGCCCCTGTTGAATAACTTAACAGAGCGAGATGTTCTGTCAAAGTCGTACACACTCAAATGCACGCTGTCTAGATGAAATTCGTATTTCAGATCTCCTAACGGTTCATGGAGAGACTTGGTAATGCATGGTCCATATCTTTTCCTCGGAGCCCAACATAACTTAACATTAATTTCTACATAATTTACCAACGGGGTTTTAGGACTTCTGGGGGATGCCATTGCTCAAGTGGAAATCAAAAAATCCTTGCTGAATAGTTGCAATGAACAGACCTAACCTCTTTTTAAATACACAGATGGGCTCGGCTACAGCATGGAGATATCAGAACAGCTGACAAAACACTTCATACTACTTCCTATACAGAACAGCTGACCAAACAATTCATAGCACATCCTGTGGAAGGGGTGGGGTATGGAGGGGGACAGGAAGCAAAGGTCAAAGGTACACCAATTAAGTCATAAATCATAGGCCATAAATCATTTTTGTCACAAGGTATATAATATTTACTACTGGTGTGTTATCAGTCTCCATCAATAAACATGTTTTTCAAGCTCAGGCAAGTTGAACGACACAATAGAGCCTCATTGTGCAGACAGGAGGGTCCTCAAAGTCTGTTAACAGGGTAATCCAAGGTCTTAATGATGCATTTACAAGGTTGGACATACCTAGCCAGCTTGAAAACACTTAAACATTATGGTATTTTGTATGCTGTGACAAAGTTATAGACTCAAATACATAAATAACTAATTCATAATAGAATACAATTACAACTCTAAAAATCATATAGTCTTAACCCTCTGGGGTCGACGGATGCGCCAGCGTGTCCTGCTGGATATTTTCGACATTACAGCAGAAACAACTTAAAATATTCCGTCATTTTTGGGTATAAAGATAAGTGTAAGACATCAAACTGAAACTCCGTGAATACTTATCACACAAACATGAAACATATGTCTAATGAGAGCTTTAAATGTCTACTTTTTAATAAACCAATTCAAATTTAAAACAAATATTCTCCTGCAATGCAATCTGTTTGAAACAAAGCGTTGTACAGTCTTTACTGGTCTATCTAATTATCTGTAATGTGATCCCACCCACCAGCAGAGCACACCATTCATATGCTAATGTGCTGAGACATCAACACAAATGTACACGCCCCCACAGTGAGATTGTAAACACATTTAATTTTTCTAAGCATTTGCAACGATACTCAAGTGAGAATGCTCCAGGAATGTATGGAAGAGTTAACATTTTCCTCAGAAGAAGAGCGGGACTCCGATGAACATTTGTATTTTGAAGAGAGACTTGATCCAGCCGAGGATACAATTTCAGACAAGTAAGTCATTTAGTTTTCATTAGTTGACATGTTATTTTATATAAACATGTACATATTTTACTAGTGGGACTGTTTCCAAACTTGCCAGCCAGGATTCAGAGTATTGCAATTTGAAAAATGTCCTAATAAGCAAGTTAATGTTTAAATGTTGTTTTGGCTAAAGCGGGTATTTAAATTGTAAGCCGTATGATATAAATATGATATGTAATATGATATAAAAATAATATGAATGTTTAGATTATATTTTATCTAGTGTTTATGCTGCCTCATTATCATCAACAAAGCTTGTGCTTGCAAATATGTGTTCAGGTTAAATGAGTAAAATGCACTTTAAATATGCCCATATTAGAAAATCAGCATAATATTATGCTTTCTGAAGGATCATGAGACACTGAAGACTGCAGTAATGATGCTGAAAATTCAGCTTTGATCACAAATTCCTTTTTACAATATATTCAAATAGAAAACTGTTCTTTTAAATTGTAAAAATAGTTCAAAATATCAATGTTTTTACTGTATTTTGGATCAAATAAATGCAGTCTTGGTGAGCAGAAGAGACTTCTTTTAACGGTAGTGTAGGTCTAAAATTAAGTAAAGTCTTTATGTAAAGAAAATATATAGTCAGATTACTTCTTTTAACTTAAAACTTGATTTGGATCAGTAAGTCTCCTCACATTCATTCTCTTTCTGTCACATTCCTCATTGATAGGCCCAGGGGAGGGTCTTTTTTCTCTCAGGTGTGAATTACAATCAATATTCATGATAGTTCACGCCTCCTCGCATATGACCTTTCTAACACTAAAATTGTCTTACAAAAGTTAAATTACTATATTGGTTTGTATGAATGAGTGATCAGGATGGTTTTCACATCATTTTGTAGCAAAACCTCTAGGCTACAAGATCCAGTTCTCAAAAGTCTTGTGGACAAATGATTAGTATGTGTTATATGACCTTATTTCAGTGACTTACATTTTTTGTTTTTTCAAAAACAACACATGAAATGTTATTTTCTCAAAAATACAAACCTGTACACACATGTTGCTCACATATTATTGTAGCCCAGTGTTGTCAGACTTTAGATATTAATTTGTTTTTTTAGCAACTGAAAAAAGCACAAATGTCAAGGCATGTCAAAACTTCTCCAGGGCCCAAAATATCCTCAGACCCTGAGGGTTTAACAAAGTTAGTTCAAGTAAAATGATCTAACAAACAAAATCCCCGCTCGACGGGTTGTAACATGCATTCTTCAAGACTGGAATATATGACTCCGAATAAAAGACTTACCGTATGAGAAAAAAAAACAAAAACAATTTGGGACTAAAGCCAAATCTTTGCTGTTGAGGGATGTTTGTTTTCTTGTTAACGCAACACTCATGACTTTCAATAGCAAATTATTCTGTTTAAAATGTTTTCCATTTTCTATTGCATTATGAACATTTCAGTTTAAACCAAGGGGTCAAGGTTAACCAGCAGTTATGTTCTGGTAATTTTTTACCCGTTTAAGATTAAAAACAGTGAAAACCCAAACTTAATCTTACTTTTGGGTTATCCTCAACATTGGCAAAATGAATGTTTAAAAAAAAAAGTTTTTAGATTTTTATAATATTTGCTTATATTTATATGTTATTATAACCTATTGTGTTCGGTTCGAATCTGACCTGGGGGGAAATAATGCTGGTTTTCAATGCAGCTGCGAAGCTTCTCTTAAGTGAAGGGTGCCACTATCTCTCTTACTCTCACTCTCTCTCTCTCTTATGGGGCTATTCCACTGCACGGTAAAACTCGACTCAACACTTCTCGCTTTTTGGGGGTTTTCCTCCATGGATAGTACCTGGTACCTGGTACTTTTTTTAGTACCACCTCGGTCGGGGTTCAAAGCGAGCCGCCCACCCACATTGAGGCAGCACTAAACTGCTGTGGGAACTGCAGAAAAGTAAAGCGAGTAGAGTCGAACCATAACGTGGAGTGGAAAAGAGCCATTACACACACACACACACACACACACACAAAACTTGATTTAAATTGTTGTGGCGGCTCTCCATAGACTTTATGGATTTTATACAGATCTAACAATAATTTCTATCCCCTAACCCTAAATCTAACCCTCACAGAACCCTTTTTGCATTTTCAAAAAAACATCATTTAGTATGTTTAATAAGACTTTTCCCTCATGGGGACTGCTGGCTGGGCCCCACAAGGTAGGTGATCTCAGGTTCCATGTGGGGACATTTGGTCTCCGTGATGTAGAATAAACTCACACACTCCATGTGTTTTCGAAAAGTTTTAATATTATTTTATTTATTTTACTGCTTTTCCTCTGTCCTCAGACAGCACTGTAAGCACAGTACAGTAATGTTGGACATTGATTGTGGCATGCAGAGCAATGCTATTTCTCCCTCTTCGTTTTGTTAAAACTGAAGTCACTGTAGATCTGCTCACATAAGTCCAAACTCTGTGTGTCTTTAATTCATGATTTATTAGAGGCACCCTCAGGTCATTTCAACCCAGTGGCGGCTTGTCAATAGGGGGCGCAGGGGCGCCGCCCCCATATCAAGTTTCCAGAAATATACATGTACAAAATTAATTATACAAAACTAAAATAGTTTATTCATACGATGTGCCGACTGGTAGTAAGAAAAGCAGCATTTAATAAAAACTGGCTTTAATCGGTCAACTATTTTATATGTTTTTCAATATATGTCATGCGGTTTCATGAGCGAGGGACGCCGGACAAATGGATGTCTATGTGAGACTTTAAATTTTCGGGCAGCATGTGACCTGAAGCTGGTCTCTAATTGGTTTCTTAAAGATCCTCCTCCGGGCGCAAGTCGTTGCGTCCCTGGCCAATCAGAATTGGATACATGTTTATTTTATCAAATCTGATTGGTTCTCGTCATCTGTCATTCACTTTACGCTAGTACTGCGAGTGTGAGCGCGCAGGCGACACCACTTCCGACTCCGCCAAAACCTTGCTAGGCTGACCAGCATTTTTGTAAAAACAATGGCAGCAGTTACTCCAAATTCTGTATTTTTTTTGCAAAAAAACCCTTTCACAAGGCTTTCGCTGGAAGAAAATAAAAGGATAAAGGATCTCGGACCGAACCAACCAGATTTACAAATCCAGCAGCAGGCCAGTGACAGAGGACGAAGCTATACACGAAGCTTCACCCGCGCTTGTTATGAGAAACGGAGGTGGCTGACTGGATGTGATGTTAGCAATTCCCTGTTTTGTTTTCCCTGCCTTTTATTTCAAAGTGTCGGCACTGAAGTTTTGTGGACAACAACGGGGGTAAGAGACCTCAAACACCTATCTGACAAATGCAAACGCCATGAAAGTAGCCGCAGCCATCTTGATAATAGCTTGAAACTAACGTTTTTGGGCAGAGTAAACATTGCTGAACAACTAGATGAAGGCTACAGGATTGGCATTAGAAGGCACAACGAAGAGGTGACAAAAAATCGACACATACTGTCCAGGATAATAGACTGTGTGAAATTTTGTGGAGCCTTTGAGTTGGCTTTACGTGGCCATGATGAGAGTGAGAGCTCAAATAACCCTGGTATATTTCGTGGATTGGTGGATTTTGTTGCCTCTCTTGATGGAGCATTGAAAGAGCACCTTGACAATGCTACTGTATTTAAGGGAACGTCAAAACTATACAGAACGAGCTACTGGACTGTATGTTGTCTGTTACAAGAGAAGAAATAATCAAAGAAGTCCAGAAAAGTAGTTTTTTATCAATCCAGGCAGATGAAACAACAGATATTGCCACACAGTCCCAACTTGTGCTTGTACTGCGCTACATCGACAACAAAAATAACGTGCAGGAAAGATTTTTTGAGTTCATCCCTCTGCAGTCAGCTACAGCTGAGTCCATTGCTACTGCACTAAAAGAGCGTCTTGCTTCTATCCTTCCTGAGGATCAGAAAAGTAAGCTCATCTGCCAGGCATATGATGGGGCCAGCGTGATGAGGGGTGCCACTGCAGGTGTTCAGAGAAAAATACAAGATGTGTACCCAAATGCCCACTACATCCACTGCTACGCACATCAGCTCAACCTGATAATGCAGCAGGCCACGTCTCACATATCCAAGACGAGAATTTTTTTTTCTAACATTGGTGGTTTTTCCAGCTTTTTTTCTAAGTCACCCAAGCGGACATGTTTTCTGGATAAAGTGGTTGCCCATAGACTGCCAAGATCAAGCAACATCAGATGGAACTTTCATAGCCGTGCCATCAATACTGTTTTTGAGCACAGAGAGGATCTCATTCACTGTTTTGAGAGCATACAAGACTCAGGTGACTTTGACCCCAATACTGTCAGAGAAGCAGGAGCCCTGGCCATGCTACTGGAGGATGAGGATTTTAAGTTCTTTCTGGAACTTTATCACCACATCATGCCACATGTAGACTTCCTCTATGCCAAGCTCCAGAAAAAGAACATTGATTCGGTCCATATCAAAGTGAGCATCCAACAGTTCCAACAGGAAATACAAAAGATCAGGTAACTGTATTCCTGTAATATCATTATTTGCTTTCTCTTTCATTTATAACT
The DNA here is from genome assembly GCA_032164185.1 of Moxostoma hubbsi. Taxonomy (NCBI): domain Eukaryota; kingdom Metazoa; phylum Chordata; class Actinopteri; order Cypriniformes; family Catostomidae; genus Moxostoma; species Moxostoma hubbsi. Next base: position 8,815,302 of record JAVLUX010000002.1, on the reverse strand, counting down.
CTTTTTCTCCTTTGCCAATATTATAATAAATTATCTTTGTCCTTTGCAGAAACTTTCTCCACTCCATTGGTGAGCAAAGCAGTGGTTCTCGTCCAACAAAGAGGCGCCGGGAACTCAGTACGGAAGACCGTGAAAGGATTGGAGCAGAGGTGAATTTGTTATAGAAATCAGTCAAAATACATTTTTTACATATTGTTGTGCTGCAGAGATGTCCTGCCTACATATCATTCTACAGACTCAAGAAAACATTTTTAGTTTGGTATAAATCCTTACAAAAATCATAATTTTAATATTATACAACAGCATCCCAAAAATAATAAATTGGCAACATAGAAATAAATGATCAAATTAAATATGAAGCCACCAAAAATTGCAGTCTTGTGAAATCTATACAAATACTCAAATGGCTCTATTTTTCTTTTGAAAGTAATTGCAACTGTGACAATTAGTGGTCTACTCCAGGCTACTACCTTACATTTATAGATCTATTTGTTTAATTATCTCTATAGGTCTGTGACACAATCCTGGGACACACTAGGGAGCGTTTCTCCTTCACAGACCACCTTGTCTGTGCCACCTTGTTGCAGGGGGACAGGTTTGAGGAGTACAACGATGCCTTTCCTGAAGATGCATTGAGCAGCACCATGAAAGCGTACCCGATGCTCATTGGAAGCAAGCTGAAGACAGAGCTCAGTCTCATCTACAGCAAGGAAGAGTTCAGAGCCTGCCGTGGTGCTGTGGACCTATTCCAGCTGTTTATGGAGAATAATCTCGAAGAAGTATTTTCCGAAACTGTGACTCTCCTAAAAGTTGTCATTACCACACCCATGACCACGGCTGAAGCTGAGAGGTGCTTCTCAACATTGAAAAGAATAAAAACTTTTCTCAGAAACACCATGACCCAGGAGAGGCTGAATGCATTAGCATTGCTGTCCATGGAAAAGAGACTTGTTACGGAGATGACTGACTTTAATCAGAGAGTAATTGAGAAATTTGCTGACCAGAAAGAAAGAAGAGTAGCATTTATGTTCAAGTAGGAAACCTGCTTTTTTGGTTCTTTGTACTGCTTTGTTGGTCTGAAATGTAAATAAAGATCATCAAAATTTAGTCAACATGCTTTTTTGTTCTGCTTTGTATTTATTTAACCCCCTTGATAAAGTGTAAAAAAAAATGCGCCCCCCCAAAAATAATTATTACCAGCCGCCACTGTTTCAACCTCTTCTGTGTATTTACTTAACTCTACTCTTCCACCCTGCTGTTCTCTTTCTCTCTGCTCACCATCATTACAGACTCTCCATTTGGTCTTTCCTCAACTCTTAAATCAGTTGAGAATACCTTCCCCTGTTCCCAATTCCTCTTCCTTTACCCACTTTACCTCTTCTCAATTTGCACCTCCTTTATCTTGTGCTTTCTCTTCTTCCTCCTCAATGTTTGTTTGCTCTGAATCTTCATATTTGACCACTTTAATTAGGGTTGCACAATGTTACGGACGTGAGCGCTCTGAAAGCGGCACTGAAAGATGCTTTAAAACTTCCACAGAGACATCAAACAGAAAGCACAAAACCTTTCTTTAAAGTGAATTTCGTTTTGTATTAATTGTGTCTTAATTTTAATCAATGTTTCATCAACCAATTGCCTGGATTTAATAAATAAGAATTAAATATATCAGACGATATAATCGCGGAGGCGCCGGCGCGTGAACTGGAGCTCGTCTCATAAATGAACCGAAACTCAGTGTATAAGGTAGCCTTGCCTCACAAATAATTCAAAACTAAAGAAAACAGACACAGACTGCTCTCTGCTTATGTAATCCGTAAGAAATGTGCATTTCTCTCTGGTGCGTTACTGCGAAGACAGCGAGTCAGCATCGTCAACTTCATCTTTGCAAATGACACGGACAAAGAAAAGACTTGTTTATTAATAAATAATTAAAATATCTCCTTGCTATATTTTACATATTCATAATCATTGCCCGCTTCATATTAGAAAACTGGTCAAGACTACTTCTTGTGGACGTTACAAATATCTGGGAGCGCTCTGGCAGTCTCTGGTGGTGCAAAAATGTATTACAACTAAATTCAATGCACGCCATTGACGCCACTTAACCGAGCAAAATGTTTCACTCGGTTACGCAATTTTTAACGGTCAATCGGTTAACCATGGACACCCCTAGATTTAATAGATAGCAAAGTCATGATAGTTGTGGGAAATGTTAGTAAATTGCAAAATTAAAAAATGTACAATTTGTTTATGAAAATTAGCAACAAAGTGTTCAGATGACTGCATTAATTGTTTTGAGAGCAGTGATCTGAGTTTGGAGAAATCGAGTAATACTGACATCTATTGTGCAATTATATATGTGCAGACAGATTTGTGCTGAAATATTAATGTACAATATGGGCCTGCAATAAACTCATTAAAATACTACTGATAATAAAATTGTTAGTAGCATATGGCAAGCTATAAACAGGCCTCACAGACTTCGAGCATAACAGCAAAACATTTGTACTTTTTATAACATTGGATTTTGGTTGAAGTCAAGTTAGATCACAGTGCAACGGTCTAGCAACTACGGCTAAGATGTAGTAAGTTTAATAGGGTAGGTTAAACAAAATAACTGTTTGACTATAGCTGTTTTTCATCCTTTGTGAAATCCTTTTATTAGGGTTTTTTAATAAAAAATTTTATGAAAGTCCACAAAAAATAAAACAGAGAAAGGTAGAATCCAAGGGCAGAATAATCAAAAAGGCACAAAGTTTAGAAAACACTTACTCAGGCAACTGGCTTCAAACAACTAAAAACCAAGCAAAGAAACTAGGGTACAAAGTAACTTAAATACACAAAGCTAAATTAAACACATGAACCTAATAACACTAATTACAAGTGGAAAACTGGGCATGAGAGCCCAATGAGGACCTCTAGAGGCCAAAACACAACACAAAGCAAAATACTGACTTTAGCCTGGGCTAAAGACAAAAAGGACTGGACTGCTGCTAACTGGTCCAGTTATGTTCTCTGATGAAAGTAAATTTAGTATTTCCTTTGGAAATCAAGGTCCCAGAGTCTGGAGGAAGAGAGGAGAGGCACAGAATCCACGTTGCTTGACGTCCAGTGTAAAGTTTCCACAGTCAGTGATGGTTTGGGGTGTCATATCATCTGCTGGTGTTGGTCCACTGTGTTTTCTGAGGTCCAAGGTCAATGCAGCCGTCTACCAGGAAGTTTTAGAGCACTTTATGCTTCCTGCTGCTGACCAATTTTATGGAGATGCAGATTTCATTTTCCAACAGGACTTGGCACCTGCACTCAGTGCCAAAGCTACCAGTACCTGGTTTAAGGACCATGGTATACCTGTTCTTAATTGGCCAGCAAACTCGCCTGACCTTAGCCCTATAGAAAATCTATGGGGTATTGTGAAGAGGAAGATGCGATACGCCAGACCCAACAATGCAGAAGAGCTGAAGGCCACTATCACAGCAACCTGGGCTCTCATAACACCGGAGCAGTGCCACAGACTGATCGACTCCATGCCACTCCGCATTGCTGCAGTTATTCAGGCAAAAGGAGCCCCAACTAAGTATTGAGTGCTGTACATGCTCATACTTTTCATGTTCATACTTTTCAGTAGGCCAACATTTCTAAAAATCCTTTTTTTGTATTGGTCTTAAGTAATATTCTAATTTTCTGAGATACTGAATTTGGGATTTTCATTAGTTGTCAGTTTTAATCATCACAATTAAATGAAAAATAAAAAAAAACATTTGAAATATATCAGTCTGTGTGTAATGAATGAATATAATATCCAAGTTTCACTTTTTGAATGGAATTACTGAAATAAATCAACTTTTTGATGATATTCTAATTATATGACCAGCACCTGTATATGTGTGTGTGTGTATGTATATATATATATATATATATATATATATATATATATACACACACTCACCTAAAGGATTATTAGGAACACCTGTTCAATTTCTCATTAATGCAATTATCTAATCAACCAATCACATGGCAGTTGCTTCAATGCATTTAGGGGTGTGGTCCTGGTCAAGACAATCTCCTGAAATCCAAACTGAATGTCAGAATGGGAAAGAAAGGTGATTTAAGCAATTTTGAGCGTGGCATGGTTGTTGGTGCCAGACGGACCGGTCTGAGTATTTCACAATCTGCTCAGTTACTGGGATTTTCATGCACAACCATTTCTAGGGTTTACAAAGAATGGTGTGAAAAGGGAAAAACATCCAGTATGCGGCAGTCCTGTGGGCGAAAATGCCTTGTTGATGCTAGAGGTCAGAGGAGAATGGGCCGACTGATTCAAGCTGATAGAAGAGCAACTTTGAGTGAAATAACCACTCGTTACAACCGAGGTATGCAGCAAAGCATTTGTGAAGCCACAACACGCACAACCTTGAGGCGGATGGGCTACAACAGCAGAAGACCCCACCGGGTACCACTCATCTCCACTACAAATAGGAAAAAGAGGCTACAATTCTGTCCTCAATATCCTCTGCAGAAATCCTCTGAAACGGTGCAAGTCCCAAACACTTTAAAGGTATACTTTTAAAGCGTGTATTTTCTTTCATCAATCAAATAATATTGTGTATAAGCAAACGAAGCCACCTCTTTATGAGGGTACACTGGAATGTAGGTGAAAGGTAAAAGGTATGTGATGAGGACACTGCTGTTTGTCTCTTACACAGGTGTTTCTAAGTTAATTTGCTCTTTGCACGAACTGTGACATATGCCCAAGATGAGAAGATATATGTTTTTTTTTAAATAAATAGGTGAGGTTTTCCACCAATATTTAATTAACGACGGGCATAAAACATATTGATGGTGAAGGAAAAGACAAGGGCAGTGATCCCAATGGTCAGAGATAGTGGGTAAAAAGATAACAAAAAGGTATATAACTGAGAACTTAGGATGATGTAGTCAGAACGGACAGCTGACCGGACTCATGTTTGTTGGTGTTCAATAAATTTCAACTTTGGCATCTGGAATTTGGGACTCCGAGATTTTTCTTACAACTTAGAGAGATTCTTTGCGATATTCCACGACATATCCAGTGGCGACCACGAAGGGACGGCTTTGAAGTCGAAGGGGCAATGGCCACTGAACGGATGGCTGGCACGAATCGCACAAAACCACCGGCACCAGAAATTGAGGTAAGCGTTTTGCCCTAGGTGTTTTTGTGTGATCTGTGATAGCAAGTCCCAATAAGTAGCTTCCCTAAGACTTTTGGTGGTCCAGACATAGAATAATTTGGACTAATTGGCTAAAATAGAGGCAAGTTCCAGATTTCAAAAATTAGGAGTGGGATTATTTATGAAAGGTTTTTTTAAAAAAGGAAGAGAAAGCCCAAAGGTAAGACGAGAAGCAACGGCGCGTGAAAATTACTGCGATTAGGTGCATTTAGTCATGTTTTGGCCAGAAGATTGGCATGGAAATCCTGTACAGGTAAAAATCCTAAATCGGGTGATTTAAATTAAATCGGGTGAAGTGAAATTCACGCAAAAATTGTCCGGTGTTAGATTAAGTTATTTAGAAGTGTTTGATGGAACCCGGACTGTGCAGAAAACGGGGAATTGTTGAACTATGTGCATGCTTGAGATAATGAATAATGTGCATGACTAACTATGTTGTTGGTGCATGTGTATTCACAGTACAAATTGCGCTGATTTTATGATTTTGCATGATGCATGATTTTAGCGTTGATGAGGTATTGTGCGCAAAGGCAGAGTGGCGCGGAGAATCAGATACAATAAAGAAATGTCCAAGAATGAAATGGGAGAAATGAGCTGAAACAAATTGACTGAGTAAAATAACTGTTGAAAATTAGATACAAATGGTATTTGATTCTCTGATATTTCCTTGCCTTCTCTCGCTCACTGGTTGGCTGAACGGACAGCCCCATGAGAGAGAGAGAGAGAGAGAGAGAGAGAGAGAGAGAGAGAGAGAGAGAGAGAGAGAGAGAGAGAGAGAGAGAGAGAGAGAGAGAAAAAAAAACTTAGAAATACTTGGAAAAAAGGATAAAGAAAAAACTAAATATTTTCCATTACAGTAAACAAGACTAGTGAAGGATGCAGAGACAGGCGAACTTTGAACTGAATGAACTGAAGAATGGAAAGAGAATTGGACAGAGTGTTGATAGAGACTAAGGGAATAAATGACAATTTTTGGAGAGAATCAGAATATGTTCATTATGCAGGGCAGAGGAGAAGATTAACCTTAGATAAGAAACTGGAGTTATTAAAAGGTTTGACTAACATTGTAAACTTGGCAGAAATTGAACAGGAATGGCCTTTTGTTGATTGGATGGAAATTGTGTCACATAATCTCTGGCTTGGGCCATTTGTAAGAAACATAACCACACTCTGTCAGTCAGGTTATGGGGAAGAGCGAGACACATTTGGGGGAAAATTGAGAGTGCCAGTTAAGCAAGTGTAAATCCCTTATCTTAGAGCTGAAGTAGCCAGATATTGAGAGGGAGTGACCATCTTAAGAAATGTAGCCTTAGAAATCTCAAACAGAATAAGGAGAGTTCAAAGAGAAAGTAGAACAATAGTTGAAAAAGGGATTAATGGTGAATTTGTGCCAGCCACTACAATTGAAGGAACAGTGGGAGTATTTGAAGTAAGAATTTGCCTAGACCCCCCAGAGAGATGAAACAGGTGTGGCTGGACATATATGAAAAACCATTGAATAACCACTAGAGGGAAGACTAGGATAGGGAAACATATATTTGCATGATAAAGAAGTACATGTTAAAACTTAGTATATGCTATTCATATAGACATTGATAATGATGCATTACTTATGTGAAAGCAATGTATTGCTCATGCAGAAATGAATATGTAACCAGACATGAAAGCATAATGCATGATAAAGCTATAGTTAGAAAAATGAATGTATAAGTTTAGACACTTACAACCATGCTGTATGTATAAGAAATAAGCAATGTACAATTATGTTAACTAGTTTAGACTTTGTACCCAAGCTGTGTGTATAAGTGATGTATAACCATGTTTAAAGAAAAGTCTTGTAATTCACAAAATAAGATTGTACGAACAAACAATGCATGAATAAATAAATAGTTGGTTTTAAGAAATAAAGTGAAACTATATAAGCAAAAGAAGCGACATAAGCAAATAATAAAATAAAAGAATAAGAAAAAAATATGAGTTAAGAAAATAACAAGAGTAAAAAGAAATAAAAGATAAGAAATAAATATAAGGAGAAGAGATAATAAATAAAAGAAAGTATAAGGAATATATAAATAAATATTAGTTATAATAAATATTGGCTCTGTCGTTTAGTTGGACACTATCCAAAGTGTAGTTGATGAGACTCCGATAAAAAAAAAAAGCACAATTGTTGATTGTCTCCCCCTCTCTCATACGGTATGCTAGAGACTGAGTGCTGAGCAAGGAGGCGTAAGGGAGGGGCTGACTGAGTGCTGAGCAAGGAGGCATAAGGGAGGAGCTGACTGAGTGCTGAAAAAGGAGGTGTAAGGGAGGGGCTGACTGAGTGCTGAAAAAGGAGGCGTAAGGGAGGGGCTGACTGAGTGCTGAGCAAGGAGGTGTAAGGGAGGGGCTGACAAAGCTGAGCAAGAAGCAATAAGGGAGGGGGCTGCTAGAGCAAGAAAAGGGAGCTGTAAAGGGAGGGCTTTGAGCATGCATAGAGAAAGAGAAGACTCTTTTTCTTGTCTCAGTTTTCCTCCTGAAATAAAAATCCAGGCTGGGAGAAGAAAAGAAATAACATTAAAAAGACTAATAATAAGAAACATAGGGAATTAGTGATCATTTCTGGAATTAAGAAACACAATGATAAATAATAAGAATAAAAGGAGAAAAAGGGAGAAGGGGTAAAGGCATACTACATAAAAATGAAAGAAAATACTTAATTAGATTTCTTGAGCCTTTTTATTTAGAACAATGTAACAGAGATGAAATAAAAATCACTGTGAATGGATGGGAAAAATGCCAAACAAAATTAACCTCATGTCTTACTTTCACACACTGGGTAGGCGAGGTAATTGGAACAGGTCAAGGGTTTGCTGTTGGAAGACCCTGGAGCATTGATTTAATAACCCTGATGAGTGACATTATTGGGACACAAAATAACTTGTGCAGACTGGGACCAGAAGAGGAACCAGCAAAGCCACTGAACAGAACGCAAGTGAAAGCAGTATTGAAATATTTGAAAAGAATGAATAACACCTTTAGATGAAAAATAAGTAAGAATTCCTCAGCCCAGAAAAAGTCCAGGGGAAGTCAGGGGTCGGATACATTTAGGGGTTAGAGAGGTACTGAATTAATATCAAATAAATACATAGGGATAACAAAAATGGCACCAACACCGATAGATCAGATATGCATGGAGTTTCCTATGTATAGAGATGTGATAAAAAGATGTCTAAAAAATGGGAGGGAAGAACAAAAGGGCTGAACACAAAATGGCCAGCAGAGGGGACGTTTGATGTGGGGGTGTGTAGAGAGATGGAAGCACTGATAAAAAAAAAAATCATAAACCAAAAGATAAGAGCATGGGGAGGATAATGAAATGAGATAGGGAACTAATGATGCTGCAGATGTTCAAAACCAAAGGGATACAAATATAACAGGAAAGGGAAGGGAAAAAAAGATGGATGAAGAGAAAGTAGAAAGACCTCTCCCTATGCACCGCCAATAGAGATGGAAGGGAATTTGAAGATGCCCATGATGGAATTTAAAGGAGAAGTGCACATGGCAGGAGAAATAGAGGTAAATGAAAAAACGCCAACAAGATCAGAAGAAGAACCAGCAAATCTATACCCAGAAATTAAAGTCAAAAGAGCAACGAGCTACGATAATGGAGAAGCAGAGGAATCGGAACATGACAGCACAGAGGCTCGATGGACACCAATCCAAAATGGAGAGTGGCCAGAAGGACCCGATAAAGAAATGCACCAAGAGACGTTAAGCCAATGAAGAATGAGTGATGAATTGAATAAACATTGCCAAAAAGAAATACTAGAAGGGATAAAAAAGCATGCAGAACAGCAGGAAGAAGAACGAAGAAAGTGAAAAATGCAAAGCAGTGCAGGTAGAATATCTGAAGAAGAGGAGCTGAAAGAGCTCGAGATGGATGACGAAGTGACAATACAACAAAAAATGAAGGAAAGTGTTAAAAAGCAGCAGAAGATGAAGGAAGATACAGACAGCATCCGGGTCAGATCACGGAGGCTGTCAAACTCCTTGGAAAAGGAAAAAGAGATAGACGACAAGAAGAGAACATATCGCTCCAGACATAAGCACCCTGAGAAATAAGCCCAAGGGAAAGGTAAAACAGGTTTCGGGACAGCTCTATCTTGAAGACATGCCAGAAAAAAACCAAGAGAGGATGGAAGAGAGAGAAATCTGGAAGATTAGTCAAAACTGATGTAGAATCTGACGGGGATGATACTGAATCATCGGATGAAGATGAGACAAGAAAACCGGTTAAACAATATAATGAGGCTTCATCATCATTGCAGTATCCCACTATAATAAAAGGACAATATGACTGTTATGTACCATGGGCCAACCATGACCTTGAAGGACTACTGGCAGCCCTCCCAGACATATACCTCACAGACATATATGAAGGAGCAGGAAGATGGATTCGAGATGTTGAAGAACGAGCAATAGGGACTCAACTAGCCATAGGGGACGTTAAAGCACTTCTTGCTAGATGCATTGGAGGGAGCAAAATGGCAGAAATACTCGAAAAAGCAAAATGCAGGGAATGTAGTAGACAGCACAAAGTACGACGAAGTGCCGTTCAGCAGATGTCGAAAATGACATCTGGAAAGCCCTGAGGGATGAATTCCCCAAAAATTTAGATCCAAAATCCATAAAAGGAGAACCACTAGGAGCAACTGAAAACCTGAAAGCCTATATTGAATGAGCACTGAAAAGATGGAAACTGGAAAAAGACCCAGAAAAAGATCCCTGGATGACAGCCGTGTTCCGAACTTCCATAATAGAAGCCATGCCCATACCAGTAAAGGACAAACTGGAAGAAAGAGATCTGTGCACATGTGGTTCATGCAGTAGAGCAGCACAGAAAAAATTAAGAATAAAACAACAAGAGAAAGACATTTGCAAAAAACTGGAGCAACTGCAGTTAGAAGAACTAGCAGGAAAGAAGAAAAAACTTCAAACGAAGAAGAAGCACCAACCACTATAATGGAACCAGTGAATGCTGCATTACAGGCCCCGAGTAGTGCACAAGCACAGATAGCTCCAAATGTGCCAGCTGCACCTATGGCTCCCTGTGCACCACCTGTACCAATCTGCACCAGCCGCCCAGGCAGCACCTATGATTCCTGTACCAAATGCTCCAAATTTAATGCCAATCCAGGGCCAGACGATGCAGCTACCCATGCCAGCCATGATGTATAACAGGCTACCAAATGTATGCTGGGGGTGCAACCAAGTGGGACACATGAAGAGAGAGTGTCCAATAAACCCTTGGCCACAGACACATCAGGCAAACACAGACAACTGGCAGCAAGACCCATAGCAGCAGGCCCAAGGTCCACTCAATCCATGGCGTGGACCACCACAGGGCTATTAGGGATGCCCAGAGAATCCTACAGGGAGGGGTCAGCTTCCAGTGATATCAACTGATGCGGATCAAGAACCTATACTGCAGGTTAAAATAGAGGGCAAAGTAACACCAGTTATGTTAGACACTGGAGCCACATTCACGTATATAAATCCAAATTATGCCTCTCACCTCCCCCAGTCTGGAAAATATGTAAAGACAGGAGGATTCTCGGGACAAACGCAGTTGATTCCAATGACAGCTCCAGTGAACATAAAAGGAAAAGGAAAAGCAGTAAAAATTCCAATCTTAATATCAGAAAACACACCAGTGAACTTGTTAGGAAGAGACGCTATATGCAAAATGAATCTACAAATATGGTGTACTCCAGAAGGAATCTACATTGATGACAGAGGGGTAAAACAAATGACAGTGACACAACAACCAGAACCTCAATGTCCACAAGCAAATGTATACTGGTTGGGAGATCTAGGAAAAGAGGTGGAAGACACAATAGATAAGTGGGAAAAATACATTAGGGGACAGTTAGGTGAACCAAATGTGCCAAGAGCAGAACATCATTGCATACTAATGTATGATGAAACAAGAAACGCAGACTTGGAGAAAAAATGGCTGAATAAAACAAAACAGCAAAATATCTCATTGACATCAAAATATATAGTTGTGGGACAGGAAGGAGCTGTACTTAAGGTAGAAAACAATGACTTTATAGACACATGGTTCCAGATACCAGAATCTGTCCCACATGTAACACTATGTGAGCAAGGGCAGGGAGCAAAAAGACTTAGGACAAATGATGAAAAGAGCAGAAAGGTTACAGTGGATAGGGACAGAAAATCCTCTTATTATGTAATCACCAGACAAAATGTACCTAAAAATATTATGTACCACGGAAATGGTAGGGACACCCAAAATAGTAGTCATTACCCCTGCAGAAAAGCTAGATTCAAAAATGATAGAACTAATGACAGAGATGGAAAAATTAGTGCCAGCAGAACTGTGGTCACGCCATGACACAGACATAGGGTTAGTAGTATCTGCAAATCCGATTGAAATAAAAATGAAACCAGGGACACTGCCCCCACAAAAGCGGCAATACCCACTGAAATCAGAAGCCGTGTTAGGGATTAAAAGTACTATCGATGGATTGGATTGCTTAAGGCAGGAGTGCTAATTGAGACATCAAGTTGTTGTAATACACCTATACAGGTATTAAAAGCAGACCAAGAAGATCTCAGAATTGACAGCACATTGGTACAGTATATGGATGATTTATTGATTTGCTCACCGACGCTAGAGCAGTGCCATCAAAGGACACAATCAAATCTAAATTGGCTGAGGGAGGTCATAAAGTATCAAAAGACAAGTTACAGTACTGTTTACAGGTTGCTATAGAGGTAGAGTACCTGGGACGAATTATTGCGCATCAGACCAAGGCAATATCGCCAAGTCGATTGGAAGGCATAAGTAAAGCACCACAACCTCAAACAGTGGGACAATTGATGACCTTTTTAGGACTAACAGGATTTAGTTCAGATTGGATAGAACCTTGCGAGCACTGATGAAGCAAACATGACAGCAAAATCTTAGAAGTAAGCTAACTTGGGATGCAGATGCACTAGTAGCTTTTGCATCACTAAAGAAAGAACTACAAACAGCACCTGCACTAGCCAACCCAGATTACACTCAACCGTTCCATTTGTATGTAGCAGATAGAAAAAGTGGTTATGCATCAGCAGTTCTGATGCAGGAAATCTGTAGTGGAAGACGAAAACAACCCATAGCACATTATAGTGCGAAACTGGAAAGTGTGGCTCAAGGATACCCGCCATGCGATCAAGGGTTAGCTGCAGTTTATTTTGCTTATGAAAAAGCCTCCACAGTGACTATGGGGTACCCAGTGGTGATCTACACTCACCATAAGATACTAGAGCTAATAGAAAATGGGAAATTAGCATATTCAACACTGCTCACATACACAGATGTGACTATAAAAAGGTGTACCACTGTAAATCCAGCAAACTATATTCCCTTGGAAGATGAAGGAACACCACATGATTGTGTGGCAAATTCGTTAGCTTTCACACGTTTGAGACCTGAACTGGAGTCAACACCAATAGTCGAGGCAGAAGTAGAATACTTCGATGGATCCTGTTATAAGGACCATTTAGGAAATCATGCTGGATTTGCTGTGGTAAAAAAACAGGGAGACAATTTTGTGCCAGTTGTGGTTCAGCATTGTGAACAGCCATGCTCAGCACAATTGGCAGAATTAAAAGCATTGACCAAAGCCTGTTTGCTCGCAAAAGATCAAAAAGTTATATATATATATACAGTGTATATATATATATATATATATATTTTTACATAAACACAGATTCTGCATATGCACATGGAGTGTGTCATTTGTTTGGTGCAGTGTGGGAAACAAAGAGGGTTCAAAAAGAGTGAGGGGATTCCAATCCAGAATAATGATCAGATAATTAAATTAATTTCAGTAATGATGAATCCAAAAAAGTTGGACATAGTCAAATGCCTGGTCCACAAAAAAGGCAAAGACGTTGTTATTAGAGGAAATAATGCTGCGGATGAATATGCACGAGAAGCCTCAGGATGCAAAGTAGCGATAATGGCCCCACAAGTGATATTACAGGTCCAGCCAAATTTAGCAGATATAGCATGGATACAACAACAAGCTGGTCAACCTGAGCTAACACAATGGCAACAAAGGGGGGCAACAAGGGATGTCACATGAAGGACAAATATTGGCTCCAGCAGCACTTCTTAATATGCTAATTTCTGATGCACATGGATTTGACCATTGTGCAAGAGGCGAGGTAATGAGAAAAATAAAACAGCAGGGCTACTGGTCTCCATATTTGCAGGCCTCAGTAGATGAATTCTTAGCAAACTATGTCAGGAAAGGTACAACTGCACCGATTGGACATATTCCAGCGCCGGAGGGACCATTCAAACATCTAGTGATGGACTATGTAGACATGATAAAATAGGTTAGAGGGAAAAGATACATGTTGGTCATAATAGATTCAGCAGATGGGTAGAAGCTGTGCGTTCAGCAGATCAGGGAGCACAAACAGTAACTAAATTCCTGACAAGAAGTTATCCCAAGATTCGGAATACCATCGCAAATTAGCTCAGATAATGGCTCAGCATTTATTCAGAGGGCACTAAAAACAGTGATACAGCAACTGAGAATAAAACAACGGTTAGGATGTGTCTACCATCTGCAGTCACAGGGGATGGTGGAGAGGGTAAATGGGAAGCTCAAGCGAAAACTGTGAAAATCTGCCAAGAAACTAGGCTTAATTGGGTTGATGTGCTTCCACTAGCATTAATGAAGTATTGCATGCAGACAAACAGAGTTACTAATCTAACCCCGCATGAAATGCTGACAGGGAGACCAATGCCAGTGCCTTATCTGAGAGGACCATTTGAGGGTCTATCATTGGAACAGTTAGAAATGGAATTGAAAGCTTATGAGGCAATTGACAACCATACATGAAAAAAATCTGTTCGCAGGAAGAAAGGAGAAATCCTAGGCAAGAGGAGAATGTACCTCGTTCAATAGTTCCTGGAGACCTCGTGTACATGAGTGTTTAGGAGAAGGTGGAATGAACCAAGGAGAGAAGGACCTTATGAAGTGGTGCAGGCAACCCCAACAGCAGTGAAGGTAAGAGGCAGTAACACGTGGTATCATATGAATCACTGTACCAGAGTACACAGAAGAAATCTGCCGCGCAATCAAGAGCCTGAGGCAGACGAAGAACAGCAAGTGCAAGGTCAAGAACCCGAGGAAGCAGAAGATCTGCAGGTACCGGCTAGAGAATCTGAGCAAGGTGAAGAGGAAGTACAAGAGAAACAAACGAAAGTAGGGAAAGAGCACGCTGAGGCAGAAAGAGGGATTGAGGTACGTGCCACCGTGGAGCAGGAAAGAGTAGAAAGAGAGACGGAAGTACATGTCACTGAAGAACAGGACCAAAAAGAGGGAGAGGAGGAAAGTGCTCATTTTACTGAACCCATAGGGTTAGCAGGAACATAGGAACTGTTAGAACACGCAAATCAAAATGACTTGTATAAATGGGCCAAATATACAGTGAAACAAGCAAAAATGACGAACTGTATAATTTGCTCACCCTCTCCATTAAAAGAATTGGTAGTAGTCCAAAATAAGTATGATAAGCATTGCACTGCATATTATGCCAAGAATTGTGGTAAAACAGAGAGAACAGTGTTTTGCCCAGCGGAATGTTTAGGGTCATCCAGAATACGATAAATATTATAAGAAGATAGGGTGGGGAGATGACTGCAAAAAATTTGACGTACGTGTGGATAATGAGAAAAAGAAAGACCATTATCATATACAATAAATCGCCAACTAGAGTATGAATGCTTTAACAAAACTAAAGGGAAAACAAACGTGGGACAATTTAAGGGAAATTGCGCAGTAATATGGCATTTAGCTGAAGAAATGTATTTTCTTCAAGACAGAGCACCTGGTCGTTGGGAGGAGGGGTGGTCTTCCTCGGCACCACGTCGTTCTGTGCTTCAAACCTAGCATAAAAGTCGTTCAGGTCATCTGGAAGGGAGGCATCTTTGTCACAGGCAACTGATGTTGTCCTGTAGTTGGTGATGGCCTGGATGCCCTGCCACATGCTCCGCGTGTCGCCGCTGTCCTGGAAGTGACTGTGGATTCTCTGGGCGTGTGCACGCTTTGCCTCTCTGATGGCCTGGGACAGTTTGGGCCACACTATTCTTAGGGCAGCCTGCTCTGAAGGCGGATTCTCGGGTCCTCAGCAGCGCACGCACCTCCACAGTCATCAACGGCTTCTGGTTGGAGCGTGTGGTGATGGTCTTGGAGAAGGTGACATCCTCAATGCACTAGATGATGTAGCTGGTCACTGATGCTGTGTATTCCTCAAGTTGGTAGAGTCGCCATATGTTGCAGCCTCCCTAAACATGTGCCAGTCAGTACACTCAAAACAGTCCTGAAGATCAGAGATGGCTCCTGCTGGCCAGGTTTTCACCTGCTTCTGGAGCGGTTTTGTGCGTCTGGCTAGTGGTCTGTATGCTGGAATTAGCATAACAGAGATGTGGTCCGAGTAGCCGAGGCTCCGCCCGGTATGAGCCTGGGCTGTTTGTGTAAACAAGATAAAGCGTGTTCGCGCCTCTCGTTGCAAAGTCCACATACTGATGGAATTTAGGGAGCACTGTCTTGAGATTCGCATGGTTGAAATCTCCGGCGACATTAAACAGTCCGTCAGGTTGAGCGTTCTGCAATTCGCTCATAGCCCCATACAGTTCACAGAGCGCTTCCTTAGCGTTAACGCTGGGGGAATGTAAACTCCGGTTATAATAACAGTGGTGAATTCCCGTGGTAAATAAAAAGGTCTGAATCTAACAGTCACAAGCTCCACCAGCGATGAGCAGTAACTAGAGACTAGCATAGATTTATTGCACCATTCCGTGTTCATGTAAACACACGAGCTACCACCACGAGTCTTACCGCACAGAGCTGCATTTCTGTCAGCACGAAATGAGGCGAGCCTGTCTAGCTGAATGGTGGCGTCCGGAACGCTGTCGCTGAGCCACGTCTCCGTGAAAACAAAGACGCAACAGTATCTAAGCTCATGCTGCGTAGTCTACTGGAGTCGGATGTAGTCAAGTTTATTGTCCAGGGAGCAAACATTTGAGAGCAGGATAGACAGGAGAGCCGGTCGTCTAGGGTTTGCCTTTTTAGGGTTTGGTCAGCAGCAACCGACCATTTTCATGACACACTGTGAATAACAAGCCTCCATACACTCTCAAATTCATATGTGTATATATTTATATGCTGTAAAGTGTGTGTGTGTGTGTGTGTGTGTGTGTGTGTAATAGATAGATATATTTATCTCGAAATGTCCTCTCACTTTCAACTGCTTTTATTTTCAGCAAACTTAATGTGTAAATATTTGTATGAACATAAAAAGATTCAACAACTAAAACATAAACTGAACAAGTTCCACAGACATGTGACTAACAGAAACGGAATAATGTGTCCCTGAACAAAAGTTCTTGCTGTGAGACGTTCCCCCAATCTTCCACCAAGGCACTTGCAAGTTTCTGGACATTTCTGGGGGGGAATGGCCCTAGCCCTCACCCTCTGATCCAACAGGTCCCAGACGTGCTCAATGGGATTGAGATCCGGGCTCTTCGCAGAACACTGACATTCCTGTCTTGCAGGAATCACGCACAGAACAAGCAGTATGGTTGGTGGCATTGTCATGCTGGAGGGTGATATCACGCCATTGTTTTTAACGTGATTACATCATTTACAATGATTCCTGGGATTGTAGTTTGTGCCCCTTATGAAAGTCGTACACAGTCTTGTACCTTTGCCTTTCTGTCCAATTTTTAAATACTTCTTTGCATCAAATCAATGTTTTAATGTGACTCACCTCAGAGCTGATTGGTTTGGACTCTGTATGTAGAGTCCGTGTATGATGTAGAACTCTTATGATGGATTTGATTCTGACGCAAAAAAAAAAAAATATTTAAGAACTTTCTATGTATAATCCAACGCTTCATGAGAAAGTGGAGTTCAAGAGGTCTCTCGTGTGAATATACGTGTTGCCATGGATACAGATGTAAACTCACATTCTCCACTAAGTTGAGACATCCAGGAGAAGCACACAAATGCACCACTGGGAGTAAAGAAACCGATAAATATACGTAGATCTATACCAAAACCAACTAAGCTACTGTACAGTGTTCCTCCTCACTTGTAAACAGCACTGCTGTTCCGGCTGTCACGCGTGCCCCAGTTCTCGTTTTCAAATACCAATGTGATTACATCACACACTCATACCACTGCTGACTGGAAGCATGATTTGGAGTTAAAAAAATACTTAAATATTTATCTTTATCGCACAAAATGCGATTGTAAGGTGACAGCGAGTCTGGGCTCCCCCTCAGGAGAACAAAAGGCTCTCATGAGAATCAACATTTGAACTGTCTCTTGCATATGTAACAGCAACATCCGAGACACAACCAGCAGGGGCTCGCACCTCAATTCTACGTCTGATTATTTTCCTCGACTACCCCCTCTCCTCCTCACTCAGAACTCACTAAAAACCTATACAATGTCAAGTGTGTACAAAAAAGAAACTATAACATGTTTGATATCATTTTAAGTGTCTCAGTGCGCCTGGTAAACTGGTCTCATCCTCCCAGCTATAATGAAAAGCTAAAAGAAGTTATAGAATATGAGAGATGTAGTGTGCCTCTTAAAGGTGTGCCCTCCCCCAGATCCTGTATATGTAAATGTACAGGAACCTACTCAATGGGGAGCCAAATCTAATTAGAAGGACAGACACCACCATTTGGTTAGCCTATTGAATTATCTGGGTATTTAAGGAGATGTGGCACATCGTTCGTGGCTCTCTATAGTCAGACGATCCCGCACAGTTTATTGTGTGTAGTTTATATCAGACTGGGAGTCTGTAGGTAGACTTCCCACATGATCGCTGTGTGTAGTTTTTCGTTGCCAGGTAATATTTCTACAAATTCCTCAATTTCCGTATTGTTGTGATTTATATTGATTTGTTTGATGATTTTGCCTTATGAATTGGATTTTGAATTATTGTTCTATTACCTGGTCAATAAATTGTAAACATTTGATTTTATTCTGACTGACTCTGAAATTGTTTTCCCAAACAGATTGAGCGATTCGTATGTTACCGCAAGTCTGTGTCAGATTAGTGACGACTAATATTTGGCATCAGTTCAAGTGTACTTGGTTTGCAAAGACAGAAAGTGTGTTTCCGTTTAGAACAGCTAAATGCTGCTTGACCAATCTAAATTCGGGTGTGTCTTACCTCTGTTTTGACTTGAGGTTTCTTCAGATAAGTGTACGTGGGAAACCACGCATGGCCAATCCAAAGCTATTACAAGAGAAGTTATGTTGGTCAACTTACATCTGTAATAGTGGCCGTGACCTCTACTGAAGAAAACGTTAAGTTAAATTCAAGTGTATGCAATTCCATGGGGGCTATACTGAAGTATCTTTGATTGTGTAAAAGTGAATGTGACCGATCTCAGGTATAGCTATAGCAATTACCTCTGTTTGATGATCCAATACTGGCCGCTTGTGATCGTGAGACCCGCAGTGTTTAGAGAAAACACGCGAGGACCTCAAAGCGACATAGTTTCCTAATCTGAACGGGTAAAGTATAATTAAAGGAGTTAAAAGAATAATCAAACATTCGCTCACTTTTAATGATGCTCAGATATCATTAAAACCTTTTTCATTTATGGAGTCAGATGAAATAACGAGGTAATACATAAGAGAAATTGTATTTTATTGAATCTTGTTGTGTTGCGTAAAAGAAAGACAGTAACGCGCAGAGACCTTCACCCGTATTATTGGAGACCGCCATTGGACCGATAGACGGGCTTACACGATCATGACACTTAAGAAGATATTAATTTAACAGCTGTGTCATATGTATGACATTTATACTCTCCCACTTATATTCTCCCAATTCAGTTAGTGTATATATATATATATATATATTTATACCCGTATCTAGTGTGTGTATTCTACATTGTGTGTATTGTGTACATTTGTTATGTAAATTGTTGTGTAGGTATGTGTACATTTGTTATGTAAATTGTTGTGTAAGTTTGTTATGTAAATTGTTTTGTGTGTTGTTTATTGTAAAGTGGTTTATGTCTCGTCACTGTCATTACTGCTATGTTGCTCGGAACTGCACACAAGAATTTCACCTGCTGTTGCACTCGTGTACACAGTAGTGTGACAATAAAGTGATTTGATTTGATTTATACTGACTGCCTGTGATTTGATGGGCTTCAAAAGAGTAATCTCCATTCACTTACATTTTAAGGACCTACAGAGCCAAGATATTTTCTTCAAATGTGTTCATCAGAAAAAAATAAAGTCATGCACACCTAGGATATCATGAGGCAGAGCAAATAACTTAGAGAATTTTCATTTTTGTGTGAACTATCCCTTTATGAACAAATTGACCCTCTTCATGAAATTCAACTGCTTGTTTTCTCAGGAGACGTCTTTGAGATAAATGAATCCAAATTGTAAACGTTATCTGGCTCAACTGAACATTTATCATAGGATCACATTTCAATACTAGGTGTAAACAGGGCCACTATAGACCTTTGATCATGCAAATTGTCTTATTATTCTTATCTTAATTTAGGATTAAAAGCTTTAGATTGGAGGTGAAAAAAAAACACATTCAGAAAAAAAAGATACAAGTAAATTGTTTAATAAAATATGAACCTTGTAAAACTTAATGCCTAAACAAGAATTTAACTTGTATATAAAGAATAAAAAAACATATAGTCATTAATATTCTTGCAATTCAGAAAAAGGACAAAAACAGATGCCTGCAAATATCATAAAGAGAAAAATAAGTTGTCGACAACTGCTCACATCAGTGCTTATCTCAAAAAATAAAAATAAAATTACAGTATCGTTCATGCTTTGCATTATTCTTTAATACCAAAGTGGTGAAAGGTAACACAAAGATTTAACAAAATCAACATTGGGTAAACAGCTTAAAATTTAAGACAAGCATCTTGAGCCGTTTTACAGCTACTTACCCATACTAGAGCATTCTTAAAGTAAATAGTCAATTCTCTTTCAAGTGGCAAAAAATCAGCCAAGTCCCTGCCAAGATTGCTCAAAGGAAAAGGAAACACTCATGAGGTCTAGAAATCTTTCCTTGAAGTTGGAGATGGGTGAACAGTGCTAATAATCCAGCTCCAACTTTAAACAACATGTAAACCAGACCATGAAGTGAAACTTGTATAAAATGGTCCCATATTAAATCATCCACGTGCCTTTTGCACTGGGAGAAAAACAAGCAGAGTAAATAAAACTAATCTCATGAAGATGTCTTAATCCTCTCCTCCATACATATCTGCTAGCTTCTTGAAGCGTGGGCCCCAATCATTGAGGAAGTTGTAGTCTTGGTCCGCTCCGGAGCTAGAAGAGTGGAGGGAGCTGAGAGAACTGGCATCTGAGCCGCCTCCTTCATAGTCAAACACCAGCAGGGAGTCATAGGGGGGTGCAGTGGGGTCTTTATCTGCAGCTTTTAGATTCTACGGTACAGAAAAACAGTCACGTTTAGTATATTAACTCCTTAGAACAAGACCTTTGCCTTCTTAAAACAAGATCTATCTGCTTACGTCATCAATGAATGTGCCAATCTCCTCAGGGTTGGCAGGTCGAGGCCTATATTGAGGTGCAGGCAAGAAGGTGGGAGCCACATCGTTTCTGAACACATCAGGTTTGTTATCAAGGCCTTGATGCAGCACACTCAAATCATAATCCTGTGTAGAAACAGTGTTTGATATGAACAAAAAGAACCACAAATAGGAAACAAACAACTACACAGTAGAATAGTCTGTCGTTATGCAATCAGAGAGATGTATCTTATTTAAGATCTTCAACAGTAACAGTAAAAAGCGGGTTATGATTAGTTCACTACTTTGTCTCAGAATCAGTCTTGAAATACTATGGAAATCAGCAACCAAAAAAACGGTCAAACTAACCTGATCATCTTCTCCACCACCTTCCTCATCATAATAGTAGATGTTGTCTCTTAAATCATCTTCAGGGATGAGTGGCTCTTTCTTACTACCGCTTTTCCTCCTCATGAACAAGAGAAGTAGAACAAGTAACACTGCGGTGGAAGGAAAATAACAGTTACAACAAACTTGCAAGGAAAAAAATTACAATTTAGTAATTCATTAATGGACATATTTGGGAGTGATTATAGGGATAGTTCACCCAAAAATAAATACTCTCTTCATTTACTCACCCCCTCATGCCATCGTGATATGTATAACTTTCTTCTGCAAAACACAAATTAAGATTTTTAGAAGAATATCTCAGCTCTGTATGTAACCGGCCCTGGTCACCCGGCTCCGTACGGGACTCGAACCGGCGTCTCCGGTGTGGGAGGCGGGTGGCTAACAAGGAGGCTAAAGGCTACGGCTACTAGGGTCAGTCGCTAGTGCACCTCTTGTGGTCCGCTAGTGCACCAGCTGGCTCCCATTACACAAACAATGCAAGTGAATTGTGACCAGGGGTCGAATTCACGAAATGTTCTTCAGAAACGT
This sequence comes from Moxostoma hubbsi, assembly GCA_032164185.1. Taxonomy (NCBI): domain Eukaryota; kingdom Metazoa; phylum Chordata; class Actinopteri; order Cypriniformes; family Catostomidae; genus Moxostoma; species Moxostoma hubbsi. The sequence continues at coordinate 8,793,546 of JAVLUX010000002.1, read as the reverse complement.
CTTAACTACCATTTTCTTAAAAGGTAAGATGCTTGATGAATTTACTGTTCCCCGCCTGTCGCTCACTTCGACCCTGTGTCGAAGAAGCGACACTAGGGGTCTTTCTTGAGCACTGAAAGATTCCTCTGATCTATGAAAAAAGGCCAATGACAGTTGGCGAACAGTATTTGCATACCCCGCCCCTGGACATAAGGGTATAAAGGCGAGGGCAATACGCTCTTTCATTCAGTAATTTTCTTCGGAGCCGATGGTCGTGTATGCAGCCAGCTGCATGTAACACAACTGATATTCTGCTTCTATCCTCTGACGCGCTGCTTTGCTGTTGGATCTACGGCGCACTTCAGCTGCTTTTCTCTTCACTGCACGGCGTGCAGCTTTGCCCCTGGGCACTTCGACAGCACAGAGTTTGAAAGAGTTACACTGAAAGAGTGATTTTCTCTGTAAATGAGTTCATTTCTCTGAAAGAGCGTTACACAGTGGCATTGAATGTCCTTTTCAGGACGCGTCTTTATAAAGATGTGATTTCCGCCCCTGTGTAGTTTCTGGATGCGGGGATTTCTCCCCACCTCTCATGGTCATAAAATCTGTCTTGCATGCCTGGGCTGCGATCACACGCAGGCAGCGTTTTATGAATGGTACATGTTCTCAGTGCGAGAACATAGCCATGGCAACATTGCGGTCACGCGGCTTTCTTTTGTCATGAAAGAAAGCCACTTCAACTGCCTCCCGCGACTTGCCTCCTTTCTACGGGATTGACGCAGGTGCCGCAGGCGATGAAGGCGATTTGGGGACAATGACGGGCTCTGTTTGCCGGGTAAACCCCCACGAACCACCCGCCTCCCCGGCACGCTTGTTTGCTTCCGTCTGAGCTCTGGATGAGCGATTCTCTACAATGGTTCATCTTCTCAGTGTGAGAACATGGCCGTTATAGCATTGTGGTCGCGCGGCTTTCTTTTGTAATGAGAGAAAGCCACTTCAGCCGCCTCCCACGCCTCGTCTCCTTCCTACGGGATTGACGCAGTCACCGCGGGCGATGAAGGGCGATTTGGGGACAATGACGGGCTCTGATCACTGGGTAAACCCCCTCCAACTGTCCACCTCCCCGGCACGCTTGCTTGCTTCAGAATTGGATGACATCACCACTGCATCGGAGAGCGTTACAGCGGCGTCAGATGCCGATCACTCGCCTGGGCCACCACCTTCGGGTCTGCTTTCCCAGCCTGAGCCTGACGCAAGGAGATCCGCTATGCTTTCCCGAGCTACTTGATCGGTCCCGCGGGCAGGTGCGCCACTCACAGCCCCCCCTTGGTTCCTTTTTTCTCAGACGTGCATGACGAGTTGAGCAAAGTCAAGGCTTCTTCGCTCCTCCGCTCACTACCCTTGGGGTGGAACGGTCCTTCCTGCAACCAACGCCAGGCCAAGGCACTGGCCACGGAGGTCAGAAGCACCGGCACTCGAACAGGCGATGGCCACCCTTTGTGGTCCAGAAACGCATCTGTGGACTGGACCTGGTCGAAATGCGGGAGGTAGACAAGGCACACCTTCTCCCACACCCCCGTCTCCCAGCTCCGTCCATTCAATGCCACCATTGATGACTCTGCCCAGCAGTCCTCAGCGGTGAAGCAGACGGTTGCCATCTCACATCTTGCCCCACCGCAAGCCGGCTATGAAACACCCTGCTCCGCCTCAACCCAGGCCCAGCTCTCAGCCCCAGCGTCGAGCACTCCGCAGGAAGCAGACGCCCCCGTCTCACGGACCACCTCAAGGACCCGGAAGGCTCCCAGGCGCTCCGTAGTCGTTCAACCCAGGGACCAAGATGTTAGCTCTGGAGGTGGTAAGACCGCTCCATCCCCGGTGGAGGGCCGGGAGGAGAATTTTTTGTTGAATTAGTTTTCACATTTTCATATTCTCTGTAACAAGCTATTTCCTTTTGTCTCTGGGTCACCTAGCCCGCAAATGCCGTTCTCACGGCACTCTGCCACCACATCTCAACAGTCCCGGCATTCTAGACGCGGACCACCTGCCTCCAGCCCCCACGACTGTTCTCCGGCCGGCTGGTTCTGTCGAGTCTAGAGGACGCCTACCCTGGACCTCCTCCTGCTCAGTCACTAACCTGCCCCCTGCCGTGTGTGTGGAGCAAGGTAAGTGTAAGAGTCTTTTCTCAGCACCCCAGCCGCGGGTCGCCCTGTCGCCGCCCAACACTGCAAAGCCCCACCGGGTATGTCAAAATAACTGTCCCCTTGGTGCCCCTAGTGCGGAGTTGGACACGTGGCTCTCACTTCCCGTCTCGCTAGTTGCCCGGATCAATCGACTCGGTTATGCAATTCAGTTTCCCAGGCTCCCCCCCCTCACAGTACACAGTGTACATGCCAGGTCCCTGTGTGCGGAAATCGCTACACTCTTATTCAAAAACGCTATAGAGCCTGTCCCTCCAACCGAGATGAAGAAGCGTATCTACAGCCCTTACTTCATCATACCCAAGAAAGGCGGCGGCTTACGAACGATCTTGGACTTGCGAGTTCTCAACCAAGCGTTGCACAAACTCCCGTTGAAAATGCTCACGCTTAACCTGCGTCCGGCATCTAGATTGGTCCTCAGTGGTAGACCTGAAGGACGCGTACTCCCACGTCTCAGTTTTGCCTCGACACCCCCGTCTTTCTGCGGTTTGCGTTTGATGGCCAGGCGCATCAGTACAGTCCTCCCCTTCGGCATGTCTCTGTCCCCTCGCATCTTCATGGAAGTCGCATAGGCAGCTCTTGCCCCGCTCCGAGAAGCCGGCATCCGCATACACAATTACCTATGCACTCACAGAGACCTGGTGCTCAAGCACCTCAGCCATTTGGGGCTTCAGGTCAACTGGGAAAAGAGTAAGCTTACTCCAGTTCAGAGCATCTCTTTTCTCAGCATGGAGTTTGACTCAGTCTCAATGTTTGCACGTCTCCTCCCAGTGTTGAGGTGCCTCGCCGCTTTCAGGCCGGGCACAACGGTCCCCGGAAAACTTTCCCAGAGGCTCCTGGGGCATATGGCATCTCTGCGGCAGACGCGCCGCTGGGGTTGATGCATATGAGACCGCTTCAGCACTGGCTTCAGACTCGAGTCCCGAGACGAGCATGACGCCACGGCACGCACCGTGTGACAATCACCCCCGCCTGCCGCCAAACATCCAAACCCTGGACAGACCTCTGTTTCTTACGGGCGGGAGTACCCTTACAGCAGGTGTCCCAACACGTCCTGGTCATTACCAATGCCTCCAGATCGGGTTGGGGCGCCGTATGCAACGGGTACGCAGTGGCAGGCCGTTGGAAAGGGGCCCAGCTGCGTTGGCACATCAACTGCCTCGAGTTGTTGACCGGAGTTCTGGCCCTGCAGAAGTTTCTCCCGTTAGTTCGAGATGAACATATCCTGGTCAGGTAAAAGGACAGCACCACTGCGGTGGCGTACATAAATCGCCAAGGTGGTGTACACTCCTGCCACGTGTCACAACTCACCCGTCGTCTCCTCCATCAAGTCACTCTTGTGGCTCCCTACTGGCCCACCTGGGCCCGGTTCTCGGACCTCGTACTCCTCGCCCCTCCCACAGGCAGAAGACCCACAGAGGTGCGCAGTTAGGTCAGTGCTCCTGTTCCTACATGAGGGGTTGGTGGGGAGGCTGTCCCCTTCCACCTTGAAGGTGTATGTCTCTGCTAGCGCAGCTCACCACGACCCAGTAGACGGCAAGTCCCTGGGTAAGCATGACTTAATTGTCAGGTTCCTAACAGGTGCCCGGAGGCTAAATCCCTCCCGGCCAAACCTGTTCCCCTCCTGGGTTCTCTTGGTGGTCCTCGCCGGTCTTCAGAGATCCCCCTCCGAGCCGCTAGAATCAGTTGGCTCAGGGCCCTCTCTTTTAAAAGACGGCCCTGCTGATTGCGCTTACTTCCATCAAGAGGGTCGGGGACCTGCAAGCGTTCTCTACTAACGACACTTGCCTGGAGTTCAGTCCGGCAGACACATATGTGATCCTAAGACCGACTGGGCTATGTGCCCAAGGTTCCTACCATGTCCTTCAGAAGATCAGGTAGTAAACCTGCAAGTGCTGCCCCGGGAGGAGGCAGACCCAGCCCCCTCACTGCTGTGTCCGGTACGTGCTTTGCGTGCCTACCTGGAATGCACCCAGAGCTTCAGACGCTCTGAGCAGCTCTTTGTCTGCTTTGGGGGACAGCAGAAAGGGAATGCTCTCTCCAAAAAGAGGCTGTCCCACTGGATAGTGGACGCCATTCAGTTGGCCTATCACACCCAGGCACCTCCCTAGCAGACATTTGCAGAGCTGCAGGGTGGGCAACACCTAACACCTTTGTGAGATTTTACAATCTCAGGGTTGAGTCAGTCTCGTCCCGTGTTTTCTCAGGTCCGAGCCCGAAGAACTCGGTACACGTTGACGGTCTGACCAGGTGAATTGCTTGCGTCCAGCGCCCTTTCCCTCTGTTGAGGTAAAACAGTGCGCCTTCTTCCCAGAAGACCCCTTTTAGGTTCCTGGTTGATTCCTCCCTAGCACTTTTGGGTCTGCAACAGTTCAGTGGAGGAACCTACCGGCCTAGTCCACTACGGGTACCCCAGGCTACCCCTACTGGAATAGGTGCTCCACAGGTTAGGCCTCCTACGCGGACTCCTCCTGTGTGTACTTCCGCGGTAAAGTCACCTTCCGAGCTGACCCGCGTCTCCCTTAGGCAGTCCTTCGCTGCCCTCCGGTCGCCGTGTTGTAGCAACACCCCCCTCCTCGAGGTTGGATCTACCACCGCGCCATTCTTCCCACATGTGACCCAAGAGGCCATGTGATGTATTTTGCCACCTCTACCTCCCCTTTTGGGTGGGTGTGGCCTCCGCAGGGTCTTTTCCCCCTGAAAGAATAGGAATTCGGGTAAGACCCCCTTCCCTCGATGCAGTAAGGGTCCCGGCTGCTCTTGCTCTATGCCGAGAAAACATAGAGAGAAAAGAGGCCCAGCTAGGCTTGGCCCGTTCCCTAGTTGGAAGCGTCACCTTGTTCCCCCCTAGTGTAATCAAAAGGATTTTGACGACTTTTTTGGGGCATTGGGGAAGAGTACGTGCAGCCTGAACACAGTCGGTCGCTTGTGCACGTAGAATACCTGCCCGCTTCTGTGTCAGCAGTACACATACATGGCTCAGTGCATGGCGAGTTTTGAAGTGGACCCCTAGTGTCGCTTCTTCGACACGACGTCGAAGTGAGCGACAGACGGGGAACGTCTCGGTTAAGTATGTAACTGATAAGTATGTCCTGATGGAGGGAACGAGACGTCGTGTCTACCCGGCCACGTCACTGAGCCGAGCCGCTGAGGTGCCCGGAACACTCGCGGCTCCTCAGAAAAATCCTGAATGTACGAGCGTATTTCCCTCGCCTTTATACCTTTATGTCCGATGGCGGGGTATGCAAATACTGTCTACCAACTTCTCATTGGCCTTTTTTCATAGATCAGAGGCATCTTTCGGCGCTCAAGAGAGACCCCTAGTGTCGCTTCTTCGACATGACGTCTCGTTCCCTCCATCAGGGAACGGAGGTTACATACGTATCCGAGACGTTTTTTTTTCCCCCCAAAGATGACACCATCCATCATGTTGAGTCAGAAGTCATAATGGGCCGTTTAAGTAAAAATTGGATTTTAGACCAAAAAAAAAAAAGGAAAAAAAAGTGCTTGACCGTTTTGAGTTTTATGCCATTTTTAAATCACAAGAAAATTAAATGTTATTTTTTAAGCATGATAATGTGGAGCCCAATCATGCTAATTCAAATGGATGCGCTGCATAGCACGCTTTCTCAGCAATATTTAGAGTTCATATAAACATAATTAGAACATTAGTAAGCTGAACCTTTCTTTTTCACCAGCGTTCCACATCCTAATCGGTGTTGGGCACAGCGGAGACAGACTCTGCATCCGACCACCTTTTCCCATTTATCCGCCTCTACATTCCGATGTTATATAACTATCAAGCTTCCATTATTAAAACTTTTTCCATGCAGTAATTTCCTCAACCAGAACAAATTAAAATACATCAAATGTTTTCCTGCTAGTCAATTCACCTATGACGGGTAGTGTCGTTAAACTTAACACATCTCTCGCACTTCACATGCATTTTTTTTTTTTTTTTTTAAAGATTGAGGTGCTTCCTACTTAAAGGTTCATAGATGCATTTATTCTTACGCTTGTGTTGATTGAATTTGTTGTGGGCTAATAGACAAGGTATCTTTATGAGCAGGCTAGTATTAAACAATGTCAAAGCCTTTTTAATCTTTAAGAAAATATTTGAGAACTTTTAAAATGATCAAAAATTGCACTTAGGAATGTTCTTATTTAGCATAAGATCTATCTTCATTTTTTTCTAAAGAGCATTTTCATGAATCTGGTCCCTGAAATTTTATGCTACCTTTGTATGCTTTTTAGTGCTTCAAAGTAATCCATAAGACTCCAGTGATTTATCCCATTTCTTCTGAAGAAATCTGATCAATTTTGGGTTAGAACAGTCCAAAATGTCATTCCATTTTCACTGTACATCTTGCCAATGCAGTGTCAAGGCATGATCATGATTTCAAGCTTGATTATACGTCCTAGTTTGTGACACGTGGACAGAGCGCTAGATGGTGCTATAGGAAATGTAATCGAGCTTGAAATAATGATCACCAAGGTGACAGCTGTCAAAATTTATAGTGAAAAGAGTTACACTTTGGTCTGTTCACATTCCAAAATCAATTGGATCACTTCAGAACACATGGATTAAACCACGGGAGTCATATGGATTACTTTTATGCTGTATTTATATGTGTGGCACGGTGGAGGGTGGGACCGGCGCGTGATTGCGCACGCCCGGTCCCGTATCAGGCTAAATTGAGCCGTCAAGAGGGATAAAGGCCACTCGCAGACGACGATCGAGAGAGAGAGAGCTTAATCAGCAGACATGTCTGCTGTCCTATATGTTTGTTTAAGTTCTTCATTAAATTATTATTTATATTGACAAGCCGGTTTCTCGCCTCTTCCTTGCCCATGAACTTGAACTGTTTTACATTGGTGCCGAAAACCCGGGAAGGAAGAGGGATACGCCGTAGCGGAGTTCTCGCCACTTCTCAATGGAGCAGCCGCGGCCATCTGCCGGAAGACGGAGGAGCCCAGCCACCTGGACGCGGAGGAACGGCCGCCGACCGCGAGGGGAGGAGGGGCTCCTGGCCGACCGCCTGGAGCGGTTAGGGCCGCTGCCAGGGGCGGGGGGAGTCACCTACTAGCCGCTGGAACGCGGCGGGGTTGGAGACTGCCGACCGCGTGCGGGGAGGGGCTCGCCGCCGACCGCCTGGAGCGGGAGAACCGCTGCCAGGGGTGGGGGGAGGCCCCTTCGACACCCCGGGAACGCGGCGGGGCGTTCCGTCCGCCAGGGGCTGAGGACTGCCTCCGATCTGCCCGGAGAGGCGCGGCTGTTGTCCTGTAGAGGGTGGAGAAGTGGCTGAGGAACGAGCTACGGCGTATCAGAGAACCGGCGAGTACGTTTTTTTTTCTTTCTTTCCTTTAATCTCTCTCTCTCTCTCGATACCGCTCTGCGTTGGCCTTTTCCCTCTTTTTTAAATTATGGTGTTTGTGGGCGGGGAGGTACTGCCCAGTGCAGGAACCCTCCCCCCCCCCCTATTTGTAATTGTTGTTTCCCTCCCCTTGCCCCCTCCCTCGTCCAGGCTGATGGGGATGACCCGCCGGCAGACGCGCGGGAGGCGCCCCCCCCCCCAGGGGATGTACATCAGGCCGGGGGTCCCCAGCCTGAGAGAACGGGGGAGGAATGTGGCACGGTGGAGGGCGGGACCGGCGCGTGATTGCGCACGCCCGGTCCCGTATCAGGCTAAATTGAGCCGTCAAGAGGGATAAAGGCCACTCGCAGACGACGATCGAGAGAGAGAGAGCTTAATCAGCAGACATGTCTGCTGTCCTATATGTTTGTTTAAGTTCTTCATTAAATTATTATTTATATTGACAAGCCGGTTTCTCGCCTCTTCCTTGCCCATGAACTTGAACTGTTTTACAATATGCTTTTTGGAGCTTCCAAGTTCTGGTCACCATTCACTTGCATTGTATGGACCTTCAGAGCTGAGATATTCTTCTAAAAATCTTCATTTGAGTTCTGCAGAATAAAGTCACATCTATATATATAAACATACAGTATATAAAAAAAAATATATATAAAACACAATTAAATCAAAACAAGTATCTTCAGTCAATTTAAATGCATGAATGAAATTACATACACAGCAGAACCAAGATGCCTCCCAGGATTCCAAGAACTCCAGACATTGGCACCCCTGCAATTGCCACCTTGTTACTGCATTTGTTGTATTGTCCTGTGCAGTCACACACAGTTGCTTTAATGAAGCTGTCCTGGTACAGCCTCTGTTGATCATAAACCCTCAGGGCCACATTGTAGTCACCCTGTTCCAACGGAGTACTGAGTCTTACCTCAATGCCTGTTGCTACAATGGGCACATTATAATAGTTAGAATACACTGACTATTAAAATAAATTCTCAAAGCCAAACCAATACATTATTAAATCCTTACCAGTGGCATTCATCACAGCAGTCCAATTTTTACTTGTGTCTCCTTGGGTTTCAACGCTAAAAGGAGCAGAATATGGATTTGCATCTTTGTCGGTGATCGAGAGAAGCACAGGTACTGGGTCATGATTGCAAGTCTCAATGATCCTTTCATTAATAGAGGGACCATTGTCATTTACATCCTCCAATTCAATGATCAGCGTTCCTGTGCCAGTTGCTGGAAATTCATCTGCATATAAAAGCACAAACTAGTAGAAAAGGCTACACTAGTAAGACATCTTTCATGAAAAGGAAGCACAAATTACCATTATCTGTGGCCAAAATGATAGCTCTGTATTTGCCATCTTTGACAATGTTAGACTCTCTGTCCATAGGGCTCCTGACTTTGATCACTCCAGTCTCTTTATTTACATTAAGCCATCCTGCAGGATCATTGCCAATTTTATACCTGTGAAGACCAAAATATACAGGTGAAAATGAAAGCTCACTGAGACAAACTTTGATGTTGGCTTGACAAAGCCTGCCTGAGAGTATACCAGAGTTTGAGGTTTCCTTTAAAAGGTAATATTTAAATCTTGTGTAGTTTAAATACTTGGACAGAGATTTTAATTAAAGTTAGTACAACAAAAATATTTTGTCGAGACAAAGCCAACATAAAAGTTGGTATGAACAAGGCCTGTGCAAATAATTGCAGATCATGATACAGCGGATTGGGGCAGATGTGGCTCAGGCGGTAGAGCGGGTCGGCAGACCATTTACCATACAAACATGTGCAAATTTGAAACCGCAGCAAGCAGCATTTTTTGCACTCAGAATTCTTTGAGGTTTAATGCTATACTGATTGGTGCACATCTTTTGCACAATGACAAAATCAGAATGCAGTGCACGAACCTCAAAAGTCTCGTCTCTCCCCCAGGTTCCCAGGAGGCAGGGTAAATCACCGGCTGAGTGATTGGGGGTGGAGGCAGTCCAGTGGCGCTCCGGCCTGAATCAGGCAGGGGAGGATTGTAATGAGGAGGGTGGCATGGCTGGGCTGCGAGGCTGCATGAATCAGCTGATCAGCCAGAGAGCGAGATAAAGGGGAGCCGGAGACGCCGGTTCAAGAGACGCACGTGGCCGCGGATTATAGTGTGTAACAGTACAAGGAGGAGGCGGGAACCAGCTGAACAGTTCACATAAAGGTTTAATGATCTATATTAACTTTAAACATAAACAAAGACAGCCTTTTAAAAGGAGGAACGAGTTTAAATATTACATTTTTGGTAAATCAACAACATACTATCAATTGACCTCAACTTGTATTAAACCTGGAATATTCCTTTAACAACACACCAGTGAGGTTTTGCAGGAATGTCTTTATTACTTTATTAAAATCATGCCCAACAAAACAACAAATGTTGATGGGGAATGACTTGTGAGACTCGCGTGCTTACAGTGTGAAACTCTTATGGGAAAACACAGCCAGTGTTCTTTGTCTGCCACCATAGTGCCGCTATGACTTCTGGGATTCAAACGGGTTCTTGCCCACAAGTAACCATAAGATGGATTCTTGATATTCATCTGGATCAAGAACACATATGGGAAATTGTATGCATCCTTGGTTCTTGCGTTCATGAGTATTGGACTTTAACTTCAGCATTGGTTGATGTTCAAAGAGGCCACGAGCACGTAACACATGAGAACGCACATTGAGAAACATCCAATATTAATGTTTTTGTCTGTACTGCACAGGACTAGTAAAAACAGCATATATAAAAAAAAAAAACAAGCAGCAACCGTTCTTACGTTATTTTCTGTGATTTTCCAGTGTCTGGATCAGTGGCTGTATATGTAACCAATTCACTTTCAATTGGAAGTTCTTCAGGTTTGAAAATGACTTTCTCATTTGGATTAAACACTGGAGGCTCGTTCACATCTTCTACATTCACGGTAACTGTGGCAGTGGAAGTGGGCAAAGAGCCAACAAATGGCTCATCATTCTCAACAATCACTGACAGAATGTATTGTTTGGTCTTCTCAAAGTCCAGTGGCTAAATGGAGGAAAAAAAGGGCTTTTGTTTAGGTATTTCACTTTAACCTGTACTGCTCTTCAGATTTGAGACCTAAAAGTCAGAAGAGAATTAAGCTTGATCCATGGGTTCGCTCTGACCGTTGACCTACAATTTACATCACAGCTCAATTGCCTTGTCAAACTTATGAATAAAGTTCAGTACCTTTACAGTGGTGATGATGCCCTCTAGCTGGCTGGTTCCAGTACTGACATTGAAAAAACCATTTTTGTCACCGCCAACAATCCGATACTTGGTAGACCAGGCAGCTGATCCATCTTCATCATCATCAGTCACTGACATCTTGGCCACTACAGCACCCACTTCATTCTCTGGGACAGATGCAGTGTACTAAAAACAAACAATTTAACACAGTACAGTATATACTATAAATTGTTGTATTAGTATAAAAAAAGAATGCTGAATCTGCTTCATTTGAATGAATATCCAGACAAATATATGCAAGTTATGTGCATTACCGTGGTGTTCTTGAACTGTGGTGCGTTATCATTGCTGTCAGTCACTGTAATAACAGCTGTGCCAGTGGTTGAACGACCTTTACCAGCCTGGTCAACAGCTCCAATGACCAAAGTATATCTGGAATATTTCTAAAAGGAAAGAGGATTTACGGTGAGTTTGCCTTCATTACAATTTTTGAAAATTAGTCATCAGATGTAATTTCTAACCTCTCTATCCAGGCCTGTTTCGTTCACACGAATCCCTCCAGTTACAGTGTTGATATCAAACATGTTTGGATTTGGTAATGGTGGATCCTGGCTGATAATTTTGTATCTGACATCAGAGTTGTCATTATTGGGCTCATCAGCATCAGTGGCATTGACCTTCATAAACTCAAAATCTTCAGAGAGTTGACGAAATGGTTTAGTTGGTATAAGCTAAAGTGCTAAATCGAATCAAACTAAAAAGTTGGTCAAGATTCATTTAATTTGAGAGAAATTACACAACTCGCTTACCTTTGGGAGCAGCTTCAGGAACATGTCCGTTAAAAGGATTTTGAGTAAACACAGGGGTGTTATCATTTTGGTCAATCACATAGACAATGACATCCATGGGAGCCTCTTTGACATTCGCATCATCAGCTGCAACAGCATTAGCTATGAGCTGAAGACATGGGATGAAAGACGGGCATGTTAAGAGACAAATATGTCCGTTGACATTTAACTATTTACAAGATGGCAGTTTTCAAGAATTTAAGAAACTCATGATTCGACATTTAGAGTCCAATAATGAAATACTAAAATTTACTTCAACTTACACGGTATGAAGCTTTTTTCTCTCGGTCCAGTGGCTGAGTCACAAAGAGAATCCCTGTATGTTTGTCAATGGTGAAAAGCCCTTTAGGGTCCAGATCGGCCCCTTCACCTGTGATACTGTACAACATCCGAGTTTCCTTATCAAAGTCTGTCTTCATCTAAATACAGACAGAAATGACAGAACAAAATCAATTACAGATCCGCCCATTTTTCCATTTCCATATAATTATAACAATCACTTCAATATTCTCACTCACCTGGACCAGCATTTTGGGGAAAGGACCTCTACTGTTCTCAGCTTCATTAATAGGAGGAATAACCCAACCTCTCTTTCTCCTCTTTAGACCAGATGATGACTTTGGAAATTTCAGGACCGGAAGATCTGAGGGAGATTCCATCTGGAAAACAAAAGTTTAAATGATTTGTTCTGCTTTGCTTTAAACACAGTTAAAAACTGAAAGTGGCATAAACATCAAATCAAACACTATGCAGCATCTGTAGAGGTAAACATGAGATGATTGATTTTCATCCAATTTCCTCATGTCACCAATGCTACTTTTCAGCATCTATTTATGAAACTGTATTTTTAGATCCATCTTGACTTGATTTTATTGACTCGATTCAGTGGTAAAATTTCTCCAGTTAACAGCTATGGGGCAAAATGCTCAGCAAATAACTTACATTTTGGTTTGTTCATCCAACAAAGATACCATATGGCTTAAAAAGACTTTAAATTTGGTACCAACCAACATGGTTTTGAAACAACACCAGGAAAATGAAATGATAGTATTTTAATTCTGGGGTGAACTATATATTTGTAGAATTATTTCTTTAATTACACATTAACCGTCTTTTTGAATGATAAAAAAAAATAAAAAATTCATTAAGTGGCATGCATATGCAATCCGGACTACACTGGTTTCCCCTTATGTTTGTTGTGCGAAATAGAGAAATTAGTCTAATTGTACTGCACTCAGTCTCTCATCAGATTCAATTTCACAACTTAACTAGAACTATTTCTTTTGATTCAGTAGAGCCGCAGGAAACACTGTCAGGGTATTTTAGTATTGTGCAGAAGTTCAAAAACAATCAACGGAATTGGAACAAATAAAAAGATTCCATTTTATTTTTTATTCTTTTACAGATAAAGTTCTAAATGAGAACAGGTTCTTATTTCCCAACCCCATCCACAAGCAAATACACAATGTAATGTCTGAAATGCCCAGAAGAGGACAGGCCTCCATTGTGTTACTCAGCAGTTCCTTGAATTAACTTGAGCATACCTGTGGAGTGGTGCTCACCTCCGTGTCCATATGATGCTCCTCGTGATTATGTGCACGCTCAACTCTGACAAAAGCTGTATGTTTCTTGCCGCTGGAGTCCCAAGCGTGCACAGAAAACACCTTGTGGCCTTCGTGAAGAGTAACTGGTCTCTTTAGTGATAAAACACCATCCATGTTCACATCAAACTGCTTGTCAACAGACTGAAAGAGTGTTCTGGTTCTTCCATCGCAGGTATTGAAATGTACTGGCAGAAAAAGATTTAATGTACACAGAGTTAGGCCAGAAAGAACAGTTTCATACAATAGATTACAAAGTTGTACTCAACAGAACATCCCATTTGTTATATTTCAAGCATTTAAAAATTAATTTCGTGATTTTCAAGTTTTTATGTTGCTTTTGGTACAGCTGATCAGCATGATTTATTATGGGGCGGCTGTGGATCAGGTGGTAGAGCAGGTTGTCTAATCTAATCGCTGGGTTGGTGGTTCGATTCTCGGCCCACGCAACTCCATTTCGACAATCTGAAGTACCCTTGGGCAAGACACTGAACCCCAAGTTGCTCCCAATGGCAGGCTAGCACCTTGCATGTGAATGGGTGTATGAGACGCAGTGTAAAGCACTTTGAAAACTGCTAAGTTTAAAAAGGTGCTATATAAGTGCAGAACATTTGCCATTTATGGACTTTCAGCCATTCTTAAGACCTTTTCGCACCAAACGCGAACCTTCACCCCGACATATTTTTTATGGAAAGAATGGATTTCTAACGAGCCCTTCACACGAACGTTCTCGCCAAATCATGCATCAACAAAGCAAAGCTTTTTTTTTTGATGGTAAGTGTCTAATTTTTTAGGCCCAGACCAATAAAATTTGAGCTATGAATCATGATTAGGAGCTGCTGCAGGTATATAAACAAGCAGAACATGTGGCGCTAAAGCACAGAAAGCTGTTTTGACCACCGACATTAAACTCCTGATGAAATCCCGAAGACGTGAGTTTCATTTGCATCAAATGCCTTAATACCAATAATGTGGTAGGGTCTCCTCAAAATCGTTATTTCTGCTCAATTGTTGATAGTCATTAACAGCTGTCATTGGCATGGGTCAGACTGAAGATGGTTTTGTTGGGTGAGGTGTTGCATTCCTTGCATTACAGAGACTTTGAGCGTATAAATGCAGTCAAATTGACAGCATCTGTTACTATAGTCATTAAATGTGCATTATGCAGTAACAATGTAATTAACATACATGCATGGCATATAATCACTCTTATCTCAAGTGATTTTTTACACTTCTAATCACCCCTCAAATGGTGTACACAAGATAATACTGCCAGTCAACTTGTCCAGCAGGTGAACCAAAAGAGTTTGTGAAGTTTTCAAATGTTTTATTTCTCATTGAGCAACTCAACAACAAACTTGTCACTTCTGCAGCTTGATGAGAAATCAGTTTTTCTTTTTCATCTGCTTGTAAAGTAGTGCTTCTCATCTGTCATAGACGGATGGCAGACCAGCTGAAAGGTGCGTTGAGCCACCTACCGTACCGGGGTAAAATTGCCACCTATTTTAAAGGTTTTTTTTTTTTTTTTATTATTAACAAAAATATCAACATACAAACTCTTGTAAGGGAAAAAAGAATATACATGTATATATACAAATGTTGTCAATATACAAAGGTATTAAACAAACATAAAACAATAAAAACAAACCAAATAGGGGGAGCTATTTAAAAATACACAAGTCAAAAGCAAAAAGGCTGAGGAAAATAAAAATAACATTTGGAGCAGCACACAAAGGGAGGTTAATCAAAAAAGTAATTTCCTAGATATGTCTCTACACATTTTCCTTGCGATTTTAGATGATTTGATCTTTTTCAGTGAGGTAAAAAACAATTTAAAATAATTTATAAACCAAACAAAGGAAGGCTTAGAACATCTCCATTTACTGCAATGAATATGATATTTACCCATAAGAATAATCATATTGACTAAATCTGATACTGAAGAATCCACATTATCCATATAAAAGAGGATGTGTGGCAAAATGAGAGTAGGGATATTTTCAATCTTAAGTGACAGCCAGTTATGTAGCTCGGACCAAAAGCTGTTGGACACGGGGCAAAAAAAAAAACATGTGTTCCAGAGTCTCATCAGCCATCTCACAAAACACACAAGGGTCTACATCAAATTTAAATCTTTTCCTAAGAAAGTCAGCGGCCGGATATATCTTATATATTATTTTAAAATGAGTCTCTTTGACCTTTGGAAAAATGGGCCATTTAATGAAAATAAAATGTTTTTTTTCTATGGACAATACAGCCATATTCGGAATCTGTACACACAATCCTCTCTTATAATCAAAAAACAATTTAGATTTCAAAGCATCATTAATAAATTTATTATTACACTTTTTGTCAACTAAATTACAACCATTAATAACTATATTTGGTAAAGTTGGTAAGGGTCTTATTGTTGAATATAACAATGTGTTTTGAATTAACTGTAATAAAGGTACAGGTATTACTTTACAAATCTTATTGTATTCTCTATATGTACAGGTTAAATTATATTTGTCTAAGAAAGCTTTATATTCCAAAAGGTTACCATTATCATCTATAACATCATTCACAAACACAATGCCCTTTTCATACCACCTATTTTAAAGGTGTGAATGTGATAACGGCATTCGAGACGCTTTATATGTGCATCGTCCATTCGTCTGCGATTCGCCTCTCATAGTCGCGTCGCCTTTAGTGTGAAAAGGCCTTTGCCAATTCTACCCAGCCCATTGCATTTTCTTCTCACATAAACATATGGCCTGTAAAACACTTTGTAGGCACCGTTTTAAAAGTTTTACTTAATAAAACATTTTAGAAGTAAACCATTTGCTGCCAATCCTTTTACCAAAACTAAAGAGCATAATTTTGGTCAAAACAAAGCACTCTATTCCCATAGACAGATGTATTGAAATGGCCATAGAGCTGCCCTCCATTAGTGGTCTGTTGAAAGAAGTGGTGAGACCAGTCAGCCCCGCAACTCAAGTATAAGCGACTAGTAGTGGGACACTGAGCAGGACGCTTCCTACAAGATGTACGCCAAGACGGAAGTTAAAAAAACAGAAGTTGCTTCAAAATGATTCATCAGTGAAGTTCTGCATATTTCTTGGCTTGATCAAACCAAAATTGCACGTCACGCATAAAAATAAGGATCAGCATGACAATATCTTTAATAAATTGGAGGAAAATAGCTAATATAATATTAGCTATAATATTAGACTGATGTAGGAGCGGCTTAAATCGAAACCAAAACAATGTACATACAGTAATCTCCAGTTGGCATCACTCTTCGTGGAAAGCATCCGACAAACTTGCAAAACCTTGCTACACTACAAGCTGATGTACATGTTTGAAGCAAATGCGTAAACAGATGAAAAACAATCCTAATGTGAATTATTAGCCTTCATTCTTGAGTACATACAAAATATTTTAGCTCTCTTGGTCACACATCACGTCTCCCACACCCACAGAAACTCACAATGTGATCTTAATGGCTGAGATCATCCATCTGAATCCTACATTTGCATTTCGCTACACCTGCAGAAGCTCAACCAAGCATGATATTTAAAAAAACTTTGATGTAAAACCACAAACTTTGATATGGGTCATCATCTAAATATGGTGACAGACACATCCCTTGACTTTTCAGCAATGAAAAAGACTGTAAATAGTCAATGAACCCCATTAAAAAAAAGGCATAACCTTTTATTAAATTAAATAAAAATGGGTTGACTATGTCGTCAATGTCGTTTAAGTAACTCCACGGTCCAGCTCCTTCTTACCTTTCAGATTTACGTTCTCCCTATATTCCTATTCGCTCACTCCGATCTTCTGGGTGCAAATTTGTTTCTAGATTCGGCCTTTCTTCAATGGGTGGCAGGTCTTTTTCTGTTGTGGCACCTAAGCTATGGGATCCCCCTGGCTCTCCGAACTATACCTATATCTCCATATCTCCAAATCTCAGCTCAAAACCCATTTATTCTCCCAATATTATCAGTCATAATACGTATCTGCTTCATGTACTGCTCATTGTATTTGTATGCTTATCTGTATTCTGATTGGTCCACTGCTTACACTTTCTAAACGGTCTACATGATGTTATGTGTTCTTTTGTACTGGATTGATATGTCTAATTGATTGCACGATCTGATGTATGCAACTGTATTTGATTTTGTTCTGGTCCGGGCAACTGTCCACATGATTGTCTTTATCGCGAAGCATCCTGGTGCTCTGGAAATGCTCTATATAAATGGTTACATATATTTTTTTACATATATCTGAATTGCTCAATTACCCGAATAACTCTTGTCGCCTTCATCTGGTACATTATTTCTATGACATTTAGCTATTTATTGTTTTTTTTTTTTTTACTCACTTTGTTTGCAATAAGTGTGGAAAAAACTAAACTAAACAAGTCATTCATAACTGAAACTTCATTCCTGAAACAAAGTAAAAACAACAATCAAATTTTACTTTATGAATTCAAATATTGTCAAGATGTTAAATGTTAAATGTTTACCCTCAGCCTTTATGGGCCAAAACTGAACTGAATTGAAAATGTCAATATTTCGGAAACTCAGAAGGTCAAAATGAGAGCTCTAAAATATGTGGTTTTCATATAGATCCTCCCAAGTTACATAAAACATCTTATCCTGAACAACTCAAAATAAACAGTCAATGCACCATATCTTGCAATACAATTCAAATATATGCAACACAAAACTTTAAATAGATATGTCTAAACGCATCGGTGCTTATCAAAAGGTACAGAAAATTAAAATACGTTCAATATTAACACAAAATAATACTAAAAACAATCATAAAGTTGGTCTAACACGAAGAAAACGAGGTACAAATCAGTTTGAATCGCTATACTTTCTGTCCAAACGCGTTGTTTAAAGATGTTTTAAACTGAATAAGAAAACAAGGGCGAATCCCAATCGAAAGCGATCATCCCTATGCCCTACACTCTGAAGGGAGCATAGCGTCACAGTTTAAATGTAGCCTTCAATGAAATAATCAACTACCTTCATTTAGACTGGTACGACTCTTCGAGTGACGCCCCCTTCCCGAAGTGTCCTTCAAGGGCGCATATATGCAGTTTGGGACACGCCCCAACTTTCGGTTTATGTGCTTTATATTCAAAGAGATTTGTGACACAGCATACCTCTTCCTAGTCTTTTCCCTCTGTGAAGATGCTCTCTGTGAACTTTAAAAACCAACTCGGAATCAAATCCAGGTGTGCATGGCGACTTCTCCGCAATTCCACAGGAAAATACCTAATTAAACAATAACATTGATTTATAAAAGTCAACTTTTTTTAATTTTTATTTTTATAGGCGCCACTTTAAAATCTTACCTGACAGAGCAACACAACTACTCCCAACCGGACAATCCTTATAATCCCCATTTGAGATTGTGAACGTCTAGAAGGTCCTTCAGCGTTTTATTCCCTTGATGTATTAAAGTCTCTCGCAACGGTTCTTCTCTAGACGTCTCTCACTGCATGCAAATGAGGAAAGCAGGTCTGAACAGACAGCCAGGTGACCTCGCACATATGGTAATTACCATCTCCATATATGGTCTTGGATGTCCTTTAAACCACGCCTACAAACTCAGGTGACTAAGTTTCAAGGGTCGTTCACACCGAACATGTATAACCAACAGTGTTGGGTGTAATCCAATACATAGTGCCATAAGGCATAGGGATGATCACCTTCGATTGGAATTCACCCATTGAAATGAATGATTAATCAACTGGTGGATGTACACAACTAGTTTTGTAAAGTTAACGCATAAACCTAAATAACACATTTATTTTAACAAATAAGTTACTTTTTTAAGGTTAAACAAAGTTAAGTTTGAATTAGAATATAGTTCAGTATGCTTTATTTCTATATACTTCAATACGCAAAAGTATATTTTAGCTTGATTTTTAAAGATTGATGCTTTTCAATTTCATGACAAAATTCCATTAAATTGCATTTGTATAATGTTTAACAAAATTAACTATAAAACTTAAAATAATTATTTTTTATTTGATTAAAAATGACACAGTTTATGGAATTTTATGATGAAATTTAATTTTATAATATATATATATTTTATCTATAGTTTTTTTTTAAAGTGAATTATGCCTATATTTTATTGATAACGGAAAATAGCGAGGGGATGATTACAAAAGACAAAAAGCAACACCGACATATGCAAGCATACACACAATGTTAAATGACAACTTGGAGGGGTGGTGGCGTAGTGGGCTAAAGTACATAACTGGTAATTAGAAGGTTGCTGGTTCGATCCCCACAGCCACCACCATTGTGTCCTTGAGCAAGACACTTAACTCCAGGTTGCTCTGGGGGGATTGTCCCTGTAATAAGTGCACTGTAAGTCAAATGCATCAATGTAATGTAAATGTAACTACAACATAGAGTAACAGAATATAAATATTGTACAGAATAAAACAATATAAAAGGTCTTCAACATGTACTGTAAACATCTCTTATGTGTGGGCAATACACACAGTGCAGTCCTCTAATATATGTGTGATTCATTTTAATCCCATTGCGAATGACCATTTTCATGTGAATTTATTAGTCAGGAAAAAAATTGCCTAGCTTTTAGTCAACGCTATTGCACATCATCCATATTAGATTACTCATTAGACTTGTATTTCTTGTGATTGTTTAATTCTAGATATGGGGATACAATGATTTCCCAAGAGTCCTCAGACTAGTTTCTACAAGAATAACCTACCCACACAAGGCCAATAATGCTTGCTTTGTATTATACTATTGATCATATTATATTTCTTAATTCAATGGCTTCTATATAGAGATACCCATAACTAAAAGCAAGTGGTAGACAACTCCATGCTTTTTGCCCCCTTTTTGCTTAGTGTCCAGTGTGGGGTGCCTCAGGCTACCAAAGACCATTTATTTTCTTATTGACTGTTCATAAACATAGTTTGATCATGAGTTTTCAATGTGATCACTCAACTACTGATCTATAGTGTTCAGTTTCCAACAGAGCTTTGGTGAAATGAGAAGTTAATTTACGCAAAGAAAACAGAAACAACAAGGTGTAATGGCTCCTCCATTATCCTGATAATAGTGTTGTCATTAGAGAATGTGTCTTAGTGTCAGATGCTATTGTCAGGGCAAGATCATTTATGTAAATCTGTCTGTGTTAATTGGGTGTAAATGTGCCTGATGTAAATATATTCAGCTAATTTAAAATGAAATCAGGACAGCCATGAGAACATGACAAAAACATGACAGACTTCCAGTAAAATGGGAACAAACTATGCCCACTCAAAACCTAAACCTATTTGAATGTTAATTTCAGTAACCTGTTTTGCCAGAATAAAGGTTCATGATCTGTTTTTCATGATCTGACTTACAGTGGTAGTTACAGTATGTCACTAATCTGTATTCTGGCTGTGAGCATTTGATTCTTCTCACAGAACTCTATAATATGAATGTGCTCCAGCTGACATTTAGTATACATGAACCCTTACAAAGGAACACATTGTATAATTCATCCTTGGAGAAACTGGGAGCCGTTGAACTTGTTATCTTCTGACCTTGCTCCCATTCAAGCTGGCTGTAACGTGTATTTCTAACATGTGTCTTTGTAGTTCCAAGAGTGTTAGTCTGATAGCACAGATATACACATGACTTTGTGATGACAACATGGTCTATAGGGACCACTCAGCTCTGTAACACCAGTCAAGAACCACTGAATGTGACAATCATCCTATATTTTTACAATATAATTGTAACATGTTCACAGAAAGGAGGATACGGGAACAGGGTTCAACACAAAGGTAAGGGCTTTTTAATTACAAATAGTAGACAGACAGGGGGTAGTGCAAAACGTGCTATACATAAACTTATGGGATTAAACTAACAGCTTATCAATGTTCTCTAATGCCAACACTGGACTGGCAGCTCTCTCTCTCGACTGGAGGCACTGGTGCTCTTTTATGCCGCTCTCCCCATACTCACTGAAATTAGAGACAGGTGTTAGACATAATTTAGCTCAGGTGCAAGCGCCCTTACCGCTTTCTCCCTTCGGACGGGCGCTTGACCACGCCCCCGCTGCCACATACCCCCACCGCCCGACTCAGGCCGGGGCGTCATCCGGCCTGCCTACCACTCCCCCCCCATTTCTGGAAAGGAAGTCGGCGACAGCCATCTGCACCCCCGGTCTGTGGACCACCTCGAACTTAAAAGGCTGGAGAGCCAGATACCAACGGGTGATCCGGGCGTTAGTATCCTTCATGCGGTGGAGCCACTGCAGTGGGGCATGATCCGAGCAGAGAGTGAAGGCCCGCCCCAGCAGGTAGTAGCGGAGCGTGAGGACCGCCCACTTGATGGCCAGACATTCCTTCTCCACGGTGCTGTACTTAGTCTCCCTTAAGGAGAGCTTTCTACTGATGTACAGCACCGGGCGCTCCTCCCCCTCCACCACCTGCGAGAGTATGGCCCCCAGCCCTCTGTCTGAAGCGTCCGTCTGCAATAAGAAAGGGAGAGAGAAGTTAGGTGAATATAAGAGCGGCCCTCCACAGAGTGTGGCTTTAACTTGTGTAAATGCCTGTTGGCACTGCTCCGACCATTGGACCGGATCTGGAGCCCCCTTTTTAGTGAGGTCAGTCAGCGGGCTGGTGACATCCGAATAGTTAGGCACAAATCTTCTATAATAGCCAGCCAGCCCCAGGAACTGCCTCACCCCCTTTTTGGTCTTAGGTCTAGGGCAAGTCGCAATCGCCGCGGTCTTATCAATTTGGGGACGCACCTGGCCATGACCCAAGTGGAACCCCAGATACCGTACCTCCACGCGCCCAATCGCACACTTCTTGGGGTTTGCTGTAAGCCCCGCCCGCCGCAGCGACTTCAAGACCGCCCTCAGGTGTTGTATATGCCGCTGCCAGTCATTACTATAGATAATAATATCATCTAAATAGGCAGCGGCGTAAGCGGAGTGCGGGCGGAGGATACGGTCCATCAGGCGCTGGAACGTGGCTGGAGCCCCAAACAAACCGAACGGAAGTGTCACAAATTGGTGTAATCCGAACGGCGTGGTGAAAGCGGTTTTCTCACGGGAAATTGGTGTCAAGGGGATCTGCCAATAACCCTTTGTTAAATCCAATGTCGAATAAAAGCGAGCAGTACCTAACCAATCGAGCAGTTCATCAACACGAGGCATTGGGTACGCGTCAAATTTAGACACCGCATTGACTTTTCGATAGTCCACACAGAACCGGACCGATCCGTCACTCTTGGGAACAAGAACGACCGGGCTAGACCAGTCACTGTGGGACTCTTCTATTACCCCCATATCGAGCATCGCATCCAATTCATCCCGAACAATTTTCTTTTTATGCTCGGGGAGGCGATAAGGGCGGCTACGAACCACCACCCCCGGCTCGGTCTCGATGTGGTGTTCGATGATGTTCGTACGACCCGGTAGGGGAGAAAACACGTCTGCAAACTCTTTTTGCAACTTGGCAACCTCTGAGCGTTGGCACGGGGAGAGGTGGTCTCCGCAAATGACCGGGGCATTGTAATTGGGTTTTGGACTCACCTCCGGTCCGAGCTCCGCCCTCTCTGGAACAACCGTAGCCAATGACACAGGGACCGCCTCTCTCCATAATTTAAGGAGATTGAGGTGGTAAATTTGACACGCGCCCCCCCCATCGGTTCGCTTAACCTCATAATCGAGATCCCCCACTCGACGTGTGACCTCAAAGGGCCCTTGCCACTTGGCGAGTAATTTGGAGCTCGATGTGGGGAGCAATACAAGAACTTTGTCTCCCGGTGCAAATTCCCTTAGCTGAGTACCCCTGTCATACAGCCGGCGTTGGCGTGCTTGAGCCTGGAGCAAATTCTCCTGTGTTAGTTTCCCCAATGTGTGGAGTTTTGCTCGAAGATCAAGAACGTACTGAATTTCATTTTTACTATTCGAAGGTCCTTCCTCCCAAGCTTCACGGATGACGTACAGCACACCGCGCGGGCGCCGCCCATACAGCAGCTCAAACGGGGAAAATCCCGTGGAGGCTTGCGGGACCTCTCGTACTGCAAATAACAGGGGGTCAAGCCATTTATCCCAATTCCTAGCGTCTTCGTGTACGAATTTACGAATCATATTCTTGAGCGTTTTATTAAATCGTTCCACTAGGCCATCCGTCTGCGGATGGTATACGCTAGTGCGAATTGATTTAATGCCCAACAGATCGTAAAGTTCGCGAAGTGTGCGTGACATAAATGTTGTGCCTTGGTCGGTGAGGATTTTTTTCGGAATCCCCACCCGGGAGATTATTTTGAAGAGCGCCCCCGCAACACTACGTGCAGAGATATTGCTTAGAGGCACTGCTTCCGGATATCGTGTTGCGTAATCCACCAGGACTAATACAAAACGTTGTCCGCGTGCTGTCCAATCTAATGGCCCGACGAGGTCCATTCCAATTCTTTCGAAGGGGACCTCGATTAATGGAAGGGGGCGCAATGGCGCTTTTGGGGTGGCTGGTGGATTTACCAGCTGACATTCGCGGCACGCCGCACACCACCTGCGAACGTCGCCGTTAATGCCCGGCCAATAAAAACGGGCTATTAGACGGAGAAGTGTTTTCCTTTCCCCTAGATGACCCGCCATGGGATTATAATGAGCCGCCTGGAAAAGCATTTCCCGACGGCTCAGTGGAATTAGCAACTGAGTTACATTTTCCTTTGTTTGAGTGTCCTGCGTCACTCTATACAACCGCTCATTTATAATTGCGAAATAGGGGTATGTGAGAGCGATGTCCGGCTGGAGACGCTGACCATCAATTGTCTTCACTTGATCAAACGCGTGCTTAAGGGTCTCATCCCGCGACTGCTCCAAAGGGAAATCTACGTCAGGGAATTCCCTGTGGAGGGGAGGGGCGGAAGGCCCCTTCCCTCGTCATCCCGACTCGGAGCAACCGAGGATGGCCCCGGCTCCGCCTCCCCTGCCAGAGCATCGCACATCGCACATCTCCCCATTCTAATGCAGGACCCATCCTTCCCAGTTTCCCCCAAAACATCCTTAAATGCAGGCCAATCGGTCCCCAAAATCAGAGGATGGTTGAGGCGGGAACTAACCGCTGCCTCCACTTTATGTTTTTGCCCTCAAAATTTAAGCAGCAAGGTCACCATCGGGTAGCTATGAACATCCCCGTGTACACACTTCACCCTTACCCGCTTAGCCGTGCCCAAAGCCTCGGGTTGAACCAAGCGTTGATGGATGGTGGTCTGATTACAACCAGTATCCAGCAAAGCTTGGTGTGTACCCCCCTGGATTCTCAGATAGGACTGGATTGATAATCTGGCATTCTGGGCATTTTCTCGGTGGGCTGACGTACTTTGGGGCCGATCAGGGTCGAACTGGCCATCGGCAGAACCGAGCGGGCCAGAGGGTCGGCCGCGAAACGGGCCGAGATAAACTAAAATTAGCCACCGCGTTATGCAGAAACGGACCACAAAACGGTGCCGCGATATGCAGAAAAGGAATGGTCTCAGATCCCTTGCCAGGTGTTCTCCACCCTCATTAAGCATTATAAAAGAAGATTCAGAGCTGTTATCATAGGTTGCAAAAAGTATTGAATACAAGGGTGCCAATAATTATGGCCATTGTGTTTTGGAGAAAAATATGTATTTAATAATGAGATATTTCCCGTTTCAATAGTTTTACTTCATTTGAAGGTTAGATTTTTGTCTTACGGACGATTATCCCACTTAGCCGTTTTTGAAACAATACTTTGAACCCAAAAATGTAAAACATGTTCCCCGACTGTCGCTCACTTCGACGTCGTGTCGAAGAAGTGACACTAGGGGTCTCTCTTGAGCGCCGACTATGCCTCTGATCTATGAAAAAAGGCCAATGAGAGTTGGCGAACAGTATTTGCATACCCTGCCCCTGGACATACGGGTATAAAGGCGAGGGAAATACGCTCGTTCATTCTGTAATTTTCTTCGGAGCCGATGGTCGTGTATGCAAACAGCTGCGAGTGACACACCAGATATCCTGCTTCTATCCTCTGATGCTCTGCTTTGCTGTTGGATCTAAGGCGCACTTCAGTGGCTATTCTTTTCTCTGCACGGCATGCAGTTTGCCCCTGGGCGCTTTGACAGCGCAGAGTTTAAAAGA
Organism: Moxostoma hubbsi; assembly: GCA_032164185.1. Lineage (NCBI taxonomy): Eukaryota > Metazoa > Chordata > Actinopteri > Cypriniformes > Catostomidae > Moxostoma > Moxostoma hubbsi. Next base: position 8,768,151 of record JAVLUX010000002.1, on the reverse strand, counting down.
GTTTTCCTCATAAAGAGGAATTTTCACTGTAAAGAGTTTAATTCTCTAAAGAGCAATACACAGTGGCGTTGAACATCCTTTTCAGGACGCGTCTTTTTAAAGATGTCATTCCGCCCCTGTGTAGTTCCTGGATGCTCTCCGCTTCAGACAGCCACAGGCGTTGTCTCGTGTGTCTGGGCACCGATCACGCCGAGGCAGCGTTTGTGGATGGTTCATGCACTCTGATATGATATGGCAGCCGATGGAGGTGATTTGGGGAGGGCAGCGGGTGCAGCTCCGCCGGGTACGCCCCCTCGGACCACCCGCCCCCCCCACATGCTCGTTGACCCCCGTCCGTGCTCGAGGCAAAGGCGACTCGCCTCTGGGCCAGTCTGCCTATCCTCTGGAGCTCGAGGTGGATGAGCTCGCCGCTCCATCGGAGAGCGCGGCGTCTGACGTGCACACAGCTGGCCAGCTGGCTCTTGGGTCCGCAGTTCAGCGGAGGAACTTGCCGACCCATTCCACTACGGGTACCCCAGGCTACCCCTACTGGAATAGGTGCTCCACAGGTCAGGCCTCCTACGCAGACTCCCCCTGTGTGTACTTCCGTGGTACGGTCACCTTATGAGCTGACCCGTGTCTCCATTAGGCAGTCCTTCGCTGCCCTCCGGTCACTCCCCCCTCCTCGAGGCTGGATCTACCACCCTGCCATTCTTTCCCACATGTGACTGAAGAGGCCATGTGATGTATTTTCGTCACCTTTACCTCCCCTTTTGGGCAGGTGTGGCCTCTTCAGGGTCTTTTCCCCCTGAAAGAATAGGAATTCGGGTAGAACCCCTTTCCACGATGCGGTAATTGCCCCGGCTGCTCTTGCTCTATGCCGAGAAAACAGAGAGAAAAGAGGCCCAGCCAGGTTTGGCCCGTTCCCTAGTTGGAAGTGTCGCCTTGTTCCCCCCTAGGGTAACCAAAAGGATTCCGACGACTTTTTTGGGACATTGGGGAAGGGTACGTGCAGTCTGAACACAGTTTCTGTGTCAGCAGTACACATACACGGCTCAGTGCATGGCGTGATTTGAAGTGGACCCCTAGTGTCGCTTCTTCGACACGACGTCGAAGAGAGCAACAGACGGGGAACGTCTCAGTTACGTATGTAACCTCTGTTCCCTGATGGAGGGAACGAGACATCATGTCTTCCCGGCCACTTCGCTGAGCCGAGCCGCTGAGGTGGCCGGACACTCCCGGCTCCTCAAAAAAATCCAGAATGAACGAGCGTATTTCCCTCGCCTTTATAGCCGTATGTCCGGGGGCGGGGTATGCAAATACTGTTCGCCAACTCTCATTGGCTTTTTTTTATAGATCAGAGGCATATTCGGCGCTCAAGAGAGACCCCTAGTGTTGCTTCTTCAACATGATGTCTCATTCCCTCCATCAGGAAACGGAGGTTACATACGTAACCGAGATGTTCTTCATTGTAGAGGTGTGTTTTGTGTGAATTGCATCTTTAACGTATTTTTGAATATCTTGATAGACCTGGACAAAATATTGAGGACACGTCATTGACTAAGCATTGAGGCGATATACATTTTTCCAAACGAATTACTTGCAGATGTTGTGGTGAATTACATTAAAGCTGCAACTGTTTGGCTCTAGATGATTATACATGATGGTGAGTAAATTATTTTCAAAGATTTATTTTTATTTTTGCATGAACTTTGCATTTAAATACAACTTTATGTCCATCATAATAACACATTTTAAATAACGCATAGGCTATAGTCTTTGTTGGTCACCATATGATGTTCTTGCCCCATAGCTATTCCGTCCCCCTAGAGAGAAGTTTAACCAGATATTGCTATTTCAAATTGTAGTTATCTGGTGAGTGAAAGGCCTGTTAATTAATTTCTTTTAAAAATAATTTAAGCTACAGTTTGAGTGTCTTTCCACTGCAAAAATGAGTGAATTAAGAGGCTTGAAATGTATCTGACCATCTGGGAATGAAGTCAGTGAATATTTTGTTAATCATTTGTTGGGAGTCTGCTTAGCTGTGGCTATAGATAAGCCCAGAGGACAAATATTGTAGGAGAAAACATTATACGCTCTGGCTAGAATGTGACCAAGACCTGCATACTGTTCCCAGACTGACTTCTCATAACTAAACCATGTACTACATCTTCACAATGTCTTCACACATCTTGAATTTTGTATCCAGCGTTTTTCTGGATGCGGAAGTGTTCCACGATTCATATCGGAAGCCTGTTTTTGTTTTCCAGGTGTTCAGTTTTCACTCGCATTGGATGTTTTTAGCGGATACAGCATATTTAACATATTCAATATGCAAACAGCCGAATTAGATTGAACAAGTTTCTTGCTGCATTCAAAATAAATACAAAGACATATTTTAGAAGTAGTTCATTTTTCTTTGCATATCCTTTTTTAAACATCAAACAATCTCAAAATTAAAATACAAAATTACTTTTGGGAATTATAAACAGCAGTTTCCAATCAAAGTCTGTGCGATTCCATCATAAATGATCAAATCTACAAATTACAGCTCCGGGGCAATTGGATCTTTCTTTAATAACAATGATGGTGATCTATGAAATATAATAATTTAAGTAAAATCCCAAGTTTGTCCTGATCTACGAATCCTGCAGGAAATTTAAAAAAGCCCAAATCTCCAAAAAATTTAAATAAATAAATAATAATAACAATTTGGAAATGGGGTGTTTTTCAACACAACAAACAGCCATTTTTGGGCATTTGCCCATTAAAAACAGTTATTTTCTGAGGTGCCAGATGAACCCAGAAGTGCCACCACTGAACATTTTTATTAACAGTAATTTGATCTATTTAGGAGGAGTTTTGTTAGTGTATCACAAGAGTTGCTAAAGGAAGAACAACGTCTCCTTTGTATCATTGCTCAGTTTTTACACCATTTCAGTGTCAGGGCATGACATTGAGCCTGTATACAAAGATAACTGTTTTGACTGTGTAGTGTATACAAAAATGAGCAATGTTTGCTCCTTCAAACACTTATCTTGAAAATGAAAGGTTTGCTTCAGTGCACACGAAGCGGATTTAACCTTTCATCTGAGTCATTCTTTCTTAAAGGTGAAGTGTTAAATTCTGTGCCACTTGTCAGACTGATCTCACAGTGAAATCAGATACGATAGGTTGAATTCCTTAGTTAAAATGCATTTGGGATTGCCGAAATGCAAAACACTGCCCCCAGTGGTAAAGCGGTAAGTGTTTGTAAAGTTCTCAGGACAGGGTGGAAAGGAGGACATGGGAGTCGGCGTTGCAGTCCATGTGAGTGTTATTTTTATTCTCAAGGTTTCACTCAAACTTTGTTTTCCAACAAGAAATTTAGTTCAGCTTCAGTGATAACAGTCAACGTAAATGTACAGCTCCAGTTTGGGTTGGGTGTGTGTGACTCAAACACTCTCTCTCTCTCTCTCTCTCTCTCTCTCTCTCTCTCTCTCTCGGTCTGACGTTCCACCTGCATTTTAAAGCATATCTCTGCCATCACTGAAATGCGACACAGGTGTTTAGAGTCAATAATCACCAGGTGATGACTCATACCGCTTCTTATCTCCCCACTGACTGACACATGACCACATCCCCCTCCACAGTGTTGTTGGGCGTATGGGCATGTGCACTGCACTGTAAGTCGCTTTGGATAAAAGTGTCTGCCAAATGTATAAATGTAAATGCTGACTTCCCATGTGATCATGTTGCACCATGTCACCCCATTGAAAAAATAATTACTGTTTTCAAACAACTTTCAAGTACTCCCTCCCCCATCTGCCATTGGTTGAACAAATAGATAGTCCCACCCCAAACACAATGTTGTTTCAATGTTGCTGTGTTGGGCTGGTCAGGGTGCTAAAAAACAGAGCAATGTTTAAAAAGCTGAACAGTGTTTTTGGCTTCTCAGACCAAATACGTTCTTGCGTTAAAAAAGCTAGATGTCGTGCAACACATACTGTATAACAGAAAGCATGTGTCTTTGGACGCACTGGTAATATTTGGTGTTCTTTAAAAAGAGCATGCCAATCCTGTGCGAGACACACACACACACACACACACACACACACACACACACACACACACACACACACACACACACACACACTCATACACACACACACTCATACACACACACACAAAACAACTTGATGTGCGCAACGGTTAATGGTGGCTGTCTAGTGCATTTTTACATATAAAATCAATGGGAAATTATCGCAAACAGATTCAAAAACATATTCAGTACGAATGGCCCGTATACTTTTCGGGAGAATAGTTGTCTCTGCATTTTAAGCTGGGATGAAGCTGTTGAAACATTCAACAAATACAAAGTTTCGATGCTTCAAAACTGAAATATTGAGTTTGTTGAAGTAGAGCATTTGTTGACTTGGCTGCTTGTGCCACTAATTTTTTTGTGCACTAGTCTTTTAACAGGACTTAGGTTGAAATCATTTATCCTGGTTAATGTACAGTACACGTTATACACCCAAGTGCACATTGGAGGACTGAGTTAATGATTACTCAGAACTGTTGTTTTTCAAAAAGACACACTGTCTGCCAGTTTAATGGGCTGAAATGCTAATTGCTTCACGGTTGTGCTGTATTTTAAATGTCAAACGTTGCTCTTCCAACCACATTCTAAATGGGATTTAGTTTTAAAAATCCCAAAAGTAGAATTTGTAATCAGTGTAACTTTTGTCAGCTTTATCTAAAAATAATCATAAATATAACTAGCATTTACCACAATACAGTCTTCCTAAAGAGGAGCAGGCGTGCTTTCATGGTGAATGATTCATTGGGTTGTGTTATGTGGTTATAACAAACAAGTTTGGAGATTTGTAGTGAGTGTTTAAAGCTGGACGAGTCCCTGAAAAAAAAAAAACGCACAGGTATGGAAGCTTATCTCGCCATGGAGAAACCAGTTCCACAGTATCAAAGCCATTTCATCTACTTCAAAGTGCTGTGCTCAAATAGTGGGACTGTTCTGCTCAAATCGATATCTCTTGCACAAATAATTATAAATGCAATTGTGTGCTATTATGAGAGCTTTTATCCAGTGTAATGCACAACATGCTGCTTATTTGGTAATGCTATGAGCTCTAATAAACTTGGTTAATATGGACTCCAGCTCCAGCCAATCTCCATCCCCATCCGAGTGATTGACCACTTGTGTCCAGCAGCCTTAAAAGCACACCATTATCTGAGAAGTGCTTTTAGGCTGTATGAAATGTTTGTGCTTGCACAACTTTCAGTATCACATTTGCTTGTGGTGTCATATTCATAGAAGCATCATGACTTAACTTCCCAGATTCGGATTAGGAAGCAGACGCAGTGTATGTTTGGACCTGCTGAATTATCTGATCGCAGATTCACAGCCACAGGATAAGACTGGTCTTTTGTAGCACTGGGGCTTTTGTTACTTAGAAATGAGAAGGAGGGTTTCCCATCAACTACCGAGCCACCTCAAGCCTCACAGCCAGAGGGATGTAGTCGTAACTCTCTTTTAATACCTTTAATAGGGAATTCAGTTCAGGTTTAGTGTCAACCAATCTTACTGGAAATGGATGTGATGTCATAGTGAAAGCTGCTGGGCAGATACTGTAGATAAAGGGCTGGCGATATCAGTTCTCATGCAGGGAGGGATTTGTGATGTCACAATATTGATAATCAGTTCCCTGTGTGTCGACGTTGTGTCGAAGAAGCGACACTAGGGGTCTCTCTTGAGAGCCTTTCGCATCTGTGATCTATGAGAAAAGGCCAATGAGAAATTGGCAGACAGAATTTGCATGCGTCTGTTTCATTCAGAGATTTTCATTCAGATGATTGGTTCCTCGGGTCTGCGCACCCCCCGGTTCCTTTCTTCCCGTAAGTGCATGATGAGCTGACGAGTTTGTGGAGGACACCCTTCTCCACCCATCACAAAGCCTCTCGTTCATCTGCTCTCACTACACTCGATGGTGGAGTGGCCCAAGGGTACACGGTGGTCCCCCAGGTGGACAGAGCATTTGCGATCCACCTGTGCCCCGAGAACGCTGCCATCTGGCAGGGTCGCCCTGTGCTCCCCTCCAAGGCCTGTAGGATTACGTCTTCATTGACCTCCAAAGCCTACAGCACCACCGGACAGGCCGCTTCTGCCCTGCATGCCGTGGCCCTCCTGCAAGTCCATCAGGCCAAGGCACTTAAATATCTGCACTTGGGTAGTCCTGATCCCGACGTGCTGCAGGAACTGTGCTCAGTGACCGACCTCACCCTCAGGGCCACGAAGGTCACAGTGCGGTCACTCGGGCAGGCGATGGCCACTCTTGTGGTTCATTCAGGAACGACATCTATCATTGAACCTGGTCGAGATGCGCGGAGTGGACAAGACACGCTTCCTCGACACACCTGTCTCCCAGTTCAGTCATTTCAGCGACACCGTCGAGGACTTCGCCCAGTAGTTCTCAGCGGTGAAGGAGCAGACGGAGGCCATATCTCACATCCTACCCTGCCGCGCAGCTCCGCCTCAACCCGGGCCCAGCTCTCAGCCCCTGCATTGAGCGCCTTGCAGAAAGTGCACGCCCCCCATCTCACGGACCCCTTCGAGGACCCGGAAGGCTCCCAAGCGGTTCTGAGATGCCCAACCCAGAGACCAAGACATTCGCTACGGAGCTGGTAAGTTGACCACTCTTTCCCCCTGTGGATGGCCGGGAGGATAATCCTCAGTTTAGAGCTATTTCCTTTGTCTCTGGGTCACCTGGCCCGCAAATGCCGTTCTCATGGCACTCTGCAACCACTCCTCAACAGTCCCGGCACACTGGATGCAGACCTTTCGCCTTTAGCCCCACGACTGTTCCCCGGCTGGCTGGTTCTGACGAGTCCAGAGGACGCCTCCACGGGACCTCCTCCTCAGTCACTAACCCACCCCCTGCCGGGTGTGCGGAGCAAGGTAAGTGCTTCGAGTCTTCTCTCAGCACCAGAGCCTTGGGACGCACCCTTGCCTCCCAACGTGCTCCGCCCCGCTGCTCTGCCCCACTGGGTATGTAAAAAATAATCGGCCCCTTAGTGCCCCTAGCTCGGAGTTTGGACGCGCGGCTCTCACTTCCCAATCTATCAAGCTGGCTGGCCAGGACCATTCGACTCGGTTATGCAATTCAATTTGCCAGGCCTCCCCCCCTTCGGGGGCGTCAGTATACGGCAAAGATGCCAAATCCCTGTGCATGGAAATCACGACTCTCTTACTCAAAGACGCGATAGAGCCTGTCCCTCCAACCGAGGTGAAGAAGGGTTTCTACAGTCCTTACTTCATCATACCCAAGACCGATCTTGGACTTGCAAGTTTTCAACTGGGCCTTGCACAAACTCCCGTTCAAAATGCTCACGCAAAAACACATTTTAACTTGCATCCGGCATCTAGATTGGTTCGCAGTGGTAGACCTGAAGGACGTGTACTTCCACTTCTCAATATTGCCTCAACATCGACCCTGCCTACGGTTCATGTTTGACGGCCAAGCGTATCAGTACAAGGTCCTCCCCTTCGGCATGTGTCTGTCCCATTGCGTCTTTCTGAAGGTTGCAGAGGCAGCCCATACCCCGCTCTGGGAAGCAGGTGTACTCAACTACCTTGACGACTGGCTCATCCTGGCCCACTCCCTAGAGTTACTATGTGCCCACAGGTACCAGGTGCTCAGGCACCTCAGCTGTTCAAGTTTAGCAAGCTCACCCTGGTTCAGAGCATCTCTTTTCTCGGCATGGAGTTAGACTCAGTCTCAATGCTCACCAATGAGCGTGCGCAGTCAGTACTGAAATGCCTCGCCGCGTTCAGGCCAGGCACAGCGGTACCTTAAAAACTTTTACAGAGGCTCCAGGGGCATATGGCGTCCTCCGCGGCTTTCACGCCGCTCGGGTTGATGCATATGAGACCACTTCAGCACTGGCTCCAGACTCGAGTCCCGAGACGAGTATGGCGCCGTGGCACGCACCGTGTGGTTATCACCCCGCCTGCCGCCAAACATTCAAACCCTGGACAGACCTCTGCTTTCTACGGACAGGAGTCCCCTTGCAGCAGGTGTCCTGATGCGTCTTGGTCACAACAGACGCCTCCAAATTGGGTTGGGGTGCCGTGTGTAACGGGCACGCAGCCGCTGCGTTGGCACATCAACTGCCTAGAGTTGTTGGCTGTACTTTTTGCCCTGCAGCATTTTCTCCCACTAATTCAGGGCAAACACATCTTGATCCGATCAGACAGCACCACCACGATAGCGTACATAAATCGCCATGGCGGCGTACACTCCCATCACATGTCACAACTCGCCCGTTGTCTCCTCCTTTGGAGCCAGCAGCAACTCAAGTTGCTGTGTGCCACTCACATCCCGGGCAACATCAACGTGGTAGCGGACACGCTATCACGACGACGCTTACCCAGCAGAGAGTGGAGGCTTCACCCCCAGTCGGTCCAGCTGATTTGGGAACGTTTCGGCAAGGCCCAGGTAGACCTGTTCGCCTCCTGAGAGACCTCCCACTGCCCGCTCTGGTATGCCCGAACAGAGGCTCCCCTTGCGGTTGAACCTCATTGTTGGCTCCTCAGAAAAATCCTGAATGAAATAGATGCATTTCCCTCCCTTTATACCCGTATGTCCGGGGGTGGGACATGCAAATTCTGTCTGCCAATTTCTCATTGGCCTTTTCCCATAGATCAGAGATGCGAAAGGCTCTCAAGAGAGACCCCTAGTGTTGCTTCTTCGACACAACGTCTCGTTCCCTCCATCAGGAAATGGAGGTTACATCCGTAACCTAGACCTTTCTGTTTTAGGATCACTTCTGTCTTTTGTGAGTATATATTTTTAGTATTATGTAGTTTCAGGTTTGAAGTTTATCCCCAAGTTTATATAATAAAAAATATTGATTTAACATGAAGAAAAAAAACACCATATATTAAATATATGAGGAACACTCAATACTTACAATAAGGCTGTATTTATTAACATGTGTTCATATGAAGTAACAATGAATAATACTTTTACAGCATTTATGAATCTTGATTAATGTTGATTTCAACATATACTGGATGTTTTTTTTAACCCAGGGCACTTTCATGTCCCATGGGATGATTTTTATTAAAACAGATTTAAACTTTTTTTTTTATTTTGAAGGTCTTATTAAAGCTGAAAAAAATGTTGTTTATTACCAGGCCTGCATCATTTATTTATGGTGCTTTTCAAATGCCTTCTATGAATGGATTTGACTCTTTTTAGCCATGCCCATGCCCATATCCCTGGCTTTGACTTTCAATATTAAATGATTAAAAAAAAATACAAATTATTACATTTTTAGAATGATAATAATCTATAAATAAAGAGTTAAAATAAACATAAAAAACATATTTATTGAGTGAAAATTATTTCTATACATTTAAAAAAAATTATGACTCTCCTTTCAGTTGTGGCGTCATTTCCACCATTCCAAAACTATTTGCCACTAATAAAACTTTTTTAAAGGTTAATGTACTTGTAACCAGTTTATGAATTATGAAATAACATGAACCACCAATGAACATAAACCAAAAGATTAAAAAATGCTGTAAAAATATATCGATCATTGATAGTTCCTGAAACCAATTTTCGAAACCAACCCTTCTGAGGAAACCCATTTCGGCCGCTTGTACTCATGACCTAGTTCTTTCGGTCATGACCCAGCCTTCATGACCATAGGTGAGGGTAGAAACGAAAATTGATCAGTAGATCGAGAGCTTTGCCTTCCGGATCTGCACTCGCTCTATCGCACCGTTGTCATGAAAAGAGAGCTGATCCGGAAGGCAAAGCTCTCGATCTACTGATCAATTTTCGTTTCTACCCTCACCTATGGTCATGAAGGCTGGGTCATGACCGAAAGAACTAGGTCATGAGTACAAACGGCCGAAATGGGATTCCTCAGAAGGGTTGGTTTCGAAAATACCGCCCCAGCTGCCCCGATTCTCCGGCCAACCTCCCACTCCATTGTCCCCTCACTCGTGAACAAGACCCCGAGGTACTTGAACTCCTTCACTTGGGGCAATACCTCCTTCCCTACCCGGAGTACGCACTCCATTGGTTTCCTGCTGAGAACCATGGCCTCAGATTTAGAGGTACTAATCTTCATCCCAGCTGCTTCACACTGGACTGCCAAACGATCCAGTGAGAGCCTAGATCCTACATCCTATTGTTTTTTTTTTGTTATATTACTCAGTTCAACTTGATGGAATTTTGTTATGAAATTGAAATGGGCAAGTGTAAGGGAATACAGTTAAATGCAAATTTTGCAGATCTGCAATGTAGTTACTTTTACTGTCATCGCAATGACCAAGAGTGTTTATCCTGAGCATTTGTTGATAGTAAATTGACTCTTGACAAACACTTTGTGCCTCGAAACGAGTCAGACAGACAGCAGAATTATGGTGCGACGACCCTTCATTGGTCCTGCAAGGCAGAACCTGAGTTTATCTGGACAATCCCACCACACGCCAAATCTCCCTATTAGCCTACTGCCTAAATTTATACGGTCAACACACAATGTGGGTGTGCTGGGTCAGCCACAGTCAATGGTTTATTCCTTATGTTTAAAGCAAATTAGTAATAACCTCACTGACTTAAAAAATGTATGACCTATATTGTGCTTAGCTTGCAGTAAAACCTTATGTGCTTTTGACCATTACTGACAGTGGGAGGTGTGTTATCAGTCTCCATCAATAAGCATGTTTTTCAAGCTCAGGCAAGTTGAATGACACAAAAGAGCCTCATTGTGCAGACAGGAGGGTCCTCAAAATCTGTTAACAGGGTGATCCAATGTCTCAATGATGCATTTACAAGTTTGGAAATACCTAGCCAGCTTGAAAACACTTAAACATTAAGGTATTTTGTATGCTGAGACAAAGTTATAGACTCAAACAGATAAATAACGAATTCATAATAGAATACACAGTTACAACACTAAAAATCAAATAGTCTTAAACAGAAAGTGCAAGTAAAATGATCTAGCAAATAAAATCCCCGCTCGACGTGTTTTAACATGCATTCTTCAAGACTGGAATATCCATCCATCCATCCATCCATCCATCGTCAACCGTGTACAGAGTTGCGGGAGACTGGAAAATATGACTCTGAATAAAAGACTTACCGTCTGAGAAAAAAACCAAAAACAATTTGGGACTAAAGCCAAATCTTTGCTGTTGAGGGATGTTTGTTTTCTTGTTAACACAATACTCATGTTTTGCAAATGCAAATTATTTTGTTTAAAATGTTTTCCATTTTCTATTGCATTATGAACATTTCAGTTTAAACCAAGGGGTCAAGGTTAACCAGCAGTTATGTTCTGGTAATTTTTTACCCGTTTAAGATTAAAAACAGTGAAAACCCAAACTTAATATTACTTTTGGGTTATCCTCAACATTGGCAAAATGAATGTTTAAAAAAAAAAGTTTTTAGATTTTTATAATATTTGCTTATATTTATATGTTATTATAACCTATTGTGTTCGGGTCGAATCTGACCTGGGGGGAAATAATGCTGGTTTTCAATGCAGCTGCGAAGCTTCTCTTGAGTGAAGGGTGCCACTATCTCTCTTACTCTCACTCTCTCTCTCTCTTATGGGGCTATTCCACTGCACGGTAAAACTCCACTCAACACTTCTCACTTTTTGGGGGTTTTCCTCCATGGATAGTACCTGGTACCTGGTACTTTTTTTAGTACCACCTCGGTCGGGGTTCAAAGCGAGCCGCCCACCCACATTGAGGCAGCAATAAACTGCAGTGGGAACTGCAGAAAAGTAAAGCGAGTCGAACCATAACGTGGAGTGGAAAAGAGCCATTACACACACACATCCACACACACACACATGCAAAACTTGATTTATATCGTTGTGGCAGCTCTCCATAGATTTTATGGATTTTATACAGATCTAACAATAATTTCTATCCCCTAACCCTAAATCTAACCCTCACAGAACCCTTTTTGCATTTTCAAAAAAACATAGTTTAGTATGTTTAATAAGACATTTCCCTCATGGGGACTGCTGGCTGGGCCCCACAAGGTAGGTGATCTCAGGTTCCATGTGGGGACATTTGGTCTCCGTGATGTAGAATAATCTCACACACTCCATGTGTTTTCGAAAAGTTTTAATATTATTTTATTTATTTTACTGCTTTTCCTCTGTCCTCAGACAGCACTGTAAGCACAGTACAGTAATGTTGGACATTGATTGTGGCATGCAGAGCAATGCTATTTTTCCCTCTTCATTTTGTTAAAATTGAAGTCACTGTAGATCTGCTCACATAAGTCCAAACTCTGTGTGTCTCAGAGAGACTTTAATTCATGATTTATTAGAGGCACCCTCAGGTCATTTCATCCTCTTCTGTGTATTTACTTAACTCTACTCTTCCACCCCGCTGTTCTCTTTCTCTCTGCTCACCATCATTACAGATTCTCCATTTGGTCCTTCCTCAACTCTAAAATCAGTTGAGAAAACCTTCCCCTTTTCTCATCACCTGTTCCCAATTCCTCTTCCTTTACCCACTTTACCCCTTCTCAATTTGCACCTCCTTTATCTTGTGCTTTCTCTTCTTCTTCCTCAATGTTTGTTTGCTCTGAATCTTCATATTTGACCGCTTTAATAGATAGCAAAGTCATGATAGTTGTGGGAAATGTTAGTAAAATGCAAAATTAAGAAATGTACAATTTGTTTATGACAATTACAAAGTGTTCAGATGACTGCATTAGTTGTTTTGAGAGCAGTGATCTGAGTTTGGAGTAATACTGACATCTATTGTGCAATATATATATATATATATATATATATATACATACATACATACAGGTGCTGGTCATATAATTAGAATACCATCAAAAAGTTGATTTATTTCAGTAATTCCATTCAAAAAGTGAAACATGGATATTATATTCATTCATTACACACAGACTGATATATTTCAAATGTTTATTTCATTTAATTGTGATGATTAAAACTGACAACTCCCAAATTCAGTATCTCCAAAAATTTGAATATTACTTAAGACCAATACAAAAAAAGGATTTTTAGAAATGTTGGCCAACTGAAAAGTATGAACATGAAAAGTATGAGCATGTACAGCACTCAATACTTAGTTGGGGCTCCTTTTGCCTGAATTACTGCAGCAATGCGGCGTGGCATGGAGTCGATCAGTCTGTGGCACTGCTCAGGTGTTATGAGAGCCCAGGTTGCTCTGATAGTGGCCTTCAGCTCTTCTGCATTGTTGGGTCTGGCGTATCGCATCTTCCTCTTCACAATACCCATAGATTTTCTATAGGGTTATGGTCAGGTGAGTTTGCTGGCCAATTAAGAACAGGGATACCATGGTCCTTAAACCAGGTACTGGTAGCTTTGGCACTGAGTGCAGGTGCCAAGTCCTGTTGGAAAATGAAATCTGCATCTCCATAAAATTGGTCAGCAGCAGGAAGCATAAAGTGCTCTAAAACTTCCTGGTAGATGGCTGCGTTGACAGTGGACCAACACCAGCAGATGACATGGCACCCCAAACCATCACTGACTGTGGAAACTTTACACTGGACTTCAAGCAACGTGGATTCCGTGCCTCTCCTCTCTTCCTCCAGACTCTGGGACCTTGATTTCCAAAGGAAATGCAAAATTTACTTTCATCAGAGAACATAACTTTGGACTTTTTGTCTTTAGCCCAGGCGAAAAACTTCTGACGCTGTGTCTTGTTCAAGAGTGGCTTGACACAAGGAATGCGACAACAGAAACCCATGTCTTGCATACGTCTGTGCGTGGTGGTTCTTGAAGCACTGACTCCAGCTGCAGTCCACTCTTTGTGAATCTCCCCCACATTTTTGAATGGGTTGTTTCACAATCCTCTCCAGGGTGCGGTTATCCCTATTGCTTGTACACTTTTTTCTACCACATCTTTTTCTTCCCTTCGCCTCTCTATTAATGTGCTTGGACACAGAGCTCTGTGAACAGCCAGCATTTAGCAATGACCTTTTGTGTCTTGCCCTCCTTGTGCAAGATGTCAATGGTCGTCTTTTGGACAGCTGTCAAGTCAGCAGTCTTCCCTATGATTGTGTAGCCTACAGAACTAGACTGAGAGCCCATTTAAAGGCCTTTGCAGGTGTTTTGAGTTAATTAGCTGATTAGAGTGTGACACCAGATGTCTTCAATATTGAAATTAAAAGGAATGAACACTTGAAATATATCAGTCTGTGTGGAATGAATGTATACATTATACAAGTTTCACTTTTTGAATGGAATTACTGAAATAAATCAACTTTTTGATGGTATTCTAATTATATGACCAGCACCTGTGTGTGTGTGTGTGTATATATGTGTGTGTGTGTATATATATATATATATATATATATATATATATATATATATATATACACACAGCCAGAATTGCTGGACAGATTTGTGTTGAAATATTAATGTGCAATACGGGCCTGCAATAAACTAATTCAAATACTACTGATAATAAAATTGTTAGTAGCATATGGCAAGCTATAAACAGGCCTCACAGACTTCGAGCATAACAGCAAAACATTTGTACTTTTTATAACATTGGATTTTGGTTGAAGTCAAGTTAGATCACAGTGCAACGGTCTAGCAACTACGGCTGAGATGTAGTAAGTTTAATAGGGTAGGTTAAACAAAATAACTGTTTGTCTATAGCTGTTTTTCATCCTTTGTGAAATCCTTTGATTAGGGTTTTTTAATTATTTTTTTTATGAAAGTCCACAAAAAATAAAACAGAGAAAGGTAGAATCCAAGGGCAGAATAATCAAAAAGGCACAAAGTTTAGAAAAAACTTACTCAGGCAACTGGCTTCAAAACAACTAAAAACCAAGCAAAGAAACTAGGGTACAGAGTAACTTAAATACACAAAGCTAAATTAAACACATGTGAACCTAATAACACTAATTACAAGTGGAAAACTGGGCATGAGAGCCCAATGAGGACCTCTAGAGGCCAAAACACAACACAAGGACCTCTAGAGGCCCCCCCCCCAACCAGTCTAGCTGGTACTGCTTAGAGACTCTAAGAAGCTTGTGTGGAGACTTCTTCCAAGTTAGACTAACTCCATTGCAGAGGGAATTCCAACCTCAACTTCTTGGTCAGGGAACAAAAGGAGGGACATAACCAAACCATAGCATTCAAAGGGGGACATGCCTGTAGCCGAAGAGCATAAAGTGTTGTGGGCGTACTCCGCCCACATAATGAAGGATGACCAGGAGGATGGGTTATTGGCAGCCATGCATCTCAGAGTAGTCTCCAGATCCTGGTTTAACCTCTCCGTTTGTTCATTGGACCAGATGAAAGAATCACTGTTGCCCCCAAAATTTGACAGAATGCCTACCAGAGTCAAGAGGAGAACTGAGGACCATGATCAGAGGTAATGTCCCAAGGGATACCAAAAACTCAAAAGATATGTTTAATGATCAGCTCCGCAGTCTCTTTAGCAGTAGTTAATTTGGGTAACTGTCAAGAAAATTAGAAAGCACAAAGTTAATCATTTTAATAGTATTAAAAAAGGCTTTATATTCTATATGAATATTTTAATTTTGGATTCAAATTGGATCAGGACATTTTCATGACATGTTTCATGAGGATCATCCAGTTATATTCAGCTGTTCCAATAATGTGGGTTCCCCAGATAGCTAATAAAATCAACACAAACTTTAATTGAAAAGAAACAGAGAAACTGTTATAGTCACTGAGATCTAATCCACTAATTCCCCAAATTTTCCAAGAAATACTGTTATGTTACCAAAGATTTTATGGGTAGGCAAACTGGAGAACCAAACCACAGATTTCAGGCCATGCAGGGTAGAAGGATTCTCATACAACACTATATCCCCCTTCAGCTTTTCTAATGGGACACTTCAAACCCCAAAGCAAAGTCGAACAAAGAGCTCCTCTTTTGAGAGATTTTGCACCTGCTAAACTCTTGCTGCGTTTATACGGTATCTTTTCTCATGTTTTATTCCTTTCTCTTTATCGAGTCATCATGAGTGTACAGAACATTTGTAGCATGTATCTTTGAGTGATGGACATGACATTTTAAGCAGTGAAAGCACTGTCTTGTATACACGATACATCTACAATTACTTTAAATAACGTTATTACATTTTCTAAAGAATCGTCAAAGAAACAAATAGTAACAAGTCACAGCACATACATACAATTTGTACTTTCACTTATACATACCATAGGGTTTAAAAGTCTGGGGCTTTTAGCATGGAAATAAACAAAAAAATGTAAGTAGGCTACTAAAACTTCTGACGTAAAATAAACAAGTTAGATGACATATTCTGCAATAGTTATAGGTCACTAATAAGATTATTGTCCAGAGTCAGTTTTCCTTTCTTCCATTGACACGCACAACATTCCCAAATCATGCTGAATAACATGATGTCATTCAAGAAAAAGAGGGATATCACAAATACAAAAAAATTGAAAGAAAATAAAAGAAATCATGCAAATTTGAGTGAAATTATTAAACTTTTCATTCAAATTTTAATGCTGATAATTTGATTGGTAACGTCGAGTTCATTCACAAATTTTCTTCCAATGGTCATGTATGCCGCCAGCTGCGAGTCACACACCCGCTCCTGTTACTCTGACACTCTCTGCTGTTGGATCTACGGCGCACTGCAGCGGCTTTCTCCTTCCTTGCACGGCAGTGCAATTTGCTCCTGGGCACTTCGACAGTGCAAGAGCATATTAAAAGAGTGATATTTCTTTTAAAAGAGCAATAAACAGCAGCATTGAACGTCCTTTTCAGGACGCGTCTTTATAAAGATGCAATCTCCGCCCCTGTGTAGTTTCTGGATGCGGTGATTTCTCTCCACTTCTCACGGTCATAAAAGCTGCCTCGCGTGCCTGGACTACGATCACACGCAGGCAGCGTTCAGTGCGAGAACATAGCCATGGCAACATTGCGGTCGCGGCTTTCTTTTGTCATGAGAGAAACGATGACCCATTTCTCATCGTTTCACGATGACCAACTGCACCCCCCGGGCCACAAAGGTCAGAAGCACCTGTGGACTGGACCTGGTCGAAATGCGGGAGGTAGACAAGGCACACCTTCTCGAACGCCCCCGTCTCCCAGTTCCATCCATTTGGCTGCGCCGTTGATGACTCCACCCAGCAGTCCTCAGCAGTGAAGCAGACGGAGACCATTTCACAACCTGCCCCACCGCAAACCTGCCGCCATGGGCCATGCCCCGTCTGCTCGCCGAGGGCATCCTCCTGCGGCTATGAAACACCCTGCTCCGCCTCAACCCGGGCCCAGCTCTTAGCCCCAGCATCGAGCACACTGCAGGAAGCAGACGCCCCCCGTCTCACAGACCCCCTCGAGGACCCGTAAGGCTCCCAGGCGCTTCGGAGACACTCGACCCAGGGACCAAGACGTTAGCTCCGGAGAAGGTAAGACCGCTCCGTCCTCCGGTGGAGGGCCAGGAGGAGAATTTTTTGTTTCATTTATTTTCACATTCTCAGTAACAGGGTTATTTCCTTTGTCTCTGGGTCACCTGGCTCGCAAATGCCGTTCTCACGGCACTCTGCCGCCAGATCTTAACAGTCCCAGCATGCTGGATGCAGACCACCCGCCTTTAGCCCCACGACTGTTCCCCGGCTGGCCGGTTCTGACGAGTCTAGAGGACGCCTACGTTGGACCTCCTCCTCAGTCACTAACCCGCCCCCTGCCGGGTGTGTGGAGCAAGGTAAGTGCTTTGAGTCTTTTCTCAGCACCAGAGCCGTCTGGGGCTTCAGGTCAACTGGGAAAAGAGCAAGCTCTCTTTTCTCGGCATGGAGTTAGACTCAGTCTCAATTTCAGCACGTCTCACCAACGAATGTAAGCAGTCAGTGTTGAGGTGCCTTGCCGCCACTTTTCCAGAGGCTCCTGGGGCATATGGCATCCTCTGCAGTGGTTGAGCAGCTGTGGTTGATGCATATAAGACATATATACACACACACATACACAAAAGCTGTTCAGTTTCCCTCGTTTAACAGAAGAGAGTCTGTGATACGGGTTTGGATTTACACAGAGAGTGAATATAAAAATTACAATTTCATCCATTCCTTTTAAGTCTTCTGAAAACAAACAATAGAAGAGAGAAATTTTCATGTTCTGCATTTTAAGCATTTCCAGCTCTTGAATGTTTTGGCTTATGAATATTTAATGAGGCAGTTTATTAAATGGTAAATGGTCAGCACTTATATAGTGCTTTTTTAACCTTAACAGTATTCAAAGCACTTTACACTGTGACTCATTCACACACACACACTCACACACCAATGACGGCAGAGCTGCCATGCAAGGCACTAGCCGGCTATTGGGAGCAACTTGGGGTTCAGTGTCTTGCCCAAGGACACTACAACATCAAGTCAAGTTGTTTTTGTCGTTCAACCATATACATGGTTATACCATGTACAGAACACAGCGAAACGAGACAACATTCCTCCAGGACCATGGTGCTATATAAAACAACATAGGACAAACACAGAACCACATGAGACTACACAGACTAAATAACATACCTATATAAAGTGCACATGCAAACGTGTGCAAAACGTAAGGGACAGTACAATAAGTTACAAAAATTTAACAGGACAATAGGGGCAGTTAGAGACAGTGCAGCGCCGACCAGTACACAGTAGTGCAAAAAGATAACAGTTTCTAAAAATGCCAAATGTAAACATAACATATTATGAGATAGTGTTCTGTGCACATATTGAGGTAGCAGCCAGCTATAAAGTGACAATTAAAGTGCAACTCCGGACACGTGTGTGTGTCAAACCAGTCTCTGAGTATTGAGGAGTCTGGTGGCTTGTGGGAAGAAGTTGTTACACAGTCTGGCCGTGAGGGCCCGAATGCTTCGGTACCTCTTGCCAGATGGCAGGAGGGTGAAGAGTTTGTGTGAGGGGTGTGTGGGGTCATCCACAATGCTGGTTGCTTTGCGGATGCAGTGTTTCAATGTCTTTGATGGAGAGAAGAGAGACCCCGATGATCTTCTCATCTGTCCTCACTATCCTCAGCAGGACTTTGCAGTCTGAAGCAGGACTTTACGGTGCAAGTCCCAAACCAGGCAGTGATGCAGCTGCTCAGGATGCTCTCAATAGTCCCTCTATAGAATGTGGTGAGGATGGGGGGTGGGAGATGTGCTTTCCTCAGCCTTCGAAGAAAGTAGAGACGCTGCTGGGCTTTCTTGGTAATAGAGCTGGTGTTGAGGGACCAGTTGAGATTCTCCACCAGGTGAACACCAAGGAATTTGGTGCTCCTGACGATCTCCACAGAGGAGCTGTCGATGTTCAGCGGAGAGCGTTCACTTTGTGCTCTCCTAAAGTCAACAACCATCCCTTTTGTTTTGTCGACATTCAGGGACAGGTTGTTGGCT
Organism: Moxostoma hubbsi; assembly: GCA_032164185.1. Taxonomy (NCBI): domain Eukaryota; kingdom Metazoa; phylum Chordata; class Actinopteri; order Cypriniformes; family Catostomidae; genus Moxostoma; species Moxostoma hubbsi. Next base: position 8,748,751 of record JAVLUX010000002.1, on the reverse strand, counting down.
CTACACCAGTCCATTAGCCACTGCACCTCCTCTCTGTATGCTGACTTGTCGTTCTTGCTGATGAGAACAGGAATGGCCTTTTGTTGATTGGATGGAAATTGTGTCACATGATCTCTGGCTTGGGCCATTTGTAAAAAACTGTCAGTCAGTTTATGGGGAAGAGCTGGACACATTTGGGGGAAAATTGAGAGTGCCAGTTAAGCAAGTGTAAATCCATTATCTTAGAGCTGAAGTAGCCAGATATTGAGAGGGAGTGACCATCTTAAGAAATGTAGCTTTAGAAATCTCAAACAGAATAAGGAGAGTTCAAAGAGAAAGTAGAACAACAGTTGAAAAAGGGATTAACAGAGAATTTGTGCCAGCCACCACAATTGAAGGAACAGTGGGAGTATTTGAAGTAAGAATTTGCCTAGACCCCCCAGAGAGATGAAACAGGTGTGGCTGGACATATATGAAAAACCATTGAATAACCACTAGAGGGAAGACTAGGATAGGGAAACATATATATGCATGATAAAGAAGTACTTGTTAAAACTTAGTATATGCTATTCATATAGACATTGACAATGATGCATTACTTATGTGAAAGAAATGTATTGCTCATGCAGAAATGAATATTTAACCAGACATGAAAGCATAATGCATGATAAAGCTATAGTTAGAAAAATGAATGTATTAGTTTAGACACTTACAACCATGTACAATTATGTTAACTAGTTTAGACTTTGTACCCAAGCTGTGTGTATAAGAATTAAATGATATAACCATGTTTAAAGAAAAGTCTTGTAATTCACAAAATAAGATTATGTTTGTTCGTACAAAGCATGAATAAATAGTTGGTTTTGAGAAGAAATAAAGTGAAACTAAATAAGCAATAAAAGAAGAGACATAAGCAAATAAGAAAATAAAAGAATAAGAAAAAAATATGAGTTAAGAAAATAACAAAAGAGTAAAAAGAAATAAATTAAAAGATAAGAAATAAATATTAAGGAGAAGAGATGATAAATAAAAGATAAAGTATAAGGAATATATAAATAAGTATTAGTTATATTAAATATTGGCTCTGTCATTTAGTTGGACACTATCCATAGTTGATGAGATTCCGATAAAAAAGGACAATTGTTGATTGTCTCCCCGTCTCTCATACGGTATGCTAGAGACTGAGTGCTGAGCAAGGAGGTGTAAGGGAGGGGCTGACTGAGCTGAGCAAGAAGCAATAAGGGAGGGGGGCTGCGAGAGCAAGAAAAGGGAGCTGTAAAGGGAGGGCTTTGAACATGCATAGAGAAAGAGAAGTCTTTTGTTTTCCTCCTGAAATAAAAATCCAGGCTGGGAGAAGAAAATAAATAACATTAAAAAGACTAATAATAAGAAACACAGGGAATTAGTGATCATTTCTGGAATTAAGAAACACAATGATAAATAAGAATAAAAGGAGAAAAAGGGAGAAGGGGTAAAGGCATACTACATAAAAATGAAAGAAAATACTTAATTAGATTTCTTGAGCCTTTTTATTTAGAACAATGTAACATCACTGTGAATGGATGGGAAAAATGCCAAATAAAATTAACCTCATGTCTTACTTTCACACACTGGGTAGGCGAGGTAATTGGAACAGGTCGAGGGTTTGCTGTGGGAAGACCCTGGAGCATTGATTTAATAACCCTGATGAGTGACATTATTGGGACACAAAATAACTTGTGCAGACTGGGACTAGAAGAGGAACCAGCAAAGCCACTGAACAGAATGCAAGTGAAAGCAGTATTGATAAGATATATTTATAAATATTTGAAAAGAATTAATAACACCTTAGAAGAAAAATAAGTAAGAATTCCTCAACCCAGAAAAAGTCCAGGGGAAGTCAGGGGTCGGATACTTTGTGGTCCTCGTCTGACCAACCTGGTGAAGACTAGTATAACAAGATAAGGACACTCTCGGATTAGAGAGGTAGTGAATTAATATAAAATAAATACATAGGGATAACAAAAATGGCACCAACACCGATAGATCAGATATGCATGGAGTTCCCAATGTATAGAGATGTGATAAAAGAGATGTCTAAAAAATGGGAGGGAAGAACAAAAGGGCTGAACACAAAATGGCCAGCAGAGGGGACGTTTGATGTGGGGGTGTGTAGAGAGATGGAAGCACTGATAAAAAAAATTCATAAACCAAAAGATAAGAACATGGTGAGGAAATGAGATAGGGAACTAATGATGCTACAGATGTTCAAAACCAAAGGGATAAAAATATTAAAACTGGAAAGGGAAGGAAAAAGGATGGATGAAGAGAAAGTAGAAAGACCTCCTCCCTATGCACCGCCAATAGAGATGGAAGGTAATTTGCAGATGCCTATGATGGAATTTAAAGGAGAAGTGCACATGGCAGGAGAAATAGAGGTAAATGAAAAAACGCCAACAAGATCAGAAGAAGAACCAGCAAATTTATACCCAGAAATTAAAGTCAAAAGTGCAACGAGCTACAATAAAGGAGAAGCAGAGGAATCGGAACATGACAGCACAGAGGCTCGATGGACACCAATCCAAAATGGAGAGTGGCCAGAAGGACCTGATCAAGAAATGCACCAAGAGACGTTAAGCCAATGAAGAATGAGTGATGAATTGAATAAACATTGCCAAAAAGAAATACTAGAAGGGATAAAAAAAAGCATGTAGAACAGCAGGAAGAAGAACGAAGAAAGTGAAAAAGGCAAAGCAGTGCAGGTAGAATATCTGAAGAAGAGGAGCCGATGGAGCTCGAGATGGATGACGAAGTGACAATACAACAAAAAAATGAAGGAAAGTGTTAAAAAGCAGCAGAAGATGAAGATACAGATAGCATCCGGGTCAGATCACAGAGGCTGTCAAACTCCATGGAAAAGCAAAAAGAGATAGATGACAAGAAGAAGAGAACATATCGCTCCAGACATAAGCACCCTGAGAAATAAGCCCAAGGGAAAGGTAAAACAGGTTTCGGGACAGCTCTATCTTGAAGACATGCCAGAAAAATCCAACAGAAGATGGAAGAGAGAGAAATCTGGAAGATTAGTCAAAACTGATGTGGAATCTGACGGGGATGATACTGAATCATCGGATGAAGATGAAACAAGAAAACCAGTTAAACAATATAACGAGGCATCATCGCAGTATCCCATTATAATAAAAGGACAATATGACTGTTATGTACCATGGGCCAACCATGGCCTTGAAGGACTACTGGCAGCCTTCCCAGACATATATGAAGGAGCATTAAGATGGATTCGGAGATGTTGAAGAACGAGCAATAGGGACTCAACTAGCCCTAGGGGACATTAAAGCACTTCTTGCTAGATGCATTGGAGGGAGCAAAATGGCGGAAATACTCGAAAAAGCAAATGTAGGGAATGTATAGACAGCACAAAATACGACGAAGTGCCGTTCAGCAGATGTCGAAAATGACATCTGGAAAGCCCTGAGGGACGAATTCCCCACCAATTTAGATCCAAAATCCATAAAAGGAGAACCACTAGGAGCAACTGAAAACCTGAAAGCCTATATTTAACGAGAACGGAAAAGATGGAAACTGGAAAAAAGACCCAGAAAAAGATCCCTGGATGACAGCCGTGTTCCAAACTTCCATAATAGAAGCCATGCCCATACCAGTAAAGGACAAACTGGAAGACGTGGTGGGATTGACTACTAAAACACAGAAAGAGATCTGTGCACATGTGGTTCATGCAGTAGAGCAGCACAGAAAAAATTAAGAATAAAACAACAAGAGACAGACATACGCAAGAAACTGGAGCAACTGCAGTTAGAAGAACTAGCAGGAAAGAAGAAAAAAACTTCAAGCAGCATTGAAAGTAAAAGAAGCACCAACCACTATAATGGCACCAGTGAATGCTGCATTACAGGCCCCGAGTAGCGCACAAGCACAGATAGCTCCAAATGTGCCAGCTGCACCTATGGCTCCCTGTGCACCACCTGTACCCGTATACCAATCTGCACCAGCCGCCCAGGCAGCACCTATGATTCCTGTACCAAATGCTCCAAATTTAATGCCAATCCAGGGCCAGACGATGCAGCTACCCATGCCAGCCATAATGTATTGAACAGAGGATGGAATCGACAATATCAAGGAAGACAGAACTATGACAACAGGCTACCAAATGTATGCTGGGGGTGCAACCAAGTGGGACACATGAAGAGAGAGTGTCCAATAAACCCTTGTGTGTCACAGACACATCAGGCAAACACCGACAACTGGCAGCAAGACCCACAGCAGCAGGCCCAAGGTCCACTCAATCCATGGTGTGGACCACCACAGGACTATTAGGGATGCCCAGAGAATCCTACGGGGAGCGGTCAGCTTCCAGTGATATCAACTGATGCGGATCAAGAACAGATACCAGAATCTGTCCCACATGTAACACTATGTGAGCAAGGGCAGGGAGCAAAAAGACTTAGGACAAATGATCCTCTTATTATGGAATCACCAGACAAAATGTACCTAAAAATATTATGTACCACAGAAATGGTAGGGACACCCAAAATAGTAGTCATTACCCCTGCAGAAAAGCTAGATTCAAAAATGATAGAACTAATGACAGAGATGGAAAAATTAGTGCCAGCAGAACTGTGGTCACGCCATGACACAGACGTAGGGTTAGTAGTATCTGCAAATCCGATTCAAATAAAAATGAAACCAGGGACACGGCCCCCACAAAAGCTTAAGGCAGGAGTGCTAATTGAGACATCAAGTTGTTGTAATACACCTATACAGGTATTAAAAGCAGACCTAGAAGATCTCATAATTGACAGCACATTGGTACAGTATGTGGATGATTTATTGATTTGCTCACCGACGCTAGAGCAGTGCCATCAAAGGACACAATCAAATCTAAATTGGCTGAGGGAGGTCATAAAGTATCAAAAGACAAGTTACAGTACTGTTTACAGGTTGCTGTAGAGGTAGAGTACCTGGGACGAATTATTGCGCATCAGACCAAGGCAATATCGCCAAGTCAATTGGAAGGCATAAGTAAAGCACCACAACCGCAAACAGTGGGACAAATGATGACCTTTTTAGGACTGACAGGATTTAGTTCAGATTGGATAGAACCTTGCGAGAACTGATGAAGCAAACAGGACAGCAAAATCTTAGAAGTAAGCTAACTTGGGATGCAGATGCACTAGTAGCTTTTGAATCACTAAAGAAAGAACTACAAACAGCACCCGCACTAGCCAACCCAGATTACGCTAAACCGTTCCATTTGTATGTAGCAGATAGAAAAAGTGGCTATGCATCAGCAGTTCTGATGCAGGAACTCTGTAGTGGAAGACGAAAACAACCCATAGCATATTATAGTGCGAAACTGGATAGTGTAGCTCAAGGATACACGCCATGCGATCAAGGGTTAGCTGCAGTTTATTTTGCTTATGAAAAAGCCTCCACAGTGACTATGGGGTACCCAGTGGTGATCTACACTCACCATAAGATACTAGAGCTAATAGAAAATGGGAAATTTGTATTAACACAGGCAAGATGCTTAGCATATTCAACACTGCTCACATACACAGATGTGACTATAAAAAGGTGTACCACTGTAAATCCAGCCAACTATATTCCCTTGGAAGATGAAGGAACACCACATGATTGTGTGGCAAATTCGTTAGCTTTCACACGTTTGAGACCTGACCTGGAGTCAACACCAATGGTCGAGGCAGAAGTAGAATACTTCGATGGATCCTGTTATAAGGACCACTTAGGAAATCATGCTGGATTTGTTGTGGTAAAAAAACAGGGAGACACTTTTGTGCCAGTTGTGGTTCAGCATTGTGAACAGCCATGCTCAGCACAATTGGCAGAATTAAAAGCATTGACCAAAGCCTGTTTGCTCGCAAAAGATCAAAAAGTTTATATATATATATATATATATATATATATATATATATATATATATATAAACACAGATTCTGCATATGCACATGGAGTGTGTCATTTCTTTGGTGCAGTGTGGGAAACAAAGAGGGTTCAAAAAGAGTGAGGGGACTCCAATCCAGCATAATGATCAGATAATTAAATTAATTTCAGCAATGATGAATCCAAAAAAGTTGGCCATAGTCAAATGCCAGGCCCACAAAAAAGGCAAAGACGTTGTTATTAGAGGAAATAATGCTGCGGATGAATATGCACGAAAAGCCTCAGGATGCAAAGTAGCGATAATGGCCCCACAAGTGATATTACAGGTCCAGCCAAATTTAGCAGATATAGCATGGATACAACAACAAGCTGGTCAACCTGAGCTAACACAAATGGCAACAAAGGGGGGCAACAAGGGATGTCACATGAAGGACAAATATTGGCTCCAGCAGCACTTCTCAATATGCTAATTTCTGATGCACATGGATTTGACCATTGTGCAAGAGGCGTGGTAATGAGAAAAATAAAACAGCAGGGCTACTGGTAGATGAATTCTTAGCAAACTATGTCAGGAAAGGTACAACCACAACGATAGGACATATTCCAGCGCCGGAGGGACCATTCAAACATCTAGTGATGGACTATGTAGACATGATAAAATAGGTTAGAGGGAAAAGATACATGTTGGTCATAATAGATTCAGCAGATGGGTAGAAGCTGTGCCTTCAACAGATCAGGGAGCACAAACAGTAATTAAATTCCTGACAAGAAGTTATCCCGAGTTTCGGAATACCATTGCAAATTAGCTCAGATAATGGCTCAGCATTTATTCAGAGGGCACTAAAAACAGTGATACAGCAACTGAGAATAAAACAACAGTTAAGATGTTTCTACCATCCGCAGTCGCAGGAGATGGTGGAGAGGGTAAATGGGAAGCTCAAGGCGAAAACTGTGAAAATCTGCCAAGAAACAAGGCTTAATTGGGTTGATGCGCTTCCACTAGCATTAATGAAGTATCGCAGACAAACAGAGTTACTAATCTAACCCTGCATGAAATGCTGACAGGGAGACCAGTGCCAGTGCCTTATCTGAGAGGACCATTTGAGGGTACATCATTGGAACAGTTAGAAATGGAATTGAAAGCTTATGAGGCAACTGACTACCATACATGGAAAAAAAATCTGTTCGCAGGAAGAAAGGAGAAATCCTAGGCAAGAGGAGAATGTACCTTGTTCAATAGTTCCTGGAGACCTTGTGTACATGAGTGTTTAGGAGAAGGTGGAATGAACCAAGGAGAGAAGGACCTTATGAAGTGGTGCAGGCAACCCCAACAGCAGTGAAGGTAAGAGGCAGTAACACGTGGTATCATATGAATCACTGTACCAGAGTACGCAGAAGAAATCTGCCGCGCAATCAAGAGCCTGAGGCAGACGAAGAACAGCAAGTGCAAGGTCAAGAACCCGAGGAAGCAGCAGATCTGCAGGTACCGGCTGGAGAATCTGAGGAAGGTGAAGAGGAAGTACAAGAGAAACAAACGAAAGTAGGGGAAGAGCACGCTGAGGCAGAAAGGGGGATTGAGGTACGTGCCACAGTGGAGCAGGAAAGTGTAGAAAGAGAGACAGAAGTACATGTCGCTGAAGAACAGGACCAAAATAGGGAGAGGAGGAAAGTGCTCATTTTACTGAACCCATAGGGTTAGCAGGAACAGAGGAACTGTTAGAACACGCAAATCAAAATGTCTTGTATAAATGGGCCAAATATACAGTGAAAAAAGCAAAAATGACGAACTGTATAATTTGCTTAAAAGAATTGGTAGTAGTCCAAAATAAGTATGATAAGCATTGCGCTGCATATTATGCCAAGAATTGTGGTAAAACAGAGAGAACAGTGTTTTGCCCAGCGGAATGTTTAGCATTTTTGGGTCATCCGGAATATGATAAATATTATAAGAAGATAGGGTGGGGAGATGACTGCAAAAAATTAGACGTACGTGTGGATAATGAGAAAAAGAAAGACCATTATCATATACAATAAATCGCCAACTGGAGTATGAATGCTTTAACAAAACTAAAGGGAAAACAAACATGGGACAATTTAAGGGAAATTGCGCAGTAATATGGCATTTAGCTGAAGAAATGTATTTTCTTCAAGACAGAGCACCTGGTCGTTGGGAGGAGGGGTGGTCTTCCTCGGCACCACGTCGTTCTGTGCGTCAAACCTAGCATAGAAGTCGTTCAGGTCATCTGGAAGGGAGGCATCTTTGTCACAGGCAACTGATGTTGTCCTGTAGTTGGTGATGGCCTGGACGCCCTGCCACATGCTCCGTGTGTCGCCGCTGTCCTGGAAGTGACTGTGGATTCTCTGGGCGTGTGCACGCTTTGCCTCTCTGATGGCCCGGGACAGTTTGGGCCACACTATTCTTAGGGCAGCCTGCTCTGAAGGCGGATTCTCTGGTCCTCAGCAGCGCACGCACCTCCGCAGTCATCAACGGCTTCTGGTTGGAGCGTGTGGTGATGGTCTTGGAGAAGGTGACATCCTCAATTCACTAGATGATGTAGCTGGTCACTGATGCTGTGTATTCCTCAAGTTGGTAGAGTCGCCATATGTTGCAGCCTCCCTGAACATGTGCCAGTCAGTACACTCAAAACAGTCCTGAAGAGCAGAGATGGCTCCTGCTGGCCAGGTTTTCACCTGCTTCTGGAGCGGTTTTGTGCGTCTGGCGAGTGGTCTGTATGCTGGAATTAGCATAACAGAGATGTGGTCCGAGTAGCCGAGGTGGGGGCGGGGCTCCGCCCGGTATGAGCCTGGGCTGTTTGTGTAAACAAGATCAAGCGTGTTCGCGCCTCTCGTTGCAAAGTCCACATACTGATGGAATTTAGGGAGCACTGTCTTGAGATTCGCACGGTTGAAACATTAAACAGTCCGTCAGGTTGAGCGTTCAAGTTCGCTCATAGCCCCATACAGTTCACTGAGCGCTTCCTTAGCGTTAACGCTGGGGGAATGTAAACTCCGGTTATAATAACAGTGGTGAATTCCCGTGGTAAATAAAAAGGTCTGCATCTAACAGTCACAAGCTCCACCAGCGATGAGCAGTAACTAGAGACTAGCATAGAGTTATTGCACCATTCCGTGTTGATGTAAACACACAAGCCACCACCACGAGTCTTACCGCACAGAGCTGCATTTCTGTCAGCACGAAACAAGGCGAGTCTGTCTAGCTGAATGGTGGCGTCCGGAATGCTGTCGCTGAGCCACGTCTCCGTGAAAACAAAGACGCAACAGTATCTAAGCTCACGCTGCGTAGTCTACTGGAGTCGGATGTAGTCAAGTTTATTGTCCAGGGTGCAAACATTTGAGAGCAGGATAGACAGGAGAGCCGGTCGTCTAGGGTTTGCCTTTTTAGGGTTTGGTCAGCAGCAACCGACCATTTTCATGATACACTGTGAATAACAAGCCTCCATACACTCTCAAATTCATATGTGTATATATTTATATGCTGTAAAGTGTGTGTGTGTGTGTGTGTGTAATAGATAGATATATACAAGTAGTAAATATAACATACTTTGTGACAAAATGATTGACAGGTGTGATTGATGACTTAATTGCTAACCTTTGACCTTTCCCCCCTCCCCATCCCCACACCACCCCTCATACTTTGTGCCAAAAGTGATTGATGGTCTATGATTGATGACCTGTTTGGTGGTCCCCCTTTGACCTTTCCCCCCCACCTCACCCCACCCCTCCCCTCCCCACCCCGCCTCACCCCGCCTCACCCCTCCGGCAGTTGTACAGGCTGTGGTATGAATTGGTTGGTCAGCTGTTTTGATGCCCTCCCAGCGCTGTACCCGACCCATCTGTGTATTTAAAAGAGTAGACAAATTATTAATCTTTAATGATGTAAAATGTTAATGGAAACTGAGATGATAAAAACATTGTTATAAGAATTGTGTTCCTCATCCGTTCAATTAAATAATTGACGTAATCATTGAGATGTTTTTTTCAAAAACATGATAAGTAATGCGGGTGGTGTTATTGTATTTATTATTATTATTGTAGGGGGTAAAAAAGTGTCTATTACATTTAAAATGTCTCTTTTAATGGTTGCAATGCTTGGTGCTAAAACTTGGTTGAAGATTTTAATTTTTAACAAAAGTGATGAAAATGTGTTTCTAAAACAGTGGATATTAGTTGAATAAAAACTTATTCAGACACAAAGTGATGAAAATGTGTTTCTAAAACAGTGGATATTGACTGAAGCAAACCCATTCAGATGCAAACTAAGACTTTCTTTATTTTTAAACAAAGTGTATCATATTCTCATATGGTCTAGCGGATATGATTCCTGGCTTTTAACCAGGCGGCCCGGGTTCAAACCCCGGTATGGGAATCTGTTACGTGTTCGCACCTGGTTAGTTGGGATATGCGAAAACAATTGCATTTTCACTGACTCTGTAAGCGTACAATGACAATAACGTTGATATAATAAAAACTTTTATATAAACATGTTTAACAGTTAATTTCAACAAACACCATTTCATTGAATTAGTAAAATGCATCTTTAAAGAAAGAATCTTACATCTCCCGCTCAAAGTCCTTTCACGAGCTCATCCAAATGAAAATGAAGTCACAGACGAGATCCCCATGCTGCGGCTGGGCGCGGTGTAAGATTTCATTCACAGGAGTTAACGTGTGTGTGTGTGTATGTGTGTGTGTGTGTGTGTGTGTGTGTATGTATGTGTGTGTGTGTGTGTGTGTGTGTGTGTGTGTGTGTGTGTGTGTGTGTGTGTGTGTGTGTGTGTGTGTGTGTGTGTGTGTGTGTCAAGAGCCCTTGTGTAAGAATTCATTCACAAGAGTTAACAGGTGTGCGTGCATGTGTGTGTGTGTAAACAGAGTGTCTTGAGGGTTTATTAGTGGTGCTTGCAAAGCAACACTATTGTAATCTCACATACTTATTAGTGGTGCTTGCAAAGCAACACTATTGTAATCTCACATACTTATTTTTCTTCTTCTTCTTCTTCTTCTTCTTCTTCCGTACAAAACTTCGGCACCTAACTCGTCCCGCACCTTTTGGCGTAGACCCATGAATGAGGTGTCAAATCGTGCGGCTCATTGAGGAGAGGTGTGCTATGACTTTTATAAGCGATCGGGGGTACGGTGTTTGCCCCAGGGGCAAAAAACTGGGCAAAAAATCCCATTGACTTAACATTGAGCCGAACTTTGACGAGTCATAGCTCAGAGCTAGGATTTCGCAGAGACGTGTGATTTATGAGATTTGAAGAGGCTGACAGACTCTGTGAGAACATACCTCACAATGGGGTAAAACTTTTACCCCTGGGGGGCAGGAGCTGCCCAAAGTTGCCCCAATGTAAGTCAATGGAATTTTTTGCAAAATTTTTTGGTCACAGACCCACGAATGAGGCATCAAATCGTGCGGATTATTTGGGAATGGTGTGCTATGACTTTTATAAGCGATCGGGGGTATGGTATTTGCCCCAGGGGCAAAAAATTGGGCAAAAAATCCCATTGACTTTACATTGCTCCGAACTTTGACGAGTCATAGCTCAGAGCGAGGATATCACACAGACGTGTGATTTACCACATTTGAAGAGGCTGACAGGCTCTGTGAGAACATACCTCACAATGGGGTAAAAGTTGCACCCCTTGGGGGCAAGAACTGCCCAAATTTGCCCCAATGTTAAGTCTATGGTAAATTGTGTATTGAACATAACTCTGGATCACAGTGTCTTAGAGACAAGGGGGCGGGCTCATTTTACTCAGACGACCAATCAGTCTCTCTGGATCATTGTGAAGCTGCCAAGCCACTCCCTAGCAACAATTTAGAGCACCTTAGCAACCACATTTATTGATTTCAATTACAGTAAGATATCTTCAGATCAGAATGTCCTAGAGACATGATAGTTGCTTTGTTTTCATTGGGTGAGTAACCAGTCTTCAGCTTTCATCATATGAACTACTTAGCCATGCCCTAGCAACCATTTAAAGCACCCTAGCAACAAAACACCATTGACATCCATTCAAAATCACTAAGATGTGTATCTTAGGATCAGAATGTCGTAGAGACTTCCGGGTTGACTTATTTCACTCAGGATGGAAAGTAGACTTGATAAATATCACCCTGGTAACTGCCTAGCAACCAGATGGGTTTACCATAGCAACCAAGTAACAAATCTCATATCTTTGCACTACAAAATCGTAGAGACTTCCGAGTTGACTTATTTCACTCAAGATGGCAAGGAGCATTGTTGGATGTTACTTTGGTAACTGCCTAGCAACCAAATGGGGTTACCCTAGCAACCATGAAACAAATCACATATCTCTGCACAAGAAAATCACAGAGACTTCCGGGTTGAATTATTTCACTCAGGATGGCAAGGAGCATTGTTGGCTGTCACCTTGGTAACTGCCTAGCAACCAGATGGGGTTACCCTAGCAACCAAGAAACAAATCACATATCTCTGCACAAGAAAATCACAGAGACTTCCAGTTTGACTTATTTCACTCAGGATGGCAAGGAGCATTGTTGCCTGCGACCTTGGTAACTGCCTAGCAACCAGATGGGGTTACCCTAGCAACCAAGAAACAAATCACATATCTCTGCACAAGAAAATCACAGAGACTTCCGGGTTGACTTATTTCACTCAGGATGGCAAGGAGCATTGTTGGCTGTCACCTTGGTAACTGCCTAGCAACCAGATGGGGTTACCCTAGCAACCAAGTAACTAATCATATATCTCTGAACCAGAAAATTGTAGTGATTCCGTGTTGACTTATTTCATTTAGGATGGCAAGGAGCATTGTTGTCTTGCCCCTTGGTAACTGCCTAGCAACCAGAAGGGGTTACCCTAGCAACCAAGAAACAAATCACATATCTCTGCACAAGAAAATCACAGAGACTTCCGGGTTGACTTATTTTACTCAGGATGGCAAGGAGCATTGTTGCCTGTCACCTTGGTAACTGCCTAGCAACCAGATGGGGTTACCCTAGCAACCAAGAAACAAATCACATATCTCTGCACAAGAAAATCACAGAGACTTCCGGATTGACTTATTTCACTCAGGATGGCAAGGAGCATTGTTGGCTTGCCCCTTGGTAACTTCCTAGCAACCAGAAGGGTTTACCCTAGCAACCAAGTAACAAATCACATATCTCTGTACTAGAAAATCGTAGAGACTTCCGGGTTGACTTATTTTACTCAGGATGGCAAGTAGCGTTAGTGGCTGTCACCTTAGTAACTGCATATCAACCAGATGGGTTTCCCTAGCAACCATGGAACAACACCTATATCTCTGCACCAGAACATCCTACTGTCATGGGGATGGCCTCTTTCAACTTTGGGCAGTAGGTGGGACATTGTGGTAAGAAATTTTGCCACGGCAAGCACCACTCACATTTTCTTCAGGAAATGTACCTATCTAGTTAGTGGTGCTTGCAAAGCAACACTATTGTAATCTCACATACTTATTTTTCTTCTTCTTCTTCTTCTTCTTCTTCCGTACAAAACTTCGGCACCTAACTCGTCCCGCACCTTTTGGCGTAGACCCATGAATGAGGTGTCAAATCGTGCGGCTCATTGAGGAGAGGTGTGCTATGACTTTTATAAGCGATCGGGGGTACGGTGTTTGCCCCAGGGGCAAAAAATTGGGCAAAAAATCCCATTGACTTAACATTGCGCCGAACTTTGACGAGTCATAGCTCAAAGCGAGGATTTCGCAGAGACATGTGATTTACCACATTTGAAGAGGCTGACAGGCTCTGTGAGAACATACCTCACAATGGGGTAAAAGTTGCACCCCTAGGGGGCAGGAGCTGCCCAAAGTTGCCCCAATGTAAGTCAATGGAATTTTTTTCAAAATTTTTTGGTCGAAAACCCACAAATGAGGCGTCAAATCGTGCGGATTATTTGGGAATGGTGTCCTATGACTTTTATAATCGATCGGGGGTACGGTGATTGCCCCAGGGGCAAAAAATTGGGCAAACAATCCCATTGACTTAACATTGCGCCGAACTTTGACGAGTCATAGCTCAGATCGAGGATTTCACAGAGACGTGTGATTAACCACATTTGAAGAGGCTGACAGGCTCTGTGAGAACATACCTCACAATGGGGTAAAAGTTGCACCCCTGGGGGGCATGAGCTGCCCAAAGTTGCCCCAATGTTAAGTCTATGGTAGATTTTGTATTGAACATAACTCTGGATCACAGTGTCTTAGAGACAAGGGGGCGGGCTCATTTTACTCAGATGACCAATCAGTCTCTCAGGATCATTGTGAAGCTATCAAGCCACGCCCTAGCAACCATTTAGAGCACCTTAGCAACAACTCCCATAGACTTCCATTGAAAGAGATCAAAGGGATATCTCCGGACTGAATTATCATAGAAACACGAGGGTGGTCTCGTTTGACTTGGGGCAGTAAAACAGCCAATCATGAATCCCCTCAACACTTCCTAGCCCCTCCCTAGCAACCATTTTCGAGCACCTTAGCAACCAAAATCCAAAGAGAGATATCTTCCATTCTGAATGTCACAGAGGCATGGGAGTTGGTTTGTATCATTCATACTGACAAGCAGCCATTGGATATTCATCATTGGCAGCTGCCAAGCCACTCCCTAGCAACAATTTGGAGCACCCTAGCAACCACATTTATTGATTTCAATTGAAGTAAGATATCTTCAGATCAGAATGTCCTAGAGACATGATAGTTGCTTTGTTTTAATTGGGTGAGTAATCAGTCTTCATCTTTCATCATGTGAACTACTTAGCCACGCCCTAGCAACCATTTAAAGCACCCTAGCAACAAAACACCATTGACATCCATTCAATATCACTAAGATGTGTATCTTAGGATCAGAATGTCGTAGAGACTTCCGGGTTGACTTATTTCACTCAGGATGGAAAGTAGACTTGATAAATATCACCCTGGTAACTGCCTAGCAACCAAATGGGGTTACCCTAGCAACCAATAAACAAATCACATATCTCTGCACAAGAAAATCACAGAGACTTCCGGGTTGACTTATTTCACTCAGGATGGCACGGAGCATTGTTTGCTGTCACCTTGGTAACTGCCTAGCAACCAGATGGGGTTACCCTAGCAACCAAGAAATAAATCACATATCTCTGCACAAGAAAATCACAGAGACTTCCGGGTTGACTTATTTCACTCAGGATGGCAAGGAGCATTGTTGCCTGTCACCTTGGTAACTGCCTAGCAACCAGATGGGGTTACCCTAGCAACCAAGAAACAAATCACACATCTCTGCACAAGAAAATCACAGAGACTACCGGGTTGACTTATTTCACTCAGGATGGCAAGGAGCATTGTTGGCTGTCACCTTGGTAACTGCCTAGCAACCAGATGGGGTTACCCTAGCAACCAATTAACAAATCACGTATCTCTGAACCAGAAAATCGTAGAGATTCCAGGTTGACTTATTTCAGTCAGGATGGCAAGGAGCATTCTTGGCTGTCACCTTGGTAACTGCCTAGCAACCAGATGGGGTTACCCTAGCAACCAAGAAACAAATCACATATCTCTGTACTAGAAAATCACAGAGACTTCCGGGTTGACTTATTTCAGTCAGGATGGCAAGGAGCATTGTTGCCTGTCACCTTGGTAACTGCCTAGTAACCAGATGGGGTTACCCTAGCAACCAATAAACAAATCACATATCGCTGCACAAGAAAATCACAGAGACTTCCGGGTTGACTTATTTCACTCAGGAGAGCAAGGAGCATTGTTGGCTGTCACCTTGGTAACTGCCTAGCAACCAGATGGGGTTACCCTAGCAACCAAGAAACAAATCACATATCTCTGTACTACAAAATCGTAGAGACTTCCGGATTGACTTATTTTACTCAGGATGGTAAGTAGCATTGGTGGCTGTCACCTTAGTAACTGCATATCAACCAGATGGGTTTCCCTAGCAACCATGGAACAACACCAATATCTCTGCACCAGAACATCCTACTGTCATGGGGGTGGCCTCTTTCAACTTTGGGCAGTAGGTGGGACATTGTGGTAAGAAATTTTGCCACGGCAAGCACCACTCACATTTTCTTCAGGAAATGTACATTCTAGTTTTTCTTCTTCTTCTTCTTCTTCTTCTTCTTCTTCCGTACAAAACTTCGGCACCTAACTCGTCCCGCACCTTTTGGCGTAGACCCATGAATGAGGTGTCAAATCGTGCGGCTCATTGAGGAGAGGTGTGCTATGACTTTTATAAGCGATCGGGGGTACGGTGTTTGCCCCAGGGGCAAAAAATTGGGCAAAAAATCCCATTGACTTAACATTGCGCCGAACTTTGATGAGTCATAGCTCAAAGCGAGGATTTCGCAGAGACATGTGATTTACCACATTTGAAGAGGCTGACAGGCTCTGTGAGAACATACCTCACAATGGGGTAAAAGTTGCACCCCTGGGGGGCAGGAGCTGCCCAAATTTGCCCCAATGTAAGTCAATGGAATTTTTTTCAAAATTTTTTGGTCGAAAACCCACAAATGAGGCGTCAAATCGTGCGGATTATTTGGGAATGGTGTCCTATGACTTTTATAATCGATCGGGGGTATGGTGATTGCCCCAGGGGCAAAAAATTGGGCAAAAAATCCCATTGACTTAACATTGCGCCGAACTTTGACGAGTCATAGCTCAGATCGAGGATTTCACAGAGACGTGTGATTAACCAGATTTGAAGAGGCTGACAGGCTCTGTGAGAACATACCTCACAATGGGGTAAAAGTTGCACCCCTGGGGGGCATGAGCTGCCCAAAGTTGCCCCAATGTTAAGTCTATGGTAGATTTTGTATTGAACATAACTCTGGATCACAGTGTCTTAGAGACAAGGGGGCGGGCTCATTTTACTCAGATGACCAGTCAGTCTCTCAGGATCATTGTGAAGCTATCAAGCCACGCCCTAGCAACCATTTAGAGCACCTTAGCAACAACTCCCATAGACTTCCATTGAAAGAGATCAAAGGGATATCTCCGGACTGAATTATCATAGAAACACGAGGGTGGTCTCGTTTGACTTGGGGCAGTAAAACAGCCAATCATGAATCCCCTCAACACTTCCTAGCCCCTCCCTAGCAACCATTTTCGAGCACCTTAGCAACCAAAATCCAAAGAGAGATATCTTCCATTCTGAATGTCACAGAGGCATGGGAGTTGGTTTGTATCATTCATACTGACAAGCAGCCATGGGATATTCATCATTGGCAGCTGCCAAGCCACTCCCTAGCAACAATTTGGAGCACCCTAGCAACCACATTTATTGATTTCAATTGAAGTAAGGTATCTTCAGATCAGAATGTCCTAGAGACATGATAGTTGCTTTGTTTTAATTGGGTGAGTAATCAGTCTTCATCTTTCATCATGTGAACTACTTAGCCACGCCCTAGCAACCATTTAAAGCACCCTAGCAACAAAACACCATTGACATCCATTCAATATCACTAAGATGTGTATCTTAGGATCAGAATGTCGTAGAGACTTCCGGGTTGACTTATTTCACTCAGGATGGAAAGTAGACTTGATAAATATCACCCTGGTAACTGCCTAGCAACCAAATGGGGTTACCCTAGCAACCAATAAACAAATCACATATCTCTGCACAAGAAAATCACAGAGACTTCCGGGTTGACTTATTTCACTCAGGATGGCACGGAGCATTGTTTGCTGTCACCTTGGTAACTGCCTAGCAACCAGATGGGGTTACCCTAGCAACCAAGAAATAAATCACATATCTCTGCACAAGAAAATCACAGAGACTTCCGGGTTGACTTATTTCACTCAGGATGGCAAGGAGCATTGTTGCCTGTCACCTTGGTAACTGCCTAGCAACCAGATGGGGTTACCCTAGCAACCAAGAAACAAATCACACATCTCTGCACAAGAAAATCACAGAGACTACCGGGTTGACTTATTTCACTCAGGATGGCAAGGAGCATTGTTGGCTGTCACCTTGGTAACTGCCTAGCAACCAGATGGGGTTACCCTAGCAACCAATTAACAAATCACGTATCTCTGAACCAGAAAATCGTAGAGATTCCAGGTTGACTTATTTCAGTCAGGATGGCAAGGAGCATTCTTGGCTGTCACCTTGGTAACTGCCTAGCAACCAGATGGGGTTACCCTAGCAACCAAGAAACAAATCACATATCTCTGTACTAGAAAATCACAGAGACTTCCGGGTTGACTTATTTCAGTCAGGATGGCAAGGAGCATTGTTGCCTGTCACCTTGGTAACTGCCTAGTAACCAGATGGGGTTACCCTAGCAACCAATAAACAAATCACATATCGCTGCACAAGAAAATCACAGAGACTTCCGGGTTGACTTATTTCACTCAGGAGAGCAAGGAGCATTGTTGGCTGTCACCTTGGTAACTGCCTAGCAACCAGATGGGGTTACCCTAGCAACCAAGAAACAAATCACATATCTCTGTACTACAAAATCGTAGAGACTTCCGGATTGACTTATTTTACTCAGGATGGTAAGTAGCATTGGTGGCTGTCACCTTAGTAACTGCATATCAACCAGATGGGTTTCCCTAGCAACCATGGAACAACACCAATATCTCTGCACCAGAACATCCTACTGTCATGGGGGTGGCCTCTTTCAACTTTGGGCAGTAGGTGGGACATTGTGGTAAGAAATTTTGCCACGGCAAGCACCACTCACATTTTCTTCAGGAAATGTACATTCTAGTTTTTATTTACTATCCTGTATGCATTGGAGCGTCAAGGTGGGTGGTCAACGGTAAATATTGACATTCTATCATCTCACAGGCGTAAGTTAATGATATCCCTATAGGCGTGAGAGTCAAAGCATCATTGTATCAACGAGAAAAGTGCTGAGAGGCCAGAAGTATACCAATATCAAATATACCCATGCTGCATTAAGAGTTTTTAACTAATCATATCAATATTGTAATTTAACAGGTTCGTTTCATCACACGCAGTCACCTGCTAAAAATAAAACTAATACATTCAATAATATTATAATTAAACAGCTACAACCCATATGTTATTTTAATTATGTAAGTGGTTAAACAGTTATTAGGTAGCCTAAGTTATACTCTTAACGGCATTTATTTCATCCATGTGTGTGTTTCTTCAAACGCATTCGTCAACTAAAAATAAATAAAAACAGAAACTTTCACGAATATTTACGATCAGATAAAGCTGTTAAGGATGTGTGTGTGTGTGTGTGTGTGTGCGTCAAGAGCCCTTGTGTAAGATTTCATTCACAGGAGTTAACGTGTGTGCGTGCATGTGTGTGTGTGTGTAAACAGAGTGTCTTGAGGGTTTTATTTTTTATTTACTATCCTGTATGCATTGGAGCGTCAAGGTGGGTGGTCAACGGTAAATATTGACATTCTATCATCTCACAGGAGGTATAGGCGTTTTCGGACAATGGATGTATATTCAACCAAGTGTCCGAAAGGTGTAAGATAAAGGTGTTATTTCGCATCAGTATTTTCTTCACGCTCATTCGTTAACTAAAAATAAACAAAAAGAGAGCCTATCCCCATAGTAGCGCCGCCCCAGTTTTCCTGCTGTGTTTGCAGTCATGTAAGATAAGTCATTCTGGGGTTTGTGTACGAAGCGAGAGCATCTGTGTAACACATAGCATTATTCTTTAAAATGGCTTTTATTTCCAGAAGTATGTGGTGCATGTACGATGATTTTAAATATTTGTACTTTACAGGTAAACTTGCATTTTGGTAAATTGATGTTTAAACATTTTTCTACGTAATTCAGGACCGATAGATGAACATGAAATTTGAACACCATCGATCAACTGTGTAAGTCACGTAAAGATTTTTAATGTAATTATTTATATATATTAGACGTGTTTAAATATTATGTGACTATATTCTTTTATTTTCAGCGACTGAACCGTTAATTAATAATCCAACGGGTGAGAACAATACAGGAATCCGATCGGCGCTGCAAGGTATACACAATTTTGAGTTAGCTTGATCATGCAATATTGATTATAAATAAAAAAAAATGTATTTTCTGGTTGCAGATATTTCAAACTTTGACGCGGCTACGCTTGTCACACAATCCGGATTCACCACTGCTGAACCAAAGGCCCAACGGTCGCTCCGTACACCATACAGCAAGAATAATATCCCGAGGAATCAACGTAAACCCCGCTTACATATTGCATCTCCAGCTGGAAATGGTACAAGAGGGGATTTTGGTAAAAAACAGACTTCGGTGTTAAACGAGTCAGTTGGTGAGTGGGGTTTCACGCTAACATTATTTAAAATAAATAAATGACAAATCCTCGCTAACACACATATTCTGTACACATTTTTATATAGATCTGTACACTACCAGTTTGCAGACTGAGGACCCCGCATTGATATTCGATGATACATTTTTCATGAGACGCTGGGAGGCCGGTAGTTTCAGCAACGAATTTGTTCCAGACAACACGGATAACGCAGTCTCATCCCCCGTGATACCGGCGGTGCCGGATGAATCACTGTTGGTTAACGCTACAGGGGATTTGCTTTCGGCGAATAACACAATCTTGGATGGTACGGACGGCGATACGACCCGTCAGGAGTTTGTGGAAGAGTCGGCGGTGATTGCTGGAGAATCTATCCGCTCAAATCAGCAGAACTTTCATCATGATTTGTTGATTGAACTGTGTGAACGGATTCGAAGGGGTGATGAGAGATTGGATATCATTTCAGATAAAGTGAATATCATTTCAGATAATGTCAAACGCCTTTGTGACTGTTTTCATATGGTTATGACGAACTCAGAAGAGCAAGGAACTCTTACAAGGATTACGCTTGATCGTGTTGGAGCAAATCGTGAGATATTAAATAAATGTGATCGTGTTCTTCAGAATTCCTACAGAGAAAACCAACTAATGGTAACTGCATTATCCAATATTAATAACGCTGTCAATGCTGGTAGATGATAACTGATTTATGTTAAAATGTGTTGTTTTGGGTTATCTAGTTGATTTGTGATTGTTTTTCATAAAGTGTTTTGTGTAGTTGATGTATAATCAGTGGAGAATAAATCTAAATTGAAAAAGATTTTCAAATATGGCTAGTGAAAAAAAAAGATTACGTTCAAACGATGATTTGCAAGATTGTCAA
Organism: Moxostoma hubbsi; assembly: GCA_032164185.1. NCBI lineage: Eukaryota > Metazoa > Chordata > Actinopteri > Cypriniformes > Catostomidae > Moxostoma > Moxostoma hubbsi. The sequence continues at coordinate 8,727,706 of JAVLUX010000002.1, read as the reverse complement.
CCAGACTTTGAACAAAACCCTTCAGCAAGAACTAGATATGATCATTTGTCAAATATTGAACGGTTACAAAATATTATAGATGATCAGTTGGAATGTTTAGGACCTGCCTATTTGGATTTAAATGGTAGATTAGAGGCTATTATTCAAACACAGAGAGAGCATATAAATGCTTCTAATAACAACACAGACTGTGAAAGGTTAAATATTTCGTTAGAGCCATCATCACACAGCTCCGCAAGGGATGGACTAAACGATACAGAGACGCAAACATCAGAACCGCCATACTCTAATTTATGCAAAATATTAGAAGATATGATTAAAAATCATGAAGAAATGGCCTCAACCCCTAGTCTGTGTGAAAGATTAGAAGCGCTGATAAAAATGCAAGAGGCTGGTAATAACGGGGTTGATAATGAGGCTGCTAATAATGAGGATAATTTGTTTGTAGATGCAGTACAGATTGGTGGTGTAAGCAATATTTCATCAGACACGAATGCCCCCCATGTGAGTTTAAGTCAGAACGATATTGATGAATTGGCTAGAAACGGTGGAGTTTTAAACGAATTCACGATTGTGTCAAGACCGCGTTTCAATGGTTTAGAGATACACAGAACTCTAAATTTAAGGGAAATAACATCTACAGACCTTGCTGCATACAGTACATCTGTGCATAATGCATTGTCTAAGATGGTGTCATTCTCCAGACAGATGGCAAATGAATCTGGTATTATTAATATATCTCTTAGAGGGCCCAGTCTGAAATCTGATGTAAATTGTGTATTATCACCTAGTAACGGCTACGATGAAAACATTTTTGTTGAACAATTTGAAAAAATCATGCAGAGCAATACGAAAGTGATGGCTGACGACAGTTTGCAGTTACATGCGTCCATAGCCAGAAGTAAGAACGGTGGCGCTCGTCGAAAAGCTGGTTGATATAACACATGATGAAGTAGTTAGAAGAAAACGAATGCATTTATTTTCCCCCGCCAATACCAAGGTAAATCCAAGGTAATCCAAGGTTTTTCCAAGGTAAATCCAGCAGAACCATCAGCTTGAATACAAATTATTTAATATTGTTTAAGAATCCTCGTGATAACAATCAGATTAATGTGTTGGGAAAACAAATGTACCCCGGAAATACAAAATATTTTATGGAATGCTATCAAGATGCTACCAACCAGCCTTTTGGATACCTCATGATAGACTATAAAGCAAAAACCCCTGAACATTTTCGTCTCAGAACGGGGTTACTTTCAACCCAACCAGTAGTTTACATTCAAAAAAGAAAGCAGTGATTTTGGTGAAATGTCTACTAGATTGTCTAGAAACCTCCCCCTGTTAAAAATGCTATTTAAAGCGACCCCGATGCAAAGACGTCTTATTATGCAATCAGCATCTGACGATCTCATTTTAACATTGTGTGAGGTAGCTCTTAATGTGCTCTATGGCACAATACCTCTAACGACGCAGCAGCATCGCCGGTTGAAGAGAAAAAGGACTGAGATTAAATACATAGCCAGTAAAAAGATTGGTGTGTCCAGAAAAAAACGCATGATCAACCAGAACGGAGGATTTTTTCTTCCGCTCCTGAGCATAGCAATCCCCTTTATAACCAGTCTGATAACGTCTAAACAAGGTTGAAGATGGAGTACGCTGAGAAGCTGTTTTTAGTCCCTCAAAATCAAATAGATAAACTAAAGATGTCCAATACCCGAGAATCTATTCAACAAACAGTGGAAGACGATCTGGATCTTGCTATAAGAAATATTTTGAATAAAGACAATTTGGCTGCTCATGAGAAGGCCAAACTTTACACCTCAGTTTTACAAAGATTTTTGACAGTAGTTAAACAAGGGGATCGAGCCAGCAACACATTAACGCTTGCATTTCCACCCCCCGATGCGTCTCACAAAGAGTCCTTTGGACCCCCTGTTGAAGATGGTGGGGGCGATGATATTGTCGATGAAGTGTTGAAAAATGTACCATTGAAAAGTGTGAAAAATGCAAGATACATCATGGATAAAATGTCTAAAGCCAAAGAAGTTTCATCTTGGAATGATTCGGGAGAGTTTGTATTTAAAGGCGTCACTATACAGGGATCACACGTGTTGGATCTTGTGAAGAGTTTAACGTCCCCACATAAAATTAGGAATGACCGTAGGCCTCATGGATGGACTGAGTTTTTGCAGGCAATTGCTGTTTTAAACATACCCTATTCAACAGTCCCAAACCACGCGGTTAGACATGTAATAAGTTCATTTAAAACCAACCCGTCTACATCGTCCTCTATGGCACAAAGAATGTATTTAAGTACACCTTCTTCTAAGGGGTCGGAGGCGTTTAAATCGCCATCTCATGAACAAAACCAGTGGTTGTCATTTTGATGTTGTATAATATATTGGTCATATTTTTTGTACAAATTAATCATGTGATATTCAATAAAGCAGTGACATTGATACATTTTGACATTGTGCTCTTTTTATTTATTAGAAACAGTCGTTTTACAAATCATGTATTTAACATAAACGTTTCACCCATTTGAACACATTGAATACACTTAAATATAGTACTATTACAATGAGTTATCCTTAGTTTTTTCACAAAATGCGTTACAAGAACATCGTTATTAATTAAATCGTCGCTATAAAGCATCATAACATCATCATAATCACGACCTCGAATCATATGATATAGGAAGAAAACACAATGATGACCGCATGTGACAGACATAAAAGGCTGAACTTGTTTAGCCGAATACTGAATGCGTGTTGAATTCCTTTTTAGAAATTCAATGATTGATACAGGAAAACGAATAAAATCAGGACTATTACCGAAACTGTCAAAGAAAAATGCTGAGCCAAACTTATTTATGTAAATAGCCACCCAGTGTTCCCCGGGGAGGTGCGAAGGATGTGTGTTGATTATGACGGCTGTGGGTAGTGTTCTTATCGGATCCTTTGGTAAATAATCACATGGTAGTACACCAAGAAAATGCGTGTTTTGTGTGATTCTCTCCATAGCTACGGTAAGTTGTATGGTGTTCATGTTTTTAATTAATAGTAGTCAACAAGCACCTGTCTTCGGTTAGAAACTTCAATGATGTTGTCAAAAACAGCATAAACAATTAGATTAATGGTTCTTGGAAGCGGTTGTCTGAACCGTACTTCTAGTCTGATATTCCCAGACTTAACAAGCGAGATGTGTTGGCCACACTCTTCATCTGGTGTGAGGTTAAAACCATAAAGTGTATAACCCTGCAGAAAATCTTCTCTGTCGATTACCAATGCTTGGTTTTTTAGATGTCTTCCAGACGAAAGCGCGAGCTGGTAAAACTCTCGTACGGCTGTGCCTGATCCAAAGTTGGGTTGTAATGGTTTGGCGGGGTGTTGCTGTCCATCCACATAAACAGCTAGAAACTCCAGATCGTAATGTTTAAATGCAAAAGGGTTTTTATCGTATGCCCCTGTAAAAGCATCATTATCGACCATGCCCAATATGATAGATTTGGGGAGTGTTCCTAAGAATAGGTTTTCCTGGTTTGATACACGGCTTCCAGCTGGTATGGAAAATTTTTTCAGACAAACTCTATCAATTGGATATTTAGCGGTTGTTGAGAGAAGTGCTTGAGCGTGTCCCAGTCTCACTCCTGGTGAAACTGATACTTTTTTAACAAACAGAGACGCTGATAAAATATTTAGTTTGTATGCTATAGCCTCACTCCTCATTAGACAAAATTCATCTTTGCCTCTTGTCAACCGGATTTTAATGTCCACCCCGTTAAGCATGAGTTTTTCTTGAAAGAAAATATCGCTGTGTATGGGTGATAAAAGTTCGACTACGGCACTTTCGTTGCTAAAGGCAGCCCTCTTTGTCAGACCAATGTTAGCCCCTGCTGGGTCGCCTACATCCATATGTCCTGCAGAGTCTTTGTAAAATAATCCTGCTGAGAATACGCTTTCCAGGGTATCTTTACCGTAGTTTAAAAGGCATTCTATAATACATCGATAAGGGTATGTGTTTGTACTCTGTGAAATTAACCTATCACCAAGTGATACATCAACCTGTGAAAAAATAGTGTTTCCTGGATAATTGATCAGTCCAACAGGGGTCCCATCTCTGATATCTGTACCGTCCGGATTTGTGATTTTAACACGCATGTAAAGCAGTGTATTATTTAAATCTACATAATCTTCACCATTCCCTGCTATGAAAAATTCCAAGGGGGTGGTGTTCGATATTGCAGATAGAGGAGGTATTTCAACGTATGTGTTTTTTTCAATAGCCGTCTGAGTCATCGGTACCGTAAACAGATCCAGTTCTGATTTAATACATTCTTCGGACATGGTATGTAGCAGAGCCATGGTTTAGAATATCGTTTTAACAGAGCTCTTCACCGATCCAGATGAGCCGCGCTTCACAGCTCTCTTTCGTCTTTGTTGTCTAACTGCAGATATCTTAGGTTGTTTCCTGGTTTTATTTACCGCTTGACCACTCCTCCTCACCTTCCTCACTCCTGGTGGTTTAGACCTTCGTTTTCGTGACATAACCATTAACCCCGACCCATCTTGGGCTTTATTGTTATTAAAGGTATGTGACATGGCATTGGTGACAACGTCGCTGACTATGTTTTTAGCAGCATTTTTAAGATGTGGTTTGGCAATGCTGAAACCTCTTTTTAACAACGGAAGAGCCATTCTAAACAACCCCCTGAAAAGTCCTCCGAGACCTGCCCCATACATAACCCCTCCACCCGCATACCCCGGCAGGCCACCGCCTGCTTGATTTTTATAATAGTTTACATAATGAGCAGGATCCATTTGGTACGGGTTATAATACACCATTTTAAAGGATCGGTTGTTTCACAGGTCTGAAGTGTAGTTTAACGACAACTTTACCGTAAGCAAATGGCACCCCCCTGTTTCTGTCATCTTTGAGTTCAATACAAATCTCTCCAATAGAATTTTTATTCACTGACACGTAGTGCGTTCTGTCATATGTCACACTGATCATTTCACGACCCGACCCGGTTATATGTACGCATCTCAAAAGCGGAACGTGTGCATCCCCCACAGTTTGATATTCGATAACATCTGTGTACACGTATATGCTGTAAAATCCTCCGTTCATGTCGGTTTGATGTGGTGCATACACTGTTGTAAAAGTGGTTTCACTATGATCGTTTACAGCTTCCCATGGTTTCTCCGGTATTACACCCAAAATAATGGCTAGTTTACCGTAGAATGTTAAGGCTACTCCTAGTGGCGCTGTCATGTAAACTTTGTTTTTCACAAGGTCGTAACCGAAACGTACATGACTAGGTAGAGAAACATTTAGCTCCCTAATTACAGATGCTATTTTGTCATAATATCCGGTTTTCAGATTTATGGTCACAAAATTTTTGTTGTCGACAACATCTCTCAAGATGATTTTCGCATCATCATCATCAATAGTGTACCACGATCTAGGGTATTCAATTTCGGCCAGACCCACCTCCCAATTACCTTTTAAGTTTATAGTTCTGGCTAATCTTGTTCTGTAATTCGAAATTTGGTTTTCGGGGTAAAGAGCTAATGAAGCATTGCATGGCAATGTGACATAAAACCCTGCATCATCCATGACCGTTCACTGTAGAAATGAACTCAGATGTCAATTGTATTTTCTTTATATGCTTAAAGAGCTCTGTAGATCTACAACATCTTTTTCATTGACCCAACTGTCAAACTTCGGAGGCCATCCCACCCACCGTACGAGAACCATGTTTTTTTTACCACACTTCTTCTTGTCTAATATTTTTTCTACTTTAAAAGCATTGTCCTTGTCCATAATAATTTTTTGTAGCTCCTCTTCATAAAATGAGCCGTCGATAACCTCCCCGTCATAATCAGATAGCTTGTAGACTGGTGGTTGACGTGGCATACATTCGGTTATAGTGAAAAATTCATCCGTGTAGTTTTGTTCATACCCCTTGGTAAAAGGGCCCCTCATCTTTGATATTCTAACCACGTCGCCGATTTTGTATTTAAATATAGGCTTCTTCTTACACACATTACCATACAAATTGCCATAGACGATCGGTTCATTTTCTTTGTTGACATCTACAGGGCGCATTTTAATACTTCTGTGATAGCTACTGTTGTATCCTTGAATAAAGTCTTGTAAAACGTTGATGTAGCGTTTAGAGTTTATAGCCGTTAAATATCGCCACATCCGTCCTTTTAATGTTCTATTAAAGCGTTCAATAACGCTTGCCTTCAATTCACTCCCTGTGCTGAAATGGTAAATGTTGTGCTTTTTAGTTAGTTGTTGGAAATGCTTGTTAAAAAACTCCTTCCCCTTGTCAGTCTGAATTTTCTGAGGGACTCTACCCTCTTGTAGTATTGAATTAAACGCATTGGCCACAGCCAATCCAGTCTTGTTCTTTATACAACGCACCCATGCATATTTGCTAAAGACATCTATACATGTAAGCAGAAATTTAGTATTGTCATTTTCCATAGAATATATTGACATATCTACCAGATCCATTTGAAACTGTGTGTCAATACCATAAACAAGGACTCTATTCCTTTTAAAATTGTGACGTAGTGGTTTGTGGAGTGTATAAGCATCTTGACTGGCTAACCAGTCTGAAACATCTTTACCACTTAGCAAATCACCACTTTCCTCTAATACACCGCGTTTTAATCTATTTACACCCCCTAAAGAGCCGGGGTTAGATGGTGTGTAGTACACCTTATGCAGTTGTTCGGTCATGTTACCAGCTCAGACAAGTGTAAATAATGAGACAGTGATTCTATAAAACACCCCTTTTATTTTAAATCAGGGTAATCACACAGTACAAAGCATACTTATACATTTAAAATAGAAAGACCAACATCATGCATTGTCGAGATATTGTAGGAAATTAACACATGTATCAGAATTTTTATCAATCAGGTGATTTACCAGAATATTAACATTTTCAAAGACATGTCTAGAACTCTGATCGTTTCTTGACAATAATATCACACACATATCAGTTACATATGTACATAAACATATTATATTGCCAATTTTACAATCATTATTGCATTCAAACAATGAATTTACGATGTTTTTAAGAAACACACAGGATGAATCATTCTGGCAGACACAGCGTTGTATCATTTCAGTCCATTCGTTTGATATACCTCTGACTATATCCATGTGCTTCTTTAGACAAATCACCCGTTTGTTAATATAGGGGTCATTTACAAGCTTGTTTTGTCCAGAACTATTATCATTAATGATCTTACACAGCATGTTGACAATTTCACAATGAAGACGACGTCTCAGAATAAATTTAAGCAGTCCAGTAACACTGTAGCAGATCCCCATGTTAGCGTCAAAATAAGGAGCCAGTCGGACTGTCTTTCCACCAGTCCACTGTGTCATAGACAGCCTGTTCACCGCTATCATTCACCAGCTTCTCACGGATTTCACGCAGTCTCTGTAGAATGTGTGGCTCCTCTCTTAGTTCACACAACACGGTTTCGATAATTCCATGGATTCTCTGAGGAGTCAGCGTCAATCCAAATGATTTCAAAGCAGTGCCGATGACTTGTTTTAACATCGGTTTAAACACTTTACTACAAATTTCTTCAAAATGTATGAAAAAGAAATACTTGTCAGGATCATACAAACACGTGTGCTGTATGATCTGTGTACCCCTGACTGGGGTGATCCACTTCACAACCGTAGCACAACTCTTTTAACTTCAAGCCGAGGAGATGCTCCAGAATGACCACTATGACTGCTTTTATAAAATTGACGCTCTTTACATCAACAACGCCATCGGTATCATCATCCCCCTTCAGAGACGATGCATCTGGAAGCGTGTGTCCTGGTCCGCGAGATGAAATGAACGTTAGATTGTGATAGCCAAGATCCATGCAAAACTTGTCGAGCCAATGGCCGATGATAGGATCACCTCCAGGGGGGTTACACCTTGCTGAAGTAGATGCGTCATCGGATGATGCGAAGGCCCCAGCAGATTCTGTAGTATCGTGTTGAGACATGATGATTCGCTCTTTTGGTTTGAAATGAGAATGGGGACCACCCGCTTTTAAGGTCTATAGAATGTGGGCGGTGTTACAAGGGCGGCGTCCTGCGAACTTCCCCACACTTTTCGGGGTCAAACAGTCTGACCTTAATTATATTGTATTGGTCATATGCATCATTCCATTTAAACAGTTTGTCTATCTTTGAAAAAACATCATTCAGGATAGGCAAATCTTTCCACTGAAACAAAAACTTCATGTGATCTGTCTCTGTGGAAGGACACACTCCATCATTGATACCCCGCTTATTCTCACTGGTAAGTATGTATCCATGGTCATCCAGCCTCTTGATAGTATGGTCACCAACATCCTCTGAGATGAATAAAGGTGCATCTCCAGAATCATTCAGATCCCTCCAAACACGATTGTAAAACACATCCCAATCCTTTTCCGTGAAATACATTGCATCGCCCCTGTTGAATAACTTAACAGAATGAGATGTTCTGTCAAAGTCGTACACGCACAAACGACCATCGTCTAGATGAAATTCATATTTCAGAGTTCCTAAAGGATCATGGAGATCCCTGGTTATGCATGGTCCATATCTTTTCCTCGGAGCCCAATCTAGCTTAGCATTTGTTTCTACATCATTTACCAACGGGGTTTTAGGACTTCTGGGGGATGCCATTGCTCAAGCGGGAAATCACAAAATGCTCACAGAATACGAATAATTTGTCTACTCTTTTAAATACACAGATGGGTCGGGTACAGCGCTGGGAGGGCATCAAAACAGCTGACCAACCAATTCATACCACAGCCTGTACAACTGCCGGAGGGGTGAGGAGGGGTGAGGCGGGGTGGGGAGGGGAGGGGTGGGGTGAGGTGGGGGGGAAAGGTCAAAGGGGGACCACCAAACAGGTCATCAATCATAGACCATCAATCATTTTTGGCACAAAGTATGAGGGGTGGTGTGGGGATGGGGAGGGGGGAAAGGTCAAAGGTTAGCAATTAAGTCATCAATCACACCTGTCAATCATTTTGTCACAAAGTATGTTATATTTACTACTTATACATCTCGAAACGTCCTCTCACTTTCAACTGCTTTTATTTTCAGCAAGCTTAATGTGTAAATATTTGTATGAACATAAAAAGATTCAACAACTAAAACATAAACTGAACAAGTTGCACAGACATGTGACTAACAGAAATGGAATAATGTGTCCCTGAACAAAAGTTCTTGCTGTGAGACGTTCCCCCAATCTTACACCAAGGCACGTGCAAGTTTCTGGACATTTCTGGGGGGAATGGCCCTAGCCCACACCCTCTGATCCAACAGGTCCCAGATGTGCTCAATGGGATTGAGATCCTGGCTCTTCGCAGAACACTGACATTCCTGTCTTGCAGGAATCACGCACAGAACAAGCAGTATGGTTGGTGGCATTGTCATGCTGGAGGGTGATATCACGCCATTGTTTTTAATGTGATTACATCATTTATAATGATTCCTGGGATTGTAGTTTGTGCCCCTTATGAAAGTCGTACACAGTCTTGTACCTTTGCCTTTCTGTCAGATTTTTAAATACTTCTTTGCATCAAATCAATGTTTTAATGTGACTCACCTCAGAGGTGATTGGTTTGGACTCTGTACGTAGAGTCCGTGTATGATGTAGAACTCTTTTATGATGGATTTGATTTTGACGCAAAAAAAAAAAAATATTTAAGAACTTTCTATGTATCAACACTTCATGAGAAAGTGGAGTCCAAGAGGTCTCTCGTGTGACTATACGTGTTGCCATGGATACAGATGTAAACTCACATTCTCCACTAAGTTGAGACATCCAGGAGAAGCACACAAATGCACCACTGGGAGTAAAGAAACCGATAAATATACGTAGATCTGTACCAAAACCAACTAAGCTACTGTACAGTGTTCCTCCTCACTTGTAAACAGCACTGCTGTTCCGGCTGTCACGCGTGCCCCAGTTCTCACTTTCAAATACCAATGCGATTACATCACACACCCATAGCACTACTGACTGGAAGCATGATTTGGAGTTAAAAAATACTTAAATATTTATCTTTTTCGCACAAAATGCGATCATGACACTTAAGAAGATATTAATTTAACAGCTGTGTCATATGTATGACATTTATACTGACTGCCTGTGATTTGATGGGCTTCAAAAGAGTAATCTCCATTCACTTACATTTTAAGGACCTACAGAGCCAAGATATTTTCTTCAAATGTGTTCATCAGAAAAAGTCATGCACACCTAAGATATCATGAGGCAGAGCAAATAAATTAGAGAATTTTCATTTTTGGGTGAACTATCCCTTTATGAACAAATTGACCCTCTTCACGAAATTCAACTGCTTGTTTTCTCAGGACACGTCTTTGAGGCATGTTAATCCCAATTGTAAAAGTGATCTGGCTCAACTGAACATTTATCATAGGATCACATTTCAATACTAGGTGTAAACAGGGCCACTATAGACCTTTGATCATGCAAATTGTCTTATTATTCTTATCTTAATTTAGGGTTAAAAGCTTTAGACTAGAGGCGGAAAAAAAAAGTAAATTGTTTAATAAATGTAGCCCTCCCGCCGGGTAGAATATTGTGGCTCACAAGGTAGGAGTCTGTCTAGGGGATCTTAAATTTACCCCCTACTCCCTTCAGTTACAGTTTCAACACATAACCCAGATCTCAGATCTTCACCCGATAGTGTCAGATTTATGTTTTTTTTTGTTTGTTTGTTTATAAGGATACACTTCTTTGTTTACCTTTAAATTTGAAAATATAAATCCCTCAAAGAAAAAAAAACAAATCAACAAAACAGTTCTTCCCACAGGAAATCATAAAAAATTATGACAGGTCAATAAACATGTATTTTTTGTTTTTTTTCTTCCCGTCTTTGAATAACCAAATAATTAAATTCACAAAGTCACAGCTCAACAACAATGAAACATAAGAATCACCATCAGGCCCGGACTGGCCATCGGGCGCACCGGGACAATTCCCTGTGGCCTGGCGACTAATTTGGCCTGCTGCCAGCCAGTGTTTTTTTTTTAATTATTTTTTTATATTACTACCTTTACCAGTGATCATTTTCTTATTTGTCATTCAATAAAATTATTATTAATAATAATAATAAATAAATAAAATCATGAATCTGTTAGTCTTGACTGGCAAGGCTACGATTCGACTTTACGCCTCAGCCAAACAGTTAAACCGAAAGAGCAACACCCGATGATGGAGAGAAAACGGCCAGGTGGAGCAGAGAGGGAAAGGACCAAAAAAAAAAAAAAAAAAAAAAAGAAAGAAAGAAAGCACTCCAAGAAGAAGCAGCAAAATGTTGCAAAATTACTGTTCTGTTCAGGGCTTCAAGTCCAGGTCAGTTTCATCTGTAAATACTGTACTTTTTTCTTCATTAACTGCTAGCAAATGTAAGCGGTAGGGCCCGACTAACGTTACATTCATGGCGAAATCAAAACAAATGAGTGAAACAGCACACAGAAAACTCACAGAAGAAATGTACTGAGGTAAAAATTCGAATTGTTTTTTTTAATTGTATTTATAACATATGATTTAGTTTAACATAACACAACTAAGGGAGCTGTTTTGCTGAATATTATCACGATTGAAAATGTTGCATTGAATTTATTGTTCAATAAACAAGTAGCGTAGTTAATATTTATTATTAAGTTACTTACATTTTAGACACAAACCATATTAACTGTTTTTGTTCTATTTCACGGACGAAATAGTTCCAGAGGAAAGCTACAGCAGCGCGGTGTTTTGTTACTGAATGATTCGGCGTTTTGTATGGATGACTCACTAATTAAGACCGTCATCTGCCGCCACCTATTGGCGGTTTAGTTTAATGTTTAAGTATTGCATTTTTTTTTATTTGTATATTCAAACATTTATTTAAAACATCAATCTCATAACATTATTTATTGCAGTTGTAATTGCTGTGCACATTATTTAATTTGATGTGTAACAGTCCTATAGTGTCTCATTATTATAACTGAATTTATTGATCAAATGTAAGAATCTGACATGAAAGATGATGCATACATTTAATAAGGTAATACAAATTTCCTTTTTTTCCCCCATCAAATGAAGGTGGAGACAACCAACCTAGCACTAGCTGTGGTGCAATGATCACACATCAGATTCAGCCAGGGAGTGAGATGACAGGTAGAATCAAAATAAGAAAAAAAAATTAACATATTGTTTGAAACATATAGTGTTGCTAAATGTTGGATATGTAAGTAATTTTAAGATAAAAACAACAACATTTTGTCATAAATATAATACTTTGATTTTTACTCAAATAGATGTAGATTCTGGGCAAACAAATTACAATAAGGTGGTTGTTTTGCACCAAGGTGGAGACAGTTCTGTTTGTAACATGAGGCCAGAAGTGACAGGTGGAGAAGAGACAGGTACAAGAAAAATACACACACTTTCCATCTAACTACATATATATATATATATATATATATATATATATATATATATATATATATATATGGTAATGTTTTAGTTTAAACTCCTCATTACTTAGTGTATGAGGCTGATGATCCTGGTGGAAGGGAGAGACAGAGAGATATTAGGGAAAATGAAGAGAAGGAAAAGGGAAGTGAGGGTACCGTTCAGAAGAAAGCCTTTAATTATTTTGCACGGCCCCAGCCTAAGATTTAGACCATTTTTTTCCGCTACCATCCACAGCAAAGCCCAAAACAGGCCATTCCTAACATCTTCTACAGCAAAGACAAAATGTTTTTATGTTATGGTCATACTGTGAAATAAATGTAATTTAGGGGGGAAAAAAAACAGGGTTGTCCGTGTTTCTAAATTTTATTTGGGTGCATAGGATGGCCTGGATGGGTGTAGGATTTCCCGGCCTGAAATTGTATCCCAGTACGGCCCTGATCACCATAACCCAAAAGAAAAAAACAAATGTCAATGTAGCCTAATACTCCAATTTTACCCAGCTGGGTTTTTCAGTACACAGATGGCGCGCTAGTTGGAGCTCGTTGATGCAAAACCGGTGTACTCACGAATCAGGAAAAACAAAAATTGCAGAATAGAGATCTCTAACCCTCAGTTCCCAACAAGATGATAAACCCATACGTGACGCAACCCACAACGACGTTGAATGAATCTCGATGAACTCCTCCCTCCTCGAACTGCCTAGATGCATCCACGAAAATCCACACAGATCTCCTGATTTCGACGATCTCTCAGTGTTAAAGACAATAAACACGCACTTGACATGAACTCCCAACTACATACACCACTGCGATACTTTAACCTAAAAATTAACCAAATAAACACGGGTATATCCGTCAAATACAAATAATAAAATTCTCATTAAAAAAAACGACAGTTATACATTTAGAACCCCAAACATTTATCCAGGTCTCTACATAAAATATGAACCTTGTAAAACTTAATGCCTAAACAAGAATTTAACTTGTATATAAAGAAAAACTTATAGTCATTAAAATTCGTGCAATTCAGAAAAAGGACAAAAACAGATGCCTGCAAATATCATAAAGAGAAAAATAAGTTGTCGACAACTGCTCACATCAGTGCTTATCTCAAAAAATGAAATAAAATTACAGTATCATTCATGCTTTGCATTATTCTTTAATACCAAAGTGGTGAAAGGTAACAAAAAGATTTTACAACATTGGGTAAACAGCTTAAAATGTAAGACTTGTAAGCATCTTGAGCCGTTTTACAGCTCCTTACCCATACTAGAGCATTCTTAAAGTAAATAGTCAAATCTCTTTCAAGTGGGAAAAATCAGCGAAGTCCCTGCCAAGATTGCTCAAAGGAAAAGGAAACACTCATGAGGTCTAGAAACCTTTCCTTGAAGTTGGAGATGGGTGAACAGTGCTAATAATCCAGCTCCAACTTTAAACAACATGTAAACCAGACCATGAAGTGAAACTTGTATAAAAATGGTCCCATATTTAAATCATCCACGTGCCTTTTGCACTGGGAGAAAAACAAGTAAATAAAACTAATCTCATGAAGATATCTTAATCCTCTCCTCCATACATATCTGCTAGCTTCTTGAAGCGTGTGCCCCAATCATTGAGGAAGTCGTAGTCTTGGTCCGCTCCGGAGCTAGAAGAGTGGAGGGAGCTGAGAGAACTGGCATCTGAGCCACCTCCTTCATAGTCAAACCTCAGCAGGGAGTCATAGGGGGGTGCAGTGGGGTCTTTATCTGCAGCTTTTAGATTCTACGGTACAGAAAAAGTTACGTTTAGTATTTTGACTCCTTAGAACAAGACGTTTGCCTTCTTAAAACAAGATCTATCTGCTTACGTCATCAATGAATGTGCCAATCTCCTCAGGGTTGGCAGGTCGAGGCCTATATTGAGGTGCAGGCAAGAAGGTGGGAGCCACATCGTTTCTGAGAACATCAGGTTTGTTATCAAGGCCTCGATGCAGCACACTCAAATCATAATCCTGTGTAGAAACAGTGTTTGATATGAACAAAAAGAACCACAAAGAGGAAACAAACAACTACACAGTAGAATAGTCAGTCGTTATGCAATCAGAGAGATGTCTCTTATTTAAGATCTTCAACAGTAAAAAGCGGGTTATGATTAGTTCACTACTTTGTCTCAGAATCAATCTTGAAATACTATGGAAATCAGCAACCAAAAAACGGTCAAACTAACCCGATCATCTTCTCCACCGCCTTCCTCATCATAATAGTAGATGTTGTCTCTTAAATCATCTTCAGGGATGAGTGGCTGTTTCTTACTACCGCTTTTCATCCTCATGAACAAGAGAAGTAGAACAAGCAACACTGCGGTGGAAGGAAAATAACAGTTACAACAAATTTGCAAGGAAAAAAAATAAATACAAAAATCGAGGAATTCATTAATGGACATATTTGGGAGTGATTAAAGGGATAGTGAATGGTGACCAGGGGCTGGATTCACTAAACGTTCTTCAGAAACGTCTTAACTACCATTCCCCGTCTGTCGCTCACTTCGACGTCGTGTCGAAGAAGCGACACTAGGGGTCTCTCTTGAGTGCCGAATATGCCTCTGGTCTATGAAAATAGGTCAATGAGAAGTTTTTGCATACCCCACCCCAGACATACGGGTATAAAAGCAGGGAAATACATCGAGTCCATTCAGAAATTTTCTTTGGGGCCGATGGTTGTGTATGCAGCCAGCTGCGAGTCACACACCAGATTCCAGCTTCTGTTCCTCTGACGCTCTGTCTGCTGTTGGATATATGGCGCACTTCAGCGTCTTTCTCCTTCTCTGCACGGCAGTGCAGTTTGCCCCTGGGCGCTTTGACAGCGCAGAGAATTGAAAGAGTTATAATAAAAGAGATTTTCTCTGTAAAAGAGTTTATTTCTCTGAAAGAGCAATACACAGCGGTGTTGAACGTCCTTCTCAGGACGCGTCTTTTTTAAAGATGCCATTCCGCCCCTGTGTAGTTCCTGGATGCGGTAGAGTGCTCTCCGCTTCAGACGGCCACAGGCGTTGTCTCGTGTGTCTGGGCAGCGATCACACCGAGGCAGCATTTGTGGATGGTTCATGCTCTCACTGCGAGGGCATGACCATGGCAACGTTGCGGTCGCGGCTTGCTTTCAATAGAAAGCACGCCACTCCAGCCGCCCCCTGCATTGCTCCTTCTTCCCACGGGATTAAGGACGATGCGACTGGCGATGGAGGCGATTTGGGGAGGGCAGCGGGTGCACCCGCCCCCCGGCACGCTCGTTGACTCCCGCCCGTGCTCGAGGTAACAGCGGCTCACCTCACAGCCAGTCTGCCTATCCTCTAGAGCTCGAGGTGTATGAGCTCGCCGCTGCATCGGAGAGCGCGGCGTCTAACGCTGATACCTCCCCTGGGCTGCCGCCTTCGGGCCAGCACGCCCAGGCTGAGGCTGACGCGCAGATGTCCGACATGCTTGCCCGAGCCGCCGCCAGCGTGGGACTGGACCGGAACTGTCTGTCCTCCCCACAGCCATCGCGGTCCTACACTGGACCTCCTCCTCAGTCGCTAACCTGCCCCGTGCCGGGTGTGCGGAGCAAGGTAAGTGTTTTGAGTCTTTTCTCAGCACCAGAGCCTCGGGACGTGTCTTTGCCTCCCAACGCCGCTTTAACTGCTCCGCCCGCTGCGAAGCCCCGCCGAGTATGTCAAAAATAATCGTCCCCTTGGTGCCTCTAGCACGGAGTTTGGACGCGTGGCTCTCACTTCCCAACCCGCCTCGCTGGCTGGCCTGGACCATCCGACTCGGTTACTCGGTTTGCCAGGCCCCCGCCCCCCTTCATGGGAGTCCGCTTCTCCGCAGTACACGGTGAACATGCCAAGTCCCTGCGTGCGGAAATCGCTACTCTTTTACTCAAAGACGCGATAGAGCCCGTCCCTCCAACCGAGATGATGGGTTTCTACAGTCCTTACTTCATTGTACCCAAGAAAGGTGGCTTACGACCAATCTTGGACCTGCGCATTTTCAACCAAGCGTTGCACAAACTCCCATTCAAAACACTCACACAGAAACACATCTTAACCTGCGTTCGACATCTAGATTTGTTCGCAGCAGTAGTCCTGAAGGACGCGTACTTCCACGTCTCAGGCACCTAAGCCGTCTGGGGCTTCAGGTCAACTGGGCGCCGTGTGCAACAGGCACGCAGTAGCAGGCCTTTGGAATGGGGCCACACTACGCTGGCACATCAACTGCCTGGAATTGTTGACTGCCCTCTTTGCCCTGCGGAAGTTTCTTCCATTAGTTTGAGACAAACATGTCCTGGTCATGTCAGACAGCACCACTGCGGTAACGTACATAAATCACCAAGGCGGCGTACGCTCCCGCCACATGTCACGACTCGCCCGTCGTCTCCTCCTTTGGAGCCAGCAGCGACTCAAGTCACTGTGTGCCACTCACATCCCTGGCAACCTCAATGTGATAGCAGATGCGCTGTCACGACAACGCTTGTCCGGTGGAGAGTGGAGGCTTCACTCCCAGTTTGTCCAGCCTATTTGGGAATGGTTCGGCAAGGCCCAGGTAGACCTGTTTGCCTCCCAAGAGGCCTCTCACTACCCGCTCTGGTATGCCCGCTCAGAGGCTCCCCTTGGGGCAGATGCACTGGCACACAGCTGGCCTGCAGGGCTGCGCAAGTACGCATTTCCCCCAGTTAGCCTTCTTGCACAGGTGCTGTGCAAGGTCAGGGAGGACGAGGAACAAGTCACCCTTGTGTCTCCTTATTGGCCCACCCTGGCCTGGTTCTCGGACCTCGTACTCCTCGCGACAGCCCCTCCCTGGCGAATTCCCCTGAGGAAAGACCTTCTTTCTCAGGGACGGGGCACGCTCTGGCATCCGCACCCAGATCTTTGGAACCTCCACGTCTGGCCCCTGGATGGGATGCGGAAGATCTAGCTGGTCTACCACCCACGGTCGTAGCCACGATCAACCAAGCTAGAGCACCTTCTACCAGGCAACTCTACGCCCTGAAATGTTCTTGTTCGCAAATTGGTGTTCTTCCTGTGCTGAAGACCCACAGAGGTGCGCAGTTAGGTCAGTGCTCTTGTTCCTACATGAGAAGTTGGAAGGGAAGCTGTCCCCTTCCACCTTAACCCTCTGGGGTTTGAGGGTATTTTGGGCCCTGGAGATGTTTTGACATGCATTGACATTTGTGCTTTTTTCAATTGCTTAAAAACATATTAATGGCTAAAGTCTGATAACACTGTATTCAACACAAACTGGGCTACAATAATATGTGAGCAACATGTATGTACATGTTTGTATTTTTGAGAAAATAACGTTTATGCAAATTTAAATTAAAAGTCACTGAAATAAGATCATATAACACATACTAATCATTTGTCCACAAGACTTTTGAGTGCTGGATCTTGTAGCCTAGATTTTTTGCTACAAAATGATGTGAAAACCATCCTGATCACTCATTCATACAAAACAATATAGTAATTGAACTTTTGTAAGACAATTTTAGTGTTAGAAAGGTCATATGCGAGGAGGCGTGAACTATCATGAATATTGATGCAATTCACACCTGAGGAGACAAATTACCCCTCCCCTGGGCCTATCAATGAGGAATGTGACAGAAAGAGAATGAATGAGGAAACTTAATGATCAAAATCAAGTTTTAAGTTAAAAGAAGTAATCTGACTATATATTTTCTTTACATAAAGACTTAATTTTAGACCTAAACTACCATTAAAAGAAGTCTCTTCTGCTCACCAAGACTGCATTTATTTGATCCAAAATACAGAAACAACATTGATATTTTGAACTCTTTTTACAATTTAAAAGAACAGTTTTCTATTTAAATATATTGTAAAATGCAATTTGTGATCAAAGCCTAATTTTCAGCATCATTACTGCAGTTCAGTGTCACATGATCATTCAGAAATCATAATACCTGATCAGATTTTATTGTTGCTCTTAAACTTCTTAACAGACAGACTCCAGCAGGTATTTGTGAATGGCCACATGTCCAGTATCATCACTTCAAACACAGGGTCTCCGCAGGGCTGTGTCCTTTCTCCCTTGCTCTTTATTATGTACACTGATAGCTGCAGGACATCCCAACAGGGTAGCTACCTTGTGAAATTTTCTGATGACACTGCCCTACTGTCACTTCTTCAGGGGGCCCAATCGGGCCATGGAAGTGCCTTATTAGAATTTGTGAAGTGGTGTGATGATAATTTCCTGGACATTAATGTGACAAAAACTAAGGAGTTAATCATTGATTTTAGAAAGAACTGTTTTAACCCAGAAACCAGCATTATTCATGAAGAAAATGTTGAAATTGTAGAAATGTATAAGTATTTAGGAACCATGTTTGACTCCAATCTTAAGTTTGACAAAAACATAGAGTCAATCACTAAGCGTGGACAACAAAGAATCCACTTGATGCGGAAGCTAAATTCTTTCAATGTATCTCAGAGGATCTTATGTAACTTTTATTATTCATTTATTGAAAGCCTTTTAACATTCTTT
This sequence comes from Moxostoma hubbsi, assembly GCA_032164185.1. Lineage (NCBI taxonomy): Eukaryota > Metazoa > Chordata > Actinopteri > Cypriniformes > Catostomidae > Moxostoma > Moxostoma hubbsi. The sequence continues at coordinate 8,708,676 of JAVLUX010000002.1, read as the reverse complement.
TTCGTCTGCTGGTTTTATGGATTGTCTGTGAGGGACAAGAATAGCCTCAGCAGCATTGTTAAAATCTGCTCCAAGGTCATTGGAGTTCAGCTTACAGACCTGAGCTCCCTCTGGAAAAAAAGGGTGCTACAGAAGGCTAGACAGGTCATGAGTCATCCTGACCATGTTCTTAGTAAGGAATCCTGTAGTCAGGAATTCTGTCTTGGTCTCCCCCCCCCCCAAAGGAAAACTAACAGATATGCAAATTCCATTTCCGGCTCCTCAGAAAAATCCTGAATGGACTCGACGTATTTTCCCGCTTTTATACCCGTATGTCCGGGGCGGGGTATGCAAATACTGTCTACCAACTTCTCATTGGCCTTTTTTCATAGACCAGAGGCATATTCGGCGCTCAAGAGAGACTCCTAGTGTCGCTTCTTCGACACGACGTCTCGTTCCCTCCATCAGGGAACGGAGGTTACATACGTAACCGAGACGTATTCTTTTCTTTAAAAAAAAAAAAAAAAAAAAAAAAGCTACAAATATTTTGTATTCCCAGAAAAACTTTTTTCACAAAATTGTTCTAATTATCGAAAAATATAAATAAATAAATAATAATAATTATTAGAAATAACTTCTTAATGTTAGGATAACCTCATCGTTGTCTTAAACCCTAAAAGGTAAGATGCTTGATGAATTTACTGTTTTTTCCCACAAACATGACACGCTCCATCATGTTGAGTCAGAAGTCATAATGGGCCGTTTAAGTAAAAATTTTATTTTAGACCGTTTTTATTTTTGGCTTGTAAATCATATTAAAATTAAATGTTATTTTTTAAGCTTGATAATTAGCAATCATGCTAATTCAAATGGATGCGCTGCATAGCACGCTTTCTCAGCAATATTTAGAATTCATATAAACATAATTATAACATTAGTAAGCTGAAGCTTTCTTTTTCACCCGCGTTCCACATCCTAATCGGTGTTGGGCACAGCGGAGACAGACTCTGCATCCGACCACCTTTTCCCATTTATCCGCCTCTACATTCCGATGTTATATAACTATCAAGCTTCCATTATTAAAACTTTTTCCATGCAGTAATTTCCTCAACAAGAACAAATTAAAATAAAAACAATTTATTACATTTAGTAAAAATTGTAAATTAAAAATTTTCATCAAATGTAAGTCAATTCACCTATGACGGGTAGTGTCGTTAAACTTAACACATCTCTCGCACTTCAAATACATTTTTTATTTTTTTTTAAAGATTGAGGTGCTTCCTACTTAAAGGTTCATAGATGCATTTATTCTTACGATTGTGTTGATTGAATTTGTTGTGGGCTAATAGACAAGGTATCTTTATGAGCAGGCTAGTATTAAACAATGTCAAAGCCAAAAATATTTGAGAACTTTTAAAATGATCAAAAATTGCACTTAGGAATGTTCTTATTTAGTATAAGATCTTTCTTCATTTTTTTCTAAAGAACATTTTCATGAATCTGGTCCCTGAAATTGTATGCTACCTTTGTATGCTTTTTACTGCTTCAAAGTAATCCATAAGACTCCAGTGATTTATCCCATTTCTTCTGAAGAAATCTGATCAATTTTGGGTTAGAACAGTCCAAAATGTCATTCCATTTTCACTGTACATCTTGTCAATGCAGTGTCAAGGCATGATCATGATTTCAAGCTTGATTATACGTCCTAGTTTGTGACACGTGGGCAGAGTGCTAGATGGTGCTATAGGAAATGTAATCGAGCTTGAAATAATGATCACCAAGGTGACAGCTGTCAAAATTTATAGTGAAAAGAGTTACACTTTGGTCTGTTCACATTACAAAATCAATTGGATCACTTCAGAACACATGGATTAAACCACGGGAGTCATATGGATTACTTTTATGCTGCATTTATATGCTTTTTGGAGCTTCCAAGTTTTGGTCACCATTCACTTGCATTGTATGGACCTTCAGAGCTGAGATATTCTTCTAAAAATCTTCATTTGAGTTCTGCAGAAGAAAGAAAGTCACATCTGGGATGGCATTTGTCCATGATCAAAGCAAACAAACTTCTAACTTCCAGAACTCAAAATTCCTGCCCAGTACCAACATTTCTATCATATGTAAAAAGCACAGGTATTTCAGTTACATCGTGTTTACGTGTACCAAAACAACGTATTCGCCTTTGCTCGCATAGATTACTGGTCCACTACTAGTAAAATTATAGTAAATACACACATATATATATATATAAAACACAATTAAATCAAAACAAGTATCTTCAGTCAATTTAAATGCATGAATGAAATTACATACACAGCAGAACCAAGATGGTTCCCAGGATTCCAAGAACTCCAGACATTGGCACCCCTGCAATTGCCACCTTGTTACTGCATTTGTTGTATTGTCCTGTGCAGTCACACACAGTTGCTTGAATGAAGCTGTCCTGGTACAGCCTCTGTTGATCATAAACCCTCAGGGACACATTGTAGTCACCCTGTTCCAACGGAGTACTGAGTCTTACCTCAATGCCTGTTGCTACAATGGGCACATTATAATAGTTAGAATACACGGACTATTAAAAGAAATTCTCAAAGCCAAACCAATACATTATTAAATCCTTACCAGTGGCATTCATCACAGCAGTCCAATTTTTACTTGTGTCTCCTTGGGTTTCAACGCTAAAAGGAGCAGAATATGGATTTGCATCTTTGTCGGTGATCGAGAGAAGCACAGGTACTGGGTCATGATTGCAAGTCTCAATGATCATTTCATTAATAGAGGGACCATTGTCATTTACATCCTCCAATTCAATGATCAGTGTTCCTGTGCCAGTTGCTGGAAATTCATCTGCATATAAAAGCACAAACTCATTAGAAAAGGCTACACTAGTAAGACATCTTTCATGAAAAGGAAGCACAAATTACCATTATCTGTGGCCAAAATGATAGCTCTGTATTTGCCCTCTTTGACAAAGTTAGACTCTCTGTCCATAGGGCTCCTGACTTTGATCACTCCAGTCTCTTTATTTACATTAAGCCATTTTGCGGGATCTTTGTCAATTGTATACCTGTGAAGACCAAAATATACAGGTGAAAATGAAAGCTCACTGAGACAAACTTTGATGTTGGCTTGACAAAGCCTGCCTGAGAGTATACCAGAGTGAGAAGTGAGAAAACAGAGCGAATAAATAAACTAAATAGGCATAAAAACCCAAAAATGTATGAATAAAAAAAGTAAAAAAGAAAGAAATAAAAAACTAGCAATGGGTGTTTCTCAATACTAAACAATGCAGAGAATGGACTTGCATTCTTATAAAGATCAGTCAAAGCTGCCTTGGTAGAACAAAGGATGCAAGCTTTGAGATGTGCTGAGGACTTCCTGTTGCGCAATTGGGCGATGCAGCACATTTGTACCCAGTTAGAGAACTACTAGAATCATCAAACACCAGTGAAAGTATTAAAGGAATAATTCTGATTCAAGTTCAGCTCAATCGACAGTATTTGTGGCATAAAATTGATTACCATAAAAATAAATTTCGACTTGGCCCACCTTTTCTTTAAATAAAAAAAGCAAAATTTTGAGTTACAGTGAGGCACTTACAATGGAAGTGAATGGGGGCCCATTTTTTAACATTACAATACTCACTTTTGAAAAAGTATAGATACGAGACATAAACAAAATACATGTAAACATGATTTTAGTGGGATAAATTCACTTACTAACCTTTTCTGTGTAAAGTTATAGCCAATTTTACAACTTTGTTGCCATGACAATATAATGTCAACAAACCATAAAATGACAATTTAGATAACTTTAAAGCTCAAATAATACACAAGTTTGAACAGAAATATTAATGCAAGTACTTTTATAAAATAATAGTCTTCACATTTCTGCCTTTAAACCCTATAAAATTGGATCACAAGTATCACTATGTGACGAGGAGGAGGATGTGGCTGGGCCGCGAGGCTGCACGGCCAACGCTGAATCAGGTTATGAGCGTGAGAGCGATATAAAGGGGAGCCGGAGACGCCAGTTCGAGAGAGACTCACGTGGCCACGCTGCATGTGTGTCTGTTAATTTATGTATTATGTTGTTTTAAGTTAATTTATATCATTAAACCTTTATGTTGACTGTTCAGCTGGTTCCCGCCTCCTCCTTGCCCATCCTTATACTGTTACAGTGGTGCTGAATCCCAGGAAGGAGGAGGGATGCACTGTCATGGAGTCCTCGCCACTGCCATCCACCAGGGGAGCAGCCACGGCCATCTGCCTGGGGACAGAGGGTTTGCTGTCGCCCACCGAGAGTCGGCGGAACTGCTGCCATCTGCCGAGAAGGGGAGGAGCAGTTCCGTCTACCAGGGCCACTGGGGCAGTCCAGTGGCACCCCGGCCTGAACCAAGCAGGGTAGGATTTTCACGAGGAGGGCAGCATGGCTGGGCCATGAGGCTGCACGGCTAGCGCTGAATCAGCTGATCAGCCAGAGAGCGAGATAAAGGGGAGTCGGAGACGCCAGTTCAAGAGACGCACGTGGCCGCGGATTATAGTGTGTAACAGTACAAGGAGGAGGCTAGAACCGGCTGAACAGTTCACATAAAGGTTTTATGATCTAAATTAACTTTAAACATAAACAAAGACAGCCTTTTAATTTTCATTTTTGGTAAATCAACAACATGCCATCAATTGACCTCAACTTGTATGGAATATTCCTTTAACAACACACCAGTGAGGTTTTGCAGGAATGTCTTTATTACTTTATTAAAATCAAGCCCAACAAAACAACAAATGTTGATGGGGAATGACTTGTGAGACTCGCGTGCTTACAGTGTGAAACTCTTATGGGAAAACACAGCCAATGTTCTTTGTCTGCCACCATAGTGCCGCTATGACTTCTGGGATTCAAACGGGTTCTTACCCACAAGTAACCATAAGATGGATTCTTGATATTCATCTGGATCAAGAACACATATGGGAAATTGTATGCATCCTTGGTACTTGCGTTCATGAGTATTGGACTTTAACTTCAGCATTGGTTGATGTTAAAAGAGGCCACGAGCACGTAACACATGAGAACGCACATTGAGAAACATCCAATATTAATGTTTTTGTCTGTACTGCACAGGACTAGTAAAAACAGCATATATAAAAAAAAAAAACAAGCAGCAACCGTTCTTACGTTATTTTCTGTGATTTTCCAGTGTCTGGATCAGTGGCTGTATATGTAACCAATTCACTTTCAATTGGAAGTTCTTCAGGTTTGAAAATGACTTTCTCATTTGGATTAAACACTGGAGGCTCGTTCACATCTTCTACATTCACGGTAACTGTGGCAGTGGAAGTGGGCAAAGAGCCAACAAATGGCTCATCGTTCTCAACAATCACTGACAGAATGTATTGTTTGGTCTTCTCAAAGTCCAGTGGCTAAATGGAGGAAAAAAGGGCTTTTGTTTAGGTATTTCACTTTAACCTGTACTGCTCTTCAGATTTGAGACCTAAAAGTCAGAAGAGAATTAAGCTTGATCCATGGGTTCGCTCTGACCGTTGACCTACAATTTACATCACAGCTCAATTGCCTTGTCAAACTTATGAATAAAGTTCAGTACCTTTACAGTGGTGATGATACCCTCTAGCTGGCTGGGTCCAGTACTGACATTGAAAAAACCATTTATGTCACCGCCAACAATCCGATACTTGGTAGACCAGGCAGCTGATCCATCTTCATCATCATCAGTAACTGACATCTTGGCCACTACAGCACCCACTTCATTCTCTGGGACAGATGCAGTGTACTAAAAACAAACAATTTAACACAGTACAGTATATACTATAAATTGTTGTAATAGTATAAATAAAAGAACGCTGAATCTGCTTCATTTGAATGAATATCCAGACAAATATATGCAAGTAATGTGCATTACCGTGGTGTACTCGAACTGTGGTGCGTTATCATTGCTGTCAGTCACTGTAATAACAGCTGTGCCAGTGGTTGAACGACCTTCACCAGCCATGTCAGCAGCTCGAATAACCAAAGTATATCTGGAATATTTCTAAAAGGAAAGAGGATTTACGGTGAGTTTGCCTTCATTACAATAATTTTTTTCATCTAGTCATCAGATGTAATTTCTAACCTCTCTATCCAGGCCTGTTTCGATCACACGAATCCCTCCAGTTACATTGTTGATATCAAACATGTTTGGATTTGGTAATGGTGGATCCTGGCTGATAATTTTGTATCTGACATCAGAGTTGTGATTATTATGCTCATCGGCATCAGTGGCAGTGACGTTCATAAACTCAAAATCTTCAGATAGATGACAAAATGGTTTAGTTGGTAAAAGCTAAAGTGATAAATCTCATCAAACTAAAAAGTTGGTCAAGATTCATTTTATTTGAGAGAAATTACACAACTCGCTTACCTTTGGGAGCAGCTTCAGGAACATGTCCGTTAAAAGGATTTTGAGTAAACACAGGGGTGTTATCATTTTCGTCAATCACATAGACAATGACATCCATGGGCTTCTCTTTGACATTCGCATCATCAGCTCCAACAGCATTAGCTACGAGCTGAAGACATGGGATGAAAGACGGGCATGTTGAGACAAATATGTCCGGTGACATTTAACTATTTAGAAGATGGCAGCTTTCAGGAATTTAAGAAACTCATGATTCGACATTTAGAATCCAATAATGAAATACTAAAATAAGAAAGAGCAAAATGAATCAAATCAACTTACACGGTATAAAGCTTTTTTCTCTCGGTCCAGTGACTGAGTCACAGAGAGAATCCCTGTACGTTTGTCAATGGTGAAAAGCCCTTTAGGGTCCAGATCGGCCCCTTCACCTGTGATACTGTACAACATCCGAGTTTCCTTTGCATAATCTGACATTATCTAAATACAGACAGAAATGACAGAACAAAATCAATTACAGATCGGCCCATTTTTCCAAATCCATATAATTATAACAATCACTTCAATATTCTCACTCACCTCGACCAGGTTTTTTGGGAAAGGGCCTCTACTGTTCTCAGGTTCATTAATAGGAGGAACAACCCAACCTCTCTTTCTCCTCTTTAGACCAGATGATGACTTTGGAAATTTCAGGACCGGAAGATCTGAGGGAGATTCCATCTGGAAAACAAAAGTTTAAATGATTTGTTCTGCTTTACTTTAAACACAGTTTACAACTGAAAGTGACATAAACATCAAATCAAACACTATGCACCATCTGTAGAGGTAAACATGAGATGATTGATCCGATCCGTGATTGATCCAATTTCCTCATGTCACCAATGCTACTTTTCAGCATCTATTTACGAAACTGTAAGAGCCATGTCAATGTCAACAAACCATAAAAAAGTTATCTAAATTGAAACTTTTTAGAACCATCTCGACTTGATTTTACTGACTCGATTCAGTGGTAAAATTACTCCAGTTAACAGCTAAGGGGCAAAATGCTCAGCAAATAACTTACATTTTGGTTTGTTCATCCAACAAAGATACCATATGGCTTAAAAAGACTTTAAATTTGGTACCAACCAACATGGTTTAGAAACAACACCAGGAAAATGAAATTATAGTAACTATAATACTTGGTGAACTATATATTTGTAGAACTATTTCTTTAATTACACCCTAACCGTCTTTTTGAATGATAAATTAAAAAAAACATTTCATTAAGTGGCATGCATATGCAATCCGGACTAGACTGGTTTCCCCTTATGTTTGTTGTGCGCAATAGAGAAATTAGTCTAATTGTACTGCACTCAGTCTCTCATCAGATTCAATTTCACAACTTAACTAGAACAATTTCTTTTGATTCAGTAGTGCCGCAGGAAACACTGTCAGGGTATTTTAGTATTGTGCAGAAGTTCAAAAACAATCAACGGAATTGGAACAAATAAAAAATTCCATTTTATTTTTTATTCTTTTACAGATAAAGTTCTAAATGAGAACAGGTTCTTATTTCCCAACCCCATCCACAAGCAAATACACAATGTAATGTCTGAAATGCCCAGAAGAGGACAGGCCTCCATTGTGTTACTCAGCAGTTCCTTGAATTAACTTGAGCGTACCTGTGGAGTGGTGCTCACCTCCGTGTCCATATGATGCTCCTCGTGATTATGTGCACGCTCAACTCTGACAAAAGCTGTATGTTTCTTGCCGCTGGAGTCCCAAGCGTGCACAGAAAACACCTTGTGGCCTTCATGAAGAGTAACTGGTCTCTTCAGTGTTACAGTTCCATCCATGTTCACATCAAACTGCTTGTCAACAGACTGAAAGAGTGTTCTTGTCCTTCCATCGCAGGTATTGAAATGTACTGTCAGAAACAGATTTAATGTACACAGTTAGGCTAGAAAGAACAGTTTCATACAATAGATTAAAAAGTTGTACTCAACAGAGCATCCCATTTGTGATAAAAAAAGCATTTCAAAAATTTATTTAATGATTTTCAAGTTTTTATGTTGCTTTTGGTACAGCTGATCAGCATGATTTATTATGGGGCGGCTGTTGATCAGGTGGTAGAACAGGTTGTCTAATGTAATCGCTGGGTTGGTGGTTCGATTCTCGGCCCACGCAACTCCATTTCGACAATCCGAAGTATCCTTGGGCAAGACACTGAACCCCAAGTTGCTCCCAATGGCAGGCTAGCACCTTGCATGTGAATGGGTGTATGAGACGCAGTGTAAAGCACTTTGAACACTGCTAAGTTTAAAAAGGTGCTGTATAAGTGCAGAACATTTGCCATTTATGGACTTTCAGCCATTCTTAAGGCCTTTTCGCACCAAACGCGAACCTTCACCCCGACATTTTTTTTATGGAAAGAATGGATTTCTAACGAGCCCTTCACACGAACGTTCTCGCCAAATCATGCATCAACAAAGCAAAGCTTTTTTTTATGGTAAGTGTCTAATTTTTTAGGCCCAGACCAATAAAATTTGACCTGTGAATCATGATTAGGAGCTACTGCAGGTATATAAACAAGCAGAACATGTGGCGCTAAAGCACAGAAAGCTGTTTTGACCACCAACATTAAACAATGAAGGAACTCCTGATGAAATCCCGAAGACGTGAGTTTCATTTGCATCAAATGCCTTAATACCAACAAAGTGGTAGGGTCTCCTCAAAATCGTTATTTCTGCGCAATTGTTGATCGTTGTTAACAGCTGTCATTGGCATGGGTCAGACTGAAGATGGTTTTGTTGGGTGAGGTGTTGCATTCCTTCAATTACAGAGACTTTGAGTGTATAAATGCAGTCAAATTGACAGCATCTGTTACTATAGTCATTAAATGTGCATTATGCAGTAACAATGTAATTAACATACATGCATGGCATATAATCACTCTTGTCAAGTGATAACATGTTTTAACTGTTAATATAATTTTTTTTACACTTCTAATCTTTCTTATCACCCCTCAGATGTTGTACACATGATAATACTCCCAGTCAACTTGTCCAGCAGGTGAACCAAAAGAGTTTGTGAAGTTTTCAAATGTTTTATTTCTCATTGAGCAACTCAACAACAAACTCGTCACTTCTGCAGCTTGACGAGAAATCAGTTTTTCTTTTTTATCTGCTTGTAAAGTAGTGCTTCTCATCTGTCATAGACGGATGGCAGACCAGCTGAAAGGTGCGTTGAGCCACCTACCGTACCGGGGTAAAATTGCCACCTATTTTAAATGGGGGGGAATGGATGAGGAGGAGAGGGGAGATAATGGGACAGATGTGGAAGGGCAACAATGAGGTGTGAATTTGCAATCTTCGATCAGTGGGGTGTGGTGCCTCAGGAAGAGTTGCTAATTGTGAGAAAGTTCATATGTTGATTTTATCGAAGATCAAACATTTGCTCTTTGCCTTTGTATGCAAATACACTGGCACCCCGCCTTACAGTTTTTTAAAAAACAACGCATAAACTTTATTTTCTCAAAAATACAAACATGTACACACATGTTGCTCCTATAAAATGTCATTAAATATTATTAATGTATGATGTAATCGGTAAATTCTTAGCGCTGGCAGTTTAGACAGCTTCGTAAACAGTATATTTACGTAGATATATGCTTAATATTTTTTTTTACAAAGGTTTCGGTTATTCTGTCATATTAAAGTTACTTCAAGTAATAAATTATACAATATTTATAATATCTTCACTCTCTTTGGAAAGTAGCACATTGTCCAATAGGCTTGGCTGCCGGACTTCTCTCTCTTTCTCTCTCTTTCTCACTCACTCACTCACTCACTCACTCACAGGCACCCAGAGACTCAAAGACATGTAATCAGCCTCCTGTCATTTTTGAGTAATAAATAATATGAAAAGATTCAAGTTAATCATGACGTAAGAACTCACATTTTCAGCATCAAGTATGTTCTTATTATTATAATACAATTATTAAAGTGTCAGTTCACCCAAAAAATGTAAATTATTCCTAACCCATGACTTTTTTCATCTTTGGAAAACACGAGACAGATTCTAAAATAAATCTATATTAATAGATTTATATGTTGAATAACTTGAAATTTTGGTGAGTAGGGAAATGACTGTGCAAAGCAATGCAAAGTGATGCAAAAGCATGTGAATTTAGTGTTACACTATTGTGGTACTCAAAATATTTTCCCATGGTTGGCAGGTCTGAATTTTAAATTTTCACAACAATAAAAGTTGCAAAATTATTTTGCCAAGAATAATACACAATAGCAGTGAGGAAAAAAACGCAGCTTAAGCTGGCATCAAACTAAGCAACTCATCAGGGGCTGGTTGCACCAGCTGTGCGTAAGTTACAACTTAGCCTAGTTTTGATGTAAATTGGCACAGATACCCCTTTTCCACCAAGGCGGTTTGAGTGCTGGTTCAGAGCCAAAGCCTAGTTTTAAAACTGTTAAAAGAGAATTAAAACTGTTAAAAGAAAAGGCTTAATAAATTATTGCATAGATATAATACACTACACATCCCAATTCACCTACTTATACTACGCCCTAAAAGTGTGTACTCTATTTCTGAGGAAAAAGTAGATACATTTGAGTGTGTAGCAAAATATTTTTATTGGAATAAACTATGCATTTCTTAACATGTATTGCATTAAAATATAATAAAGTAACGAGAGGAACGTCGCCCAGCATAACAAATGAAATGAACAGTTTTTTCATTAGAGATGTACTCGAGTTAAATTAAAAGTACACACATTTAAATCTACTCTTAAAAGTACACATTTTCCCAAAGAAATGGATCGTGATTGTTTGTTATAAGATCCTGATGTGAAATTTTGGTAAGATCGCCCACCCATAGATCCAATATACTGTTACACAACATGCGTTTTCTTTCTCAACTTTAAATTCTAAAACTGACCGCGTTTAACTGAATACTCGCCAAGAAGGGCATTTTGACAATTTTGAACATTTAAGCGCAGTTAGCCACTCATTTTGGTACTTGCGACTCACAAGCTGTTTGAGAAGTGGCATAATGTGTGTGCGCGCCACTTATATAGATACGCTTGTAAAACTGTAATTAATGGTAAGGCTTTGTGAAAATAACTACTGTGATTTTATTCATGTTGTTTGGTGTCAGCTAAAAATGTTACCCTATAAATGTTAGATTTATAATAAATAACAGTAATTATTTGCCACCTTACTGTTGTCATATATGTGTCATTGTAGCTTCTGTCAGAAGAAACCACTTAAATGCTACTGCAACAGACCAAGAAATTGAACATTGGGTCAAAAGATGGCTGCCGCTTGCTGCAGACAGGGTGGAGGCCATCGGGCAAGAGAAAAAAATTAAGATCTTGTCTTCTCCTGGTTCTGACACTTGCTCGCCCTTGATCTTGTTCTTAATGTTTAGACCTTGAGGACCTTGGACTAATGTTTTCTTTGGACTGCCTTCTGGTTTGACCCCTGCCTGTTCAACGGACTCCCCTTTTGCCCTGCTAGTTATCAAACTGTTGTATCAAATCTGAATACTCCACTTCAAGACTCTGTTGCAGGTTCAACAATTTATTCAATTCAGTGAGAATATTTGAATATATATCGTAATTCTCTGTGTATCTGATTTATTTATATTTATATAATTTTTCCTTCATATCTGTTTTGTTTCTTGTTTTTGTTTTATATTTATATGTATTTATCAAATTTGTATATTTAATAAAGCAATTTAGACTATATGAGTATTTTCTTTATTATAGGATAATTAGATGTGGGCCACATCTGGCCCAGATGTCAGTCACTGCCTCAGACAACTAACCCAGATGTGGCCCATGCCATTTCTGAGAGGTGGCCCACATCTGGTCCGGTTGTGGCTGACTTCTAGCAGCTACACTCAGGTTGAGTCATCACCGTCATTCCATGCGGTATGTGGGCCAGAAGAATGTGGAAGATGTGGGCCACAACTGGGCCAGATGTCATTTGCTATCTGGGATTTGTTTGCAATAAGTGTGGAAAAAACTAAACTAAACAAGTCATTCATAACTGAAACTTCATTCCTGAAACAAAGTAAAAACAACAATCAAATTGTATCTTATGAATTAAAATATTGTCAAGATGTTAAATGTTTACCCTCCACTTTTATGGGCCAAAACTGAACTGAATTGAAAATGTCAATATTTTGGAAACTCAGAAGGTCAAAATGAGAGCTCTAAAATATGTGGTTTTCATATAGATCCTCCCAAGTTACATAAAACATCTTAAACTGAACAACTCAAAATAAACAGTCAATGCACCATATCTTGCAATACAATCCAAATATATGCAACACAAAACTTTAAATAGATATGTCTAAACGCATCGGTGCTTATCAAAAGATTCAAGATACAGAAAATTAAAATACGTTCAATATTAACACAAAATAATACTAAAAACAATCATAAAGTTGGTCTAACGCGAAGAAAACGAGGTACAAATCAGTTTGAATCGCTATACTTTCTGTCCAAACGCGTTGTTTAAAGATGTTTTAAACTGAATAAGAAAACAAGGGCGAATCCCAATCGAAAGTGATCATCCCTATGCCCTACACTCTGAAGGGAGCATAGCGTCACAGTTTAAATGTAGCCTTCAATGAAATAATCAACTACCTTCATTTAGACTTGTACGACTCTTCGAGTGACGCCCCCTTCCCGAAGTGCCCTTCAAGGGCGCATATATGCAGTTTGGGACACGCCCCAACTTTCGGTTTATGTGCTTTATATTCAAAGAGATTTGTGACACAGCATACCTCTTCCTAGTCTTTTCCCTCTGTGAAGATGCTCTCTGTGAACTTTAAAAACCAACTCGGAATCAAATCCAGGTGTGCATGGCGACTTCTCCGCAATTCCACAGGAAAATACCTAATTAAACAATAACATTGATTTATAAAAGTCAACTTTTTTTTTGTTTTACTTATATATATATATATATATATATATATATAGGCGCCAATTTAAAATCTTACCTGACACAGCAACACAACTACTCCCAACCGGACAATCCTTATAATCCCCATTTGAGATTGTGAACGTCTAGAAGGTCCTTCAGCGTTTTATTCCCTTGATTTATTAAAGTCTCTCGCAACGGTTCTTCTCTAGACGTCTCTCACTGCATGCAAATGAGGAAAGCAGGTCTGAACTGACAGCCAGGTGACCTCACACATATGGTAATTACCATCTCCATATATGGTCTTGGATGTCCTTTGAACCACGCCTACAAACTCAGGTGACTAAGTTTCAAGGGCCGTTCACACCGAACGTGTCCGCGGTATTTTTCTAATATTGTCCTGTGTAAACAACAGTGTTGGGTGTAATTCAATACATTTTGCATTGAAAAAAGTAAAGTAATAGATTACTCTTAATTTTTCAGTAGTTTAATTACAGTTACTTCTGGTGAAATTGTGTACTGTATAGATTACAGAACAATGCTATATAAAACAATAGTGAATTTAAAATTGAAATTTAACGTCTAATGTTAAAATATATGTTTTCTGATAACGCTGTCCCCTTAAATTATTTGGCCAGTTCATGAATAATTTATTTGATTTTATAATATTTATTTTAAATAATTAAAAGAACAGTTGTCTATCCTTGCGTTTTTTTCATCTGATCGAGGCTGATAAGATAAGATTTAAGATCAGGGTTTTAGAAAGTAATTTTTAATAAGTATTATTACAATTAATTAAAATAAAACTACAAAAATTTTCCCCACTTCTCTCAATCTGGAATGCCCAATATCCACTACTTAGTAGGTCCTCGTGGTGGCGCAGTTACTCGCCTCAGTCTGGGTGGCGGAGGACAAGTCTCAGTTGCCGCTTCTGATACGTCAATCTGCGCATCTTATCACGTGACTCGTTGGGCACGACACCACGGAGACTCACAGCATGTGGAGACTCATGCTACTCTCCACGATCCACACACAACTCACCACACGCCCCATTGAGAGCAAGAACCACTAATCACCACCACGAGGAGGTTACCCCATGTGACTCTACCCTCCCTAGCAACCGGGCCAATTTGGTTGCTTAGGAGACCTGGCTTGAGTCACTCAGCACACCCTGGACTCGAACTCGCAACTCCAGGAGTGGTAGTCAGCGTCTTTACTCACTGGCCCCCATGCAATTACTTTTTAGACAGAGTAATTAGCACAGTAATCTTATTACACTGTAGAAGATGTAATTAGTAGTTAGTAATTAATGACTTTTTTAGAGTAACTTACCCAACACTGGTAAACAATAAACATGCGCTTGATGTTTGACAGTAGTGCCACGTCTCGTTGATTTCAAACGTCAAGTTTAAAAATAATCTCGATGTTTAAAAGCGCATCTCGAGACAACCACCGTCTGGCTTTTTAAAATCCATGTTTGGTGTGAACGGATCCTTTATTATTCAAAATTCCCCCGGATTAGTGAACAACGGCCGCGTTTTAGCATTAACGAGCCTATTTCAACTCCACTAATTTAAAGACTATTTGGGCAACAGATGTGTTCACTCATGTTGCTACACTTCACACTGAAAGCAATTCATGCCTAGACACTGAAAGATCCCCCCTGACTGTGGAATTCTGCTGTGCATAGGTGTCATTTACACTGGGGATGCTGGGCAACCCGGTATCACGCCGAGGCGTGAAATAGACACGCCGGTCCACTCGCGGATGCGTGTCTATTTCACGCTTTGCCTCCTCTAGGCGTGTACATGACACGCGCGCGTCTACGTAGAATACCGGCAGGGGGCGATCGTTTCCTCAACGCCAACAACTGTCCGCGCACCAAAGAGGAAGCGATATATCGCGTTCTCCAGTTCCGGTTAGCAGGATATATATTTTTGTATATAAATACACTTTTTAAATATATATATATATATATATATATATATATATATATATATATATATATATATATATATATATTTATTTATTTATTTACATCAGCACAAGATACTCGACAGCCCACACACACACACACACACATATATAACAACGTTAGGCTACAGCAACGTTAGGATTTCTTCATGAAAGCAGCACTATAATGAACCTTTATTTGTCACATATGGTCACAAGTGAAAGTAACCGGCGAAATTGGCCGGCATCCCGCCCGCACGAACGTGCAACGCGACGACAACGGTATCGTTTTCTCCAGCTTGACCAGGTGCTGTAGCCCTTCCTGTTCATACCGCTTTGTCAGCTGTGTTGTTACAATGTCAAGGACTTGGAAGAACTGTACACGGTAGTACTCCTGATCTGTGGATGGAACGTAGGGCTCAGCTGGGCCAGCATGTCTCCTCTGTGGCTTTCGTAAGTGTGGCATCTTTATTGGTTCGATGTCCAAAGATGTAACCAGATCAGGTGCACTGGTGTAGACTGTGATAAATGCTTCTTCTGTTCGTTGGCTCTGGAAGTGTTTTTTCACACAGTCAAATGCACTTAACATGCCTCCAACTGTTTTCCCTCTCCCCTGCAGTGAAGTGTTCAGGCCCTCTAACCCCATCATCACCTCTTTTGCCAGAAACAGGCCAAGGACCGTGGTGCCCTTTTGGAACCGCTCATGAAGGCCATTAGCTCTAAAAGCTGTGTCAGATGTGCTGGACAAAGTCATCTCTTCCAATGCAGCCAAGACTGCCTGATATTGGCCAAGGATGACGTCAATGGCTGGGGTGCGCACTGTCCATCGTGTTGGGCACAAAGGTTTGAGTGTGATGTAGGAACCACTTGTGGACTTTGCAACAGACTTGAAAATGGTCTTAAATTTGCCTGATTGTCCAAACAAGCACCCCAACTCCTGGGTCCACTGCAATGCATCCCTCACAATCGGTGTGGTTGAGCAAGCTGTTTGTGTGACCAGGTTGACACAGTGAGGCCCACAGTGAACATAAACAGCAAGTAGCTGTTCTTTTCTGATGTGAGCCTGTACTCCTGACAGATGTCCTGACATATTGGCTGCTCCATCATAGGTCTGGCCACGCAATCCTGAAAGGGGTAGCTTCAGGCAGAGTAGCACATCAGAGACAATCTTAGAAATTCGCTCACCTGTGGTGAAGAAGTTTCGTAGAGGCCAATTAATTCCTCTCGTGATTCCAAGTCGGAATCAACGTAGCGTAGACAGATGGACTCCTGCTCTGTGCCACTTATGTCCTTTGTTCCATCAATTATTACTGAATATTGGCCCACTTGTAAAGCCAGGATTTCCTCTGTAATGTTGTGAATGATGGTATTGCTCATTAAACTTAGCATTTCGTTTTGAACTACAGGGCTGGTATAGCGGTGGTTCCGTTTCAACCAGTGTCCAAGTGCAGGATCATCCCCTGCCTTAAGAAGGAGATGGTAGTGGAAGTTCCCCTCTTAATTTCCATGCCATCTTAAAGCATTTAAACCTGGCCTCCTCTTGTGCAGTTGCCAAAACACTGGATAGTTGGACATTTATTGATTTTGGCTCATAAATATGCGTAGTCACTGCAATGTTGTGTGTTTTGCTGCTTGAGTGTCGCTAAAAACCCTCCACAGCTCGTTTCCAATTCCTAAAGCCTGTCAAAATAAATGTTGGCTCTGTATTTTTGGCTAGTGAAGATGTTTGCTTTGAAAAGGCCTTAAAAGCAATAAAAGCACAAAACTCCTTTCAGTCTAGGACAGTAGTGTAACCAAGGGAAATCCTTGAACCAGCTCTTCTGAAATCGAAGCGTCTTGTTGGCCAACTTCTGCACCTCAATGAACTTGGGATGAGGGTGATGTGGCTCAGTCAAAGGGTAATTTTGCTCTGCCTCAGATTCTACTTGTTCCTCATCTACAGTGCCTTCATGCTCGGATACTTCATCCTCACTGTTCGGATTTGGCCCTTTCTCCCTGACGTCAGCCCTGGCACCAACCACTGCCTGCTGCAGATCCTATTGAAATAAATGTAATTGTACAATAAATATGAATGTCTTGTACTTTTAATGTGTAAGATGCACTTTGTAAACATGTTATAACACTCTGGCTCTTTCTCGTGCTCTCCATCAGCACTTACAGTGGAAACCGTCTGCTGCTGACACTGGTGTGAAATTAAGACATTTTAACCCACAACCAAATAAGACACCATAAACTAAGAAACAGTCTACAATGTCTGCAGCATCTTAACATTTAAGATGATTTAAGAAATTAAATTGTCAAATACTTTTAAAGTGTAAGATCCACTTTTTAAATTGATACAATAAAATCTTAATATTACTTTTTCTGAAGTATGTTAATCTCACCTCTAAACTCTCTGGCTTTTTTCTCCTGCTCTCCATCAGCTCCTGGAGTTGCAACTGGCTGCTGCTGATTCTAATGCAAAATTATGAAAAAAATGTTAACCCGAGACCTAATCCTTACAGTAGGCTACACTATCAACTACGTCTACAACACGTGCAGGAAAACTGTTATTGTTCATTAGATAATAGAGGTAATCAGCAGGCCTGCTGTTAAATCATAATGTAACGTTGATTAGATGGACTGATTAACTAGATAGCTAGCTAGCTAGAATAGATAGTTTTGCAAACAAATTAAGATAAGTGCCTCTTATTGCTGGATTTTACAGTAGGCCTCCGTAATAAGATCATCACTTACAGTACAGGGCTGTTTGCTAAAGTAGTTTCTAATGTCTCCTCCCTTCTCCCTCTTGGACATTGTGCAGTTTGGGTTGCTGTAAATTAGGCTACTGCAGGTTAAATGTTTAGCTAGCTAAGTTACTGCATTTTTCTACAATTGATTATCCTGTGCAGTGTTGCCATATTGGGCGGGTTTCCGTCCAATTAGGCTACTTTTCATTACATTGGGCTGGGACAAATACCCTTGGGCTGGTAGATACAATGTGGACTGCTTTTGTCAACATTTGGCAGGTTTTGGATTGAAAATGTCAGTCATATATTGAACACTACGTTTAGCAGCTACACAGAGGCTGTGTGGTCTGTAAACAACAGAAGCCGGTTCTCTGCCCTCAAGCTGGGAGTTAGCTAAAGTTAGTTAGAAATTCCATGGGACTACTGCTCCTTTCCAGCTTCAAGAATTTGCGCTCTGGCCTGAGCAGGAATGGATGGACATGCGCTACGTTCAAACATCGAAGTGTTGGGGAGGAGGTTTCATTCATCCATGTATTAGCCGGCTAACAGCGTTAGTTCTTCTTCAAGTTTTAAAATTTTTCAACTTTAAGAGAAGATGTTGATCAACGGTACAGGTAGGGGAATTTTTATATAGCATATTTGCACTGTGATTGATTTAATTAATTGTAGCTGATTAAGTAATTTACAGATCAATAAAAAAATTGGCTTTGTGCGTGTGTGCGTGCGCGTGTGCACTCAATATTTTTCCCGTCCTGCCATCATTTTTTTTCATCTGATCTTTTGTCCCCACCACTTTTCATCACAAACTGACGCCCATGCTGCTGTGGTTATGATCCGTTTTCCAAATGGCATTTATGCGCCCTTGAAGGGCACTTCGGGAAGGGGGCGCTACTCGAAGCTTATTTTTCCCAAAGGGCCCCTTTTACAAGACATTTGGTGAAGGGTACATTCAAACTGTAGTGCCATGCTCTCTTTAGAGAGCCCACATTAATGGGGCTTTTCCACTGCACGGTACAACTCAACTCGACTCGACTCTGCTCGAGTGGGGGTTTTCCTATTACCTGGGGATAGTACCTGGTACCTGATGCTTTTTCTAGTACCACCTCGGTCGATGTTCCAAGCGAGCTGGGCCGATACTAAATGTGACATCAAAACCCTGCAGATCACTGATTGGTCAGAGAGAATCGTCACTACCAGCATCACTGGATTTGAGACACAGGACATAAACCAGCTAGTTTTAACTTAAGCTATAGCGATAGCAGTATCATATGTTCACGTGTTGTAAAAAGAAATGGCTGTGTGCAAAACCACACCAAGGTCAATAAACGAGGTGCAGACGGTCTACTCGTTAGCGACAAATGAAATGAAGCAAAACGAAAAAGTCTTTCAGGAAGTGTATCAGCTGTTGGCTGCACACGGCTTCCACTGGACCTACCAACAGTGTTGGGAAAAGTACAAATTTTTTTTAAAAGTGACTACAAAACCATCAAGGAAATTTAACTATTACACTCATGTAAAATCACTATGCAACAACTGCTTTATGCAGCACAATGAGCTAGTAGCTAACAGCTAGCGCTTGTGTTATTGTTTTGGTCAGTTTGTGTCGCGTTTAAGATGATGTCACGGGAGTAGAGATGGCACAACTATGACGATCAGCCTATAATCCCACCCACATTGATGTGGCACTAAACTGCAGTGGAAATGCAAGCTCAGAAAAGTAAAGCAAGTCGAGTCGAGTCGAACTGCAGTGCAGTGGAAAAGTGTCATAAGAGCTTTGTAGTGAGTAGGGCATAGTGATGATCACCTTCGATTGGAATTCACCCATTGAAATGAATGATTAATCAACTGGTGGATGTACACAACTAGTTTTGTAAAGTTAACGCATAAACCTAAATAACAAATTTATTTTAACAAATAAGTTAAATTTGTTTAACCTTAAAAATTTAATATACGTCAGTATGCTTTATTTCTATATACTTCAATACGCAAAAGTATATTTTAGCTTGATTTTTAAAGATTGATGCTTTTCAATTTCATGACAAAATCCCATTAAATTGCATTTGTATAATGTTTAACAAAATTAACTATAAAACTTAACCTTCTGATGGTCTTTGTTTACTGTTTACACTTCTGGTCTTTGGGGTCTATATGACCCCAACAATTGATAGAGTAATTGTACAAAAATATATACATTTTTAATCATACAAATAATATATAATTTTTTTGTTTACTTCTCATCTATTCATTAATGCTGTGTTTTGGGAGATATGAAGTACTTTTGTACCCATTTACCACACAATTCCTCAACTACACCATTAGCTTGCATATGAAATATTAAATTTTTATGAAAAAATCACTTAAATGATGATTTAAATTAAATTAAATTTGTTTCTGGATATTGATCTAGGTGTTAGGTGTAGAAGTATGCAATCTGCTGGTTAGAGATAAACCTACAATTATTACAGTTTAAGAAATACATAGTTTTGACCAGTAGAGGCAATAGAGAGCCATTCATTTTACTGGATGTGGCCAACTGCTCTATCACAAAGTTTGTGATACATTTTGTGAATTTATATATATATATAAACATTAGAAAAGACATTTAAAATAAATATTCTTTCAAATAGTAGATTTCTTTTAAGTTTTTGATGTATTTTGAAATGCCTTTTTTTACAAAATGCCACAGAAATTTGACAGAAAAATGCCACATAAGACACACCTAAAGGACAAGACTTGGAGTCAGATTGTAGTTGCATATTACTGATTTTAATGAACAAAGTGTAAAAAAAAAATTAACTTTAGAATGCAAAAGAATTGAAATAAATATTATGTAAATAAAACCAACAACAATATGCATATGTCTGTCTGTGTGTATGTGACTGTGTGTATGTGTGTGTGTGTGTGTGTGTGTGTGTGCGCGCGTGTGTGTGTGTGTGTGTATGTGTGTGTGTGCGAGCGTGTGTGTGTCTGTGTCCGTGTGCATGCATTAGGTCTCACCCTTTTATATATTTGTTCTGCATTTGTGCCAAATTCTATCAAAATGCTCTCTGGGGCAGTCATATATGTGTGCGTTTTTTTGTGTGTGTTTGTGTGTGTGTGTGAGTGAGCATGTCTTTTCTACATCTCATGTATGCTCTAGTACTAGGCCTTAATTTCTGTGTGAAAATTTTCAGATTTATGCTGGATTTATTGACTCTTTTTGACACATGAAGAAATTTTATTTTTTTTCGCATTTCCCATTCATTTCAATGTGGGGTCATATTGACCCTGATGACCAGAAGTGTAAATTTTTTTTTTACATACCTATAGAACAACCGAATCGAGCCCAGTTTTTTTGTGTGTGTATAGATAGCATTTTTATTTATTAAGGAAATGTCGATTGGGGTCACATAGACCCCAAGGACCAATAATTTTTTATTTGATTAAAAATGACATAATTACAGTTTCTGGAATTTTATTATGTAATTTAATTTTATATATATATATATATATATATATATATATATATATATATATATATATATATATACACTCACCTAAAGGATTATTAGGAACACTATACTAATACTGTGTATGACCCCCTTTCGCCTTCAGAACTGCCTTAATTCTACGTGGCATTGATTCAACAAGGTGCTGAAAGCATTCTTTAGAAATGTTGGCCCATATTGATAGGATAGCATCTTGCAGTTGATGGAGATTTGTGGGATGCACATCCAGGGCACGAAGCTCCCGTTCCACCATATCCCAAAGATGCTCTATTGGGTTGAGATCTGTTGACTGTGGGGGCCATTTTAGTACAGTGAACTCATTGTCATGTTCAAGAAACCAATTTGAAATGATTCGAGCTTTGTGACATGGTGCATTATCGTGCTGGAAGTAGCCATCAGAGGATGGGTACATGGTGGCCATAAAGGGATGGACATGGTCAGAAACAATGCTCAGGTAGGCCGTGGCATTTAAACAATGCCCAATTGGCACTAAGGGGCCTAAAGTGTGCCAAGAAAACATCCCCCACACCATTACACCACCACCACCAGCCTGCACAGTGGTAACAAGGCATGATGGATCCATGTTCTCATTCTGTTTACGCCAAATTCTGACTCTACCATCTGAATGTCTCAACAGAAATCGACTCATCAGACCAGGCAACATTTTTCCACTCTTCAACTGTCCAATTTTGGTGAGCTCTTGCAAATTTTAGCCTCTTTTTCCTATTTGTAGTGGAGATGAGTGGTACCCGGTGGGGTCTTCTGCTGTTGTAGTCCATCCGCCTCAAGGTTGTGCATGTTGTGGCTTCACAAATGCTTTGCTGCATACCTCGGTTGTAACGAGTGGTTATTTCAGTCAAAGTTGCTCTTCTATCAGCTTGAATCAGTCGGCCCATTCTCCTCTGACCTCTAGCATCAACAAGGCATTTTCGCCCACAGGACTGCCGCATACTAGATGTTTTTCCCTTTTCATACCATTCTTTGTAAACCCTAGAAATGGTTGTGCGTGAAAATCCCAGTAACTGAGCAGATTGTGAAATACTCAGACCGGCCCGTCTGACACCAACAACCATGCTACGCTCAAAATTGCTTAAATCACCTTTCTTTCCCATTCTGACATTCAGTTTGGAGTTCAGGAGATTGTCTTGACCAGGACCACACCCCTAAATGCATTGAAGCAACTGCCATGTGATTGGTTGATTAGATAATTGCATTAATGAGAAATTGAACAGGTGTTCCTAATAATCCTTTAGGTGAGTGTATATATATATATATATATATATATATATATATATATATATATATATATATATATATATATATATATAAATAGCGAGGGGATGATTACAAAAGACAAAAAGCAACACTGACATATGCAAGCATACACACAATGTTAAATGACAACTTGGAGGGGTGGTGGCGTAGTGGGCTAAAGTACATAACTGGTAATCAGAAGGTTGCTGGTTCGATCCCCACAGCCACCACCATTGTGTCCTTGAGCAAGACACTTAACTCCAGGTTGCTCCGGGGGGATTGTCCCTGTAATAAGTGCACTGTAAGTCACTTTGGATAAAAGCATCTGCCAAATGCATAAATGTAAATGTAAATGTAACTACAACATGAAGTAACCGAATATAAATATTGTACAGAATAAAACAGTATAAAAGATCAATGTATAGGCCTACTAAATAATAAATAAATATTCTAAAGTAGCAGTCAATGAGCCTTATTTAAGGATAATACTCGCATGCTTTTCTGAAATTATGCAACATGTACTGTAAACATCTCTTATGTGTGGGCAATACACACAGTGCAGTCCTCTAATATACGTGTGATTCATTTTAATCCCATTGCGAATGACCATTTTCATGTGAATTTATTAGTCAAGAAAAAAATTGCCTAGCTTTTAGTCAATGCTATTGCACATCATCCATATTAGATTACTCATTAGACTTGTATTTCTTGTGACCCTGATTGGTTAATTCTAGATATGGGGATACAATGATTTCCCAAGAGTCCTCAGACTATTTTCTACAAGAATAACCTACCCACACAAGGCCAATAATGCTTGCTTTGTATTATACTATTGATCATAGTATATTTCTTAATTCAATGCCTTCTATATAGAGATACCCATAACTAAAAGCAAGTGGTAGACAACTCCATGCTTTTTGTCC
Organism: Moxostoma hubbsi; assembly: GCA_032164185.1. Classification (NCBI taxonomy): domain Eukaryota; kingdom Metazoa; phylum Chordata; class Actinopteri; order Cypriniformes; family Catostomidae; genus Moxostoma; species Moxostoma hubbsi. The sequence continues at coordinate 8,685,012 of JAVLUX010000002.1, read as the reverse complement.
CCTTTTTGCTTAGTGTCCAGTGTGGGGTGCCTCAGGCTACCAAAGACCATTTATTTTCTTATTGACTGTTCATAAACATAGTTTGATCATGAGTTTTCAATGTGATCACTCAACTACTGATCTATAGTGTTCAGTTTCCAACAGAGCTTTGGTGAAACGAGAAGTTAATTTACGCAAAGAAAACAGAAACAACAAGGTGTAATGGCTCCATTATCCTTATAATAGTGTTGTCAGGAGAGAATGTGTCTTAGTGTCAGTTGCTATTGACAGGGCAAGATCATTTATGTAAATCTGTCTGTGTTAATTAGGTGTAAAATTGCCTAATGTTAATTTCAGTAACCTGTTTTGCCAGAATGAACGTTCATGATCTGACTTGTTGTGCACATTGTTGACTAGGAACACAAAATTGTTTAGCCTTGGCTTCCTCTTATAGTTCTTATAGACTAAAGAATATTGTTCTGATGTGCAGCAAATGGTTGTTGAGCTTCACAAAATGGGAAGTGGCTATTAGAAAATAGCTAAAGCATTGAAAATACACATTTCCACCATCAGGACAATAATTAAAACGTGCCAATCAACTGGAGATCTTAAGAATCAGCCTGAAAGATACTGTCTCCATGCACAGTGAGGAGGATGGTTCACAAGGATCACAGCTGGAGAATTGCAGAAATTAGTTGTGTCTTTGGGTCAGAAAGTCTTCAGAACTACAATCAGACATCACCTACATCACCACAAGGTGTTTGGGAGGGTTTCAAGAAAAAAAAAACTCTGCTCTTGTCCAACAACAAACTTAGCATCTTCAGTTTGCCAGACACTGCCGAAACTTCAAATGGGACCGGTTTCTATGGTCAGATTAAACAAAAATAGAGCTTCTTGGGTTTGGCGAACACAGAGATGAAGAAGTACCCAATGCCCATGGTTAAATATGTTGCTGGAACTTGAATGTTGTTTGGCTGTTGGGCTGTTTTCTGCCAGAAATCCTGGACATCTTGTTTGGATACATGGCATCATGGACTCTATCAGATACCTCCTCTGGCAGAAAGCTTAAAACGGGCCCTGGTTGGACCTTCCAGCAGGATGATGATCCAAAACAAACAGCACAAAAATGGTTCACTGACCACAAAATCAAGATTCTGCCATCCCAGTCCCCTGACCTGAACCCCATAGAAAATTTGTGGGTTGAACTGAAGAGGAGAGTCGACCAACATGAATTTGAAGGATCTGGAGAGATTCTGTATGGAAGAAGGGTCTCAGATAGGACTGGATTGGTAATCTGGCATTCTGGGCATTTTCTCGGTGGGCTGACGTACTTTGGGGCCGATCAGGAGCGAACTGGCCATCGGGAGAACCGAGCGGGGCAGAGGGTCGGCTAGGAAACGGGCTGAGATAAACTCAAATTAGCCACCGCGTTATGCAGAACGGACCACAAAACGGTGCCGCGATATGCAGAAAAGGAATGGTCTCAGATCCCTTGCCAGATGTTCTCCACCCTCATTAAGCATTATAAAAGAAGATTCAGAGCTGTTATCAGAGGTTGCAAAAAGTATTGAATACAAGGGTGCCAATAATTATGGCCAATGTGTTTTGGAGAAAAATATGTATTTAATCATGAGATATTTCCCGTTTCAATTGTTTTATTTCAATTAAAGGTTAGATTTTTGTCTTACGGACAATTATCCCACTTAGCCGTTTTTGAAACAATACTTTGAACCCAAAAATGTAAAACATGTTTGTCATTGTAGAGGTTTGTTTTGTTTGAATTGCATCTTTAAAACAATATACATATTTCCAAACGAATTACTTGCAGATGTTGTGGTGAATTACATTAAAGCTGCAACTGTTTGGCTCTAGATGATTATACATGATGGTGAGTAAATTATTTTCAAAGATTTATTAAAATTTTTGCATGAACTTTTATTTAAATACAACTTTATGTCCATCATAATAACACATTTTAAATAACGCATAAATGAAATGAAATGTATCTTGAAATGTATCTGACCATCTGGGAATGAAGTCAGTGAATATTTTGTTAATCATTTGTTGGGAGTCTGCTTAGCTGTGGCTATAGATAAGCCCAGAGGAGAAATATTGTAGGAGAAAACATTATACGCTCTGGCTAGAATGTGACCAAGACCTGCATACTGTTCCCAGACTGACTTCTCATAACTAAACCGTGTACAACATCTTCACAATGTCTTCACACGTCTTGATTTTTGTATCTAGCATTTTCCTGAATGCGGAAGTGTTCCACGATTCATATTGGAAGCCTGTTTTTGTTTTCCAGGTCTTCAGTTTTCACTTGCATTGGATATTTTTAGCGGATACAGCACATTTAACATATTCAATATGCAAACAGCCGATTTAGATTGAACAAGTTTCTTGCTGCATTCAAAATAATATACAAAGACATATTTTAGAAGTAGTTCATTTTTCTTTGCATATCCTTTTTTAAACATCAAGAAATCTCAAAATTAAAATACGAAATTACTTTTGGAAATTATAAACTTCAGTTTCGAAGTCTGTGCGATTCCGCCATAAATGATCAAATCTACCAATTACAGCTCTGGGGCAATTGGGTAATTTTTAATAACAACGACAGTGATCTATGAAATATAGTAGTTTAAGTAAAATCCCAAGTTTGTCCTGATTTATGAATCCTGAAGGAAATAAAAAAAGCCCAAATCTCCAAAAAATAAAATAAAATAAATAATAATAATAATAATTTGGAAATGTTTTTCAATACAACAAACAGCCATTTTTGGGCATTTTCAGCTCAATTGAAACTAAATGCCCATTAAAAACAGTTATTTTCTGAGGTGCCAGATGAACCCAGAAGTGCCACCACTGAACATTTTTATTAACAGTAATTTGATCTATTTAGGAGGAGTTTTGTTAGTGTACAACGTCTCCTTTGTATCATTGCTCAGTTTTTACACCATTTCAGAGTCAGGGCATGACATTGAGCCTGTATACAAAGATACCTGTTTTGACTGTGTAGTGTAAACTTTGGCCCCCAGACATACAGGTGTAAGGAGGGAAATGCATCTGTTTCATTCAGAAATTTTCTTCGGAGCTGATGGTTGTGTATGCAGCGAGCTGCGAGTCTCACACACTGTTCCTCCCATCTCTGAATACGATTGCTTTTGGATCTACGGCGCATATCAGCGGCTTTCTCCCTTCTCTGCACGGCCGTGCAGATTTGCCCCTGGGTGATTCGACAGCGCAGTAAAAGAGTTTATTTCTCTAAAAAAGTTATTTTCTCTAAAAGAGCATATACACAGCTGCACGTCCTTTTCAAGATGCATCTTTATAAAGATGCCCTTCCGCCCCTGTGTAGTTCCTGGATGCGGTAGAGTGCTCTCCGCTCCTGACGGCCACAGGCGCTGTCTCGTGTGTCCGGATGGATAGAGTGGATCAGAAGGCCGGGGCGGAGGCCACAGGACAGGGACAAGTTCAGGGGGCCTGGGAGGTGGCCGCAGGACAGGGGATGGGTCAGGAGGGACGGGGTCAGGAGATCTGAGAGGTGACCACAGGACAGGGAATGGGTCAGGAGGGACAGGCTCAGGAGGCCTGGGAGGAGACCACAGGACAGGGAAAGGCTCAGGAGGCCTGGGAGGAGACCACAGGACAGGGAGAGGCTCAGGAGGTCTAGGAGATGGCCGTAGGACAGGGAACGATTCAGGAGGGACAGGGTCAGGAGGCCTGGAATCAGGCCACAGGACAGGGTCAGAAGGCCTGGGAGGAGGCCACAGGGCAGGGTCAGAAGGCCTGGGAGGAAGCCACAGGACAGGGTCTGTAATAGGAGGAGTCTCAGGGGAAGCGGGCGGAGCCGCGGAAGGCTCTGTAGGCTGGGCCAATGAAGGTACAGGGGCGGAGCCGGGGAAGGCAGAGCCAAGGAGGACTCTAGGGGTGGAGCTGTGGAAGGCAGAGACCAGGTAGGCTCTGGGGGCGGAGCCGTGGAAGGCTCTGGTGGAGGAGACGTGGAAGGCTCTGGAGGCTTGGAAGGCTCTGGAGGTGGAGGCTTGGAAGGGTCCGGAGGTGGAGCCGCGGAAGGGCCTGGAGGCTTGGAAGGGTCCGGAGGCTTGAAAGGGTCCGGAGGCATGGAAGGGTCCGGAGGCTTGGAAGGGTCCGGAGGCGGAGCCGTGGAAGGGTCTGGAGGTGGAGCCGTGGAAGGCGGAGCAGGCAGAGCCCTGGAAGGCGGAGCAGTCGCAGGCAGAGCCGTGGAAGGCGGAGCAGGCGCAGATGACTGAAGCGTGGAAGGCACAGGTGACTGAGGCGTGGAAGGCTCAGGTGACTGAGACGTGGAAGGCTCAGGTGACTGAGACGTGGAAGGCTCAGGGGATTGAGATCTGGGAGGCTCATGAGGCAGAGCCCTTGGTGGCTCGAGAGACTGAGATCTGGGAGGCTCGAGAGGCGGAGCCCTGGGAGGCTTGAGAGGCGGAGCTCTGGGAGGCTCGAGAGGCGGAGCCTTGGGAGACTCGAGAGGCGGATCGACGATCGAGGCTACAGGCGATGGCTCTGGCTCTGAGATGGTCGAGGCTACAGGCGCTGGCTCTGGCTCTGGGACGGTCGAGGCTACAGGCGCTGGCTCTGGCTCTGGGACGGTCGAGGCTACAGGCGCTGGCTCTGGGACGGTCGAGGCTACAGGTGCTGGCTCTGAGATGGTCGAGGCTACAGGTGCTTGGGAGACTCGAGAGGCGGATCGACGATCGAGGCTACAGGCGATGGCTCTGGGACGGTCGAGGCTACAGGCGCTGGCTCTGAGATGGTCGAGGCTACAGGCGCTGGCTCTGGCTCTGGGACGGTCGAGGCTACAGGCGCTGGCTCTGGCTCTGGGACGGTCGAGGCTACAGGCGCTGGCTCTGGCTCTGGGACGGTCGAGGCTACAGGCGCTGGCTCTGGGACGGTCGAGGCTACAGGTGCTGGCTCTGGGACGGTCGAGGCTACAGGTGCTGGCTCTGGGACGGTCGAGGCTACAGGCGCTGGCTCTGGCTCTGGGACGGTCAAGGCTACTGGCGCTGGCTCTGGCATGGTCAAGGCTACTGGCGCTGGCTCTGGGAAGGTCGAGGCTACTGGCGCTGGCTCTGGGAAGGACAAGGCTGACAACGCTGGCTCTGGGATGGACGAGGCTACAGACGCTGGCTCTGGCTCTGGGATGGTCAAGGCTACTGGCGCTGGCTCTGGGACGGTCGAGGCTACTGGCGCTGGCTCTGGGAAGGACAAGGCTGACAACGCTGGCTCTGGGATGGACGAGGCTACTGGCGCTGGCTCTGGGATGGTCAAGGCTACTGGCACTGGCTCTGGGATGGTCGAGGCTACTGGCGCTGGCTCTGGGAAGGACAAGGCTGACAACGCTGGCTCTGGGATGGACGAGGCTACAGGCGCTGGCTCTGGGGCGGTCGAGGCTACAGGCGCTGGCTCTGGCTCTGGGACGGTCGAGGCTACTGGTGCTGGCTCTGGGAAGAACGAGGCTGACAACGCTGGCTCTGGGAGGGACGAGGCTGGCAACGCGTTGGACATGGCAGGCGCGGGCTCGCTGGCCGTGACAGGCGTGGAGGGAGGAGTTATGGAAGGCTGGGGGGTGACCACTGTGGGAGGAGAGGTAGGGTCCTCCTCCGCAACGCCCACAGTGAATGGAGAGCCGCAGATCCTCAGGGTCTCTTCAACAAAATTGCGGAGCGTCCAGCGCCGGTTCGCTGGTGGCAGCCGCTCTTTTAGCGAACTGCTAAGATTTCCCCTGAAGAAAGCCACCAAGGAAAACTCGGGGAAATCGGAAGTGTATGCCAGCTCCAGAAACTCACGGACGTGGGCCTCTATTGGGCGGTCCTCTTGCCTGAGGCAGAGTAGCCGGTAGTTCGCCTGCTGAGCTGCTAGATCCATTATCGGTCGATCGTTCTGTTACGAAGAGGCGGCAGACAAGGAGTGGGGATTTATTGGAAATCAAAAGACGACAAGAACATGAAACAACAGGAACACGGGCTGGTACTCTGGTAAAATGTAAACAACGATCGACACTGGGTGGAAAAACAACAGGGTTTAAATAAACAGGGATAACGATGAACATGTGAAAACAATGAGGGATAGCTGGCAGTGATGAGGGCTGGGAATTGTGGGAAATGTAGTTCGGGGTGATAGTGAGGGAAAAACATGAGGCAGATAATGGGGAATCATGACAGTATACTTGAATAATGTCTTGTAAAACATTGATGTAGCATTTAGAGTTTATAGCTGTTAAATACCGCCACATCCTTCATTTTATTGTTCTATTAAAGCGTTCAATAATGCTTGCCTTCAACTCACTCACCGTGCTGAAATGGTAAATGTTGTGCTTTTTAGTTAGTTGTTGGAAATGCTTGTTAAAAAATTCCTTCCCCTTGTCAGTCTGAATTTTCTGAGGGACTCTACCCTCTTGTAGTATTGAATTAAAAGCATTGGCCACTACCATTCCAGTCTTGTTCAACACGCCCATCCATATTTGCTAAACACGTCTATACATGTAAGCAGAAATTTAGTATTGTCATTTTCCATAGAATATATTGACATATCTACCAGGTCCATTTGAAACTGTGTATCAATAACATAAACAATGACCCTATTCCTTTTAAAATTATGGCGTAGTGGTCTGTGGAGTATATAAGCATCTTGACTGGCTAACCAGTCTGAAACTTCTTTATCACTTAGCAAATCACCACTTTCCTCTAATACACTGCATTTTAATCTGTTTATACCCCCTAAAGAGCCGGGCTTTGATGGTGTGTAGTACACCGTATGCAATTGCTCGGTCATGTTACCAGATCAGACGCCACGTAAATAATGAAATAGTGATTCTATAAAAATTATTTTAAATCAGGGGTAATCACACAGTACAATGCATACTTATACAGTTAAAATAGAAACACCAACATCAAGCAATGTCGAGATATTGTAGAAAATTAACACATGCATCAGCATTTTTGTCAATCAGGTAATTAACCGGAATTCGTTTCTTGACAATAACATCACACACGTATCAGTTACATATGTACATAAGCATATTATATTGGCAATTTTATAGACATTATCGCGTTCAAACAATGAATTTAGAATGTTTTTAAGCAACACACAGGGTGAATCATTCTGGCAGGCATAGTGTTGTATCATTTCAGTCCAGTCGTTTGATAGACCTCTGACTATGTCCATGTGCTTCTTTAGACAAATCACCCGTTTGTTAATATAGGGTTCATTTACAAGCTTGTTTTGTCCAGAACAATCGTCATTAATGACCTTATACAGCATATTGGCTATTTCACATTGAAGACGACGTCTCAGAATAAATTTAAGCAGTCCAGTAGCACCGCAGCAGTTACCCATGTTAGCGTCAAAATAAGGAACCCACCGAACAGCCTGTCCACCCGTCCACTGCGTCATAGACAGCCTGTTCACCGCTATCATTCACCAGCTTCTCACGGATTTCACGCGGTCTCTGTAGAATGTGTGGCTCCTCTCTTAGTTCACACAACACGCCTTCGACAATTCCAAGGATTCTCTGAGGATGTGGTGTCAATCCAAATGTTTCAAAGCCTGGCCGATGACTTGATTTAACATTGGTTTAAACAGTTTACAGGAAATTTCTTCAAAATGTGTGAAAAGGAAATACTTGTCAGGATCATACAAACACGTGTGCTGGATCTGACTGGGATGATCCACTTCACAACCGTAGCACAACTCTTAACTTCACGTCGATGAGATAATCCAGAATGACCACTATGACTGCTTTTATAAAATTGAACCACTTTACGCCAACAACTCCATCCATGTTGTCATCCCCCTTAAGAGTTGCTGCATCCGGAAGCGGGCATCCTGATCCTTGAGATGAAATGAACGTTAGATTGTTGTAGCCAAGCTCCATGCAAAACTTGTCGAGTCAATGGCCGATGTCAGGATTCCCCACAGGAGCATCACTTCTTGCTGAAGTAGCCGTGTCATCGGGTGATGCTGAAGTAGCCATGTCATCGGGTGATGCGAAGGGGCCAGAAAGTTCTGTAGTAAAGACTTGAGACATGTTGGTTTGAAATGAGGTCGGTCACCACCAGCTTTTAAGGTCCATAGAAGGTGGCCGGTGTTACACATTCACTCATGCGAACTCTCCAACACTTTTCGGGGTCAAACAGCCTGACCTTAATTATATTGTATCGGTCATATGCAGCACTCCATTTAAACAGTTTGTCTATCCTTGAAAACATATCATTCAGGATAGGGACATCTTTCCACTGAAACAAAAACTTCATGTGGAAACATTCATTGTGATCTGTCTCTGGGGAAGGACACACTCTGTCACTGAGACCCAGTTTGTTCTCACTGGTAAGTATGTAGCCATGATCATCCAGCCTCTTGATAGTGTGGTCACCAACCCCCTCTGCAACGAATAATGGGACATTTCCAGAATCATTCAGGTCCCTCCAAACACGATTGTAAAATACATCCCAGTCCTTTTCCGTGAAATACAAACAATGATCTTCATCCATTGCATCTCCCCTGTTGAATAACTTAACAGAACGAGATGTTCTGTCAAAGTCGTACACACTCAAATGCGTGCTGTCTAGATGAAATTCTTATTTCAGATCTCCTAACGGTTCATGGAGAGACTTGGTAATGCATGGTCCATATCTTTTCCTCAGAGCCCAACATAACTTAACATTAATTTCTACATCATTTACCAACTGGGTTTTAGGACTTCTGGGGGATGCCATTGCTCAAGTGGAAATCAAAAAATCCTTGCTGAATAGTTGCAATGACCTAACCTCTTTTTAAATACACAGATGGGCATGGAGATATCAAAACAGCTGACAAAACACTTCATACTACTTCCTGTACAGAACAGCTGACCAAACAATTCATAGCACATCCTGTACAACTGCCGGAGGGAGGGGTGGGGTATGGAGGGGGACAGGAAGCAAAGGCCAAAGGTACACCAATTAAGTCATAAATCATTTTTGTCACAAGGTATATAATATTTTCTACTGGTGTGTTATCAGTCTCCATCAATAAGCATGTTTTTCAAGCTCAGGCAAGTTGAACGACACAATAGAGCCTCATTGTGCAGACAGGAGGGTCCTCAAAGTCTGTTCACAGGGTAATCCAAGGTCTTAATGATGCATTTACAAGGTTGGACATACCTAGCCAGCTTGAAAACACTTAAACATTATGGTATTTTGTATGCTGTGACAAAGTTATAGACTCAAACACATAAATAACTTATTCATAATAGAATACAGTTACAACTCTAAAAATCATATAGACTTAACCCTGCTGGATATTTTCGACATTACAGCAGAAACAACTTAAAATACTCCATCATTTTTGGGTATAAAGATAAGTGTAAGACATCAAACTGAAACTCCGTGAATACTTATCACACAAACATGAAACGTATGTCTAATGAAAGCTTTAAATGTCTACTTTTTAATAAACCAATTCAAATTTAAAACAAATATTCTCCTGCGATGCAATCTGTTTGAAACAAAGCGATGTACAGTCTTTACTGGTCTATCTAATTATCTGTAATGTGATCCCACCCACCAGCAGAGCGCGCCATTCATACACTAATGTGCTGAGACATCAACGCAAATGTACACGCCCCCACTGTGAGATTGTAAACACATTTAATTTTTCTGTGCATTTGCAACGATACACAAGTGAGAACACTCCAGGAATGTATGGAAGAGTTAACATTTTCCTCAGAAGAAGAGCGGGACTCCGATGAACATTTGTATTTTGAAGAGAGACTTGATCCAGCCGAGGATACAATTTCAGACAAGTAAGTCATTTAGTTTTCATTAGTTGACATGTTATTTTATATAAACATGTACATATTTTACTAGTGGGACCGTTTCCAAACTTGCCAGCCAGGATTCAGAGTATTGCAATTTGAAATATGTCCTAATAAGCAATTTTTAGTTACATTTAAATGTTGTTTCGGCTAAAGCGGGTATTTAAATTGTATGCCGTATGATATAAATATGATATGTAATATGATATAAAAATAATATGAATGTTTAGATTATATTTTATCTAGTGTTTATGCTGCCTCATTATCATCAACAAAGCTTGTGCTTGCAAATATGTGTTCAGGTTAAATGAGTAAAATGCACTTTAAATATGCCCATATTAGAAAATCAGCATAATATTATGCTTTCTGAAGGATCATGTGATACTGAAGACTGCAGTAATGATGCTGAAAATTAGGCTTTGATCACAAATTCCTTTTTACAATATATTCAAATAGAAAACTGTTCGTTTAAATTGTAAAAATAGTTCAAAATATTAATGTTTTTACTGTATTTTGGATCAAATAAATCCAGTCTTGATGAGCAGACGAGACTTCTTTTAATGGTAGTGTAGGTCTAAAATTAAGTAAAGTCTTAATGTAAAGAAAATATATAGTCAGATTACTTCTTTTAACTTAAAACTTGATTTGGATCAGTAAGTCTCCTCACATTCATTCTCTTTCTGTCACATTCCTCATTGATAGGCCCAGGGGAGGGTCTTTTGTCTCCTCAGGTGTGAAATATATCAACATTCATGATAGTTCACGCCTCCTCGCATATGACCTTTCTAACACTAAAAGTGTCTTACAAAAGTTAAATTACTATATTGTTTTGTATGAATGAGTGATCAGGATGGTTTTCACATCATTTTGTAGCAAAAACTCTAGGCTACAGCACTCAAAAGTCTTGTGGACAAATGATTAGTATGTGTTATATGATCTTATTTCAGTGACTTACATTTTTTGTTTTTTCAAAAACAACGCATGAAATGTTATTTTATCAAAAATACAAACCTGTGCACACATGTTGCTCACATATTATTGTAGCCCTGTTTGTATTGAATACAGTGTTGTCAGACTTTAGATATTAATTTGTTTTTAAGCAACTGAAAAAAGCACAATTATCAAGGCATGTCAAAACTTTTCCAGGGCCCAAAATACCCTCAGACCCTGAGGGTTAAACAAAGAAAGTGCAAGTAAAATGATCTAGCAAACAAAATCCCCACTCGACGTGTTTTAACACGCATTCTTCAAGACTGGAATATCCATCCATCCATCCATCGTCAACCGTGTACAGAGTTGCGGGAGACTGGAATATATGACTCCGAATAAAAGACATACTGTCTGAGAAAAAAAAACAAAAACAATTTGGGACTAAAGCCAAATCTTTGCTGTTGAGGGATGTTTGTTTTCTTGTTAACACAATACTCATGTTATGCAAATGCAAATTATTTAGTTTAAAATGTTTTCCATTTTCTATTACATTATGAACATTTCAGTTTAAACCAAGGGGTCAAGGTTAACCAGCAGTTATGTTCTGGTAATTTTTTACCCGTTTAAGATTAAAAACAGTGAAAACCCAAACTTAATCTTAAATTCGGTTGAAATGCTTTTGGGTCATCCTCAACAATGGCAAAATGAATGTTTAAAAAAAAAAGTTTTTAGATTTTTATAATATTTGCTTATATTTATATGATATTATAACCTATTGTGTTCGGGTCGAATCTGACCTGGGGGGAAATAATGCTGGTTTTCAATGCAGCTGCGAAGCTTCTCTTGAGTGAAGGGTGCCACTATCTCTCTTACTCTCACTCTCTCTCTCTCTTATGGGGCTATTCCACTGCACGGTAAAACTCCACTCAACACTTCTCACTTTTTGGGGGTTTTCCTCCATGGATAGTACCTGGTACCTGGTACTTTTTTTAGTACCACCTCGGTCGGGGTTCAAAGCGAGCCGCCCACCCACATTAAGGCAGCAATAAACCGCAGTGGGAACTGCAGAAAAGTAAAGCGAGTAGAGTCGAACCATAATGTGGAGTGGAAAAGAGCCATTACACATACAAAATTTGTTTTTATATCGTTGTGGCGGCTCTCCATAGACTTTATGGATTTTATACAGATCTAACAATAATTTATATCCCCTAACCCTAAATCTAACCCTCACAGAACCCTTTTTGCATTTTTACATTTTCAAAAAAAACATAGTTTAGTATGTTTAACAAGACATTTCCCTCATGGGGACTGCTGGCTGGGCCCCACAAGGTAGGTGATCTAAGGTTTTACGATACATGTGGGGACATTTGGTCTCCGCAATGTAGAATAAACACACACACACACTCCACAAAACTTTTCGAAAAGTTTTAATATTATAAAAAAATGTCCTCAGACAGCACTGTAAGCACAGTACAGTAATGTTGGACATTGATTGTGGCATGCAGATCAATGCTATTTTTCCCTCTTCATTTTGTTAAAATTGAAGTCACTGTAGATCTGCTCACATAAGTCCAAACTCTCTGTGTGTCTCAGAGAGACTTTAATTCATGATTTATTAGAGGCACCCTCAGGTCATTTCATCCTCTTCTGTGTATTTACTTAACTCTACTCTTCCACCCCGCTGTTCTCTTTCTCTCTGCTCACCATCATTACAGACTCTCCATTTGGTCTTTCCTCAACTCTTAAATCAGTTGAGAAAACCTTCCCCTTTTCTCATCACCTTTTCCCAATTCCTCTTCCTTTACCCACTTTACCCCTTCTCAGTTTGCACCTCCTTTATCTTGTGCTTTCTCTTCTTCTTCCTCAATGTTTGTTTGCTCTGAATCTTCATATTTGACCGCTTTAATAGATAGCAAAGTCATGATAGTTGTGGGAAATGTTAGTAAAATGCAAAATTAAGAAATGTACAATTTGTTTATGACAATTACAAAGTGTTCAGATGACTGCATTAGTTGTTTTGAGAGCAGTGATCTGAGTTTGGAGAAATCGAGTAATACTGACATCTATTGTGCAATTATATATATATATATATATATATATATATATATATATATATATGTGCAGCCAGATTTGCTGGACAGATTTGTGCTGAAATATTAATGTGCAATATGGGACTGCAATAAACTAATTAAAATACTACTGATAATAAAATTGTTAGTAGCATATGGCAAGCTATAAACAGGCCTCGCAGACTTCGAGCATAACAGCAAAGCACAAAACATTGGATTTTGATTGAAGTTAAGTTAGATCACAGTGCAATGGTCTAGCAACTACGGCTAAGATGTAGTAAGTTTAATAGGGTAGGTTAAACAAAATAACTGTTTGACTATAGCTGTTTTGCATCCTTTGTGAAATCCTTTGATTAGGGTTTTTTTTTAAAAAAAAGTCCACAAAAAATATAACAGAGAAAGGTAGAATCCAAGGGCAGGATAATCAAAAAGTCACAGAGTCTAGAAAACACTTACTCAGGCAACTGGCTTCAAAACAACTAAAAACCAAGCAAAGAAACTTCTTCTTCTTCTTACATTTACATTTACATTTTTTCATTTGGCAGACACTTTTATCCAAAGCGACTTACAAAAGAGGAGAAACATAAGCGAATCATCTTAAGGAGACAGTGGTACGAAAAGTGCCATACTACAAAGTTTCACTATCATCACAATAGTATACAAAACCGATTTAAGTGCAACAAGAATTGTTAATACATTTAGAAAGATTTTTATTTTTTATTTTTTTAGCGACTGGTTAAATACTCTTGGAAAAGATGTGTTTTCAGCCATTTTTTGAAGATAGAGAGTGAGTCAGCTTCACGGATTGAGTTGGGGAGGTCATTCCACCAACGTGGTATGGTAAAACTGAAAGTCCGGAAAAGTGTGTTGGTGCCTCTTTGTTTAGGTACAACAAGGCGCCGCTCATTTGCCGACCGCAGGCTTCTGGTGGGAATGTAGCTCTGCATAAATGTTTTTAGGTATGCTGGAGCAGACCCAGTGACTGTTCTGTCTGTCCGCATCAGAGTCTTGAATTTAATACGTGCATCAACCGGCAGCCAGTGGAGAGAGACAAAGAGTGGTGTAACATGCGCTCTCTTTGGTTCATTAAAGACTAGACATGCTGTTGCATTCTGGATCATTTGCAGAGGTCTAATTGCACATGCAGGAAGGCCTGCAATGAGAGCATTACAGTAGTCCAGTCTAGTTATGACAAGTGACTGAACAAGCAGTTGTGTGGCATGTTCAGTGAGGAAAGGTCTTATCTTCCTGATATTGTAGAATGTAAATATACATGATCTTGCGATCTTTGAGATGTGGTCTGTGAAATTTAGCTTGTCATCAATGGTTACCCCTAGATTTCTGACCGTTTTGGAAGGCGACACTGTAGTTGGACCCAGCTGCACAGTGATGTTGTGTTCAACATCAGGATTCTTCTTTGGTGTTTTACGGCAGTTGGGATCCAAAATGTTGCATTACTGCCATCTTCTGTTTATTATCTTTTCACTTCATACTTATATTCGTCTTTCCAGTCCTGTCCTCTTTAGAAAGTAAAATAAATATTTCTTTCCTTGTTCACTTTTCCCATATTCTAATATATTTTTAACATTATATTGCCCTATACCAATTTCTTGTAAATGAAGTTTCAACTCTTTCCTTTCTTGTGTAAATTTCCTGCAAGACATAAAAATGTGACTAACTAACTGTTTCCTCCTCTTGACATTCATCACATTGACCTGTGGGATGTTTTCCTAAAATACAAAGAGTTCCATTTAACTTACTATGTCCAATCCTAAGTCTTGTTATTACAACTTGCTCTTTCCTTCTATTTGACATCTCTCTTATAATACCTACTTTATTTTGAATCATGTATAAATGTCTTCCTTTACTTTCATGATCCCATTGGTATTGCCATATTTCCATAACCTTTTTCCACACTAGATTCTTACCTTCTGATTTTGCAAATTTAATTTCAATATCAACATGTTCTTTTTTTGTTGCCTTTTTTGCCAATCTATCAACTTTCTCATTTCCCTGTATGCCCACATGTGCTGGTATCCACATATATATATATAATATTTTTCCCTTGTCTACATACCCTTGAATTTATAAACAAGATTTCATATAATATTTCTTGATGACTACTAGCTTTTCCAGTCTTCATACTCATAAGAGCTGATACGGAGTCACTACATACTAAAATGTTGCTGTAACACAGATCAAATTTGTGGGCAAGGAAGAGGCGAGAAACCGGCTTGACGTATAACTTAAAGGTTTAATGTAAAACTCAAAAGACAAACACATAAGACAATGGACATGTCCATGAACGATCTCTCTCTCTCTTGAATCGCCGTCCGTGAGTGGCCTTTATCCCTCTTGGCGGCTTAATTAGCCTAATACGGGACCGGGCGTGCGTAATCACGCCCCGGTCCCGCCCTCCACCGTGCCACATTCCTCCCCCCGTTCTTTCAGGCTGGGGACCCCCGGCCTAACGTACATCCCCTGGGGGGGGGGCGCCTCCCGCGCGGTCTGCCGGCAGGTCTTCCCCATCAACCTGGACGAGGGAGGGGGCAAGGGGAGGGAAACAACAACAAACAACAATTAAAAATGGGGGGAGGGTTCCTGCACTGGGCAATACCTCCCCTCCCACAAACACCATAATTTAAAAAAGAGGGAAAAGGCCAACGCAGAGCGGCAGCGAGAGAGAGAGGAGAGAGAGATTAATAAAATTAAAAAAAAAACTTACTCGCCGGTTCTCTGACATGCCGTAGCTCGTTCCTCAGCCACTCCTCCACCCTCTACCGAACGGCAGCCGTGCCTCTCCAGGCGGATCCGAGGCAGTCCTCAGCCCCTGGCGGACGGAACGCCCCGCCGCGTTCTCGGGGAGCCGAAGGGGACTCCCTCGCCCCTGGCAGCGGTTCTCCCGCTCCAGGCGGTCGGTCGCGATCCCCTCCCCGCTCGCGGACGGTGGTCTTCCCTCGACCCCTCCGCGTTTCATTTGCTATCCCTGGATTGTTCGATCCATTCTAATGCAATACCTATAGCACATAATTCAACAGCATAAACATTTAGGTTGTCAGATGTTCTTTTGCTAATGCCTATCTCATACTTAGGGATGTATACCGCAGACCCTGTTGCATCAGATTGTAGATCCTTTCACCCATCTGTAAAAATCTGAATACTGTCTTTATATTTGTTGTTATTATATTTATAATAGTCATTGGTTATATCTATATTTCTGTTACATCCTTTAATTGATAAAAGCTCTAAATCAACGTTCGGAATTTCCAAAGTCCAAATTGGTTTAACAGGCCATAACACATTATTTGCAAAACTTTTATTATACACTTCCATTTCTTTTGCAATTAAATCACCTGTCCAGCCAAAACTTTCTTTCTTTCTTTCTTTCTTTCTTCTCTCCTTTTCCCAGCACTTCTGTAACACCTTTTTTGTTGGATGACTATCCTCATGCCCTCTAAGATTTATCCAATAGTTTGCTGACAATTGTTTCCGTCTAAGCCACAATGGCATTTCACCTCCCTCAACCTGAAGTGCACATACTGGAGAAGTTTTGATTGCCCCCAAGCAAATTCTTAAAGCACATGATTGTACAAAGTCCAATTCAGCTAATGTTGTCTTTGCTGCTGATCCGTATGCAACACTCCCATAGTCTAACTTAGATCGTATTAAAGCAATGTATTTTAAAGCTGAAACACTTGCTCCCCATTCCAACCCTGCAAGACACCTCATCACATTTAGCACTTTTTTACATTTATTAACTGTATACTTTATATGTTCTCTCCATGTTAGTTTTGTGTCAAAATATAATCCCAAGAAACGAAAACATTCTACTTTCTCTATATACTTCCATACATTTTCAACTTAATTTCCTTATCCTTTTTTTTTTATTTGAAAAAAACATTACTTTAGATTTTTCCACTGAGAATTTAAATCCCCATTTTATTCCCCAATTTTTAACTTTATCAATTCCTTGCTGCATCTTCTTTAAAATATACTCAACATTTCTACCTTTCTTCCATATAGCACCATCATCTGCGAATAAAGACCTCCCTATATCCCCTGGGAGATTTAAATAAATATCATTAATCATAATGGAAAATAAAGTTGGACTAATCACACTCCCCTGTGGTGTCCCATTTTCTACAACATATTTCTTTGATAAACCTACCCCAAATTTCACCTGTATAATCCTTTTAAGAAATCCATAATCCAATTAAACATTTTCCCTACAACTCCCATTAAATGTAATTTGACTAAGAGACCCTCTTTCCACAACATGTCGTATGCTTTCTCCACATCAAAAAAATACTGCTACTACAATTTCTTTATTTACTTGTGCTTTCCTTATTTCCTCCTCCAAACTTATCACAGGATCCATTGTATTTCTTCCTTTTCTAAAACCACTTTGACATAAAGCCATTTTATTTCTACTCTCTAAAAAGTATATTAGTCTTTCATTTATCATGCGTTCCATTATCTTGCATAAATGCGATGTTAATGCAATTGGTCTGTAATTACCAGGATTACTTGGATCTTTTCCAGCCTTCCTTATTGGAATAATTACTGACTCCTTCCAGCTTTGTGGAAGCCTTCCTTCCTCCCACACCTTGTTATATGCAATACTTTCCCCAGCCCCTCTATACTTAGATGTTTTAACATACTGTAACACACTTCATCTTTTCCTGGAGCCGTTTTCCCTGACCTATCCAGTGCTCTCTGCAACTCTCCCATATTAAAAGGAGCATCTAGTTCCTCATCCCCATAATCTTTCCTGCATATCACATCCTTATACTGCGTTTTTGTTATTTCTATTGCTATTCTAAGTAAAGAAACTAGGGTACAGAGTCACTTAAATACACAAAGCTAAATTAAACACATGAACCTAATAACACTAATTACAAGTGGAAAACTGGGCATGAGAGCCCAATGAGGACCTCTAGAGGCCAAAACACAACACAAAGAAAAATATTCACAGGGATGGTTCATTTACTCACCCTCATGCAGTCAAAGACATGTATGACTTTCTTCTGGAGAAAACAAACAAAGATTTTATTTATTTATTGATTTCTATTTTTATTTGTGTTTATTATTTATTTATTTTAATTATTGCAACATGTAACAAGAATCATACACAATATTATTTTTTGACAGACATTACAGAAGAGACAAACAATAAGAAAAAAAGCAAACAAAAATTAAATAAATAAATGGAGAATAGGGGAGAGAGAGAAAGAGAGAGAGAGAGAGAGAGAGAGAAAGGGGATCTAACAAACTGTTATGCCTGAATGTAGTAATTATAGTCTTATTCCGTCCTGTATACAAAGTTCATATTAGGTTGAAAGATCTGATATACACAGAAAGCAGTTGAAAGTAAAACGAAGAACATAAATAAATAAATGTATTAATTATTTATTATTCTCAATTTATATGTTAAAGAGATTGTTATCATCATCATTATCATCATCATCATCTCAGTATTTGGAGATACACCTTGGCAGGTGATGCTCAGGGGAGAGTGGAGACTCAACCCCCAGGTGGTCCAGCTGATTTGGAGTCGATTCGGCAAGGCACAGGTAGAATCCTCCCACTGCCCGCTCTGGTATTCCCTGACAGGGGCTCCCCTAGGGACAGACACATTGGCACACAGCTGGCCCCAGGGGCTGCATAAGTATGTATTCCCCCCAGTGAGCCTACTTGCACAGACCTTGTGTAAGGTCAGGGAGATGTCGTACTGGCCCACCCAGACCTGGTTCTCGGACCACACGTTCCTCGCAACAGCCCCTCTCTGGTGAATTCCCCTGAGGATGGACCTTACTTCTCAGGGACGAAGCACCATCTGGCACCCGCGCCCAGACCTCTGGAACCTCCATGTCTGGCCCTTGGACGGGACACAGAAGACCTAAGTGGTCTACCACCAGTGGTAGACATGATCACTCAGGCCAGGGCTCCCTCTACAAGGCAGCTACATGCCCTGAAGTGGCATTTGTTCACAAGTTGGTGTTCTTCCCGAGGCGAAGAGCCCCAGAGATGTGCAGTCAAGTGTAAGTCCTTGGGAAGCACGACCAGATCATCAATTTCCCGAGAGACGCCAGGAGGGTGAATCCTCCTAGGCCGCACCTCTTCCCCTCTTAGGATCTCTCCGTGGTCCTTCTGGGCCTTCGGAAAGCCCCGTCTGAGCCCCTAGAGTCAGTTGAGCTGAAAGCCCTCACCTTGATGACAGCCCTCCTAACTGCACTCACCTCCATCAAGAGGGTGGGGAACCTGCAGGTGTTCTCTGTAAGTGATACCTGCCTGGAGTTCGGTCCGGAGGACTCTCACGTGATCCTGAGACCCCGACCGGGCTATGTGCCCAAGGTTCCCACGACCCCTTTTAGGTATCAGGTGGTGAGCAAAAATAAATATATTTCATTGGAAAAATAAGAACCCTAGAATAAGACTAAACACACTTAAAAAATGGAAGGGCATGGGAGGATAAGGGGCAACCAATTTTAATTATTAATACTTAGCAGCACAAATACATTATCTTTGCGAATGGATAAATGGCGATCATCTCTACAAGCAATGGCTGCAATTAGAACAGGCTTGATGTAAAAACAAAAAACAGAAGCTTCAGAAGCGACATGACAGGTGTGGATGAGAAACAGATCTATATTTAAATCCCTTTCACGTCCACTTCCACATTTTATTCAGCCACTTACTGGTTGGGGCTGGTCAAAGGTTGAGAATGATAGAAGAAATAGAGAAATTACTTTGTCTCATGGATGCTGGATGTGATGATACTTTTAAACATGATTATCCATCTAAACATGTCTCTAGAAGTGTTAAAAGTGTTAACCAGCAATGCTAGTTTCAATTGGTTACTTGCAATCAATATAGTTAATGCCAAAAAAAACAAAAGCAAAGCCGTCTCTGCACTCTCCCAGCAAGTCATCAAGTAAAAATGGTAACAGTGGTGACCTTAAGGCACTCTTAAAGGTGCACTTAGTTCGTATTTGTTCATGTCGTCTTGGATGCCAATGTAGAAATTGATTATTCAGAGTCAGCCAAGATTAATATAATCCAAGAATGAAAGTGTCCAATACCAGGACGGTTACTGAGATTAAGCGAGTAGTGTTCAGCTGGTCATGTGAAATTAACATGGCCGCCCCCATGAGGGGACCCTCTCCATGTAGTTTTAAACAGCTTTTATAAGGTTATTGATATGACTGGAGCCAGATGGGAGTGCTCATGATTTTATAAGCAGGTTGCCAAATTTAAAATAATTTCTTAAATGAGAAACTTTTTAATGAGAAAAAAAAAAAGTTACTAAATGCACCTTGTTCAGTCATTTTAAATAATATTTTTGAAAGTTCATATTACTTTAATAAATTACATTTTATATGTAATATAATAAATGAGAGAAAAAAAATTGAGAAAATATTTTAAATTATGATACATTTATTCTACATTAAACTCACCATTGGCATTTGTGATAATTTCAAAAACTCCTTTCATTTTCACCATGAACTCCTTACAGGTTTTCACATTTTGGTTGGGGAACATGAAACCTATTTATAGAGGTGTTAAATCCAGATGACATCATAGTGCTTGAATCTTTCTTTAATCAGATTTTTGAGCAAGTTTTACTCAACAAGTAATACTTGGTATCAGTGAAAATGACTGATAATTGCATATTATCTTTGCACAAGTAAATACGAAATAAATCAAAATAAATGAATAAATGTGTAATTGAATAAAAATGTGAGCAATAGTAATTAAAATGCAATACAACACAAGTTGTGAGAATGTTTGCTCTCTCAAAGCAGGACTAAATGAACAATCAATGAGCCAAACATTCACCTCTTAGAAAACACTCAGTGTAACGATGCTGACGCTGGTGATGACAAAGACGAAAATGAGGATGATGATGTGATGAACCCATGTGATAACCAGAAACCCTAACTATAAACATGAATAAAACAAAACATAAACAAGATCGACTTGACCGTAGACTTGACCGTAGACTTGACCGGAACAAAGTTACATATACAATACCTCACAAGAGATAATGGCAAACACGAGGGCTTAAATACACAAACATGGGTAACAAGACAACCAATGAACAGATAGAACTATAAACAAGATAACAGGACTATTAAACTAAACCAATGACAAACTAGAACTGATAACAAAGTAATCAAACAATGGACCAGCGAAAACAAGACACATGAACAGGGGAAACACGTGACAAGTTCACATGAGGGGAACAGGAACTCACATGACATGACAGCATGTACTAGATTTTCAAAATAAAAGACATGAAAACGAGAACAAAACAGAATAAACATGACACACAGGTTTTATTTTTCCAGTTGTATACAATGATCTGAATAACATCGCTAGAATCTGTTATATTCTTCAGATCTGGGGATGGCTTGCCATTGAAAAATGTATTTCATCAATAGAGGGAACATTGTCAATGACGTCCTTCAATCCAGTTATCAAATAAGCTTCTGTGTTGGATCATTCTTCGTTCATATCCTCCACATTTACTCTGACCGTGGTAGTGGAAGTGGGCAAATTAAACACAAATGGTTCATTGTTCTCAACAATCACGTGGAGAATGTGCTGACTGAGCTTCTCGAAGTCCAGTGGCTGAATGGAAAACACAAGAAAAAAGGTTTTCATTTCGGTACAGCCAGCGTCACACTAGTCGATTGTTCCTACAATTTTCAGTCGGAAGCTTAATGTAAGTGAACACTGGCCAGAGTGAGAATGGAAAGTCAGTGAGTCGTAAAGAGTCAAAGTTTGCATTTGTGTCTACCAGCGGAAGGGGTTCATCACTTGACCGACTCAACTCTCTGCTCTCTAGCTGTAGGAAATGTAAAAGCACTTCCTTTGTGAAAAATCGTTTGGTCGCTATAGGGAAGGTTCTTGTGATCTCATCAAGTGACCAATGAGCTTCTTTTTGCCATGAATAACTGACAAGACCTCATGCTCTGATCTGAAAGTTTTGCACATTGCATTATCATTAACAGTGCAGTTATGCCGCGACTTGCTGGAATACAACGGCTCAGAATGATTTTGTACAGTTCATTAACTTTTAAAAATGTGCATCGGGGCATCTGCTTTCTGTTCATTAATCTACATCAGTGTTAATCTCGTTGTGTTTAAATCATTAAAGTAGTTTTTACACACTGTAAACAATTTGTATATATATTTTTTTTTTAACCAAATTTGTTTTAGCAACTATCAACTAAAATGACATGCTATATTAGATTACAACTGACTAAAATGAATGAATATTAAATTATTAAATATTTACAAACTTTAACGACATTTCTGTTTAAAGACCTAATTTATGACTAGTATAAAAAACTGTGAAATAGAACACTGTGCTTCATTTAGCTTTTCCCTTTCAGTCATGAATCACATCCCAATTGTCATGCCATACTCCTGCTGTTATTTCAGCAAGCTTCATGTGACAGCTGACTTGAGCCATCATAACCAATCGCCTTATCAAACTTGTGGCGAATTTCAGTACCTTTGCAGTGGTGATGATGCCCTCTAGCTGGCTGGGTCCAGTACTGACATTGAAAAATCCATCCAAGTCTCCACTAACAATCCGATACTTGGTAGACCAGGCAGCTGATCCAGGTTCATCATCATCAGTAACTGGCAGTCTGGCCACTTCCATGCCCACTTCATTCTCAGGTACAGATGCAGTGTACTAAACATACAATTATTTATAGTGGAATAGGGTATATGGTTAAACAAATCAGAAAATGTGGTTCAGACAAATATATGCAAGTTATGTGCATTACCGTGGTGTACTCGAACTGTGGTGCGTTATCATTGCTGTCAGTCACTGTAATAACAGCTGTGCCAGTGGTTTCACGACCTTTACCAGCCTGGTCAAAAGCTCCAATGACCAAAGTATATCTGGAACATTTCTAAAAGGAAAGAGGATTTACGGTGAGTTTGCCTTCATTACAATCATTTTATAATTCTAGTCATCAGATGCAATTTCTAACCTCTCTATCCAGGCCTGTTTCGATCACACGAATCCCTCCAGTTACAGTGTTGATATCAAACATCTTAGGTTTTGGTAATAGTGGATCCTGGCTGACAATTGTGTATCTGACATCAGAGTTGTCATTATCGGGCTCATCGGCATCAGTGGCATTGACCTTCATAAACTCATAATCTTCAGAGAGAGAGAGAGAGGAATGAAATAACAATTAGGGGTCTTAGAGGAAACAAATTTCCCTTGATCTGTTGATTTGAAAGAGTTCAATGTGCACTAAAAACATACCTTACCCCTAGAACTCAAAACTTCCTCCACAGTCCAAAAAGAGCATTTATTAAAACTAAACTGTAAAAACGACTCTTCTGAAATCTTCTGATTCCAGAAACACAACAATTTTTTTCTCCCCTTTTCTCCCCAATTTAGAATTCCCATTTCCCAATGCGCTCTACGTCCTCGTGGTGGCGTAGTGACTCGCCTTAATCCTGGTGGCGGAGGAAGAATCTCGTTACAGCAAAGTTGTTGCGCATGTGGAGGCTTCACGCTACTCTCTGCGGCATCCATGCACAAATCACCACATGCCCCACCAAGTGCAAGAACCACATTATAGTGACCACAACGAGGTTACCCCAACGTGGCTCTACCCTCCTTTGCAACCGGGCCAATTTGGTTGCTTAGGAGACCTGGCGGGAGTCACTCAGCACGCCCTGTATTCCAACTCGCGACTCCAGGTGTTGTAGTCAGCGTCTTTACTTGCTGAACAAGATGAACAATTCTATCACTGCATGGCATTACAAGCATCACTACCTCATTGTTTAATTACAACTATGTATTTTTCTTACAAAACATAGATTTAGTCAATCACTAAATTTAACACATTTTCTCCCTGTCACACAGTGCAAAGTATAATGTTCTTATAACACAATTGCATCAGCTAGGATACATTTTTATTTATGTCAATAAGTCAGAGTTCTCATTCAACGTGAACACTAAACACCATAATGGTGACTGTGACAGGGCGGAGGGCGGGGCCGGGTGGTGATTCTGCACACTTGGTCCCTTATCAGGCTAATCAAGCCTCCGAGAGGGATAAAGAGCGACTGCGGATGGTGGTGCGACAGAGAGAGATTGTTTACGGGCAGCTGACCGTCATGTGTGTGTGTTTGTGCCTTTTGGGCAGTTTTATATTAAAACTATTATTTATATTGTCAAGCTGGTTCTCGCCTCCTCCTTTCCCTCAATCCCTTTACACTGGTGCCGAAACCCAGGAAGGAGGATTGATACACAGTAGTAGAGTTCTCGCCACTACCAACCACCCTAACGGAGAAGCCGCGGCCGTCTGCCAGGGGACGGAAGGAGCCCGGCCACCTGGAAGCAGAGGAAAGGCCACCAACTGCAAGGGAAGAAGGGGCTCCTACTGTGCAGTACACATAAAATGCAGATCCAGTTAACAGCCAGATTGCTTCAGTTCTGACTTTCTGCAAGAAAATTATCAGCAGGCACACGCCCCGCCACTCTCAGGGTTTACGTGCCCACTCTATCGGCTTGCCACGCCTTGACTTATGGGATGCCATTGGGGAGACATCCTCTGCTTGCTCGCTTCGGCCGCGGAAACATGCGATTAAGACCTCCTGCTAGGACCAGGATCCCTTCATGGGACTTAGCAATAGTCATTGAGGGTCTGATTGAGACCCCCTTTGAACCTCTAGAGTCAGCATCTGAGAAACTTCTGACTCTCAAGATGGTTTTTCTTATGGCTATTACTTATAATAATAAATAATTGGGGATCTCCAGGCTCTGTCTGTCTTGCCAGCCTGCTTAGATTTTCCCCAAATGGCTAAAAACAATATTGCACCCTCATCCTGACTACCTGCCTAAGGTTCCTTCTCGAACGTACATCCGGTCACTCTCGAAGCCTTCTGCTCCCCTCCGTTTACAACACCGGAGCAGGAAAGACTTCACGGACTGTACCCAGTCCGTGCCCTTTAGACTTATGTCCACCGCACTAGCCAGTGGCGTAAGTCAGGGCAACTATCCGTTTGCCATGGGGGCCATAACAAGGGGCGGCCGCCACCAAGCAGACAACAATGCATTGGGTGAGGGATGCTATTGCCCTGGCCTACGAGGCGCGCGGTCAAGCTTCACCAGTAGGGATCAGGGCTCACTCTACCAGAGGGGTTGCCTCCTCTAAAGCCTTGGCTAGAGGTGTCCTTCTGCAACATATTTGTAATGCGGCGGGCTGGTCCTCTACGCAAACATTCATAAGATTCTATAGTTTGGATGTTCATGCCACTCCGGGCTCTTATGTCCTTGAGTCGACATCACAAGCTCATGTCTGAGACCTCTCGCGATCTTTTGAGTACACCTGCACAACCGTAAGGGGTCCGGACATCCACAGTGAGGCGGCATGGGTATTCTCGTTCCCAAAGCGCTAAATCAGCGCAGTATCAAAGTGTAGCTTTTTGACAGGGAACGTCTCGGGTTACTTAACTGTAACCCCTGTTCCATGAAAAAAGCGGAACGAGATGTTGCGCTTCATTGCCGCACTGGGATTCCCCAGGACTGCTCTTCAGACAAAATACCTGACGATGCACCTGTGACGCATCTATTTATAGCCCTGCTACAGGTGCATCCAATGATGTCACCAGCAGAGGCTATAAATTCTAGTCAATTTCATTGACGTGTTGCACACATATTCACAGCTGGTCACACCTTCCCAAAGCTGTTCCCAAAGCACTAAATCAGCGCAGCATCTCATTCCGCTTTAATCAGGGAACAGAGGTTACTGTTATTTAACCAGTAACACTCTCGCCTCCTTCTTTCCCTTAATCCCTTTACAGTGACTTTAAAGGAAACACATTTATCCCATAATGCAGTGCGATATTGTTATTTCTTTTTCAAAGTAATTTGATGTTACAACTGGAAATGACATAGCCCGCACTGATTTTACTGTAAAATATTGAAAGCAGTATTTTATTGTAAGAAATTAATAAACTCGTAGTAACCACAAAATATACCATGGTTAATACAATATTACTATAGTAAACCATAATTAGTTTGTTGTGAGGAAATGCAAAAAAAAAACTAAAAACTTTTCAACAAATGAATTGCCTAATGAATAGTTTAATAAGGTGTGAGCCCATAATCAGCCCAGGTTGATTAAGAGTCATTTCCTTTAAAGAAATTACACCATATGCTTACATTTGGGAGCAGATTCAGGAACATATCCGTTAAAAGGATTTTGAGTAAACACAGGGGTGTTATCATTTTGATCAATCACATTGACAAAGACTTCCATAGGAGCCTCTTTGACATCCACATCAGCTCCAACAGCATGAGCTACGAGCTGAAGACATGGGATGAAAGACGGGCATGTTAAGATACAAATATGTCCGGTGACATTTAACTATTTAGAAGATGGCAGTTTTCAAGAATTTAAGAGATTCATGATTCGACATTTAGAATCCAATAATATACTTTAAAATAAGAAAGAGCAAAATAAATCAAATCAACTTACACGGTATGAAGCTTTTTTCTCTCGGTCCAGTGGCTGAGTCACAAAGAGAATCCCTGTAAGTCTGTCAATGGTGAAAAGCCCTTTAGGGTCCAGATCGGCCCCTTCACCTGTGATTCTGTACACCATCCGAGTTTCCTTTGCAAAATCTGACTTTATCTAAATACAGACAGAAATGACAGAACAAAATCAATTACAGATCGGCCCATTTTTCCAAATCCATATAATTATAACAATCACTTCAATATTCTCTCTCACCTTGACCAGCTTTTTGGGGAAAGGACCTCTACTGTTCTCAACTTCATTGAAAGGAGGAATAACCCAACCTCTCTTTCTCCTCTTTAGACCAGATGAAGACTTTGGAAACGTCAGGACCGGAAGATCGGAGGGAGATTCCATCTGTAAAACGAACGCTTGAATGATGTGTGCTGCTCCACTTGAAGCAATATGAGAAGCAATTTCTTTACAATTTACTGACATGTGTTATAAAAAACATATAAGAGAATATATTTAATTTATTTTTCTGACTTCTGACTATTTGAAAACTAAAGGACAGTTCATCCAATAATTAAAATACTGTCGTCATTTACTAACCCCCATGTTGTTCCAAACCTGAATGATTTTATCTTCCATGGAGCACAAAAGGAGATGTTAAAGGAATATTCCAGTTCAATATAAGTTGAGCTCAATCGACAACATTTGTGGCATAATGTTGATTTCCACAAACATTAATTACGACTGAAAAAAATCTGTTGTGTTTCATGGAAAAAAGATATACGAGTCATACGGGTTTAGACCATCATGAGGGTGAGTAAATGATTTACATTTTTGGGTAAATTACATAAAATAATAGCTCATTTATGTGTTTATAACATATAATGGACAAAGCTTGTATCTTGTTACATGTTACAGCAGTTTGCTGAATAAATGTGTGTGTATCTGTGGAGTGGTGCTCACCTCCGTGTCCATATGATGCTCCTCATGATTATGTGCACGCTCAACTCTGACAAAAGCTGTATGTTTCTTGCCGCTGGAGTCCCAAGCGTGCACAGAAAACACCTTGTGGCCTTCGTGAAGAGTAACTGGTCTCTTTAGTGATAAAACACCATCCGTGTTCACATCAAACCGCTTGTCAACAGACTGAAAGAGTGTTCTGGTTCTTCCATCACATGTATTGAAAGTTACTGGGATTCAATGAACACAACAACATTTGTCAAGCAAGTTTGGATACTCTGAATTATTAATAAAAAGTAATTTGATAATTTAAGCATTTTAATACAATTAGCAAATATAAAGCTCTGCAGAACTCCTCATTGGAATGAATGGGAGATTGCCATAAACAGTGCGGTTTTTGAGGCAAACGATCATCACAGTCACATAAAAAGTGAGAAGCGTCACTTGATAGCCATTACAAACCTTCTAACATTAGTGGAAGTGAAAATAACCACTCATAAAATCTCATAACACACTTATTTTGATCCTGTGAACTCTTTATTTGCTATCACTTTTACTAGACCTGAATCAATACATACATTAATTAATGTTAAGTTGTTAGCTTTAATACACCTTGGAGGAAATGTAAGTGTCCTCGCTGATGTTATACATGCTCATTTGGGAATGAGGAATGACACACTTTAATCCATAGCATGCTCTTCTCAAGATTGTTTTTTTTTTTTTAAATTTCGTCTTTTCTTAAGAAAGAAAAAAACACTGTGTATATTTTCTATAGATACCTCGTGCCACTATTACAAGTGACCCAGCAGCAAAGATTTGTAATTTTTTTTTATCATTTTGATAAAATCCCGCTTATAACTACTCAAAAACACATTACTCTTGTAAGCTCTCATTGTAAAAAGGCAAATGCTTGTCAGATAAATGGTGGTGGGGCAACAGCTGCTAAAACAGGATTGGTCAGAAGGGCTTTTAAGGTGGGTGTTGGAGCCATTTATTAATTTTTATATTGTGACTTGTATTTCTATAGTTGTGCGCCCTCTGCAGCTGCAGGTCATTGTAGTGGGGCTTAGCAAAGGGTCAATTAAGAATGAAACCACCATATGTCCTTACATAATTACTAAACCAAAAGGCTGCGTTTAATAAAACAGTCTCTATTCAGAGCTTCAGTCAATGATGTGTGATCAAACAGCGCCCTCTAGAGGCTATAGGTACACATGTTGAGCAAGGCAGCAATATTAGATGATGTTTATCATATTACAATTTAAATAATCTTTTCTTGATTTTACGGATAACGAAAGACACATTTGATAGGTACCGGTTACTTTCTCTTGCCCTCCGTGCAAATCTCTGAATGTCAAACCATACATTCCTTACAAGCGCTTTGGGTGAGTAATACAGGGCCGATTGAACACTGGTGTCTCTTCCGTTTTTACGGCACTGACTCATAAGAGTCATAAGATCAATTATATTTGCATCCATAGGCCATTTAATAAGGCTTAGAAGTCTCACAAAGTCTCATTATGGAGGCCAGAAGAGTATGAGCATTAACCCATCATAAACACTGGTGTGCAGCATAGTATGAAAATTCTTCGCATGAGCTTGCGCTTTTCGGAAATCGAGTATTTGAACAGACCATGGTATAACAGACAATATCTGTCTTTCTCTTCCGTGAAAATGGATGAAAAATATTGATGACATCTTGCACTCAGGTTCATCCAAATGTTTGTCCAATCAAATGTTCTTTGGGATGAGAATGTCCCTCCCCACACACTCTCTAACTCTGATTGCAATAGCTATCAGCAAATCATGGTTAATGGCTGTGACTTTAACGCAAGACTCTTCCCTATTAAACTTCACTTGTTACACCATTTAATGGGGTCTTTAAGGTTTTGTGGTGTGGCTTCTCCACTTCATAATGATGCTTACTGTGTCACATCAACTTTAAGCCCATTCAGAACCAAACATTGAGTCCAACTTTCAGCTCACTTTTCTATATTTTCATAGTTTTTATATTTAAAATGTTTAAAATACATATTATATATTTATATTTATAACATATATACATTTCTAACATTATGCTTAGAGTTATAGACTATAACTATGGAATTTGAAAAAAATAAATAAATAAGTATCATGAAAGCATTTTAAAATTAAAAGATAAAAGAAGCAACTATTAAAAAGATTAACCTGTGCCGTCTTGCAATGCTTACATAGTATTGTGATCAAGCCACACTTTTTAACATTAACAGAATGATAAGAAAATGTTTCAGTAGAAGTTTTATTTTAGTGCAATGGTTTTGAAAGGACACATTATAAAATAATTTGGGATAATCTAATATATCTAAACACATTCTCGAGAGACTCTATAACATTTAAAACACATCAACAAAAAACAACCTACTTCTTCCTAGTCGTTTCCCTCTGTGAAGATGTTCTCTGTGGACTTTAAAAACCAACAACTCTGACTCAAAATCAGGTAAACATGACGATTCCTCCGCAAATCCACAAGAAAGCTCCTAATTAAAAGGTATTAAATTTATAAATCTAATTAAATACATATTTGCACTAGATATATAACATCTGAATAATTCATCAAGTACAATAGTACACATAGGCACAAGAAACTAAACTTACCAGGCTGGGAGACCAGCCAAGAGCAGCTAAACTAATTACGACAATTTTGACTATATCCAAACATTGTTCGACCACTTTTTAAAAAAGTGCCAGAAGAAATCTTACCTGACAAAGGAAAATAATAACTCCCAATCGCACAATCCTCATAGTCTCCATTCTATGAGCAAAACCCGCAGTGTTTATTTCCAAGAGTTTTTAACCTTGTGCAGCTGCTTCTTGCAAAGGAAATTCCTTAAGTTCCCAAAAGTTTCGCAACATCCAGATGTGGTGTTTATCCTCTTTCTATTGGCTTGCCTAAGGGTGTAGCCCATCCAGTGATAGAACACACCATTAAATACATACATTATGCACTAGGTTTATTAGAAGCATAAATGCAGCACCAATGCCTTCAGTTGTCCAGCTGCGGGATCATCAGCCAGGAGCCATCCATAATAGATATTTCACACCATCATATCCTCATTTCCTGGTGGTGGGGCAACATTTCCCTGTTTCTCCCTTGGAGGTGGGGGAGGTGACGGTACTAAGTAGGACAGACCGGGCTGTCACAAAGGGAAGTTGTCACTTGGGTTACAGTACATCTCAGTAAAATTTCTGCTAAATTTTACACATCTTTCTGCTATATTCATGAAGGATACAGACACTGTTGTGCATGATTTTGTTATCTCATGTTCCACTATTGCAAAGTTTCTTTCATTAGCGCCCCCACAATAGGCAACCATCTAGTTCACTTGTGCCTACAAACGGTGCTGCTTTTAGCGCTGTATCATCACTGAAAACGCCAAAAACTTCACTGAATAGGTAATAATTTTTAGGCAAACTTTTGTTCTGTTCCATTTAACACAGAAAGTGTCCTGGTTATTTCCATAACCTCCATTCCCTGATGGAGGGAACGAGATGTTGTGTCGATGAAGTGACATAAGGGGTCACTTTTGGGAGCCAGAAACACCTTCTGATCTAAGATAAAAGGCCAATTAGAATTAGTGAGTGGTATTTGCATGCCAGTCCCCCGGACATACGGGTATAAAGGAGCTGGCGTGCGAACTAGGGGTCCCCTACAAAAACGCCCCAACTAGCAGGACAGTGTTACGTGAACCGGCGGTGCGAGACAGGTGGAATACTGTGTGCCTCGTAGCCAGCGCACCAGGCTGACACGTAACCTCCCCCGACGCTGTTATGAGCATCGAAATACCCTTCGGGGACAAGTTGACTGACCAAAGAAAGAGTAGGGACAGGCTATCCCAGTCGTGCCTTTTCCCTCTTTTTTCATTTTTCTCCCTGAAAAGAGTGAACATTTTTCATCCGACTGGGACCACCAATGTCCATGTCGGGGGGTGGTGTGGCATGGGGGGGGGTCACCGCCGAGACCACTCCCCACACACAGTGACATCAATGATCCAGTGGGCGATCCTCTGCTTGGAGATAGTGCTTCCTTTCTGCTGTCCACCAAAGCAGACAAAGAGCTGTTCAGAGACTCTAAAGCTCTGCGTGTGATCCAAATAAATGCGTAACGTGAGCAACGTACACAGCAATGACAAGGCTGGGCCTGGCTCCTCGCTGGCAGGTTCACCACCTGATCCCTGAATGTGGCTGTGGGAACCTTGGGCACATAGCCCAGTCTGGGTCTCAGGATCACATGAGAGGAGCATGGACTGAATGCCAGGCACGCTTCACTGATAGAGAACGCTTGCAGGTCACCTACTCTCTTGATGGAAGTGAGCGCAGTCAGGAGGGCAGTCCTTGAAGAGAGTGCCTTAAGCTAAGCTGACTCCAAGGGCTCAAAGGGGGCTCCTCATAGACCCCGAAGGACTACGGGAGGGCCCTTAAGGGAACGTGGGGGTCTGCCTCCTGATGCCTCTCAGGAATTTGATGATCAGGTCATGCTTCCCTAAGGACTATCCACCGTTTTGTGGTGTGCTGCAATAGCGGCTACATACACCTTCAAGGTGGAAGGGGACAGCTGTCCCTCCAACCTCTTCTGCAGGAAGGAAAGCACTGATCCGACTGCGCATCTCTGGGGGTCTTCACTTCAGGAAGAACACCACTTAGCGAACAGATGCTACGTCAAGGCATACAGGTGCCTCATAGAGGGGGGCCCTAGCCTGAGTGTGAGAGGCTCACAGCAACTTGAGGTGCTGCTGACTCAAGAGGAGGAGATGGCGGGCGAGTTGTGACATACAACGGGAGCGTAAGCCATCTTGACAGTCAAAATATGTCACCGTTGCCATGTTGTCTGTCCGAAACAACTAGTGCTTGCCTTGGATCAATGGATGGAACCTCCGCAGGGTGAGCAGTATTTTCAACAACTCGAGGCTGTTGAGGTGCGGCTGCGTGCCCATTGCATACAGCGCTCCAGCCCGTTTTGGAGGTTATGTGCCTTGAGACCTACTCTAGGGGGACACCTAACCATAGATATGTGAGGTCGGTCCAAGGGCTGAAGAGGCGGCGACAGACCGGCATGATGGCCACGCGATGTGTCCCACAGCACCATGCCCATCTCGGGACTCGAGTCTGGAGCCAGTGTTGAAGCGGTCTCATATGCATCAACCCGAGCGGTGTGGCCACCGCTGAGGATGCCATATGCCCCAGGAGCCTCTTAAACAGTTTCTGTGGAACCGCTGTTTTCTGTCTGAACCCCTTCAAACAGGTCAGAACACCGACTTTGCATGCCCGTTCATGAGGCCAGGAAGGGCTTGCTCTGAGTTGCACGAGTACCAGGTCCCTGTGCACACACACAACACATCCTGAGGGTGAGCCTTAACGGGGAAAGAGCTGCCTCTGCTGCATTCGTGAAGACGCGAGGGAGCAGGGACAGGCCGAAAGGGAGGACCTTGTACTGGTACGCCAGAACCTTGAGCGCAAGTGGCAGTAAGGGTCTGCGTCAAGGTGGAATTGAGACGTAGAAGTACATGTCCTTCAGGTCTACCGCACGAACCAATCTTGATCGCTAACTAGAATGCGTTTTTTGCATCAGCATCTTGAACGGGAGTCTGTGTAGAGCCAGGATCAGTACTCGCAGGTTCGAGATTGTCCAAAATCCACTGCCTTTCCACACGCAGGGGCGGGGGGGGGGGGGCTTTTCTGGACCTGCCAAAATGGAATGGTGGATGGTGATCGTAGTGACCACACCGGATCTGTGACCCAGGGAATAAGGAAACTGCTGCTTTGTTAAATTTTGGGTAACGCAGCTACTTGAGCATGCAGCGAAATCAAATGAAAAGGGAACAAAAGATTCTCCTACCGGCCCTCCACCGGGGGATGGAGTGGTCTGTTCACCAGCTCCGGAACAGTGAGACGGATGGTGTCTGCTTCCTACATGCCATTGGTGATGAACAGATGTGGTGTGGGCTCTTGAGCCATGCCACTTTCTGGGCAGGATGTGTTGGATGATCTCCATCTGCTGCTTCACTGCCGAGAACTGCTGGGCAAAGTCCTCTGTTACGAACTCCCCTGTCTAGGGTAGAGGAGGAACAGTTTAAAATTAAAAATTAAGGAAAAACTGAGTAATATAAATGTAGCGCTAATAAACTAACGTTGCTGAGCCCCTGTTTTCCCGTCCCAGTAGCAAGGAGGACAAGATATGTTAAACATAAAGGTTTATTTTGAAACTTAGATAATCACATGGAAGCAATAAATTAACCTCAGGAGGGGGTAATGCCAAAATAACAAACAAAACAAGGTCTTCCTATGTTGGTTCATCTGACTAATCTATATACAAAACAAAGATGAAAATAAAAGACAATTCTAAACCAAACTCCCTCTCTAAAACAATAAACAGGAGAAAAAGGTATGTAAAAATAAATTAGGCACCCGCCTCCCTACAGCTTCCTAATAACTCAAAAGATAGAATAAGGATTTCACAATCAGCCCTGCACTCAGGGGTTAACAAATGCCCGCCTGCATTCAGGTTAACACTTCTCTAATTGTAAGCTAATTATACCACAGTACATTACCTTACACAACATGAAATACAACTAACAAAACAACAACTAGCATCTGAGAGAGAAGAAAGGGGCTCCGCAAGAGAGAGATTGAGCAATGTCTCTCCCCTGTAACTCCAAACTGGAGAGCTTTTATACAAGACACAGCCACAGGTGCCAATCAGGAGTCAATCCAGTTGATTAGGAACAGGTGCCTCCACTCATCCTACAGGATCAGAATGAAAAGACAGACAAACATTTACACACCCAATATATAAACACAAGATACGTTCTGGAACGTAACACCTCATTGGTGTCGCCGAACATACCAGCCTGGGAAATGGGGGCGTTAAGGAACCGTGCCTTGTCAGGCTCTCTCATATAGACCAGGTTGAGCCAAAGGTGGTGCTCCTGGACCAGCAAGGTGGATATCGCCCGCCCGAGAGTCCTTCATCACCCGGAGGGCGAGGTCGGTTGCCAAGCTCAGTTCCTTCATCAATCCTGGGGTGAAACGACCCTCGCGCAGCTCTTTCAGCACCTTGGCTTGGTGGACTTGCAGGAGAGCCACGTCGTGCAGGGCGGAGATGTCATGAGAGCCATGTCGTGCAAGCACATCTGTCATTTCCGCGTCAGCGTGTGACTGGGCGACCTCACCCGAAGGGGGAATCCCAACCGATGGTTTCACGTCCGACTGGATGAGCCCACTCTCTGATGCTGTGGGCCCCGGAAAAGAGGTTGAACTTGCTCTGAGACAAGCCGTAGCACTCATCTAGAAACCTGGTCGGAGCAAATGAGCATGCTGGGGAATGGGAGGTCCGTGGGGATTTACCCGGTGGAGGTGGTCACATTGAGGTCCCCAAATCACCCCCAGTGCAAGCCGCACTGGCCTCAAACCCGTAGGTAGATGGAACGAGGCGGGGAGCCTCTGGGGTGGCTTGCTTTCTTACGAAGGCAAGCTGTGACTGCAACATTGCCATAGTCATGTTATCGCAGTGAGAACATGATGCATCCACGAACGATGCCTCCGCAGTGGCAGCACCCATGCACAAAAGACAGCAATCGTGGCTGTCAGAAGGCTCGAGATAATGAGTGCAAACAGGAATAACACACAGATGGAAAGGCATCTTTAAAAAGACTCATCTGTAAAAAGACGATTCTGTGTGTGCCGCTCTTTTAGAATATACTCTTTTAGTTTGTTCTGCCAAAGCACCCAGGAGTGATCTCTGCAGTGCACCAGTGCAGAGAGGGGTAGAAGCCGCTGTAATGCGCTGTCAGAATCCAGCAGATGTGAATGAGTGGGAAATCAGCTCGCTTATTTCTCAATGAAATAGCGACCGCACACCAGCTCCTTTATACCCGTATGTCTGGGGGAGTGGGATGCAAATACCACTCGCCAATTCCCATTGGCCTTTTATCAAAGATCAGAAGGTGTCTGGGGCTCCCAAGAGTGACCCCTAGTGTCACTTCATCAACACAATGTCGAGTGACAACTTGCAATATCGGACGTCCAACTTAGAAACTTGTGCGGAAATCTTCAACTCCGAATTGGCCGAGATGCAGGTGCGGGTTGGCACCAGTGTTTCCATTTGCCAGTAAACAATGGTTTTTAACCATTAAAATGTCCCTATGTCCGACAAATTCAAGAAGTGTTGGACACAAAATAAGGTAAAAAATATTAACAAAAAACATCTGAAACCCCTTTAGTTGATGCCACAAGTGTACAGCATGATGCCATCCAAATTACAGCACTTCGCTGCTATGGAGTAGAGTTGGGGTACTCGAGTTTGGACTCAGACATGAGTCAGAATCTCGAGTCCAATTTTAATGGACTTGGATTCGGATGTATTTTTACTCGGACTTGACTCGGACCCGAGACTTTGGGACTTTTTTTCAGACTCTAGCCATTTCATGACATTTGATATGCAATTAAAAAAATATAAAAACAAATAACAAAAAAGAAATTACGTAGCCAGAGTAATTTCACTGTGTTTAAGCAAGCACACGCACGCACACACACACACACAGAGGCAAAGGCACACTCATCAGTCAACCAATACACTTGAATGTTGCTACAGAGACTACTGTATAACATCGATTACTGAGGTGGCTGGCACGATGAAAATATAAATACGGGTATTTATCCAATGCAATAGAAACTAAACAAGGCAGTTTCACATGACAACTGGTAAAATTGCATGTGCAGTTTGTGCAGCCAAGACTTAAAACTTAAAATCAAGAACTTCATTTAGGCAAGTCACCCACATCATGTCTCTCATAGTTTACTAAAAACAGCATATAGAAATACATTAATATTGGAAATTAAGTATTTTAGGCATACTATATCTACACATGTAGGATTCTGTAGTTTTTCTGGTCCATACAGTGTTGTCAGCTTGAACTGGTCCATAATAGCTCGATGAATTAAATGTAACTTTTTAAATAGTCTGGGGAAAAAGCAACTCTAAAAAGAAAAACAGCACCTATTTATTAGTGATATTACTAATTTCAAAGCATTGACGAACTGCTTAAAATATATTATTTTATAGCATTTGTCCGCCATCCACAAAACTCAACCATGCACAATAAAATATTAGGATATTTTGGGCAGTGAAATATTTTGTTTATAACTGAATTATAGTCAATTAAAAAAATATATAATTTTATGACTGAGTTCGTGTATGAAGTGAAACTTCATGTTACGAAGTTGAATTTAGTTTTTTAAATTGTTTTTTTTATTTTATTTTTATTTTTACCACCAGGTATCTTATGCATGTCTTTTTTAGCCTACATCAGAAGGACAGCTCTTTTAAATTTATAACTCAAAATTATTATTCTCCATATTGTTGCGGTTAAAGAAGAACTCAATGAAATTTTCTTTGGTTGGTATTTAAAGATTTCAGACTGATTGCAGACTAAAATCAAATCTCAATTATTGTTATTTTATAATTATAATTATTATCTTCTCCGGCAGCTGGTGCGAGACGCACACGGATGCATCAGGGATTTAGGTACACGAGCAGCACACAGAGCTGCCTTGCATTGTGTGGCTTCCAGCAAATTAATTAGAAAATAATGTCCATGACGACATGGCCCTAATATTATCAGTGGGCCTTTCCAGTGTTTTTGGATGTAACATTTACAGTGTGACTTAACTTCTTAACTTTTACTACCATGTTGACTCATTTGTATTTACTGAATTTTCCCAAATCAGTCGGTAGATAGAGAAAAAAAGATTTAGAAAGAAATCTCAGTATAGACAATTATTTTTTAGATTGGGATAATTCTAAATAAAACTAAATTAAATTGAAATGACAAATTGAAAATTAAGTAGAAATATAAACTAAATAAAAATGTTAAACAGCAATATACTAAAGCAGTAATGACTAACGCAGCTTTCATGGTCTTTAGACTATGTTTGATTGGAGGGCAAAAAGCAACAAATAATGTTAACAGAACGCAATAAGAACTGTGTTGAAGGACAGTTCTACCAGAAAGACTCGGGAGAATAATACTGAACAATTAACCATTTATTTACAGCTCGGCAAACAATATAAAGATAAAAGTTCTTTGGCGTGGGCCCCGTCCGTAGCTCGCAATCCGGGGGTCCGGACTCTGCATTTCCTGCCTGGCGTTGAAGGCGGGGCGCAGCCGACCCCCAAAGAAGGTGGAAGAAAAATTCCACCGGGACGGGACCTACCCTCAAAGAACGGTAAAGAGAAGTATACCCACCGGTCGTGAATCCTGGAGAGCCTAAACATGGAGAGAGAGGAGGGTTAATAATGAGCATGACAAAAACACCTTTAAGGCCAATAGCTAATTAGTAAGAGGTGACTACATTATAAGAAGACAAGAATAATACATTCATGCAATTAAAATTCTGCTGCTGTGTAAACGTTAAGCATTAATAGAGCTGACGCTTTCGCTCTACGACTGATCAGCCAGTTTATCCCCGAGAACGAGTCGAAGGGAAACGAGCATGAAGGAATAGAGATATAACTGAGAAATAGGCTAATATAGTGTCAGGAGAGTCGGTGGAAACAAGCCGTTGAAGATCACATGAAGACAAGGCCACACAGAGACAAGGCCGCGATGGACCACACAGAACCGGGCCGCCTGGCCACCAGGACAAAGCCACCTAGGGCCACACAGAAAAAGGCCACCTTGGGCCGCACGGAGCCAGGCCACCTTGGGCCGCACAGAGCCAGGCCCTAATGACCACAAAGTGGAGCCATGCTGGCCACATGGACTTGCTAGACCACAGAGACAAGGCCGCATGGCCACACGGCCTTAGTAGACCACAGAGACGAGGCTGGCAATCATCTAATGCCGCACATAAAAATGAGGTAGACTGGACAAGGCCGTGGGGCCACACAAAACCATCCACGAGGACCACATGGACATCTTTTAACGAGGCTACAATGCCTCGAGGCCGCTTGGTCACACAGACAACGGCCGCTTGGCCACATAGAACCGATGCCGCTAGGGCCACGAGACCACTGGCCATTTTTTACATATAGGACAAGGCATCGATATGCCACGAGGTCACTATAGACCACACGGAACAAGCGACATAGACAACGGCCACTAGGCCACATAGAACCAATGCCGCTAAGGGCCACGAGACCACTGGCCATTTTTTACATATAGGACAAGGCAATATTGTGCCACAAGGCCTTTAGACCCACACAGAGACAAGGCCCACTGGGCCACAAGGCTGCTAAAGCCACACAGAGACAGAATCACTCATAGACACGGCCTTAGGCCACAAATAACCAATGCCATAACTGGCCACAAGACCACGGGACAAGGCCACATTAGGCTACACGGTCACAATAGACCACACTGAACATAGAATGAGGCCGCGAGGCCACGATGTCGTGAGCCCACACTGAGACGAGGTTGGACAGAGACAACAGCCACGAGGCCACACGGAACCAAGGCCGTAAGGGCCACAAGACCATGTAGGCCACACGCAGGACAAGGTAACATTATGCCACAAGGCCTTGAGACCCACGTAGAGACAAGGCCCGCTGGGCCACAAGGCTGCTAATGCCACACGGATACGAGGCCAACGAGACACGGCCACTAGGCCACACAGAACCAATACCGTAACTGGCCACAAGACCATGGGACAAGGCCACATTAGACCACACTGAACATATCATATATATATATGCTTAGATTATCTTTTTTTTTTTTCTTTTTTTTTTTTTATAATATTAGTTCTAGTGAGCTAGAACTATGACGGATAATGAAAGAGCATGACACCACCACCAGTAGTTGCATAGGTACTGTATATACCTGGACCGTTATAGGAGCTTGCTGAGCTTCGAGGATAGTTTTTGAGACTGGACTTATAAGAGACTCGAATGCGGAGGAACGCCATCTATCCGAGGAATGGTAGCTGACGTAGAAATAAGGAGATTTATGACGAATTGAGAAATTTAGCCATAGATGAGAAGGGACAAAATTGTTATAAATTGAAATTGTTAGTGTGATGCCGGAACCTTGGAATCATTCAGAGTGCTTAAGGAAGAGAGTAAAGAATTAGGAGTAGATCGGAGAAGGACAGATCACGAGCGGGATCGAAATAATTGGTAGCTGATGTAAATTCCCCTGGACGCATAAAACCGTAGAAAGCAGTTAGAAACACAGCTTCTAGCAAAATATTGATGTATGTAGAAAAAAGCCTTTGCGAATAGAAGATCAGTCTTTGCAATAAGGCAAAGTAAATGGCAGCTGTTATGTGGAGAATGATAGAGGATTTGCTTATGCATGAGCAATGAACGAATAGGAGAAGCGGTGAATAAACTTGGAAAGTCGGGGTTGAAATATTTGCAAGAATTGAATGCCTGCTAGTAATCTACAGATGGAGGAAGGTATAGATTAGGTTTCTCGAGGTGAAGACGAGAGGAGCAAGCGGTCGTAATCAAAAAAAAAATGGGAATTACGGAAATTTGAAAAAGCAAAACGTATAGAATGAAGACCAAGCGGAAATGTAAGCTCTATAAATGAAAGGAGCTGCTCCTTTAGCCATGAAATGACTGGCTGAGCTAAGCAAATCGACTAATTTAACATAGTAGCTGATAGGGGTGGGCACGGAGTTGGATCCGTAAGGGCTGAAGGGCAAAAGCCGTCTGAAAACGAAACGGGAGAGCGCGTCGGCAATAGCATTGGAGTTGCCTGCTATGAGAGCAGCTTTGATAATAAAATGAAGACGACAGATTGCCAGATTAAGCGTCTCGCGAAAGGCATCATAGTCTGGCAAGATAACCGACGCTGAGCCCCAGATGACGCTGGCTACAACTAGAGGATAAATTTCGTGGAGTGCGGAAGAGACAGATCCAGAAGACAGCTAGGAAAAGCAATAGGCCATTTTTCTGCGAACCATTGCCTTTGTTTAAGGCTATAATCTGGCATATTTACATTTGTGGAAAAAGTTAATTAATATGTATTGTCCCTTTTGTTAAAATAAATAAAATAAAAAAGAACCCCCGCAGCCAATAAAGGGGGCGGCATCGGAAACGTAGTACAAATATGCGGTACTTATTAAATCACTCCATCAAGACAAAATAATGCAATTACACCCCAAGGTGAAGATCACAAGGTGCTTGGCTGCAGGTGTCTGCGCAACAGTCTCTAAACAGGAGGAACAGGACGTTTCAAATGGCTGCCTCAAAAACAAGTGTGCTGCCCACATAAACGGCATATTTGGGCATTTCAGGTGCGATCATGTGTGCAAACACGTCTATAATGTCCACAAAAATGCTATCTGGGTTTTTAGACACAGCAAATATGTTCCAGCACATGTACAAAAGGAAAGACGCATATTTTTCCCACTTGAGCAACCACACCTTCCAGAATCGCGCAATGATGCAGCACTTTAAAAAAATGTAATTTGCACGAGACTAATAATAAACGTTGTCTAATTCAAGTTTAGCCTCTTTTTTTTTTTTTTTTTTTGCATACAGGAGAAGGGGACTGAAACAGTGATCATTGGCATCGTTGTTGATTAGAAATGCACTTATTCATTATTTCAAGGCATCGAAAAACATCAAACATAAAAGATGTGAACTTATGTAACTAAAAACACAAATCCATTAAACTCCGAACTCGAAGACTGTATATGCAGAAATATATAATTGACTCCATATTTAAAACGAGAATAACAAGCAGGTAGGTTCGAGAACACAGACAGGGCGGATTGAGTTCCAGTGGCTCTAGTGCATCCATTCATCTCACAGTACTAAATGAACCCACACAAGTACACACGAGACATGCACGAGAGCACACTACTCTTGTTTGAAGACTTTAAGAAACATGATGTAAAAAGCATGAAGTGACTGAAATCTAACTCATTAACATTTAAAATAACAGTCATTCAAAGAGATCAATCAGATCCGATTAGCGGCCGAGAAAGGAAATCCCTACCTTGTGGAATTATGCTCGTGGAAAAAATTAGGGTGGCCGAGCAACGAAAGCACGTCAAGTTCGAAACGATACAGAGGGAGGGAAAAGTTTCCAGGAAGGATCTAGTTCTTAAAAGTGAGGGAGAGAAACTTGCATTTAAACCGAGACTAGGAAAATGCCAAGGAATACGAGCGAAGTAGAAGGGCCCATTGATTTTTTTTTATTTTTTTTAAAATGGCGAACGAGCAGTGGTAATCATGAAGCAACGTGCCCCCGTGACTTGGCTAAAGACTGCATTGATGGTTAGATAGAGATCTAACTCTTCCCTTCTCTCGGGATAACTTTGGCACAAAAATGTCTCTGTAGATACTAAAAGCGATCACAAATTCGCCAAACGAGAGATTACATTGAAGGTGAGGATCTGAGGTTTTAAGAGGGACTGCCACGTCACCACAGTTGACCATTTTCCTGCCAGCCTCAGGTGACGGAAGCAGAAATGACACCAAGTTAATATCTTTACCTTGGATAATGATGGCTCTTGTGGGGACACTGATGCGGCAGCTGGAGAAACAAAAATGCCTACCAGAAGCTTGAGCTGGAGTTGCTGTGGATAAACTGAAATTTTAAGGAGCCGGTGAAGCGAAGACATCTTGAAATGGCGTCTGGATCGTTGGTAGAGAAGCAGGCAGAGTAGAAGATGTAGAAGGCACGTTCGAAGGGTTGCTTAATCCGAAAGGAGGGGGTTGAAAACTGAAGAATTGCTGAAGAGTTCGAGGCCGGATCTGAGCTGAAGTTAGGGTTGATGAAGAAATGTTTGAAAAACCGACATTTTAGATTCCGGTCCGTTAACGGTTTGAGAAAGGCTTTGAACTGCGGAGAAAATCTGGTAATTCATGTCTGTAGGTTCAGTTGACAGCGGAGGAGATGGTACAGAGAGGGCGGCAATGATCTTTTTGATAGACGAGGTGAGGATGATTTAGCCGATCTTTTCTTGCCAGTTGGTTTTAGCTGAGCTGACGAAGTTGGAGCTTTTGAAAACGAATAAGGTGAAACAGGGGGATTACCCAGGGTGTTTTGGGCCAGAAGGAGAAGATTTCTCTAGAAGGACCTTGGCTGACCGGTATGCCGGCGTCCTCAAGAGCGATAACCGTGCCTTTGAATGACCAGTGCGCCCATGGAGAAGTACGGCACGGATGCGTGAACAGCGGCGAGCAGGAGGAGGAGATGGCGGGACGAAATCATCGTCAGAATCAGAGTAAACGCAAACGAATTGCGTGTACTTAGACGTGTTTAGAAGAGTCAGCATCTGTGAACTCAGACATGTGTAAGTACCCATCTTTAATACTGTAAGTGTTAGAACGCGATTGGATAGATGAGAAGGTAAAGAGTGACGTAACAATTGAATCTTCCTGGCAGAACTTATGCTAAAGCTTCCATTTTTGTCTTCAAACACCTAAAGCATATGCTTCCATTCTTAAACCACTTTGAAGTTTGTTCAGCTGGAAACTAATAATAAA
The DNA here is from genome assembly GCA_032164185.1 of Moxostoma hubbsi. Classification (NCBI taxonomy): domain Eukaryota; kingdom Metazoa; phylum Chordata; class Actinopteri; order Cypriniformes; family Catostomidae; genus Moxostoma; species Moxostoma hubbsi. The sequence goes on along the minus strand of JAVLUX010000002.1, from coordinate 8,642,250 downwards.
ATATAGAGGTGTTTTTGTGACATTTATAATGACAAACTGTTTTTCTTAGTTGTGAAGTTTAAAAGAAGCTTAAAATATTGATATTGAGTTTACAGTTACAATTTGAACTAAATAAATAGATTATTTCAGACTCAGACTCGACTTGGACTCAGCCTGTTATGGAATCGGTTTTGAGTCGTACTCTGACCTTTTGGACTCAGATTTAAGTCGGACTTAATTGTTTAAAGACTCAGGCTTGAATTGGAATCAAACCCAACACTACCACAGAGGTTTAAACTTTCCAAAAAGCTTGTGAACTGGTAATTCACGACTACAGTGGGTTGTATCCCGCTGCACACATTAGACTTCATGTCACCAGCAATGTACCGTAAAACCAGAGGAAAATCATCATTAAAACAGAGAAATAAATTAACTAAGATGAGAAATTATATGACATAACATAACAAGGTTTTTTGTGAAGGAAAAGTGGCAAACTGCGGTTTCGTTTTTTGCTGGGGTTTTTTTTTCTCGTAATTAGACGCTAATCCTATAACTGCTGTTTTTAATGGAAAATCAACTATAGGCTAATGAACAAACGTTTATTATTCATTTTGATTTGATTATTATATTGTATATTATGCATATTTATTTATCATATAATGATAAAAACTTGTTTAGCAAACATTTGCAGAGACAGGTGTTTAAAACAAGACAAAGTATACTCTCTTTTGATAATCGTACATTTAATCTTATATTCAGAGTTAGTCAACTCTTACGCTTCAACTAAGAGACAGAAGTTATAAGAAAAGCTTTACTAAATCATCTCAGTTGAGTGTTTGTCTTGTCTTCACATCAACTTTGTTCTCATCTGAGAAAGTTACATTCAATATTCAACAAGTATTCCTCATAGGTGGAAATGACATAAAAAATCCACATTATCTTTGCACAACAATGAATATACAGCAACGAATACACCGAGACAACGTAGCAGTAATAATGTAAGCTTAAGTAAAAATGACTGTATTAATAAATGCTGAATAACAACAACAATGTAAATCAAGGCAGAAATATAATAATAATGGAAAATAACAGAAGTTATGAGTTTGTAAACTAGGCTCAGTGCTCCAATTGGGGGTGGGGGGGGGGGGGTGCAGGGACCCCCATAAGGCATTAGGGACCCCTCATAAGAAGTCAAAAATAGAATTGGGTTTAGTAAAGTTAATAATGTTTAATTTACACAGTCAGTATACTGTAAATTTTGTGAATTATTTACAATAATCTGAGCTCTACAGTGCCAGCGTTTTACTAACATTTGCGAAAATGACTGCTTGCGAATGCAGAAAATTATAATATACTGACGATACTTTATACTTAAGGTGTGGGGACCCCCCATAAGACTGTAATCAATTCGGGCACTGACTAGGCTAAATGACCAATCACCGAGACTGTATTCGTGGCATGGGCCAGCCTCTCAGATAACACACATACAGGTTGCTTTTACCATTTGTCTACAATGATATGAATTACTTGAGGAAAGAGGAAATATTTTCAATGATGTCCTAAAATTATGAAATAAGTGTTGGATCAGTCCTCTTTCACATCTCTCACATTCACAGTGACTGTGGCAGTGGAAGTTGGCAAAGATTCGGAAAGTGGGTCATCGTTCTCAACAATCACCCACAGATTGTACAGATTGATCTTCTCGTAGTCCAGAGGCTAAATGGAAATCACAAGATGAAAAAACGTTTTAGATTTGATCTTCAGTCGTAAGCTTCAGCACATAATTGCTGGCCATCATAAACAGTTTGCCTTTTTAAACTGATCAAACATACAGTATAACCTGCACACAGTACCTTTGCAGTGGTGATGATGCCCTCTAGCTGGCTGGGTCCAGTACTCACATTGAAAAATCCATCCAAGTCTAGATAGATAGATATAGGACAGATAAAGTGTACTAAACAAACAATTAAACAAACAACAACAAAAACAAAACTGTTTTATAGTGTAATAGAGGATATTTAGTCAAATAAATCAGATTCAGACAAAAAAAAAAGTAAGTTATTTGCATTACCGAGTTTTGCTCAAACCGAGGTGCATTATCATTGCTGTCAGTCACTGTAATAACAGCTGTGCCAGTGGTTGAACGACCATCACCAGCCATGTCAGCAGCTCGAATAACCAAAGTATATCTGGAATATTGCTAAAAATGAATATGTTTTCATGTGAGTTTGTTTGCATGAAATCTTTTTTTTATCACTTTGGTATTCAGTCATCAGATGTCATTTCTCACCTTTCTATCCAGGCCTGGTAGTACCACACGAATCCCTCCAGTTACATTGTTGATATCAAACATGTTTGGATTTGGTAATGGTGGATCCTGGCTGATAATTTTGTATCTGACATCAGAGTTGTCATTATCGGGCTCATCTGCATCAGTGGCGGTGACCGTCATAAACTCATAATCTTCAGAGAGAGAGAGGAATAAAAAACAATTCATTGCAAGGTTGACGTGGCTTTAAAAAACATCATTCCCACTATTGTTTAGATTTAAAGGGGTCATTTCAAAAGGAATACATTTTTCATGGATCTTTTGATATAAAACAGCATTTATTGAAACTAAGCTGCAAAAACAACTCATCCTGATGTTTCTGGTTTCTGACTTCTGAAACCCAAACTCATTAATACAGAAACTCCCACATTTGTACATCAACAACACTAATTGGGTGTTCACAAATTAAGCCTGCACAGTCATGGTGAAGTAATAACAAAAAACAGTTTAAATATTATTATTGCTTTCCGAACACCAGAAAGCAAACAGTTTTGTTAAACTCATCATTTCGGACACTATTGGTTATGTTTAAGGTAAAGTTTTAGGTTTAGGATGTACGTTTCAATTTTTAAAACCAGTATGACCCCATAATCAGCCCAGGTTGATTAAGAGAAATTTCCTTCAATTACACCACTCGCTTACCTTTGGGAGCAGCTTCAGGAACATGTCCGTTAAAAGGATTTTGAGTAAACACAGGGGTGTTATCATTTTGGTCAATCACATGAACAATGACTTCCATGGGAGCCTCTTTGACATTCGCATCATCAGCTGCAACAGCATTAGCTATGAGCTGAAGACATGGGATGAAAGACGGGCATGTTAAGATACAAATATGTCCGGTGACATTTAACTATTTAGAAGATGGCAGCTTTCAAGAATTTAAGAAACTCATGATTCGACATTTAGAATCCAATAATGAAATACTAAAATAAGAAATAGCAAAATAAATCAAATCAACTTACACGGTATGAAGCTTTTTTCTCTCGGTCCAGTGGCTGAGTCACAGAGAGAATCCCTGTAAGTCTTTCAATGGTGAAAAGCCCTTTAGGGTCCAGATCGGCCCCTTCACCTGTGATACTGTACACCATCTGAGTTTCCTTTGCATAATCTGACTTTATCTAAATACAGACAGAAATGACAGAACAAAATCAATTACAGATCCGCCCATTTTTCCAAATCCATATAATTATAACAATCACTTCAATATTCTCACTCACATGGACCACCTTTTTGGGGAAAGGACCTCTACTGTTCTCAGGTTCATTGAAAGGAGGAATAACCCAACATATCTTTCTGCCCTTTAGACCGGATGAAGACATTGAAAGCGTCAGGATTAATTAGAGGAAGATGACATATGAACAATGTGTGCTGCTCCACTTTAAGCAATATGAGCAATTTCTTTACAATCTACTGAAATGACTATTATAAAAAACATATAAGAGAATATATTTATTTTAATTTTCTGACTTCTGACTATTTGAAAACTAAAGGACAGTTCATCCAATAATTAAAATACTGACGTCATTTACTAACCCCCATGTTGTTCCAAACATGAATGATTTTGTCTTCCATGGAGCACAAAAGGAGATGTTAAAGGAATATTCCTGTTCAATATAAGTTGAGCTCAATTGACAACATTTGTGGCATAATGTTGATTTCCACAAACATTAATTTAGACTCGTCCCTCCTTTTCTTTAAAAAAGCAAAAATCTGAGTTACAATGAGGCACTTACAATTAAAGTCAATGAGGTCAATTTTTGGAGGGTTTAAAGGCAGAAATGTGAAGCTTATAATTTTATTTAAAAAAAAAAAAAAACACATTTTTAAATGGTGATTTCTACAGTCGTTTTAAGGTTTTGAGCCATGCAACATTAATTTGTCAAGTTGTAAAATTGGATACAACTTTACACTAAAAAGGGTAGCTGTAATGTCTAGATGTGTTTTTGTTCATGTTTTGTGTTCGTGTCTTTTATTTTGAAAGTTTAGCTCCTGTTCCCTCATGTGATCTTGTCATGTGTTTCCCTTATTCATGTGTCTTGTTTTCATTGGCCCATTGTTTGATTACTTTATGAGTTCTAGTTTGACATTGGTTTAGTATAATAGTCTTGTTATCTGTTAATTTGTTGTCTTCTTACGCATGTCTGTGTATTTAAGCCCTCATTTTTGCCATTGTCTCTTGTCAAGTTTTGTGTTTATGTAACTTTGTTTTGCTAAGCCCAGCCCAGCCCATGTTTATGTTTTGTTTAATAGTTAAGTCAAGTCTAGTTTAATGTTTATGTTGTGTTTTTGGTTTCACACTTGGATTTATCACGTTTCGAAATAAACTGCACTTGGGTTCATCTTCACGTCCTTGTCATCGTCTTCATTATTGTTCTTGCCAGCATTGTTACAGAATACTTGACCACCTATAATGAACTCAGCAGTTCAGCTCCTCCGCATATGTCAGGGGTATCGTCCCGAGGAGTATTACGTATAGGACTCCTGTGATCTGGCCAGCCAGGTGGATTTTATTTGAGGTGGCCCTCAAGGACTGTTTCCGATTGGAATTAATGAGCCCATCTCTTCTCTGATGCCAGACGGTAAGAGTACCCTCACTCAATATATTGACTGCGTCCTGCTGATCATTGGTTCCACGTTCATTGAGGGGGAGGCAGATGCTGAGCCAAGAGTTCCACGACGTGGCCGCCGAATCAGAGTTCCACGACATGGCCGCCGAATCAGAGTTCCACGACATGGCCATCAAGCCACGCACATGCCTGCCATGGCCAATGAGCCAATGCCCACCCCTGCCACGGCCAACAAGCCAACACCCACTCTTGTCACTGCCAACGAGCTTCCAGTAACGTCCGTCCCAGAGCCAGCATTGCCAGCCTCGTCATGTCTTGGCAGCCACGCCAGAGTAAGCTCACTCCAGGCCCTGTCGCAGCCATGCCAAAGTCAGCTCGATCCAAGCCCTATCGCAACCATGCCAGAAACAGCTCGATCCAGGCCCTATCGCAGCTATGCCAGAAACAGCTCGCTCCATGTCACAAGCAAGCCTTTGCTCCAAGGTCCAAGCCCACCCTTCAAACTTCTCATGGCTCCACCCCCCACGGGCTCCACCCTGATCCCATGCTCCATGCCCTGTCACACCAGACCATGCTCCATGCCTCAAGACCCCCCCCCCCCCACCCCAGCTCCCTACAGAAGTTTGGGATTTATGTCATGTTTAATATGTGTGTTCATGTTTTTGGGGCAGGGCCTTCTCCTCAGTCGCTCACACGCCCTGTGCTGGGTACGTGGAGCCAGGTAAGTGCTTCAATTTCCCCTCAGTGCAGCCACCTTGGGACGAAGCAAGGCTCCCTTAACGTTGCATTTCCTGCTCCCCCCCACTGCGAGGCCCCCACCCCCAGGTACGTCAGACATGATTGTCCCCTTAGTGCCCGGAGCCCGGAGCTTGTAAGTCTGGCTAGCGCTTTCCAAAACATCACGTTGGCTGGCCAGAACCTTCCGACTCGGCTACGTGAATCGTCAGGTGCCCACCCCAGTTCCTCCGTCCTGTGTGCAGAGATTATGATCCTTCTCTAGAAGGACGGGATAGAGCCTGTTCCTCCAGCCGAGATGAAGAAAAGTTTCTACAGCCCTTACAATCGTAAGGCCAATTTCTGTTCCTTCGCAGTGGTGATGATGCCCTCTAGCTGGCTGGGTCCAGTACTGACATTGAAAAATCCATCCAAGTCTCCACTAACAATCCAATACTTGGTAGACCAGGCAGCTGATCCAGGTTCATCATCATCAGTAACTGGCAGTCTGGCCACTTCCATGCCCACTTCATTCTCAGGTACAGATGCAGTGTACTAAACATACAATTATTTATAGTGGAATAGGGTATATGGTTAAATAAATCAAAAAATGTGGTTCAGACAAATATATGCAAGTAATGTGCATTACCGTGGTGTACTCGAACTGTGGTGCGTTATCATTGCTGTCAGTCACTGTAATAACAGCTGTGCCAGTGGTTGGACAACCTTCACCAGCCATGTCAGCAGCTCGAATGACCAAAGTATATCTGGAATATTTCTAAAAGGAAAGAGGATTTACGGTGAGTTTGCCTTCATTACAATAATTTTTTTAATCTAGTCAAGTCAAGTCAAGTCAAGTCAAGTCAAGTCAAGTCAATTTTATTTGTATAGCGCCTTTCACAACACACATCGTTTCAAAGCAGCTTTACAGAAGTTCAGCATTAACAGACGATAAAAATGTAATGTCTATAAAGTCAATAAATCATCATCCTTGTGCAGGGCTCCAAACTGCGACTAAAAATGGTCGCATTTGTGACCAAATAAATTTATTTGTGAGTGTAATTTCTGTCAAGGTCGCCATTGGCGACAGTAATAGTTTACTCCCTTTTGATTTTAAAATTTGCATTACATTTCCCGAGATACATAACAAAAGTTTATATCAAGGAAATAGCGGGGAAAATGGAGTTCATTGCAGGAACTAACAATTTCAAAAAAGAGACTGTTAGAAAACACGGTGACAGTAACAAGCATAAAAATGCACGTGATCACATAATTGCGAAGAATGCTCCACAGACTACACTGTTAGCGAGCTGCGGGACGAAAAGGAATGGATGGAGTTAAAAAATTTTAAATATTTGGCGCCTGTTTTTCCCCCTGTAGGAGCCATTGGCTCCTTAATTGATTTTTTTTGTTTGGAGCCCTGTTGTGGAATTAGATAAGATATGATTCTTTATCGTGTTTAAAAATAATCAAATAATAATTGTATTATTACTCATCAGATGCAATTTCTAACCTTTCTATCCAGGCCTGTTTCGATCACACGAATCCCTCCAGTTACAGTGTTGATATCAAACATCTTAGGTTTTGGTAATGGTGGATCCTGGCTGACAATTGTGTATCTGACATCAGAGTTGTCATTATTGGGCTCATCGGCATCAGTGGCAGTGACCTTCATAAACTCAAAATCTTCAGAGAGAGAGGAATGAAATAACAATTAGGGGTCTTAGAGGAAACAAATTTCCCTTGATCTGTTGATTTGAAAGAGTTCAATGTGCAATAAAAACATACCTTACCCCTAGAACTCAAAACTTCCTCCACAGTCCAAAAAGAGCATTTATTAAAACTAAACTGTAAAAACGACTCTTCTGAAATCATCTGATTCCAGAAACACAAAAAAATGTTTCTTCTCTTTTCTCCCCAATTTAGAATTCCCATTTCCCAATGCACTCTAAGTCCTCATGGTGGCGTAGTGACTCTCCTTAATCCAGGTGGCAGAGGAAGAATCTCAGTTGCCTCCGCGTCTGAGACCATCAATCCGCACATCTTGGCTTGTTGAGCACGTTACAGCAAAGACGTTGCTCGTGTGGAGGCTTCACGCTACTCTCTGCGGCATCCATGCACAAATCACCACATGCCCCACCAAGTGTGAGAACCACATTATAGTGGCCACGAGGAGGTTACCCCAATGTAATTCTAACCTATTTGCATCCGGGCCAATTTGGTTGCCTGGCGGGAGTCACTCAGCACGCCCTGTATTCAAACTCGTGACTCCAGGTGTTGTAGTCAGTGTCTTTACTTGCTGAGCTGCCCAGGCCCCTAAAACCAACTCATTATTGAATGGTCGCCCACATTATATATCAACGTAAGGAACCCCTTAAATGACATGGAGGTCATTTATTTTCTGAAATAGTTTTGTGTTTGTCCCATCGCAATATTTTTGCATTCTCTCGTAAACTAGTTAATGTATAATAAGATGATAACTATGGTAGTTGTAGTAAAACATTCCTAATGAAACCACAGTAAACTAAAACAGATAAACAATTCTATCACTGCATGGCATTACAAGCATCACTACCTCATTGTTTAATTACAACTATGTATTTTTCTTACAAAACATAGATTTAGTCAATCACTAAATTTAACAAATTTTCTCCCTGTCACACAGTGCAAAGTATAATGTTCTTATAACACAATTGCATCAGCTAGGTTACATTCAATAAGTCAGAGCTCTCATTAAAAGTGAACACTAAACACCAAAATGGTGACTTTAAACACATGTATCCCATAATGCAGTGCAATATTGTTATTTCTTTTTCAAAGTAATTTGATGTTACAAGAGGAAATGACATAGCCCGCACTGATTTTACTGTAAAATATTGAAAGCAGTATTTTATTGTAAGAAATTAAAATTAAATACATTTTATTGTGGGTTAATGCAAACCTTTTTGAAAGGGAAAGCAAAAAAACACTTTAACAAATTAACTGCCACGTTGTCCTTTACGAGACTCTGTATCAATGACACGCACTGGGTATTTAGAAATTAGGCCGGAACAATCATGGTGAGTTAATCAACAAAAAACAGGACAGATGCTATAACTCCATTCCTGGCATCAAAAAGTGAACTATAAGAGGTATAATTATTCAAACTTGTGTGTAGACATTGTGAAGGAGGACAATTATTTAATGGAAAATAATTATTAATCTTTTGAAGGGAATATCTTAATACAGTGTGAGCCCATAATCAGCCCAGGATGATTAAGAGTAATTTCCTTAAATTACACCACTCGCTTACCTTTGGGAGCAGATTCAGGAACATGTCTGTTAAAAGGATTTTGAGTAAACACAGGGCTGTTATCATTTTGGTCAATCACACGAACAATGACTTGCACGGGAGCCTCTTTGACATCCACATAAGCTCCAACAGCATGAACTATGAGCTGAAGACATGGGATGAAAGACGGGCATGTTAAGATACAAATACGTCCAGTGACATTTAACTATTTAGAAGATGGCAGTTTTCAAGAATTTAAGAAACTCAAGATTTGACATTTAGAGTCCAATAATGAAATACTTTAAAATAAGAAAGAGCAAAATAAATCAAATCAACTTACACGGTATGAAGCTTTTTTCTCTCGGTCCAGTGGCTGAGTCACAGAGAGAATCCCTGTACGTTTGTCAATGGTGAAAAGCCCTTTAGGGTCCAAATCGGCCCCTTCACCTGTGATACTGTACAACATCAGAGTTTCCTTTGCAAAATCTGACTTTATCTAAATACAGATAGAAATGACAGAACAAAATCAATTACAGATCGGCCCATTTTTCCAAATCCATATAATTTTCAACAGTCACTTCAATATTCTCACTCACCTGGACCAGCATTTTGGGGAAAGGACCTTTACTGTTCTCAGGTTCATTAATAGGAGGAACAACCCAACCTCTCTTTCTCCTCTTTAGACCAGATGAAGACTTTGGAAACGTCAGGACCGGAAGATCGGAGGGAGATTCCATCTGGAAAACGAACGCTTGAATGATGTGTGCTGCTCCACTTGAAGCAATATGAGAAGCAATTTCTTTACAATCTACTGACATGTGTTATAAAAACATATAAGAGAATATATTCTGACTATTTGAAATGTAAAGGGCAGTTCATCCAATTACTAAATACTGTTGTCATTTACTAACCCCCATGTTGTTCCAAACCTGAATGATTTTTTCTTCCATGGAGCACAAAAGGAGATGTTAAAGGAATATTCCGGTTCAATATAAGTTGAGCTCAATCGACAACATTTGTGGCATAATGTTGATTTCCACAAACATTAATTTCCCTCCTTTTCTTTAACAAAAAGCACAAAATCTGAGTTACAATGAGGCACATACAATTTAAGTCAATGAGGTCAATATTTGGAGGGTTTAAAAGCTGTCGACTGAGCTCAACTTGTATTGAACCCGTATAATTCCTTAAAGCAGAATTACAGTCTCAGTAACAATTCACTTTTATTGTATGTCAAAAAGAGAATTAATCGATTGTTAATGTTGAACATTCGGCCAAACATCTCCTGTTGTGTTTCACGGAAAAAAGATATACAAGTCTTACGAGTAAATGATTTACATTTTTGGGTAAATTACATAAAATAATAGCTCATTTATGTGTTTATAACATATAATGGACAAAGCTTGTATCTTGTTACATGTTACAGCAGTTTGCTGAATAAATGTGTGTGTATCTGTGGAGTGGTGCTCACCTCCGTGTCCATATGATGCTCCTCATGATTATGTGCACGCTCAACTCTGACAAAAGCTGTATGTTTCTTGCCGCTGGAGTCCCAAGCGTGCACAGAAAACACCTTGTGGCCTTCATGAAGAGAAACTGGTCTCTTTAGTGATAAAACACCATCCGTGTTCACATCAAACCGCTTGTCAACAGACTGAAAGAGTGTTCTGGTTCTTCCATCACAGGTATTGAAAGTTACTGGGATTCAATGAACACAACAACATTTGTCAAGCCAGTTTGGATACTCTGAATTATTAATACAAATTTATTGGATAATTTAAGCATTTTAATACAACTAGCAATAATAAAGTTTGCAGAACTGGAATGAATGGGAGATTGCCATAAACAGTGCGTTTTTTGGCCAAATATTCTTCTAAATGGAATGGATAATAATATTGTTTGGGCTGGAATGAAGAGTGATATGGTAAAGCATATTTATCTGATGTTTTTTGTTCAAGAAATAGTTAAATTACACAGTAATTTGTTAGTATCTCAGACTTGAGGCAAACGATCACCACAGTCACATTAGCCATTACAAACCTTCTAACATTAGTGTAAGTGAAAATAACCACTCATAACATTTCATAACACACTTATTTTGATGCTGTGAACTCTTTATTTACTATCACCTTTACTAGACCTGAATCAATACATAAATTAATTAATGTTCCCTTTCTGTAACTCACTCGACGTTGTGTGGAATGATGTGACACAAGGGGTCTTCTTGGGATGCCAAACGTACCTCTGAGCTTGAGAAAAGGCCAATGTCAAATTGGCAGACAGAATTTACATGCCCCGCAATGGACATACGGGTATAAAGGGAAGCGGGGCAGCGACTGTCAGTCAGGATTTTTCTTCGGAGCCAAACGGTTCACCACTATTCCACTCACCTCTACTGGCGATAAGCACTCCTGTTGGATCTATGGCTCGTTTCCAGCTGGCGTTCTCTCTCTCTCTGCATGCTGTGCATTCCATGCCCCTGGGCACTTCGACGTGGCTTTCATTGCCTGAACGAGTGTTTCTCCTCCTAAAAAGTGTTTACTTCCTCTAAAAGAGTTTGAGTTCCCACTCATAAAAGTGCAATACACAGTAGGCGTTGAATGTCCTTTTCAGGACACATCTTTTTAAAGATGTCTTTCCGCTTCTGTGTAGTTCCTGGATGCGGTCGATTTCTCTCCTTTTCTGACGGTCATAAAAGCTGCCTCACGTGCCTGGGCTGCGATCACTCGCAGGCAGCGTTTTATGAATGGTCCATGTTCTCAGTGCAAGAACATAGCCATGGCAACATTGCGGTCGCAGCTTTCTTTTCTCACAAGAGAAAGCCACTTCAGCCACCCCCCCGCATCATTCCTACTTCCCACGGTATTGAGGATGACCCAGCTGGCAATGAAGGCGACGGGCTCGGTTTCGCCGTGTAAATCCCCACAAACCACCCGCCTCAGGCAGGCTTGCTTGGTTCCGTCTGAGCTTGGGATGAGTGCGGCTCACGTCGCGGCCAGCTGGCATTCTCCCTTGAGCCCCCGTTTTTGGATGACGACATCGCCGCTGCATCGGAGCGCGTCACAGCAGCGTCACAGCAGGTCTGCTTGCCCAGTCTGAGGCTGATGCGTGGATGTCCGCTGTGCTTTCCCGGGCCGCTGTGAGCACAAGACTGGACTGGAAACCCCCCCCCCCCCCCCTCCCCCACGGCTACTCGAGGTCTGGGTGCCGCGACATGAGTGGCACATGACCTGCCCCCCCGCCGTAAAGCCCCGCCCGGTGTGTCAAGCGATTGTCCCGTTAGTGGCCCTTGCGTGGAGTTTGGATGCGTGGCTTTCAATTCGCAATCCGTCGCGCTGGTTGGCCAGGACCGTCCGAAACGGCTACGTGGCCGTCTCGCGTTATTTTTGATATTCAGATCTTACGCTCCTCGCAACAGCACCTCCATGGAAAATTCCCCTGAGGAAGGACCTTCTTTCTCAGGGACGGTGCACCCTCTGGCACCCGCGCCCAGACCTCTGGAACCTCCAAGTCTGGCCCCTGTACGGGACACAGAAGATCTAATGATCTACCACCTGCTGTCGTAGACACAATCAACCAAGCCAGAGCTCCCTCCACCAGGTAACTTTATGCCCTAAAGTGGCGCTCATTCGTGAATTGGTGTTCTTCCCAAGCCGAAGACGAGCAGCTTGGTCAGTGCATTCATTCCTCCAGGAGAGGCTGGAGGGGAGGCTGTCCTCCTCCACCTTGAAGGTGTACATAGCTGCAATCGCAGCCCACCCCGACACAGTTGATGGCAAGCCCCTGGGTAAGCATGACCTGATCGTCAGATTCCCCAAATGCGCCCGGAGGTTGAACCCTCCCCGGCCAAGCCTGTTCCCCTCCTGGGACCTCTCAGTTGTTCTCTCGGGCCTTCAGAGACCTCCCTTCGAGCTGCTTGATTCAGTTGAGCTCAAGGCCCTCTCCCTGAAGACGGCTCTCCTGATCGCGTTAGCCTCCATCAAGAGGGTTGGGGACCTGCAAGCGTTCTCTGTCAACGACACCTGACTGGAGTTTGGTTCGGCACATTCTAAAGTTATAGGGCTACGTGCCCACGGTTCCTACGACTCCCTTCAGGGACCAGGTTGTGAACCTGCAAGAAAGCTGCCCTGGAAGGAGGCAGACCCAGCCTTCTCGTTGCTGTGTCTGGTACGTGCTTTGCGTATCTATTTGGACCACACGCAGAGCTCTAGATGTTCTGAGCAGCTAGAGCCTTGAGCAACGGCGGAAAACGGAGGTTAACTCACTGGGTCATTGACGCCATCTCTCTGGCCTACCAGACCCAGGCCATACCCGCCCCCTTGCGGGTTCGAGCACACTCAACGAAAAGTGTGGCATCCTTGTGGGCACTGGCCAATGGCACCTCCCTAGTAGACATCTGAAGAGCAGTGGCTGGGCAACACCCAATACATTCGACAGATTCTACAATCTCAGGGTTGAGTCAGTCTCGTCCTGTGTTTTGTCAGGTCCAAGCCAGTAGAACTCGGTAACGTGGTACAACCAACTGAGTATTCCACTTGCACACAGGGCCCTTCACCATGTTGATCAAGTGCGCCTTCTATCCCAGGTTAGCCAATAAGCGTCGATCCCTGGATGTTCTTCTCCCTAGCCATCTGGCCTGTGAATTCAGCGGAGCAATTCCAAGCCAGATCCACTATGAGTCACGGGTGCTTTGTACTGGGGTCGGGCTCCACGGGCTTAGTTCCCTTCTCAGGCAAACTCCCCGTGATGTCTTTCCCGTGGTGCGGTCCCCCTGTCGGCGGACCAGTGTTTCCCTTGGCAGCCCTGCTGCGCCGGTCGCCATGCTTGTAGAGTCCCCCCTCATTAGGCTGGATCTACCACCACGGCATTCCCACGTACGGCATCACAACCCTTGTGGTGTATTTGCCACATGTTACCTCCCCCTAGATTGGGCATGATATGGCCTCTGCAGGGTCTTTTCCCCCTGAAAGAATAGGACCGGGAAAGACCACCTTCCCCGGCGCATCTGATAGCATTAAGATAGCCCCAGCTGCTCACGTCTTCTGTGAGAGACATAAAGAGAGAAAAGGCCGCGGCTGCAGAGCTTGTTCCCATGCTAGTCATGTAGCACCTATTCCTCCCCTCAGGGGTGCGGGAAACCTAAGGTATGTATGTGACATCTCTTTGGGGGCGTTGGGGAGGGCTACGTGCAGTCGACACAGTTGCCTCTAGCACATAGTAGCCTGCTTGCACCTGTCTCGAAAGTTCCCGTAACACAGTAAGTGCATGGCATTTTTAGATGGGACCCCTTGTGTCACTTCATTCGACACAACGTCGAGTGAGTGACAGAACGGGAACATCATGGTTACTGTCATAACCTCCATTCCGTGAGGGAGGGAATGAGACTCTGTGTCCGTCCTGCCACAGCACTAGACCTACCACTGTAAACATCCGTACCTTAATCTCGGCTCCTCAGTGCAAAATCCTGACAGCCACTGGTACTTCCCTTAATACCCGTATGTCCGGGGCGGGGCATGCAAATTCTGTCAGCCAATTTGACATTGGCCTTTCTCAAATTCAGAGGTACGTTTGGCTTACCAAGAAGACCCCTTGTGTCACTTCATTCGACACAATGTCTCATTCCCTCCCACAGGGAATGGAGGTTACGACAGTAACCATGACATTTTTAGCTTTAATACACCTTGGAGGAAATGTAAGTGTCCTCGCTAATGTTATACATGCTCATTTGGGAATGAGAAATGACACACTTTAATGACACACTTTCTTTAAGAAAGAAAAAACACTGTCTTTATCTTTTATATGTGCCTCATGCCACTATTACAAGTGACCCAGAAGCAAAGTTTTTTTTAATTTTTTGATCCTGTCGATAAAATCCTTCTTAAATCTAGTCAAACACATTACTCTCATAAGCTCTCATTATAAAAAAGGCAAACACTTGTCAGAGAAATGGCGGTGATGCAACAGTTAAGACAGGATTGGTAAGAAATGCTTTTAAGGCGGGGCTTAGCAAAGAGACAATTAAGAATGAAACCACCATGTGGCCTTACATAATTACTAAACCAAAAGGCTTCTTTTAATAAAACAGTATCTATTCAGAGCTTCAGTCAATGATGTGTGATCAAACAGCGCCCTCTAGAGGCTATAGGTGCGCATGTTGAGCAAGGCAGCAATATTAGATAATGTTTATCATATTACAATCTCGATTTTCCAGTTAACGAAAGACACATTTGACAGGTACCGGTTACTTTCTCTTGCCCTCCTTGCAAAACTCTGAATGTCAAACCATACATTCCTTACAAGCACTTTGGGCGAGTAATACAGGGCCGATGAACGCTGGTGTCTCTTCCGTTCCCCTTCTGTCACTCACTCGACATTGTGTCGATGAAGTGACACTAGGGGTTGCTCTAGGGGGAGACACCTTCAGATCTTTGAGAAAAGGCCAATGAGAAGTAAGCGAATTAGTGATTTAAATTTGCATGCCACTCCCACGACATATGGGTATAAAGGGAGCCCTGGGTAGCGGATTTAGTCAGATTTGTTCTTCGGAGCCAAGCAGTCGTATCTCAGCAAACTTCATACCACTGCCGTTCCATTCACCTTCAATGAAAGCTCTTCGAGCCTGGCTGTTGAATATAAGGTGCAAGGCCTTACCAGGCATTATGGAACCCAGCAGTTCCTCTCCACTCTGCACTTTCGCTGTAGATTACACCCCTGGGCGCTGCGACAGCACTTTAAGAACTATTTCCCATCTAAAAAGAGTATTTTTTCTCTGAAAGAGTAGACACAGTGATGTTGAACGCCTTTTTCAAGATGGGTTTTAAAGATGACCTTGACGGCCACAATCACTGTCTCACGTGTCTGTGCCCAGATCACATTGAAAAAGCGTTTGTGGATGGTTCATGTTCTCACTGCGAGAACATCACCGTGGCAACGTTTCGGCCTCCCGGAAGAAAGACACTTCAGCTGTCCCCTGTGCCGGTCCTCCTACCTACGTTTACGAGGCCACACCGGCTGATGTTGAAAACGATTTGGGGGCTTCAGCAGGCTCGGTTCCACCGGGTAAATCCCCACGGACTGCCCACTCCCTGGTACACTCGTTTGCCTCCGCAAACCACCCAGCAAGAGAGCGAATCCCCGTCTGTTCGCCAAGGGTGTCCCCCTGAGGCAACTCAGACTCGGCCGGCTCTGCCCCAGCCCGAGACCAGCCATCGGCCCTTGTGTAGAGCCCCCCGCAGGAGAGTGACGCCCCCCGCCTCTCTGCCGGAGGCGAAGACCCCTGGAAGGTCTCCCAAGTGCCCACGAGATGGGATGCCTGTGGATAGAGACCGCCCTCCTGACCGCGCTCACTTCCATCAAGAGGGTCTGGAACCTGCAAGTTCTCTCTGTTAGCAAAGAATGCCTAGAATTCGGTCCTGGATATTCTCACGTGATCCTGAGACCCCGACCGGGCTATGTGCCCAAGGTTCCCACGACCCCTTTCAGGGATCAGGTGTGGTAGAACCAGTCCATGCCCGCACCCTTGCATGTTCAAGAAGACTCCATGAGAAGTGTGGCATCCTCGTTGGCATTGGTCAATGGCACTTCTCTAGCAGACATCTGTAGGCCAGCAGGCTGGGCAACACCCAATACCTTTGCAAGATTCTATAATCTCCGGGTTGAGCCTGTTTCGTCCCTTGTTCTTTCAGTTATGACCAGGTAAGTACATTTTGTTACACGGACAGCTGGCCAGGTGTATTGCTTGTGTATAGCCCCTTTCCCCTCCAAGAAGGTGAAGCTGTGCACTCTTCTCTCCAATGCATGTTCCCAATTTGTGAACCCAGGATGTTCTTCCTCCTAGCCCTCTGATTCACGAATACAGCGGAGGAATTCATGGTCAGACCCAGTATGTGTATGAACATACCCGATACTGGGGTAAGTGCTCCACAGGTTTCCCAGATAACCTCCTGTGACGTATCCTCTGCGGTACAGTCACCCTCTTTCTCAGCAGACCCGAGTCTCCCTTGGCAGAACCCTCTGCCCCAGGTCATAGTGTCTTGTTGCAACTCCTCCCACATGATGGGTAGGATCTACCTCTGCACCTCTTCCACATGCGGCATAAAAATTTCAGCCCATGTGTCATATTCACCACTCGTTACCCCATCTTTCGGGGCAGGATGTGGCCTCCGCAGGGTCTTTACTCCCTGAAAGAATAGAAACAGCACACCTTCCCCAGCGCATTTCATGAGCATCAAAAGCCTCAGAAAAATCCATTCTTCTGTGGAGAGGTAAATATGGAGAGAAAAGGCAGCGGCTGGTGGTCAGGGTTATGTAGAAGCACACAATGTTTTGGGGTGCCTGGGGAGGCTATGTGCAGTCCGAGTGCATCTGTTACTACACTCACAGTAGCTTGCCTACACCTGCACTGGCAGCCACGTAACACAGTTCAGCCAACGTGGCGTTTCATATAAGGAACCCCTAGTGTCACTTCATCGACACAACGTCGAGTGACAGAAGGGGAACATCTCGGTTACTGTCGTAGCCTCCGTTCCCTGATGGAGAGAACGAAACGTTGTGTCCCTCTTGCCACAGGCTGAACTACACCGCTGTAGTGGCTGGGACCTTATCTCGGCTCCTCAGTGCAAAAACCTGACGAAATCCGCTGCCCAGGGTTCCCATTATACCCGTATGCCAGGGGAGTGGCATGCAAATTTAGATCACCAATTCGCCTACTTCTCATTGGCCTTTTCTCAAAGATCTGAAGGTGTTTCTGGCTCTCAAGAGCGACCCCTAGTGTCACTTCATCAACACAACATCTCGTTCCCTCCATCAGGGAATGGAGGTTACAAAGTTTTTTGCCTCTGATTCATCAGACTTGACACATTATATTTGCGTCCATAGGTCATTCAGGCATAAAACTCTCACAATGTCTCATTATGGAGGCCAGAAGAGTGTGAGCATTAACGTTGACCAGTGATTAATGGGGCGGTCATACTACATTTTGTGCTCCATTCACTCCCATTCAAACATAGGAGACTGGAAACGCAAGCTCATGCGAACAATTTTCATACTATGCTGCATACCAATGTTTAAGCTGGGTGAACTCTGAACTCTGAGTACTTTGGCAGCGGGGGCGTGGTCAAGCGCCCGTCCGGGGAGGGAAAGCGGTAAGGGCGCTTGCACCTTAGCTAAATTATGTCTAACACCTGTCTCTAATTTCAGTGAGCACGGGGAGAGCGGCATAAAAGAGCCACAGCACTACCAGTGAGGGGGAGAATGCCAGTCCAGTGTTGGCCTATGAGAGAGAGAGCCCTTTCTGAATAGCTATTTTTTTACACTGTTTCCCCAATTATTAAAGTCTTACCTTTTGAGTTACGCCCCTACCTCTGTGTCCTCCCTCCACGTCAGTCTTGTGAACTGCGTTACACTGGTGCCGAAACCCAGGAATTAATTCCAACGATGGAGAAGGATCACCCCGTAGAGTCCTCTCAGCTGGCCGAAGTCCTCCAGTCCCTTGCTAACCTCCATCAAAGCCACCAACAGTCCCTGCTTGAGCTCAGACAGAACCAAGATCGGCGGTTCTTCGAGATCATGCGGGCTCAAGCAGAGGATCGCCACGTCATCCGGAGCCTGCTCAGCCAGGAGGCCACACCAGCCATAGCCGCGACCCCGGACGCCCGTGCCACGATGCCGCCGCCCACGTTCCAGAAGATGGGGGCGGCTGATGAGGCAGAAGCCTTTATAGATTTGTTCCAGAGAACGGCGGAACGGCGGCAGGGCTCACAGCAAACCCAAAGAAGTGCGCGATTGGGCGTGTGGAGGTACGGTATCTGGGGTTCCACTTGGGTCATGGCCAGGTGCGTCCCCAAATTGATAAGACTGCGGCGATTGCGACTTGCCCTAGACCTAAGACCAAAAAGGGGGTGAGGCAGTTCCTGGAGCTGGCTGGCTATTATAGAAGATTTGTCCCTAATTATTCGGATGTCACCAGCCCGCTGACTGACCTCACTAAAAAGGGGGCTCCAGATCCGGTCCAATGGTCAGAGCAGTGCCAACAGGCATTTACACAAGTTAAAGCCATACTCTGTGGAGGGCCGCTCTTGTATTCGCCTAACTTCTCTCTCCCTTTCTTATTACAGACGGACGCTTCAGACAGGGGGCTTGGGGCCGTACTCTCGCAGGTGGTGGAGGGGGAGGAGCGCCCGGTGCTGTACATCAGCAGGAAGCTCTCCTTGAGGGAAACGAAGTACAGCACTGTAGAGAAGGAGTGTTTGGCCATCAAGTGGGCGGTCCTCACACTCCGCTACTACCTGCTGGGGCGGGCCTTTACTCTCTGCTCGGATCATGCCCCACTGCAGTGGCTCCACCGCATGAAGGATACTAACGCCCGGATCACCCGTTGGTATCTGGCTCTCCAGCCTTTTAAGTTCGAGGTGGTCCACAGACCGGGGGTGCAGATGGCTGTCGCCGACTTCTTTTCCAGAAATGGGGGGGAGTGGTAGGCAGGCCGGATGGCGCCCCGGCCTGAGTCGGGCGGTGGGGGTATGTGGCAGCGGGGGCGTGGTCTAGCTCCCGTCCGGGGAGGGAAAGCGGTAAGGGCGCTTGCACCTGAGCTAAATTATGTCTAACACCTGTCTCTAATTTCAGTGAGCACGGGAAGAGCGGCATAAAAGAGCCACAGCACTACCAGTGAGGGGGAGAATGCCAGTCCAGTGTTGGACTATGCGAGAGAGCCCTTTCTGAATAGCTATTGTTTTTACACTGTTTCCCCAATTATTAAAGTCTTACCTTTTGAGTTACGCCCCTGCCTCTGTGTCCTCCCTCCACGTCAGTCTTGTGAACTGCGTTACAAGTACATATTTTAAAGCTGCGTGTTTTATTGTTGCAGGAAAGTGAGAAGACAATATACTGTATTTTAAAATGTTTTATACATTATTATTTGCTATTTGTGATGTATTATTTACTTACACCAGTAGCCCTCCCATGTGACATCATATCCTGGTTTGTTGCATTGTCTGAAAAAAATGTGCGTGCTCAAATCCAAGAGTGACCGCCCCTTAAAACTGACTGGAACAACCTGTGCATCAAACAGTTTTAATGCACGCATTCCAGCAGAATCGGAAATTGAGTATTCGAACAGACCATGATATAACAAACAATATTTCTCTCTTCTGGGAAAATGGATGAATAAAATATTGATGACATATCTTGCACTCAAGTGCATCCAAATGTTTTGTCCAATCAAATGTTCTTTGGGATGAGAATGTCCCTCCCCACACACTCTCTAACTCTGATTGCAATAGCTATCAGCAAATCATAGTTAATGGCTGTGACTTTAACGCAAGACTCTTCCCTATTAAACTTCACTTGTTACACCATTTAATGGGGTCTTTAAGGTTTTGTGGTGTGGCTTCTCCACTTCATAATGATGCTTACTGTGTCACATCAACTTTAAGCCCATTCAGAACCAAACAATGAGTCCAACTTTCAGCTCACTTTTTTATATTTTCATAGTTTTTATATTTACAATTTTTAAAATACATATTATATATTTATATTTATAAAATATATAAATTTCTAACATTATGCTTAGAGTTATAGGCTATAACTATGGAATTTGAAAAAAATAAAAATAAAATAAGTAGCATGAAAGCATTTTAAAATTAAAAGATAAAAGAAGCAACTATTAAAAAGATTAACCTGTGCCGTCTTGCAATGCTTACATAGTATTGTGATCAAGCCACACTTTTTTAACATTAACAGAATGATAAGAAAAGGTTTTAGTAGAAGTTTTATTTTAGTGCAATGGTTTTGAAAGGACACACTATAAAATAATTTGGGATAATCTAATATACGTATCTAAACACATTCTCAAGAGACTTTATAACATTTAAAAAACGTCAACAAAAAACAACCTACTTCTTCCTAGTCGTTTCCCTCTGTGAAGATGTTCTCTGTGGACTTTAAAAACCAACAACTCTGACTCAAAACCAGGTAAACATGACGATTCATCCGCAAATCCACAAGAAAGCTCCTAATTAAAAGGTATTCAATTCATAAATCAAATTAAATACATATTTGCACTTGATATATAACATCTGAATAATTCATCAAGTACAATAGTACACATAAGCACAAGAGACTAAAATTACCATGCTGGGAGACCAGCCAAGACCAGCTAAACTAAGACAGTTTTGACTATATCCATACATTGTTCGGCCACTTTTTAAAAGAGTGGCTGAATAAATCTTACCTGACAAAGGAAAATAATAACTCCCAATCGCACAATCCTCATAGTCTCCATTGTATGAGCAAAACCCTCAGTGCTTATTTCCAAGAGTTTTTAATCTTGTGCAGCTGCTTCTTGCAAAGGAAATTGCTTAAGTTCCCAAAAGTTTTGCAACATCCAGATGTGGTGTTTATCCTCTTTCTATTGGCTTGCCTAAGGGTGTAGCCCATCCAGTGATAGAACATTTATGGAATATAACAACAATCAATTCTGAGGATGGTTAATATTAAAAATAAAATCATCATAAAATATGTTTCTTTTTGTGTGTGGTGTTGTTATTTTTGTATGCACTAGGATTATTAGAAGCATAAATGCAGCACCAATGCCTTCAGTTGTCCAGCTACCGGATCATCATCCAGTAGAAATCCATTATAGATGTTTCTCACCATCATATCCTCATTTCCTGGTGGTGGGGCAACATTTCCCTGTGTCTCCCTGGCGGTGGGGGAGGTGACGGTACCAAGTAGGGCAGACCGGGGCTTAAATTTCTGCAAAATTTTACACATCTTTCTGCTATATTCATGAAGGATACAGACACTGTTGTGCATGATTTTGTCATCTCATGATTCACTATTGCAAAGTTTCTTTCATTAGCGCCCCCTCACCTAGTGGCACAATAGGCGACCATCTAGTTCACTTGTGCCTACAAATGGTGCTGCTTTTAGCGCTGTGACATCACTGAAAATGGCAAAACCTTTCTGAACAAGTCATAATTTTTAGGCAAACTTTTGTTCTGTTCTATTTAACATGAAAATTGTCCTGATTATTTCCGCAACCTCCATTCCCTGATGGAAGGAACGAGATGTTTTGTCGATTAAGTGACACAAGGGGTCACCCTTGGGAGCCAGAGACACCTTCTGATCTTAGATACAAGGCCAATGGGAATTGGCGAGTAGTATTTGCATGCCAGTCCCCCGGACATACGGGTATAAAGGAGCTGGAATGTGAACCACTCATTCATTTTTTGTGCTGAGGAGCCAAGAGAGAGAAGGTCTCGGCCATTTTAGCGGGTAGTCCAGCATTGTGGCAGCAGGAACATGTCTCGTTCCCTCCATCAGGGTACGGAGGTTACGGCAGTAAACAGGACATTCCCTATCTGTCACTCACTCAACGTTGTGTTAATGAAGTGACACTAGGAGTCCCCTACAAAAACGCCACAACTAGCTGGACTGTGTTATGTGAACTGACGGTGCGAGAAGGGTGGAATACTGTGTGCCCGTGGCCAGCGCACCAGGCCGACACGTAACCTCCCCCGACGCTGTTATGAGCGTCGAACAGCCCTTCGGGGGCAAGTCGACTGCCCAAAGAAAGAATTGGGACAGGCTAACCCAGTCATGCCTTTTCCCTCTTTTTTAGTTTTTCTCCCTGAAAAGAGTGAACATTTTTCATCAGACTGTGACCACCAATGTCCACGTCTGACGGGTGGTGGGGCACACCTCCGAGACCACACCCCACCCAGAGTGACGTCAATGATCCAGTGGGCGATCCTCTGCTTGAAACAGTTCTTCCATTCTGCTGTCCACCAAAGCAGACAAAGAGCTGCTCAGAGACTCTAAAGCTCTGCATGCGATCCAAATAAATCCATAAAGTGAGCACCGGACACAGCAATGTCAAGGCTGGCCCTGGCTCCTCATGTGGCAGTGCTTGTAGGTTCACCACCTGATCCCTGAATGGGGCTGTGGGAACCTTGGGCGCATAGCCCGGTCTGGGTCTCAGGATCATGTGAGAGGAGCCCGGACTGATCTCCAGGCACGTTTTGCTGACAGAGAACGCTTGCAGGTCACCTACTCTCTTGATTGAAGTGAGCACAGTCTGGAGGGCAGTCTTTGAAGAGAGTGCCTTAGAGCTGACTCCAAGGGCTCAAAGTGGGGCCCCCGTAGACCCTGAAGGACTACAGAGAGGTCCCATGAGGGAACAAGGCGCGGTCTGCCTCCTGATTTCTCTCAGGAACCAGATGATCAGGTCATGCTTCCCTAAGGACTTACCATACACTGTACCATTCATGGTGTGCTGCAATAGTAGCTACATACACCTTCAAGGTGGAGGGGGACAGCCGTCCCTCCAACCTCTCCTGCAGGAAGGAAAGCACTGATCTGACTGCACATCTCTGGGTGTCTTCACGTCAGGAAGAACACCACTTAGCGAAAAGACGCAATGTCAAGGCATACAGGTGCCTCATAGAGGGGGCCCTAGCCTGAGTGTGAGTGGCTCACAGCAACTTGAGGTGCTGCTGACTCAAGAGGAGGAGATGGCGGGCGAGTTGTGACATACAACGAGAGTGTAAGCCATCTTGATGGTCTAAATATGTCACCATTGCCATGTTGTCTGTCGGAACCAACAAGTGCTTGCCTTGGATCAACGGCCAGAGCCTCCGCAGGGTGAGCAGTATTTTCAATAACTCAATGCAGTTGAGTTGCCAACGTGGCCATGGGTCCATCCGGGAGCCTGCGGCTGCGTGCCCGTTGCATACAGTGCCCCAGCTCGTTTTGGAGGTTACGTGCCTGGAGACCTACTCTAAGGGGACACCTGCCCGTAGATATGTGTGGTCACCGCTGAGGATCCCATATGCCCCAGGAGCCTCTTAAACAGTTTCTGTGGAACCACTGTTTTCTGTCTGAATGCCTTCAAACAGGTCAGAACACCGACTGTGCACGCCCGTTCATGAGATCGGGAGGGGCTTGCTCTTTTCCTCATTGATCTGAAGTCCTAGCCGGCTGAGTTGTATGAGCACCAGATCCCTGTGCACACACAACACATCCCGAGAGTGAGCTAGGATTAGCGAACACCCACTTCCCTTAATGAGGCAAGAGCTGCCTCTGCAGTCTTCGTGAAGATGCGAGGGAGCAGGGACAGGCCGAAGGTAGGACCTTGAGCGCAAGTGGCAGGAAGGATCTGCATTTTGCGCAAAAATTTTGGGTACTGCAGCTACTTGAGCATGTGGCGAAATTAAATGAAAAGGGATCAAAAGATTCTCCTACTGATGGAGTGGTCTGTTCACCAGCTCCGAAACAGTGTGTTTCCTGGTCCCTGGTTCGCCTAATTCTGTGGTGCTTCGAAGCCTTCTTCTTGGCGGCCGGCTGTTAGACGGATGGTGTCTGCATCCTGCACGCCCTTGGTGATGAACAGACTGGGTGCGGGCTCTTGAGCCATGCCACTTTCTGGGCAGGATGTGTTGCATGATCTCCATCTGCTGCATCACTGCCGAGAACTGCTGGGCAAAGTCCTTGTCGGTGTCGCCGAACAGGCCAGCCTGGGAAATGGGGGGATTAAGGAACCGTGCCTTGTCGGCCTCTCTCATATCAACCAGGTTAAGCCAAATGTGGCACTCCAGGACCAACAAGGTGGACATCACCCGGCGAGAGTCCGCGCCGTGACCTTCGTCGCCCGGAGGGCAAGGTAGGTCGCCGAGCTAAGTTTCTTCATCAATCCTGGTGCGAAACTACCCCCGTGGAGCTCTTTCAGCACATTGGCTCGGTGTACTTGCAGGAAAACCATGTCGTGCAGGGTGGAGTTGTCGTGAGAGCCATGTCGTGCAAGCACATCTGTCATTTCTGTGTCAGCGTGTGACTGGGCAACCTCACCCGAAGGGAGAATCCCAACCGAGGCTTTCACGTCCAACTGGATGAGCCCTCTCTCCGATGCTGTGCTCGAGAGCCGGCCCTGACAAGAGGTCGAACTCGACCTGAGACAAGCCGTAGCACTCATCTAAAAACCTGATCGGAGCAAACGAGCATGCTGGGGAATGGGAGGTCCGTGGAGATTTACCCGGTGGAGTTGGTCCCATTGAGGTCCCCAAATCGCCGCCAGTACTAGCCGCGCTGGCCTCAAACCTGTAGGTAGATGGACTGAGGCAGGGAGCCTCTGGGGTGGCTTGCTTTCTTACGAAGGCAAGCCGTGACCACAACGTTGCCATAGTCGATTACGTTGTCAACGATGTCTCCACAGTGGCAGCACCCATACACGAAAGACAGCAATAGTGTCTGGCAGAAGGTTCAAGATAACGAGCACAACCAGGAATAACACACAGATGGAAAGGCATCTTTAAAAAGACGCAACTTTAAAAAGACGATTCTGTGTGTGCCACTCTTTTAGAATATACTCTTTTAGTTTGTTCTGCCAAAGGGGTGATCTCTGCAGTGCACCAGTGCAGAGAGGGGGAGAAGCCGCTGTAATGCCCCATCAGAATCCAGCAGAGCTGAATGGTGGGAAATCAGCTCACTTATTTCTCAATGAAATAGCCGAAGAGAAAATCTTAATGAGCGGTTCACATGGTAGCTCCTATATACTTGTATGTCCGGGGGAGTGGCATGCAAATACCACTCGCCAATTCCCATTAGCCTTTTACCAAAGATCAGAAGGTGTCTGGGGCTCCCAAGAGTGACCCCTAGTGTCACTTCATCGACACAATGTCGAGTGACAACATGTAATGTCAGACTTCCAACTTGCGGAAATCTTCAACTCCGATTTGGCCGAGATGCCACACAAACTTGTTTGCACCAGTGTTTCCATTAGCCGGTAAATGGTTTTTCACCATTAAAATGTCCCAAAGTCCGACAAATTCAAGAAGTGTTGGACACAAAATAAGGTACAAATATTAACAAAAAACATCTGCAACCCCTTTAGTTGATGCCACAAGTATACAGCATGATGCCATCCAAATGACAGCACTTCAGAGGTGACTATCACACGGTGCGTGCCGCAGCGCCATGCTCGTCTCGGGACTCGAGTCTGAAGCCAGTGATGAAGCAGTCTCATATGCATCAACCCCAGTGGCGCGACCGCCACAGAGGATGCCATATGCCCCAGGAGCCTCTGGAAACATTTTAAAGGAACCACTGCACCCGGCCTGAAGGAGGCGAGGCATTTCAACA
This sequence comes from Moxostoma hubbsi, assembly GCA_032164185.1. Taxonomy (NCBI): domain Eukaryota; kingdom Metazoa; phylum Chordata; class Actinopteri; order Cypriniformes; family Catostomidae; genus Moxostoma; species Moxostoma hubbsi. The sequence continues at coordinate 8,616,254 of JAVLUX010000002.1, read as the reverse complement.
CTGACTGAGCATGCTCGTTGGTGAGTCATGCCAACATTGAGACCGAGTCTAACTCCATGCCGAGAAAAGAGATGATCTGAACTGGGGTGAGCTTGCTCTTTTCCCAGTTGACCTGAAGCCCCAAACGGCTGAGGTGCCTGAGCACCTGGTCTCTGTGAGCATATAATAACTCTCGGGAGTGGGCCAGGATGAGCCAGTCGTCGAATTAATTGAGTATGCGGATGCCGGCTTCTTGGAGCAGGGCAAGGGCTGCCTCTGCGACTCTGGTGAAGAAGCGAGGGGACAGAGACATGCCGAAGGAGAGGACCTTCTACTGATACACCTGGCCTTCGAACGCAAACCAAAGGAAGGGTCGTTATTGAGACATGGAAGTACACGTCTTTCAGGTCTACCACTGCGAACCAATCTAGATGCTGAACGCAAGTTAAGATGTGTTTTTGCGTGAGCATTTTGAACGGGAGTTTGTGCAAAGCCCGGTTGAAAACTCTCAAGTCCAAGATGGGTCGTAAGCCGCTGCCTTTCTTGGGTACAATGAAGTACAACTTCATTTCGGTTTGAGGGACAGGCTCTATCGCGTCTTTGAGTAAAAGGGTATCGATCTCCGCGCACAGGGATTTGGCATGCTCGCCGTGTACTGCGGTAACGCGGACGCTCTTGGTCCCTGGGTCGTCCGTCTCAGGAATGCCTGGGAGCCTTCCGGGTCTTCGAAGGGGTCCTTGCAATGGGGGGCGTCTGCTTCCCGCGGGGCACTCACCGTGTGGGCTGAGAGCTGGGCCCAGGTTGAGGCGGAGCAGCCTGGTGTTTCTTCGCAGGGGAACGCCCTCGGCAAGCAGACGGGGCATGGCCCCTGGTGGCAGGCTTGCGGCGGGGCAGGATGTGAGAGATCACCTCCGTCTGCTTCTTCACCATGGAGAACTGCTGGGTTAAGTCCTCAATGGTGTCGCCGAAAAGGCTGAACTGGGAGTCGGGGGCGTTGAGAAAGCGAGTCTTGTTGGTTTCACGCATCTCGACCAAGTTCAGCCATGTATGACGTTCCTGGACCACGAGCGTGGCCATCGCCTGTCCGAGTGACTGTGCTGTGACCTTTGTGGCCCTGAGGGTGAGGTCGGTCGCTGAGCGCAGTTCCTGCAGCAAATCGGGATCAGGGCTACCCACGTGCAGATCTTTAAGCACCTTGTCTGTTGGACTTGCAGGAGGGCCATGGCGTGGAGGGCGGAAGCGGCATGTCCAGTGGCACTGTAGGCTTTAGCAGTCAGTGTAGACGTCGTCCTATAGGCCTTGGAGGGGAGCACAGGGCGACCCCGCCAGGTGATCAGGTTTCCGGGGCACAGGTGGAGCACAAAAGCCCTATCCACCTGGGGAATCAGCTCATTATGCACTTCCAGGATAAATGGGACCGGGGGGTGTGCGCGGCTGTGAGTGGCGCAGTGTTCCCAGAAACCAATCATCCAGTCATGATGGCTGTGGGGAGGACGGAGAATTCCAGTCCAGCCCCACGCTAGCGGTGGCCCGGGCAAGCATATCTGACATCTGCACGTCCGCCTCAGCCTGGGCGTGCTGGCCCGAAGGCGGCAGCCCAGGGGAGTGTATCCGGGGGGCGGCTGGAGTGGTGTGCTTTCTGTTGAAAGCGAGCCGCAACCGCAACGTTGACATGGTCATACTCTCGCAGTGAGAGCATGAGCCACCCACAAACGCTGCCTCAGTGTGATTGAAACCCAGACACACGAGACAACACCTGTGGCTGTCTGAAGTGGAGAGCACTCTACCTCATCCAGGAACTACACAGGGGTGGAATGGCATCTTTATAAAGACGCTCAGTTCAACGCCGCTATGTATTGCTCTTTTAGAGGAAAATACTCTTTTACAGAGAAAATCACTCTTAAGAATTAAAACTCTTTTAATTGGCGCTGTTGAAGCACTCAGGGGCATGCTGCACTGCCGTGCAGAGAAGGAGAAAAGCCGCTGATGTGATCCAACAGCAAGCAAAGCATCAGAGGAACAGGAACAGGTGTGTAACTCGGAGCTGACTGCTGACATGACCAAGGCTCCGAAGAAAATTTCTGAATGAACTCATAGTATTTCCTCACCTTTATACCCGTATGTCCGGGTGTGGGGTATGCAAATACTGTCTGCCAACTTTTCATTGGCCTTTTTTCATGCATCAGAGGCATATTCGGCACTCAAGAGAGACCCCCTAGTGTCGCTTCTTCGGCACAACGTCGAAGTGAGCGTCAGACGGGGAACTGAATTTTCTTAAATCAGTCGGTAGATAGAAAAAAAAGAATTAGAAAGAAATCTCAGTATAGACTATTATTTCTTTAGATAGGGATAATTCTAAATAAAACTAAATTAAATTTAAATGACAAATGCAAAATGTAGTAGAAATATAAACTAAATAAAAATTGTACTTAAAATTTTTTAAAAAAAAGTACTATACTAAAGCAGTAATGACTAATGCAGCTTTCATTTTCTTTAGTCTATGTTTGATTGGAGGGCAAAAAGCAACAAATAATGTTAACAGAACGCAAAAAGAATTGTGTTGAAGTACAGTTTTGTCTTCATACGCCTAAAGCATATGCTTCCATTCTCAAACCACTTTGAAGTTTGTTCAGCTGGAAACTAATAATAAAATATAGAGGTGTTTTTGTGACATTTATAATGACAAACTGTTTTTCTTAGTTGTGAAGTTTAAAATGAGCTTAAAATATTGATATTGAGTTTACAGTTACAATTTGAACTAAATAAATAGATTATTTCGGACTCAGACTCGACTCAGACTCAGCCTGTTATGGAATCGGTTTTGAGTCGTACTCTGCCCTTTTGGACTCAGATTTAAGTCGGACTTAATTGTTTAAAGACTCAGGCTTGAATTGGACTCAAACCCAACACTACCACAGAGGTTTAAACTTTCCAAAAAGCTTGTGAACTGGTAATTCACGACTACAGTGGGTTGTATCCCACTGCACACATTAGACTTCACGTCACCAGCAATGTACCGTAAAACCAGAGGAAAATCATCAATAAAACAGAGAAATAAATTAACCAAGGTGAGAAATTATATGACATAACATAACAAGGTTTTTTTTTTTTCCGTAATTAGACGCTAATCCTATAACTGCTGTTTTTAATGGAAAATCAACTATAGGCTAATGAACAAACGTTTATTATTCATTTTGATTTGATTATTATATTGTATATGATGCATATTTATTTATCATATAATGATAAAAACTTGTTTAGCAAACATTTGCAGAGACAGGTGTTTAAAACAAGACAAAGTATACTCTCTTTTGATAATCGTACATTTAATCTTATATTCAGAGTTAGTCAACTCTTACGCTTCAACTAAGAGACAGAAGTTATAAGAAAAGCTTTACTAAATCATCTCAGTTGAGTGTTTGTCTTGTCTTCACATCAACTTTGTTCTCATCTGAGAAAGTTACATTCAATATTCAACAAGTATTCCTCATAGGTGGAAATGACATAAAAAATCCACATTATCTTTGCACAACAATGAATATACAGCAACGAATACACCGAGACAACGTAGCAGTAATAATGTAAGCTTAAGTAAAAATGACTGTATGAATAAATGCTGAATAACTACAACAATGTAAATCAAGGCAGAAATATAATAATAATGGAAAATAACAGAAGTTATGAGTTTGTAAACTAGGCTCAGTGCTCCAATTGGGGGTGGGGGGGGGGGATGGGGGTGCAGGGACCCCCATAAGGCATTAGGGACCCCTCATAAGAAGTCAAAAATAGAATTGGGTTTAGTAACGTTAATAATGAAAAATAATGTTTAATTTACACAGTCAGTATACTGTAAATTTTGTGAATTATTTACAATAATCTGAGCTCTACAGTGCCAGCGTTTTACTAACATTTGCGAAAATGACTGCTTGCGAATGCAGAAAATTATAATATACTGACGATACTTTATACTTAAGGTGTGGGGACCCCCCATAAGACTGTAATCAATTCGGGCACTGACTAGGCTAAATGACCAATCACCGAGACTGTATTTGTGGCATGGGCCAGCCTCTCAGATAACACACATACAGGTTGCTTTTACCATTTGTCTACAATGATATGAATTACTTGACTAACATTTCATCAATAGAGGAAATATTTTCAATGATGTCCCAAAATTATGAAATAAGTGTTGGATCAGTCTTCTTTCACATCTCTCACATTCACAGTGACTGTGGCAGTGGAAGTTGGCAAAGATTCGGAAAGTGGGTCATCGTTCTCAACAATCACCCACAGATTGTACAGATTGATCTTCTCGTAGTCCAGAGGCTAAATGGAAATCACAAGATGAAAAAACGTTTTCGCTAAACTTTCAGTCGTAAGCTTCAGCACATAATTGCTGGCCATCATAAACAGTTTGCCTTTTTAAATTGATCAAACATACAGTATAACCTGCACACAGTACCTTTGCAGTGGTGATGATGCCCTCTAGCTGGCTGGGTCCAGTACTGACATTGAAAAATCCATCCATGTCTCCACTAACAATCCGATACTTGGTAGACCAGGCAGCTGATCCAGGTTCATCATCAGTCACTGGCAGTCTGGCCACTTCCATGCCCACTTCATTCTCAGGGACAGATACAGTGTACTAAACAGACAAATGAACAAACAAAAAAACAAAACAAACTGTTTTATAGTGTAATAGAGGATATTTAGTCAAATAAATCAGATTCAGACAAAAAAAAAAAAAAAAAGTTATTTGCATTACCGAGTTTTGCTCAAACCGAGGTGCGTTATCATTGCTGTCAGTCACTGTAATAACAGCTGTGCCAGTGGTTGAATGACCTTCACCAGCCATGTCAGCAGCTCGAATAACCAAAGTATATCTGGAATATTGCTAAAAATGAATATGTTTTCAGGTGAGTTTGTTTGCATTAAATCTTTTTTTTACCACTTTGGTATTCAGTCATCAGATGTCATTTCTCACCTTTCTATCCAGGCCTGGTAGTACCACACGGATCCCTCCAGTTACATTGTTGATATCAAACATGTTTGGATTTGGTAATGGTGGATCCTGGCTGATAATTTTGTATCTGACATCAGAGTTGTCATTATCGGGCTCATCTGCATCAGTGGCAGTGACCGTCATAAACTCATAATCTTCAGAGAGAGAGAGGAATAAAAAACAATTCATTGCAAGGTTGACGTGGCTTTAAAAAACATCATTCCCACTATTGTTTAGATTTAAAGGGGTCATTTCAAAAGGAATACATTTTTCATGGATCTTTTGATATAAAACACCATTTATTGAAACTAAGCTGCAAAAACAACTCATCCTGATGTTTCTGGTTTCTGACTTCTGAAACCCAAACTCATTAATACAGAAACGCCCACATTTGTACATCAACAACACTAATTGGGTGTTCACAAATTAAGCCTGCACAGTCATGGTGAAGTAATAACAAAAAACAGTAGGCCTACATATGCTATTATTGCTTTCCTAACACCAGAAAGCTAACTATAAAAGATATAATTATTAAAACATTGTGTGTAGCACCCGCAACTCTGCACATCCTGACTTTAAGAAAGAGCGGCTGAAGTTTATTTTTAACACGGTCCAAGATCATTTAAAGGAACAGTTCACCCAAAAACGACAATTCTCTCATCATTTACTCACCCTTCCGAACCTGGTCTCATAGAAAGAACGTGCCGCTTTCTACATTTCACTGCGGTTTCCTGGTGAAATGATCACTTTATGCGCTACATAAACTGTGTGTTTAATCATTGTCACACAAATCACGAGTACAATTGCTGATTTTGATTTTATTAAAATGTTTTTTTCACTCTGTTAGTCACTCCAACTATGGTATAATATCAAAACACTTTTACTTTAATGAATATGATTTGAAAAACAAAACATTTTAACACTTGTATTACAGACCTACCTACATAAGCACACTTATTCCTAATGCTTTAGCTTGCTTGTTAACTCACCTGACTTTGGTCTTAATGGCCACGGTTCAAGTCCAGCCAAAGACGCACGAAATTGAAAATAGCTTAGAAGCAACACAAAGTGATGTGGTTGCTTCAGTTAATTTGTGTTTATCTTTTCTTTGTCATTTTTATGAAATTGCATTTTATAATACTATTGGTTAGGGTTAGGTGTTGGTTAAGGATGTCTGTTTTGTTGAACTCGGTCATTATTGGTTATGTTTAGGGTAAAGTTTTAGGTTTGGGAGGTACGTTTCACTTATTAAAACCTCTATCTAAAGTTCACCTATAAAACCTAGTCTGATTACAACCTCATTTTACTCGGTTTTGGCGCCCCTTGCTGTACATTTCACTTGAAAACTGCTGCCAAATGTGTAACGAAGCACGTGATTTCTCTCTCTTTCCTAGCATTTGTCCCGCATAGGTGTAGGGTCCGCTTTGTGATAGTGCGCATATATATTTCATTTGGCTCAAGTTTTATGTTGGATGCCCTTCCTGACACAACCCCCAGTGACTTTCTTTCAACTGCTGAACTCTAATGAAGATTTTTAGAAGATTTTCTCAGCTCTTTTGGTCCAAAAAATGGAAGTGAATGGATACCAAAATTTCGAAGCTCCAAATATCACGTAGCCTATCAAGTTTATGGTTTAATTATAGTAAAACCATAATTAATTTGTTGTGAGGAAATGCAAACCTTTTTGCAAGCGAAAGCAAAAAACAAAACAAATCCTTTTCAACAAATGAACTGCCATGTTGTCCTTTACGAGACTCTGTATCAAGGACACGCACTGGGTATTTAGAAATTAGGCCGGAACAATCATGGTGAGTTAATCAACAAAAAACAGGACAGATGCTATAACTCCATTCCTAACATGAAAAACTGAACTATAAGAGGTATAATTATTAAAACTTGTTTGTAGACATTGTGGAGGAGGACAATTATTTAATGGAAAATAATTATTAATCTTTTAAGGGAATATCTTAATACAGTGTGAGCCCATAATCAGCCCTGGATGATTAAGAGTCATTTCCTTTAAAGAAATTACACCATATGCTTACCTTGTTAAGCAGATTCAGGAACATGTCCGTTTTGTCTCAAGATGGCGCCGAGTATGGCTGCTGCGTCGCGAGCTCCGTCAAAACACTGCAGTTTATTGTTTGTTTTGTTTACAGTTCTGTGTTTTTTTGTCTTGGATGTTGTCTGCCTTATTGTGTACGACAGACAAACGCTTTTGGACATTGGTTCGGCAATCACACACCGAAAACCGGACTTCACATTCCTCAATGCCGACCCGCGGTTTACAAACACGCCAGCGGAGCCCTTTGTTTGGGCTGCCCGGCCGCGGAAACGCAGAAGGAAAAGAGGAAAAAGAGCCGGCGTTCTCATCAGATTAAGACGTCGCGCACATCGCCCCCCGCTACCCAGTATACTACTGGCAAATGTTCAGTCTCTGGACAACAAGCTCTGCGAGCTGAGAGCGCGGATCTCTTTCCAACGAGAGACAAGAGATTGCTGTGTTATCTGTCTTACGGACACCGTGGATGTCCGCGGAGATTCCAGACTCGGCCATTGAACCCACGGGTTTCTCCGTGCACCGAGCGGACAGAGCGAAAGACCTCTCAGGTAAAAGCAGAGGTGGAGGTGTATGTTTTATGATCAACAAATCATGGTGTGATCAGAAGAATGTACATTTTATCAGGTCTTTCTGCTCTCCTGATCTGGAATTTCTCATGCTTCTGTGTCGACCATTCTGGCTACCGAGGGAATTCACAGCGGTCATTATCACAGCTGTGTACATCCCCCCACAAGCCGACACAGACCGGGCACTTAGGGAACTGTATGGCAGTATAAGTGAGCAGGAAACCGCGCACCCTGAGGCCGCGTTCATTGTTACCGGGGACTTCAACAAAGCCAACTTCAAAACAATAGCACCAAAATACCACCAACACATCAGCTTTAACACACGAGGGGACCGGGTTTTGGATCATTGCTATTCTCCTTTCCGGGATGGCTACAAATCCCTCCCCCGCCCACCATTTGGCAAATCTGACCACTCTTCCGTTCTGCTTCTGCCCGCTTACAGGCAGAAACTGAAATGGGAATCACCCACCATTAGAATGATCCAGTGCTGGTCGGACCAATCAGACTCTGCGCTACAGGACTGTTTTGATCACGCAGACTGGGAGATGTTCCGGTCTGCCTCCGATGACGACATCGAGGTTTACGCTGATAGCGTAACGCGTTTCATCAGGAAGTGCGTAGAGGACGTTGTTCCGACAAAAAATATACGGATCTACCCCAACCAGAAACCCTGGGTTAACGGCGATGTTCGCGCGGCACTTACTGCGCGGACCACCGCTTTTAATTCCGGGAACGCGGAGGAGCGTAAACAAGCCAGTTATGCCCTCCGTAAATCCATCAGCACAGCCAAACGCCAGTACAGGCACAAAATTGAAGGTCAGTTCAACACCACTGACTCCAGAAGTATGTGGAAGGGAATTAACATCATCACGGACTATAAACAGAATAAAAACTCCGCCATGAACACCGCTGCCTCTCTCCCGGACGAGCTTTATACATTTTATGCTCGTTTTGAGGACAACAACAACACCGCCCTCGCGGAGAGAGCACTCGCGGCCGATACTACAGATGATGGTTCACTCTCCGTCTCTGTTGCGGATGTAACCCGATCCTTTCGACGGGTGAACATCCGTAAAGCCGCGGGTCCAGACGGCATTCCGGGCCGCGTCATCAGAGCATGCGCGAACCAACTGGCTGGTGTTTTTACGGACATTTTCAACCTGTCCCTCTCCCTGTCTGTAGTCCCCACATGCTTCAAAACATCAACCATTGTGCCTGTACCGAAGCAAGCCAAAATCACTTGTTTAAATGACTGGCGTCCTGTTGCTCTGACCCCCATCATCAGCAAATGCTTTGAGAGGTTGATCAGAGATCACATCTGCTCTGTTCTGCCCACCTCTTTGGACCCATTGCAGTTTGCCTACCGTAAAAACCGCTCCACTGATGATGCCATTGCATCTACAATACACACTGCTCTTTCCCACCTGGAAAGAAGGAACACATATGTGAGAATGCTGTTTGTAGACTACAGTTCAGCATTCAACACCATAGTGCCCTCCAAGCTTGATGTGAAACTCCAGGCTCTGGGCTTAAACAGCTCGCTGTGCAGCTGGATCCTGGATTTCCTGTCAGGCAGACGTCAGGTGGTTAGAATGGGCAGCAACATCTCCTCATCACTGACCCTCAACACTGGAGCCCCGCAGGGCTGTGTTCTCAGCCCACTCCTGTATTCCCTTTACACACATGACTGTGTGGCGACACATAGCTCCAATGCCATCATTAAGTTTGCTGACGACACGACGGTTGTAGGTCTGATCACTGACAATGATGAAACGGCCTACAGAGAGGAGGTGCACACTCTGACACGCTGGTGTCAGGAGCACAACCTCTCCCTCAACGTCAGTAAAACCAAGGAGCTTGTGGTGGACTTCAGGAAGATAGACAGAGAACACAGCCCCATCACCATTAATGGAGCACCGGTGGAGAGGGTCAGCAGCTTCAAATTCCTCGGTGTCCACATTACTGAGGAACTCACATGGTCCGTCCACACTGAGGCCGTTGTGAAGAAGGCTCACCAGCGCCTCTTCTTCCTGAGACGGCTAAGGAAGTTTGGAATGAACCAACACATCCTCACACTGTTCTACACTAGTACTGTAGAGAGCATCCTGACTGGCTGCATCACCGCCTGGTACGGCAATAGCACCGCCCACAACCGCAAAGACCTGCAAAGGGTGGTGCGAACGGCCAGAAACATCATCGGAGGTGAGCTTCCCTCCCTCCAGGATATATATAACAGACGGTGTGTGAAGAAAGCTCGGAGGATTATCAAAGACTCCAGCCACCCGAGTCATGGGCTGCTCTCACTGCTTCCATCAGGCAGGCGGTATCGCAGCATCAGGACTCGCACCACCCGACTACATGACAGCTTCTTCCCACAAGCAATAAGACTTTTGAACACATGATTTCTCACAATCAACAATCAGCACTGCACTTTATTAATCATCACTCTGTCAATATATTCTCCCAATTCAGTTAGTGTATATATATATATTTATACCCGTATCTAGTGTGTGTATTCTACATTGTGTGTATTGTGTACATTTGTTATGTAAATTGTTGTGTAGGTATGTGTACATTTGTTATGTAAATTGTTGTGTAAGTTTGTTATGTAAATTGTTTTGTGTAATATGTTGTTTATTGTAAAGTGGTTTATGTCGTCACTGTCATTACTGCAATGTTGCTCGGAACTGCACACAAGAATTTCACCTGCTGTTGCACTCATGTACACAGTAGTGTGACAATAAAGTGATTTGATTTGATTTGATTTGATTTGATAAAAGGATTTTGAGTAAACACAGGGGTGTTATCATTTTGGTCAATCACATAGACAATGACATCCATGGGAGCCTCTTTGACATTCGCATCAGCTCCAACAGCATGAGCTATGAGCTGAAGACATGGGATGAAAGACGGGCATGTTAAGAGACAAATATGTCCGGTGACATTTAACTATTTAGAAGATGGCAGCTAAGAATGAAAGTGTCCAATACCAGGATGGTTACTGAGATTAAGCGAGTAGTGTTCAGCTGGTCATGTGATCTTAACATGGCCGCCCCCATGAGGGGACCCTCTCCATGTAGTTTTAAACAGCTTTTATAACGTTATTGATATGACTGGAGCCAGATGGGAGTGCTCATGATTTTATAAGCAGGTTGCCAAATTTAAAATAATTTCTTAAGTGAGAAAAAAAGTTACTAAATGTACCTTGTGCAGTCATTTTATATAATATTTTTGAAAGTTCATATTATTTAATAAGTTACATTTTATATGTAATATAATAAATGAGAGAAAAAAAAATTGAGAAAATATTTTAAATTATGATACATTTATTCTACATTAAACTCACCATTGGCATTTGTGATAATTTCAAAAACTCCTTTCATTTTCACCATGAACTCCTTACAGGTTTTCACATTTTGGTTGGGGAACATGAAACCTATTTATAGAGGTGTTAAATCCAGATGACATCATAGTGCTTGAATCTTTCTTTAATCAGATTTTTGAGCAAGTTTTACTCAACAAGTAATACTTGGTATCAGTGAAAATGACTGATAATTGCATATTATCTTTGCACAAGTAAATACGAAATAAATCAAAATAAATGAATAAATGTGTAATTGAATAAAAATGTGAGCAATAGTAATTAAAATGCAATACAACACAAGGTGTGAGAATGTTTGCTCTCTCAAAGCAGGACTAAATGAACAATCAATGAGCCAAACATTCACCTCTTAGAAAACACTCAGTGTAACGATGCTGACGCTGGTGATGACAAAGACGAAAATGAGGATGATGATGTGATGAACCCATGTGATAACCAGAAACTCTATCTATAAACATGAATAAAACAAAACATAAACAAGATAGACTTGACCGTAGACTTGACCGTAGACTTGACTGGAACAAAGTTACATATACAATACCTCACAAGAGATAATGGCAAACACGAGGGCTTAAATACACAAACATGGGTAACAAGACAACCAATGAACAGATAGAACTATAAACAAGATAACAGGACTATTAAACTAAACCAATGACAAACTAGAACTGATAACAAAGTAATCAAACAATGGACCAGCGAAAACAAGACACATGAACAGGGGAAACACGTGACAAGTTCACATGAGGGGAACAGGAACTCACATGACATGACAACAGGAACTAGATTTTCAAAATAAAAGACATGAAAACGAGAACAAAACAGAATAAACATGACACACAGGTTTTATTTTTCCAATTGTATACAATGATCTGAATAACATCGCTAGAATCTGTTATATTCTTCAGATCTGGGGATGGCTTGCCATTGAAAAATGTATTTCATCAATAGAGGGAACATTGTCAATGACGTCCTTCAATCCAGTTATCAAATAAGCTTCTGTGTTGGATCATTCTTCGTTCATATCCTCCACATTTACTCTGACCGTGGTAGTGGAAGTGGGCAAATTAAGCACAAATGGTTCATTGTTCTCAACAATCACGTGGAGAATGTGCTGACTGAGCTTCTCGAAGTCCAGTGGCTGAATGGAAAACACAAGAAAAAAGGTTTTCATTTAGGTACATCCAGCGTCACACTAGTCAATTGTTCCTTCAATTTTAATTCGGAAGCTTAATGTAAGTGTTACGTTCCATATTCTCTTTTGTTTATGCACTCTTATTTTTAAGTTCTGGCACCTTTTACGTTCCATATTGTCTTTTGTTCGTGCGCTCTTCTTCTTCTTCTTCTTCTAGGATTTAATGGCGGTTGGCAAACCAACTTAAAAGGTGCATTCCCGCCACCTACTGAAATGGAGTGTGAAGCGCATATTGGAAAGGAAGTTTAGACTAAATCTACTCTTTCAAAAAAAAAAAAACCACAATACATAGAATGGATTTTTACATCCTATTATATAATCCTGTTTCCTTTAAAAATATAAATAACTCATGATAAATTCTTGATTGCTTAGTACCTTCTCCTAGGAGAACCTGAAGTGTCAGCTCATTGATTCCGATATTTCTTAAAGCATGTTTTAGCTGGAACCGCTCCCTTTCATAAGCTTCGCATTCTATAAGCACATGTTCTACAGTTTCAGCTAATCCACACTTATCACAATTTCCATTCTCATGTTTACCAATTCTTTGTAAGCATTGATTTAATAAACAATGTCCAATACGCATTCTTGTTATTAATACGTCCTCTTTCCTGTTTCCGAATCTTCTTCTCTCTGAACCTACTTTTCCTTGAATGCAGTAAAAATGTCTACCTTTTGTTCCTTCATTCCATTCCTTCTGCCAAATTTCCTGTATTTGTTTCGCTATTATCACTTTAATTTCTGTTTTACTTAATGCCACTTCAATGTCAATTTGTGAATAATTTAATGCCCGTTTAGCCAGATTATCAGCCTCCTCATTTCCTTTCACACCCATATGCGATGGAACCCATACAAGATTTACCAGAATTCCATACTGTTTTGTTCTGTAAAGACTCTGCATTACTTCAATTATCATGTCTTGCGTTGCTGATGATGTTCCACTTTCCAAACTATTTAGAGCTGATAGAGAATCTGTACAAATCACTGCCCTTGTTGGTTGTATTTCTTCTATCCACTGAAGTGCTAGACATATTGCTATTATTTCTGCAGTGAATACCGAAATATGATCTGATGTTCTTTTGGACATTCTAATGTTAAAAAGTGGAATATATACCGCTACTGCTGTTTTCCCAAATTCTGGGTCTTTTGAACCATCAGTATATATTTGCACTGCACTATAGTAAGTTTGATCTATGTATTGCTGTATACCTAGATTTTTTAATCCATTTCTATCTTTAAGCAATTGTATATCAATCAAAGGCATTGGGAACAACCAAGGAGGAATTGCTGACCTAGCCACAGTAGGGGCAACATTGTAATCACTTAATCCCATTCTCTGGGCTTCCTCACTAGCCTTCCATCCAAAACTTGATAACTTTTTATATCCATATTTCCAACAGTCCTCCAACACCATTTTAACTGGGTGACTATCCGAATGTCCCTTTATGCTTGTAAAATACCTCATCTTTAACTTGAGCCAACAAATTACTAGAGGCATTACACCCATCTCTACTTGCACTGCTGATATTGGGGAGGATCTAAATGCTCCACAACAAATTCGCTTGTGACTGAATTGCCTCTAGTTTTACAAGTTGTGTTTTGGATGCAGTGCAACATACCATACTGCCATAATCTATTGCTGATCTTATTAGAGCACAATATATTATTTTAAGTGACTGGCGACATGCTCCCCAATCAACTCCTGCTAGACACCTCATGATATTTAATGCTTTTTTGCATTTGTCAACCAGTTTCTGGATATGTATACTAAAATTCAGTTTCATATCCATCCATATACCTAGAAACCTCACAACTGTTGTTTGCTTCACTTCTTGTCCATACAACTTAATACTAATAGTAAGGTTACTTTTCCTTTTTGCAAAACAAATTACCTGAGTCTTATCTACTGAAAACCGAAATCCCCATTCATTTGCCCAGTTTTCTACCATTTTAACAGCATTCTGCAAACATCTTTCCACATACTTTACATTACGCCCTCTTTTCCACAGCGCTCCATCATCTGCATATAAAGATCTTCCAATGCCCCTATCAACCTTTGTAAAGATGTCGTTAATCATAATATTAAACAGAATTGGACTGCTTACGCTTCCCTGAGGTGTTCCATTCTCTATTGTGTGTATCTGAGTAAAAGCATGACTTACTCTTACTTGTATAGTTCTGTTAAACAGGAAATCCCTGATCCAGTTACACATTCTTCCTTTAATTTCCATTTTTTCTAACTTAATTAAAAGTCCCTCTTTCCACATCATGTCATATGCCTTTTCGACATCAAAAAATACCCCAACTAAAGCTTCTTTATTTACCTGAGCCTTTCTTATTTCAGATTCCAGACACAGTACTGAGTCCATTGTATTTCGTCCTTTCCTAAATCCACTTTGGTAAGGTGATAAGATATCATCCCTTTCAATGACATATACCAATCTACTCCTAACCATACGCTCCATTATTTTGCATAAATTAGATGTTAAAACTATAGGTCTATAATTATTTGGCTGTGTATTATCCTTTCCTGGTTTTGGAATAGGCACTATGACCCCATGTTTCCAGTCATTTGGTAACTTTCCTGACTCCCAAACCTTATTAAAAAACCTCAAACACCTTCTGCAAACACCTCTGCTTTACCACTTTCAGATATAAATTGTCTGTTATTATATTCTAATACAGGTATGTTGTAATCTCTTTGTATCCCGCCCATCTTTCGTATCATATTCCATAACTCACTTATTTCAATATCTTCCCCAATTCTATTACAAAATTCCCTCCAATAATTTCATTAGACGTCCGAATAACTCTTCTCACTATAGCTTGTGCCCTTTTATAGCTAACTAAATCGTTAAAATTAAGTGACCTTTCTTACCCTCTTGAGTTCTTTATTTCTCCTTTTTATTGCCTCACTACATTCCTCATTCCACCATGGCACAGCTTTCCTCCTGCTGCCTGCCTTCCTCTTACCTATTACTTCTTCAGCTGTACTCTGAAGGACCTTGCATATTTCCTTATTAAAAACATCAACATCTTCTATACATTTACTTATATCCTTCATTTTGCTTTCACATAACTCCTTATACTTATCCCAATCCGCTGACTTAAACCTCCACCTAAGCATTTTTTCCCCCACTCTTTGTTCTATATCTACTCCAACTTGACTACAAATAGGAAAATGATCACTTCCTATTGTACTTTGTTTTAGTACTTTCCATTTACATTTACTCGCTAAGCTTTCAGAGACTATTGTCAAGTCTAATGCTGAATGCCTTCCCTTATACAAATCAATTCTAGTATGACTTCCATCATTAATGCACACTAACCTTCCCCAGTCTAGCATATCTTCAATGATCTCACCATTATAATCTGTTTTTGCGCTTCCCCATATTGAACTATGAGCATTAAAATCACCACACCACACTGTTTTATGACTTCCATTCCCTCCTATACTTTCTAGAACATCCTTTCTTAACTTATCACATGGATTGTAAAAATTTATTATTCTAATACACCGTGTTCCTTCCCATATTTCCACCACCACAACTTCTATTTCCCTATCTACCTCAACTGTTTTATACTCAATTCCTTGTTTTATAAAAGTAGCTACTCCACCTCCATTCCCTTGATGTCTATCCCTCCGAATAGTAATATAGCCATGTATTATAAAGTTATATTGTGATTTAAGCCAAGTTTCCTGTATACATATAATATCTGGGCTTTTCTCTTGGTTTTCTATATATTTCTTAAACTCCTGTCCATTTGCAATCAAACTTCTTGCATTCCATTGTAAGATATATAACACCATTAAGATCCACCACATGTTGTCTGACTATTTTCTGCTTGACTATTTTCTGCTTGACTATTTAATGTTGGAATCTTAAGCCTTTCATTTATCATGTCCACTGTAACATTCCCCAGATCCAAGCACTTTTCTGCAGCTCTGATAATGATTTTGATTCTTTCAGTCCTGCTTTCAGTTTGTGCTGAACAGTTCACTACTTCAGCTATAAATGCTACAAATGCCACTTTATCATCCACTACTACCTTTTCATCTCTTCGCTCTTTCCTCTGTTGTTTTGAATTAATTTCTTCATTCCTAGTTTCATTTGTTTTAGGAGTCTGGCTTACTTTCTTTAATGCCTCAGCGTATGTTATCCCTTCTGTCAATTTAAAATTTTGAACCTTGACTGCATTTTTCCGCACCTGACAACCACCATATCCTGCACTATGGTCTCCACCACAATTGCAGCATTTAGGATTTACACCTTGCCCACACTTGCCATATTCATGCTCACCTCCACACCTCGCACATTTCTGTTTACCTCTGCATACTGCCGCTACGTGACTGAATTTTTGACATTTATAACATCTTAGCGGTGGAGGAACGTATGGTCTTACCGCATACCTTACACATCCTAAATAAACTTTCTCTGGCATTTTATTTTCATCAAAGTTAATCATTACTGAGAGGCTGTCTGTCTTTTCATTATTTCTAACACACTTGAGCCGTCTAACAAACTTTACCGCTGCTCCCGTGATATTCTTCTTAATCTTCTCCTCCGTGACATCTGTCGAAATCCCAGATATAACTCCTCTAACCCAATTCTTTTCTTCTGGTATCGAGCATATCACCTTATGTCCAATCATCAATTTTACATCAAGAGCTGATTTTTGCTGCCTACTGTCTTTACAAAACAACATCAAATTGCCATCCCTCAAAGTCCTAATGCTTTCAACCGTCCCTATCATTTCTTTCAATGTTTTCGTCAGCTTCAATGGATTAATCGCTTTTACCGAATCAACAAACTTCAACAGTACCTTATACTCCTCTTTCCTACTTTTAGCCTGGAGATTTCCTTTCTCACTGCCCGAATCTGAAGATTGTCCCCAATTCTTCTTTCTTTTCCGATTTTCCACTACACTCCACTTACTACTTTCATTCTTACCACCTCCTCTATCCACATCCTCCATTTCCGGATCACTTCCGGAATCTACGCTACTTCCTTCCAACATCGCTCCAGTCACAATCCAGCTGTCGCCAACCGCCCAATCCAGCTCCTACCTGTTCATGCACTCTTATTTTGAAATCACTCTTATGTTCCTGTTTCCCAGTCTTGTCATGTCCTGTTTTCCCTCCATGTTCATGTGTCTGGTCTTCATAGGTTCATTGTTTGATTACTTTATTATCAGTTCTAGTTTTGTCATTGGTTTTAGTTAATTGCCTTATTATCTTGTTTTGAGTTCTGTTTTCCCATTGGCTTTTGTTTCCCCTTTGGTTTTGTATTTAAGCCCTCATGTTCACCTTGTCCTTTGTTGGTTATTGTTTGATGTTAGGTGTTTGATGATATTCCTTGTTGATCCTGTCTTCTACCGTGTTCCTGCCCGTGCCCTCCTTGGCTGATTCCCCGTGTTTATATCTTTTGTTTGTACTTTCTTTTCCCCTCGTGGATGTTTTATTTGTTCCTGTTTTCACCGTTTGCTTAACCCCTTGCACCAACCTAAATAAAACTGCACCTGGATCCTCACTCCTTGTCTGCCTCCCCTTCATAACAGAATAACCAACCTACAATGGATCCAACAGCCTTCTTCGTGGAACTTACTAAGGCGGACTTAACCATCCATGAGTTCACCTACTTTTTTTCCAACGTGGCCAGCTACTCCGGTTGGAATGACCATGTGCTGAATGTATATAGGCTCGGTGTACCCATCCGCCAATGGTGGAACTTGCCGGAGACCGGGGATTACACCTGGCAGGAGTATGTAGACCTAATGCTGGAGACTTTCGCTGCAGGGGAGCCACCTCTCTCGATTCCGGGCAGGGCTCCTGGGTGTCCCACACTGCCACGGCCAACGAGCCAACGCACACGCCTGCCACGGCCAACGAGCCAACGCCCACGCTTGCCACGGCCAATTCGTTGCCAGCCTCGTCCGTCCCAGCGCCAGCGTTGCCAGCCTCGTCCGTCCCAGCATTGCCAGCCTCGTCCGTCCCAGAGCCAGCGTTGCCAGCCTCGTCCGCCCAGAGGAGGAGAAGAGGAAGGGCTTCCGCTCTTTAGTCTCCACCTTCCACGGCTCCGTCCTCAGAGCCAGAGCCGGCGCCTGTAGCCTCGACCGTCCCAGAGCCGGCGCCTGTAGCCTCGACTGTCCCAGAGCCCGAGCCTCCCACGGCTCTGCCCCCTCGAGCCTCCCACGGCTCCGCCCCCTCGAGCCTCCCATGCCGCAGTCACCTGAGCCTCCCAGGACTCCGCCTCAGAAGTCCGCCATGGCTCCGCCTCCCACGGCTCTGCCTGCGCCATGGCTCCGCCTCCCACGGCTCTGCCTGCTCCGCCTCCCACGGCTCTGCCTGCTCCGCCTCCCACGGCTCCAGAGCCCGCCAAGCCTCCAGAGCCCGCCAAGCCTCCAGAGCCCGCCAAGCCTCCGCCTCCAGAACCAACCTGGTCTCCGCCTTCCATGGCTCCGTCCCTGGAGTCCCCCTGGTCTCCTCCTACCATGGCTCCGCCCCTGGAGTCCTCCTCGGCTCCGCCTACAGAGCCTTCCGCGGCATCGCCTGCTTCCCCTGGGACTCCTCCCAGGCCCTCTGACCCTGTCCTGTGGCCTCCTCCCAGGCCTTCTGACCCTGTCCTACGGCCTCCTCCCAGGCCTCCTGACCCTGTGGCCTCCTCCCAGGCCTTCTGACCCTGTGGCCTCCTCCCAGGCCTCCTGACCCTGTCTGGTGGCCTTCCCCTAGGCCCCCTGACCCTGTCCCAGTCCTGTGGCCCGCTCCCAGACCTCCTGACCCGGTCCCGATCCTGCAGCTGCCTCCCTGGCCTCCTGACCCGGTCCCTTCCCTGCGGACACCTCCCTGGCCTTCTGACCTGGTCCCTGCCCTACGGCCACCAACCAGGCCCCCCGATCCAGTCCCGACCCAGCAGCTGCCTCCCAGCCTTCCTGACCCGGTCCCCGCCCTATGGCTGCCTCCCTGGCCCCCAGACCCAGTCCAACGGCCATCTATCAGGCCCCCTGACCCAGTCTCGAACCCGCAGCTGCCTCCCAGACTTCCCGACCCAGTCCCCACCTTGAAGTCGTCCCCTGGGCATCTGCCTGGTCTCCTGGCCACCCTCCTGTTCTGTCATGGTCTCCCTGTCCTAGTCTTGTTTCTCTGTGCCCCCTTGAACTGCCTGTTTGCCCCTGTTCTCCGTTGACGTTTTGCCCTTCCTTTTTGTTAGGAGCGTCTGGGATCCACTCCTTAAAGGGGGGGGGCTCTGTTACGTTCCATATTCTCTTTTGTTCATGCACTCTTATTTTGAAATCACTCTTATGTTCCTGTTTCCCAGTCTTGTCATGTCCTGTTTTCCCTCCATGTTCATGTGTCTGGTCTTCATAGGTTCATTGTTTGATTACTTTATTATCAGTTCTAGTTTTGTCATTGGTTTTAGTTAATTGCCTTATCTTGTTTTGAGTTCTGTTTTCCCATTGGCTTTTGTTTCCCCTTTGGTTTTGTATTTAAGCCCTCATGTTCACCTTGTCCTTTGTTTGTTATTGTTTGATGTTAGGTGTTTGATGTTCCTTGTTGATCCTGTCTTCTACCGTGTTCCTGCCCGTGCCCTCCTTGGATGATTCCCCGTGTTTATATCTTTTGTTTGTACCTTTCTTTTCCCCTCGTGGATGTTTTATTTGTTCCTGTTTTCACCGTTTGCTTAACCCCTTGCACCAACCTAAATAAAGCTGCACCTGGATCCTCACTCCTTGTCTGCTTCCCCTTCATAACAGTAAGTGAACGCTGGCCAGAGTGAGAATGGAAAGTCAGTGAGTCGGAAGGAGTCAAAGTTTGCGTTTGTGTCTACCAGGAGAAGGGGTTCGTCACTTGACCATCTCAACTCCCTGCTCTCTAGCTGTAGCAACTGTAAAAGCACTTCCTTTGTGAAAAATCATTTGGTTACTATAGGGAAGGCTCTTGTGATCTCATCAAGTGACCAATGAGCTTCTTTTTGCCATGAATAACTGACAAGACCTCATGCTCTGATCTGAACGTTTTGCTCATTGCATTATCATTAACAATGCAGTTATGCCGCGGCTTACTAGTATACCGCGTCTCAGAATGATTTTGTACAGTTCATTAACTTTTAAAAATGTGCATCAGGGCATCTGCTTTCTGTTCATTAATCTACATTAGTGTTAATCTCGTTGTGTTTAAATCATTAAAGTAGTTTTTACAAACTGTAAACAATTTGTATATATTTTTTTTTACCAAATTTGTTTTATCAACTAAAATGACAATATATTAGATTACAACTGACTAAAATGAATGAATATTAAATTATTAAATATTTACAAACTTTACCGACATTTTTGTTTAAAGACCTAATTTATGACTAATATAAAAAAACTGTGAAATAGAACACTGTGCTTCATTTAGCTTTTCCCTTTCAGTCATGAATCAGATCCCAATTTAGAGTACCACAGTTGTTCATGCCATACTCCTGCTGTTATTTCAGCAAGCTTCATGTGACAGCTGACTTGAGCCATCATAACCAATCGCCTTATCAAACTTGTGGCGAATTTCAGTACCTTTGCAGTGGTGATGATGCCCTCTAGCTGGCTGGGTCCAGTACTGACTTTGAAAAATCCATCCATGTCGCCACTAACAATCCGATACTTGGTAGACCAGGCAGCTGATCCAGGATCATCATCATCAGTCACTGGCAGTCTGGCCACTTCCATGCCCACTTCATTCTCAGGTACAGATGCAGTGTACTAAACATACAATTATTTATAGTGGAATAGGGTATATGGTTAAACAAATCAGAAAATGCGGTTCAAACAAATATATGCAAGTTATGTGCATTACCGTGCTGTACTCGAACTGTGGTGCGTTATCATTGCTGTCAGTCACTGTAATAAAAGCTGTGCCAGTGGTTGAACGACCTTCACCAGCCATGTCAGCAGCTCGAATGACCAAAGTATATCTGGAATATTTCTAAAAGGAAAGAGGATTTACGGTGAGTTTGCCTTCATTACAATCATTTTTTTCATCTAGTCATCAGATGCAATTTCTAACCTCTCTATCCAGGCCTGTTTCGTTCACACGAATCCCTCCAGTTACAGTGTTGATATCAAACATGTTTGGATTTGGTAATGGTGGATCCTGGCTGACAATTGTGTATCTGACATCAGAGTTGTCATTATCGGGCTCATCGGCATCAGTGGCAATGACCTTCATAAACTCAAAATCTTCAGAGAGAGAGGAATGAAATAACAATTAGGGGTCTTAGAGGAAACAAATTTCCCTTGATCTGTTGATTTGAAAGAGTTCAATGTGCAATAAAAAAAACATACCTTACCCCTAGAACTCAAAACATCCTCCACAGTCCAAAAAGAGCATTTATTAAAACTAAACTGTAAAAACGACTCTTCTGAAATCATCTGATTCCAGAAACACAAAAAAAAAAAAAAAAAATTCTCCCCTTTTCTTCCCAATTTATAATTCCCATTTCCCAATGCGCTCTAAGTCCTCATGGTGGCGTAGTGACTCGCTTCAATCCGGGTGGCAGAGGAAGAATCTCAGTTGCCTCCGCGTCTGAGACCGTCAATCCTCGCATCTTATCAGGTGGCTTGTTGAGTGCGTTACCACGGAGATGGCATCCTCGCACAACTCACCACACACCCCACCGAGAGCGAGAACCACATTATAGTGACTACGAGGAGGTTACCCCAACGTAATTCTACCCTATTTTGCAACCGGGCCAATTTGGTTGCCCTGTATTCAAACTCGTGACTCCAGGTGTTGTAGTCAGCGTCTTTACTTGCTGAGCTGGCCAGGCCCCTAAAACCCAACTCATTATTGAATGGTCGCCCACATTATATATCAACGTAAGGAACCCCTTAAATGACATGGAGGTCATTTATTTTCTGAAATAGTTTTGTGTTTGTCCCATCGCAATATTTTTGCATTCTCTCGTAAACTAGTTAATGTATAATAAGATGATAACTATGGTAGTTGTAGTAAAACATTCCTAATGAAACCACAGTAACAATACAGGAAAACTAAAACTATGGTTATACAAATCACAATTTTGTGGATACTTTGACCTTATTACAAATGCCATAGTTTAACTACAATGTAAAAAAACAATGTGAGTTTAGAGTAAATTCTTGGCTACTAGTTGCATGACTTTCACAGTATTTTACAGTAGTAATTCACCAATTTATCACAATTAAAATGTATATTGTGACTTTGTAGGGAAATTACTGTAATGTAGCAGTGTTGTGTTGTATAATCACAATTATCAAAAGTACAGTTTTTTTTCAACCTGCGATGTTTATTAATTGTCACCATTGTTGAGTTTTGTATGCTGAAAGTTGATAATTTTGTGTACCTGGTTGACAAATCTACTAAAGATTTATGAGCAAAAACAGATGACCAATTCTAATCTGCATGGCATTACAAGCATCACTACCTCATTGTTTAATTACAACTATGCATTTTTCTTACAAAACAGATTTAGTCAATCACTAAATTTAACACATTTTCTCCCTGTCACACAGTGCAAAGTATAATGTTCTTAAAACACAATTGCATCAGCTAGGTTACATTTTTATTTACGTCAATAAGTCAGAGTTCTCATTCAACGTGAACACTAAACACCAAAATGGTGACTTTAAACACATTTATCCCATAATGCAGCATGATATTGTTATTTCTTTTTCAAAGTAATTTGAGTTTACAACAGAAAATGACAGCCTGCACTGATTTTACTGTAAAATATTGAAAGCGATATTTTATTGTAAGAAATTACTGTTAAATGTTGTAAAATCCTGGACTTTATTTTAAAGTGTATCATATTTGCAGTAAACTCGTAACCACAAAATATACCATGGTTATTACAGTCATGGTTAATACAATATTACTATAGTGTACCATAATTCATTTGTTGTGGGTTAATGCAAACCTTTTTTGAAAGGGAAAGCAAAAAAACACTTTAACAAATGAACTGCCATGTTGTCCTTTACGAGACTCTGTATCAAGGACACGCACTGCTGGGTATTTAGAAATTAGGCCGGAACAACCATGGTGAGTTAATCAACAAAAAACAGGACAGATGCTATAACTCCATTCCTAACATGAAAAACTGAACTATGAGGTATAATTATTAAAACTCATTTGTAGACATTGTGCAGGAGGACATTTATTTAATGGAAAATAATTATTAATCTTTTAAGGGAATATCTTAATATAGTGTGAGCCCATAATCAGCCCAGGATGATTAAGAGTCATTTCCTTTAAAGAAATTACACCACTCGCTTACCTTTGGGAGCAGATTCAGGAACATGTCCGTTAAAAGGATTTTGAGTAAACACAGGGGTGTTATCATTTTGGTCAATCACATAGACAATGACATCCATGGGAGCCTCTTGGACACTCGCATCAGCTCCAACAGCATTAGCTATGAGCTGAAGACATGGGATGAAAGACGGGCATGTTAAGAGACAAATATGTCCGGTGACATTTAACTATTTAGAAGATGGCAGCTTTCAAGAATTTAAGAAATTCATGATTCGACATTTAGAATCCAATAATGAAATACTAAAATAAGAAATAGCAAAATAAATCAAATCAACTTACACGGTAATAAGCTTTTTTCTCTCGGTCCAGTGGCTGAGTCACAAAGAGATTCCCTGTACGTTTGTCAATGGTGAAAAGCCCTTTAGGGTCCAGATCGGCCCCTTCACCTGTGATGTTGTACACCATCCGAGTTTCCTTTGCAAAGTCTGTCTTCATCTAAATACAGACAGAAATGACAGAACAAAATCAATTACAGATCGGCCCATTTTTCCAAATCCATATAATTATAACAATCACTTCAATATTCTCACTCACCTGGACCAGCTTTTTGGGGAAAGGACCTTTACTGTTCTCAGGTTCATTGAAAGGAGGAATAACCCAACCTCTCTTTCCGCCCTTTAGACCGGATGAAGACATTGGAAGCGTCAGGACCGGAAAATTAGAGGAAGATGACATATGAGCGATGTGTGCTGCTCCACTTGAAGCAATATGAGAAGCAATTTCTTTACAATTTACTGAAATGTCTATTATAAAAAACATATAAGAGAATATATTTATTTTATTTTGCTGACTTTTGACTATTTGAAAAGTAAAGGACAGTTCATCCAATAATTAAAATACTGTTGTCATTTACTAACCCCCATGTTGTTCCAAACCTGAATGATTTTATCTTCCATGGAGCACAAAAGATGTTAAAGGAATATTCCGGTTCAATATAAGTTGAGCCCAATTGACAACATTTGTGGCATAATGTTGATTTCCACAAACATTAATTTAGACTCGTCCCTCCTTTTCTTTAAAAAAAGCACAAATCTGAGTTACAATGAGGCACTTACAATTAAAGTCAATGAGGTCAATTTTTGGAATCAGAGTTCCACGACATGGCCATCAAGCCATGCACACGCCTGCCACGGCCAATGAGCCAACACCCACGCTTGCCACTGCCAACAAGCTTCCAGCAACGTCCGTCCCAGAGCCAGCCTTGTCATGTCTTGGCAGCCACGCCAGAGTAAGCTCGCTCCAGGCCCTGTCGCAGCCATGCCAGAAACAGCTCGCTCCATGTCACAAGCAAGCCTTTGCTCCAAGGTCCAGGCCCACCCCTCAAACCTCTCATGGCTCCACCCCCCACAGGCTCCACCCTGATCCCATGCTCCATGCCCTGTCACACCAGACCATGCTCCACGCCTCAAGAACCCCCCCCCCCCCCCCCCCCCTCACAGCTCCCTACAGAAGTTTGGGATTTATGTCATGTTTAATATGTGTGTTCTCATGTTTTGGGGCAGGGCCTTCTCCTCAGTCGCTGACACGCCCTGTGCTGGGTACGTGGAGCCAGGTAAGTGCTTCAATTTCCCCTCAGTGCAGCCACCTTGGGACGAAGCAAGGCTCCCTTAACGTTGCGTTTCCTGCTCCCCCCCACTGCGAGGCCCCCACCCCCAGGTACGTCAGACATGATTGTCCCTTTAGTGCCCGGAGCCCGGAGCTTGGAAGTGTGGCTAGCGCTTTCCAAACCGTCACGTTGGCTGGCCAGAACCTTCCGACTCAGCTACGTGAATCATCAGGCGCCTGCCCTGGTTCCTCCGTCCTGTGTGCAGAGATTGTGGTCCTTCTCTAGAAGGACGGGATAGAGCCTGTTCCTCCAGCCGAGATGAAGAAAAGTTTCTACAGCCCTTACAATCGTAAGGCCAATTTCTGTTCCTTCGCAGTGGTGATGATGCCCTCTAGCTGGCTGGGTCCAGTACTGACATTGAAAAATCCATCCAAGTCTCCACTAACAATCCAATACTTGGTAGACCAGGCAGCTGATCCAGGTTCATCATCATCAGTAACTGGCAGTCTGGCCACTTCCATGCCCACTTCATTCTCAGGTACAGATGCAGTGTACTAAACATACAATTATTTATAGTGGAATAGGGTATATGGTTAAACAAATCAGAAAATGCGGTTCAGACAAATATATGCAAGTTATGTGCATTACCGTGGTGTTCTCGAACTGTGGTGCTTTATCATTCCTGTCAGTCACTGTAATAACAGCTGTGCCAGTGGTTGAACGACCGTAACCAGCCATGTCAGCAGCTCGAATGACCAAAGTATATCTGGAATATTGCTAAAAGGAAAGAGGATTTATGGTGAGTTTGCCTTCATTACAATCATTTTTTTCATCTAGTCATCAGATGCAATTTCTCACCTTTCTATCCAGGCCTGTTTCGATCACACGAATCCCTCCAGTTACAGTGTTGATATCAAACATGTTTGGATTTGGTAATGGTGGATCCTGGCTGACAATTGTGTATCTGACATCAGAGTTGTCATTATCAGGCTCATCGGCATCAGTGGCAATGACCTTCATAAACTCAAAATCTTCAGAGAGAGAGGAATGAAATAACAACTAGGGGTATTAGAGGAAACAAATTTCCCTTGATCTGTTGATTTGAAAGAGTTCAATGTGCAATAAAAACATACCTTACCCCTAGAACTCAAAACTTCCTCCACAGTCCAAAAAGAGCATTTATTAAAACTAAACTGTAAAAAATAACGTTTCTGAAATCTTCTGATTCCAGAAACACAACAATTTTTATTCTCCCCTTTTCTCCCCAATTTAGAATTCCCATTTCCCAATGCGCTCTACGTCCTCGTGGTGGCGTAGTGACTCGCCTTAATCCAGGTGGCGGAGGAAGAATCTCAGTTGCCTCCGCATCTGAGACCATCAATCCGCACATCTTGGCCTGTTGAGCACGTTACAGCAAAGACGTGTGGAGGCTTCACGCTACTCTCTGCGGCATCCACGCACAAATCACCACATGCCCCACCAAGAGCGAGAACCATTATAGTGACCACGAGGAGGTTACCCCAACGTAATTCTACCCTATTTTGCAACCGGGCCAATTTGGTTGCTTAGGAGACCTGGCGGGAGTCACTCAGCACACCCTGTATTCAAACTCGTGACTCCAGGTGTTGTAGTCAGCGTCTTTACTTGCTGAGCTGGCCAGGCCCCTAAAACCCAACTCATTATTGAATGGTCGCCCACATTATATATCAACGTAAGGAACCCCTTAAATGACATGGAGGTAATTTATTTTCTGAAATAGTTTTGTGTTTGTCCCATCGCAATATTTTTGCATTCTCTCGTAAACTAGTTAATGTATAATAAGATGATAACTATGGTAGTTGTAGTAAAACATTCCTAATGAAACCACAGTAACAATACAGGAAAACTAAAACAGATAAACAATTCTAATCTGCATGGCATTACAAGCATCACTACCTCATTGTTTAATTACAACTATGTATTTTTCTTACAAAACAGATTTAGTCAATCACTAAATTTAACACATTTTCTCCCCGTCACACAGTGCAAAGTATAATGTTCTTAAAACACAATTGCATCAGCTAGGTTACATTCAATAAGTCAGAGCTCTCATTAAAAGTGAACACTAAACACCAAAATGGTGACTTTAAACACATGTATCCCATAATGCAGTGCGATATTGTTATTTCTTTTTCAAAGTAATTTGATGTTACAACAGGAAATGACATAGCCCGCACTGATTTTACTGTAAAATATTGAAAGCAGTATTTTATTGTAAGAAATTAAAATTAAATACATTTTATTGGTTGTTAATGCAAACCTTTTTGAAAGGGAAAGCAAAAAAACACTTTAACAAATGAACTGCCACGTTGTCCTTTACGAGACTCTGTATCAAGGACACGCACTGGGTATTTAGAAATTAGGCCGGAACAACCATGGTGAGTTAATCAACAAAAAACAGGACAGATGCTATAACTCCATTCCTGGCATCAAAAAGTGAACTATAAGAGGTATAATTATTAAAACTCATTTGTAGACATTGTGAAGGAGGACAATTATTTAATGGAAAATAATTATTAATCTTTTGAAGAGAAAATCTTAATACAGTGTGAGCCCATAATCAGTCCAGGTTGATTAAGAGTCATTTCCTCTAAAGAAATTACACCACTCGCTTACCTTTGGGAGCAGATTCAGGAACATGTCCGTTAAAAGGATTTTGAGTAAACACAGGGCTGTTATCATTTTGGTCAATCACATTAACAATGACTTCCATGAGAGCCTCTTTGACATCCACATCAGCTCCAACAGCATGAACTATGAGCTGAAGACATGGGATGAAAGACGGGCATGTTAAGAGACAAATATGTCCGGTGACATTTAACTATTTAGAAGATGACAGCTTTCAAGAATTTAAGAAACTCATGATTTGACATTTAGAATCCAATAATGAAATACTAAAATAAGAAAGAGCAAAATAAATCAAATCAACTTACACGGTATGAAGCTTTTTTCTCTCGGTCCAGTGGCTGAGTCACAAAGAGAATCCCTGTAAGTCTTTCAATGGTGAAAAGCCCTTTAGGGTCCAGATCGGCCCCTTCACCTGTGATTCTGTACACCATCCGAGCTTCCTTTGCAAAATCTGACTTTATCTAAATACAGACAGAAATGACAGAACAAAATCAATTACAGATCGGCCCATTTTTCCAAATCCATATAATTATAACAATCACTTCAATATTCTCACTTACCTGGACCAGCATTTTGGGGAAAGGACCTCTACTGTTCTCAAGTTCATTAATAGGAGGAATAACCCAACCTCTCTTTCTCCTCTTTAGACCAGATGATGACTTTGGAAACGTCAGGACCGGAAGATCGGAGGGAGATTCCATCTGGAAAACAAACACTTGAATGATGTGTGCTGCTCCACTTTAAGCAATATGAGAAGCAATTTCTTTACAATTTACTGACATGTGTTATAAAAAACATATAAGAGTATATATTTATTTTATTTTGCTGACTTCTGACTATTTGAAATGTAAAGGGAAGTTCATCCAATAATTAAAATACTGACGTCATTTACTAACCCCCATGTTGTTCCAAACCTGAATGATTTTATCTTCCATGGAGCACAAAAGGAGATGTTAAAGGAATATTCCGGTTCAATATAAGTTGAGCTCAATCGACAACATTTGTGGCATAATGTTGATTTCCACAAACATAATTTCGACTGAAAAAATCTGTTGTGTTTCACGGAAAAAAAAAGATATACGAGTCATACGGGTTCAGACCATCATAAGGGTGAGTAAATGATTTACATTTTTGGGTAAATTACATAAAATAATAGCTCATTTATGTGTTTATAACATATAATGGACAAAGCTTGTATCTTGTTACATGTTACAGCAGTTTGCTGAATAAATGTGTGTGTATCTGTGGTGTTCACCTCCGTGTCCATTTGATGCTCCTCATGATTATGTGCACGCTCAACTCTGACAAAAGCTGTATGTTTCTTGCCGCTGGAGTCCCAAGCGTGCACAGAAAACACCTTGTGGCCTTCATGAAGAGTAACTGGTCTCTTTAGTGATAAAACACCATCCGTGTTCACATCAAACCGCTTGTCAACAGACTGAAAGAGTGTTCTGGTTCTTCCATCACAGGTATTGAATGTTACTGGGATTCAATGAACACAACAACATTTGTCAAGCAAGTTTGGATACTCTGAATTATTAATAAAAATTTATTGGATAATTTAAGCATTTTAATACAATTAGCAAATATTGAGTTTGAGTTTCTTTATTTAAAAGGGACAATGCACATTAATTAACATGAGTACAAGGTCCAACATGTAAATGTGCCAGATTTAGCCATACGGGCTAATTTTCATCTGCAGTCCCTAGCAGGTTGAAGATTAAAACAATAAATACACTACAACAATACAATAAATATATAACAATAAGAAATGAAATAAAAACATGAAAATACAGACACATTATTCTGTATTATGGCAACATATTTGATTTGTCAGTAACCAATGTTTTATGGATTTGGAGAATGATTTGATAGATGTGATCTTCCTTAGTTCTGAGGGTATGGTATTCCATGTATGAGCTGCTCGAAAAGAGAAAGCTGACTGTCCAAAGCTACTTTTTTTACATGGTATTTTACAATCCCCTCTTGTAGATGCTCTGGTAGATGAGTTTAAATTTTGTTGGACAAATTTATTGAGCGGAGGGGGAGCCATACCATGAAAAATTTTATATACAAGTAAAATATCATGTTTTCCCAATTTAACAGTTCATATTTAATTAAAAGTTTACAATGGTGATATGAATTTGACTTTTTATCCAACGTTTTCAAGGCCCGTTTATAAAGTATTTCAACTGATCGTAATGTGGTCCGACCTGTCTGTGTCCAACTGGTAAGACAGTAATTCGTGTGTGATATGATCATGGCATTAATACAGTATATAACTTCGAGGCCTCTGTAGTCAAATTATTCCTAATGTGTCTGAAATTTGCCAAATTAAATTTAATTCTATTTGTGACCTTTTTCACCTATGTTTTAAATGAGAAACATGTATCTATTATTATTCCCAGATATTTAAGCTCTTGAACTACTGGAAGTCTTTTCCCTGCTACTATGACATCTGGGTCTAGATCTCTATTTGCGGATTTCTAAAAAAACATACACACTGTTTTATCAGTATTAAGGTGCAGAGACGAGTTTGCTAGCCAATTTGAGATATTAACCTTTGTAGCTGATAGCTCTTCTGCAGCTTGTCTCTTGTTTGTAGCATGTAGATATATGACACTGTCATCAGCATACATCTGGCAGGTGACATTAGGTAGACAGACCTCAGGTAGATCGTTAATGTATAAACTGAATAACAGGGGACCCAAAATGGAACCTTGGGGTACACCCAAATTAATGTCAGTTATTTGGGAGATGTCATTATCCACACGAACACATTGTTTTCTGTCTGTAATATATGATTTTATCCATTTAATGGCATCTAATGAAAAATTGAACTTTGATAACTTACTAATTAAAACCTCATGATTAACCAAATCGAAAGCTTTTTTTAAATCAAGAAAAACAGCTCCAACCACCCCACCCTTCTCCAGTTTAGCCTTTATATTTTCCAACAGAAAGACATTATCCGTTTCCGTAGAATGATATTTTCTAAATCCAAATTGCATCGGATGTAATGAGAAGGAACCTGCATTTAAATGCATTGTAATCTGTTCAGATATTAATTTTTCTGCAATTTTTGATACAGCTGGAAGAATGCTTATCGGTCGATAGTTGCTGATGGCACTCTGATCACCGGATTTAAATACCGGTGTTATTATTGCAGTTTTCCAAGAACTGGGAAACACTCCTTCATTAATTGACCAATTAACAATTTTCGTAATAGATGGAATGAGTGCCTCCTTATAGGTTTTTATGAATGCTGTGTCCATCCCATATATATCTTTTGCCCTTGAACCATTAAGAGAAGAGATGATTGAATTTACTTTGAAGTTTGTCACTTCTCTAAAAGTCATAATAGGGGCAGATGTATTTAAAGGAGTGAGAGAGTAATTTAGTCTGGCAAAATTCTGGGATAGAGCATTTATGGAATTAATAAAACAACAATTAAATGCTGCAGCCACTTTACTTGGATCATGGGTTACATTTCCATCTATATTCAATTGTATTGGTTTATTGATGGTACAAGATTTCCCTGTTAATTTTTTTAAATTATGCCAGATTTCTTTGGTATTTCCCTTAGCTTCACAAATAGCGTCAATAAAAAAATTTGCTTTTGCCTGCCTAAGTTTTTTTAAAACCTTATTCCTCAATGTCATATATAAATGTCTCTCATGAGCCAGTTTGTTCTTGATAACCATCTTAAGGGTGTAGTCCCTCTGTTTCATTAGTGACCTTATAGTCTCATTTATCCAAGGTAGATGGTTTCTTTTACCAGGTTTCTTTTTAATTTTTCTCATAAAACTATGTATAATTGTTTCAAGTTTAACCGTGAGAGATTTACAATTTTCATCAACACTTTCATGAGCCAGGTGTTCATTCCAATTGATTTCTTTAATTGCATGTTCAAGATTAGGTAACTGACTTTTAGGGATTCCACACTGATTTAACTTTGTATAAGTTGATAAATTTAATACCTTTTTTGAGAGCTTTCTTACAATCAGGATCATATTATGGTCGGATAGCCCTGTGACCAAATTGTAAGATCTTCTTATTCTTTCTGGTCTATTTGTAAAAGCCAAATCAATAAGTGTCTCTGATGAACTAGTTATCCTCGTAAGCCCTTCTACTACCTGTTGTAATTCGAATTTACTTACAACACGTTTTAGCTCTTTCCTTTTTATTTTATCACTCCAATTTATATTAAAATCTCCTAATAAAATAACCTCGTTTTTAGTATCACATTCCTTTAAGAAGGCATTCAATTTATCGTAAAAAAAATTTTTTGTGGATGGTGGTCTGTATATTCCAATCACAATGAAAGACATTTGAATTGAGAGTAATGGTGTGTTCACGTGCTATGGTAATTATGGTAAATACCAAAAGCCGACGTGGAAAATGCACATGAACACCCCCTCATGTGGTATTTTCCACTGGGCAACTCGTAGAATATTTTGATGCACGAGTTGCCGAGATGAGATAACCTTTGACCTTTTCAAAATGGCGGAGAGCAACGCGAGAGTGTTGAATGGTAAGCATTGTACAAAACCAAACCTTTTTTGCTACTGTTAGCTAGGGGTGGAACAGTACATTCGTATTGAATCGAAAAGGCGCGGTCCGGTACACGAATTTACACGGAGAATACACGTTATAAAAATAAATAAAACTCTAAATAGCGATAAATTACGCTCTATTCGCGTTTGGTGTGAACGCAGCATAATGAACAGGCTGCGATGTCAAGATTGCAATTGTGTGTGTGTGTGTGTGTGTGTATCTCCATCTTTTTACCACATTACGACAACAAAAGCACTTGAACGCAACACACTGGTAAATACCAGTTCACAAGTGGAAAATATCATATTTACCATAGCACGTGAACGCACCATTAATTTAAGAACAATGCATTCCAAGTCATCAACATATGACAAGTGAATTTGCGCACAATTTATACTATCCTTGACATAAAACAACACTCCGCCACCCCGACCAACATTTCTGTCTCGTCTAAACATATTGTAGCCATGAACTTTTAATACGTCAGCCGGTGAGTTTTCGTGTAACCATGTCTCTGTCAAGCAAAAGAAGTCCAAATTTGACTCATATAAGAGATGTTGCAATTGATCCTCTTTAGGAATTGCGCTTCGGATACTTAAATGTCCTCCTAATAACCCGCTTGGTTTAGCCTGAGAATCCCACAGCATGCGAGCCTGGTTTTACAGTTCGGAAAAGTTTAATACCACGGTGTTTCACAATTGCAGGATTTATCTTTCGTTTTACATTGTTTGATGATGCACACTTTGTTAGTTTTTGCACATGATTTTTCATGCAAGACATCACAGCGCTCGGTTGGATCACTGCTGGTAATGAAGTAAAGTCAGCTGGAAACTCGCCCAATGTGGCTGAATCGGTAGCATGCAATTTGCTATTTAAGATGTTAAATTCATACCCGGGCGTATTTTCCAACCCAGGATATTGCTCGATTTTCTCCGTAAGTATCCCTCGACGGTGATTTGGACCCACGTCTCTCTCAGCAGGCCCGGGATTAAGATGAACATCTCCCGCAAGCAAAAGGGTGAGCAACAGTTATCCAGAAAGTTTTCTCAAGAGTTGCGGAGCCTTGTGTGAAATAGTCTTTGAAGTAGTATTTTGGATTGCCACTTTTCCATTGTTAAGAACATTGCGATATAAAGCAAATTGTCCACTGGGCAACCATACATGATTAGGCTTATATCCACAGAACAAAGAGGAATCGAAATGTTTGTAACAGCTGCTCTCATTTCCTGTGCGTCGATCGAGTGCAAAGCACGGCCGCACTGAATTGGCAAAAAGAGCAACAATATAGATGACGATCAACATAGTAATCTTGCCATAACATACGTTGCCAATGAACTCCTCATTGGAATGAATGGGAGATTGCCATAAACGGTGCGGTTTTTGAGGCAAACGATCATCACAGTCACATAAAAAGTGAGAAGCGTCACTTGATAGCCATTACAAACCTTCTAACATTAGTGTAAGTGAAAATAACCACTTATAAAATCTCATAACACACTTATTTTGATGCTGTGAACTCTTTATTTGTTATCACTTTTACTAGACCTGAATCAATACATAAATTAATTAATGTTAAGTTGTTAGCTTTAATACACCTTGGAGGAAATGTAAGTGTCCTCGCTGATGTTATACATGCTCATTTGGGAATGAGGAATGACACACTTTAATCCATAGCATGCTCTTCTCAAGATTGATTTTTTTTTACATTTTGTCTTTTGTTAAGAAAGAAAAAAACTGTGTATATTTTCTATAAATACCTCGTGCCACTATTACAAGTGACCCAGCAGCAAAGATTTGTAATTTTTTTTTATCATTTTGATAAAATCCCGCTTATAACTACTCAAAAACACATTACTCTTGTAAGCTCTCATTGTAAAAAGGCAAATGCTTGTCTGATAAATGGTGGTGGGGCAACAGCTGCTAAAACAGGATTGGTCAGAAGGACTTTTAAGGTGGGTGTTGGAGCCATTTATTAATTTTTATATTGTAACTTGTATTTCTATAGTTGTGCGTCCTCTGCAGCTGCAGGTCATTGTAGTGGGGCTTAGCAAAGGGTCAATTAAGAATGAAACCACCATGTGGCCTTACATAATTACTAAACCAAAAGGCTGCGTTTAATAAAACAGTCTCTATTCAGAGCTTCAGTCAATGATGTGTGATCAAACAGCGCCCTCTAGAGGCTATAGGTGCACATGTTGAGCAAGGCAGCAATATTAGATGATGTTTATCATATTACAATTTAAATAATCTTTTCTTGATTTTACGGATAACGAAAGACACATTTGATAGGTACCGGTTACTTTCTCTTGCCCTCCGTGCAAAACTCTGAATGTCAAACCATACACTCCTTACAAGCACTTTGGGTGAGTAATACAGGGCCGATGAACACTGGTGTCTCTTCCGTTTTTACGGCACTGACTCATAAGAGTCATAAGATCAATTATATTTGCATCCATAGGCCATTTAGGCTTAGAAGTCTCACAAAGTCTCATTATGGAGGCCAGAAGAGTATGAGCATTAACCCATCATAAACACTGGTGTGCTGCATAGTATGAAAATTCTTTGCATGAGCTTGCGCTTTTCGGAAATCGAGTATTTGAACAGACCATGGTATAACAGACAATATCTGTCTTTCTCTTCCGTGAAAATGGATGAAAAATATTGATGACATATCTTGCACTCAGGTTCATCCAAATGTTTGTCCAATCAAATGTTCTTTGGGATGAGAATGTCCCTCCCCACACACTCTCTGCCTCTGATTGCAATGGGTATCAGCAAATCATGGTTAATGGCTGTGACTTTAACGCAAGACTCTTGCCTATTAAACTTCGCTCGTTACACCATTTAATGGGGTCTTTAAGGTTTTGTGGTGTGGCTTCTCCACTTCATAATGATGCTTACTGTGTCACATCAACTTTAAGCCCATTCAGAACCAAACAATGAGTCCAAATTTCAGCTCACTTTTCTATATTTTCATAGTTTTTATATTTAAAATGTTTAAAATACATATTATATATTTATATTTATAACATATATACATTTCTAACATTATGCTTAGAGTTATAGGCTATAACTATGGAATTTGAAAAAAAGAAATAAAATAAGTATCATGAAAGCATTTTAAAATTAAAAGATAAAAGAAGCAACTATTAAAAAGATTAACCTGTGCCGTCTTGCAATGCTTACATAGTATTGTGATCAAGCCACACTTTTTTAACATTAACAGAATGATAAGAAAAGGTTTTAGTAGAAGTTTTATTTTAGTGCAATGGTTTTGAAAGGACACATTATAAAATAATTTGGGATATTCTAATATACGTATCTAAACACATTCTCAAGAGACTCTATAACATTTAAAACACATCAACAAAAAACAACCTACTTCTTCCTAGTCGTTTCCCTCTGTGAAGATGTTCTCTGTGGACTTTAAAAACCAACAACTCTGACTCAAAACCAGGTAAACATGACGATTCATCCGCAAATCCACAAGAAAGCTCCTAATTAAAAGGTATTCAATTTATATATCAAATTAAATACATATTTGCACTTGATATATAACATCTGAATAATTCATCAAGTACAATAGTACACATAGGCACAAGAGACTAAACTTAACAGGCTGGGAGACCAGCCAAGACCAGCTAAACTAATTACGACAATTTTGACTATATCCAAACATTGTTCGGCCACTTTTAAAAAAAGTGGCAGAATAAATCTTACCTGACAAAGGAAAATAATAACTCCCAATCGCACAATCCTCATAGTCTCCATTGTATGAGCAAAACCCGCAGTGTTTATTTCCAAGAGTTTTTAATCTTGTGCAGCTGCTTCTTGAAAAGGAAATTCCTTAAGTTCCCAAAAGTTTCGCAACATCCAGATGTGGTGTTTATCCTCTTTCTATTGGCTTGCCTAAGGCTGTAGCTCATCCAGTGATAGAACACACCATTAAATACATACATGATGAAATTGATTATGGAATATAACAACTATCAATTCTGAGGATGGTTAATATTAAAAATAAAATCATCATAAAATATGTTTCTTTTTGTGTGTGGTGTTGTTATTTTTTATGCACTAGGATTATTAGAAGCATAAATGCAGCACCAATGCCTTCAGTTGTCCAGCTACCGGATCATCAGCCAGTAGCCATCCATTATAGATGTTTCTCACCATCATATCCTCATTTCCTGGTGGTGGGGCAACATTTCCCTGTGTCTCCCTTGGAGGTGGGGGAGGTGACGGTACCAAGTAGGGCAGACCGGGGCTTAAATTTCTGCAAAATTTTACACATCTTTCTGCTATATTCATGAAGGATACAGACACTGTTGTGCATGATTTTGTCATCTCATGTTTCACTATTGCAAAGTTTCTTTCATTAGCGCCCCCTCAGCTAGTGGCACAATAGGCGACCATCTAGTTAACTTGTGCCTACAAATGGTGCTGCTTTTAGCGCTGTATCATCACTGAAAATGCCAAAAACATCACTGAATAGGTAATAATTTTTAGGCAAACTTTTGTTCTGTTCCATTTAACATGAAAATTGTCCTGATTATTTCCGCAACCTCCATTCCCTGATGGAAGGAACGAGATGTTTTGTCGATGAAGTGACACAAGGGGTCACCCTTGGGAGCCAGAGACACCTTCTGATCTTAGATAAAAGGCCAATGGGAATTGGCGAGTAGTATTTGCATGCCAGTCCCCCGGACATACGGGTATAAAAGAGCTGGCATGTGAACCACTCATTCAGGTTTTGTGCTGAGGAGCCGAGAGAGAGAAGGTCTCGGCCATTTTAGCGGGTAGTCCAGCATTGTGGCAGCAGGAACATGTCTCGTTCCCTCCATCAGGGTACGGAGGTTACGGCAGTAAACAGGACATTCCCTATCTGTCACTCACTCAACGTTGTGTTGATGAAGTGACACTAGGAGTCCCCTACAAAAACGCCACAACTAGCTGGACTGTGTTACGTGAACTGACGGTGCGAGAAGGGTGGAATACTGTGTGCCTCATGGCCAGTGCACCAGGCCGACACGTAACCTCCCCCTACGCTGTTATGAGCATCGAACAGCCCTTCGGGGGCAAGTCGACTGCCCAAAGAAAGAATTGGGACAGGCTAACCCAGTCGTGCCTTTTCCCTCTATTTTAGTTTTTCTCCCTGAAAAGAGTGAACATTTTTCATCAGACTGTGACCACCAATGTCCACGTCGGACGGGTGGTGGGGCACGGGAGGGGGTGGGGTAGGGGGCAGAACAGGCCAGCCTGGGAAATGGGGGCATTAAGGAACCATGCCTTGTCGGCCTCTCTCATATCAACCAGGTTGAGCCAAAGGTTGAGCCGAGCTAAGTTCCTTCATCAATCCTGGTGCGAAACTACCCCCGTGGAGCTCTTTCAGCACATTGGCTTGGTGTACGTGCAGGAAAACCATGTCGTGTAGGGTGGAGTTGTTGTGAGAGCCATGTCGTGCAAGCACATCTGTCATTTCTGAGTCAGCATGTGACTGGGCAACCTCACCCGAAGGGAGAATCCCAACTGAGGCTTTCGCGTCCAACTGGATGAGCCCTCTCTCCGATGCTGTGCTCGAGAGCGGGCACTGACAAGAGGTCGAACTCAACCTGAGACAAGCCGTAGCACTCATCTAAAAACCTGATCGGAGCAAACAAGCATGCTGGGGAATGGGAGGTCCGTGGAGATTTACCCGGTGGAGTTGGTCTCATTGAGGTCCCCAAATCGCCGCCAGTACTAGCCGCGCTGGCCTCAAACCTGTAGGTAGATGGACTGAGGCAGGGAGCCTCTGGGGTGGCTTGCTTTCTTACGAAGGCAAGCCGTGACCGCAACATTGCCATAGTCGATTACGTTGCCAACGATGTCTCCACAGTGGCAGCACCCATGCACGAAAGACAGCAATAGTGGCTGGCAGAAGGCTCAAGATAACGAGCACTACCAGGAATAACACACAGATGGAAAGGCATCTTTAAAAAGACGCAACTTTAAAAAGACGATTCCGTGTGTGCCACTCTTTTAGAATATACTCTTTTAGTTTGTTCTGCCAAAGCGCCCAGGGGTGATCTCTGCAGTGCACCAGTGCAGAGAGGGGGAGAAGCCGCTGTAATGCACCATCAGAATCCAGCAGAGGTGAATGGTGGGAAATCAGCTTGCTTATTTCTCAATGAAATAGCGACCGCTCCATTCCGAAGAGAAAATCTTAATGAGCGGTTCACATGGTAGCTCCTATATACTTGTATGTCCGGGGGAGTGGCATGCAAATACCACTCGCCAATTCCCATTAGCCTTTTATCAAAGATCAGAAGGTGTCTGGGGCTCCCAAGAGTGAGCCCTAGTGTCACTTCATCGACACAATGTCGAGTGACAACATGTAATGTCGGACTTCCAACTTGCGGAAATCTTCAACTCCGATTTGGCCGAGATGCAGGTGCGTGACGCCACACAAACTTGTTTGCACCAGTGTTTCCATTAGCCGGTAAATGTTTTTTCACCATTAAAATGTCCCAATGTCCGACAAATTCAAGAAGTGTTGGACACAAAATAAGGTACAAATATTAACAAAAAACATCTGCAACCCTTTAGTTGATGCCACAAGTATACAGCGTGATGCCATCCAAATGACAGCACTTCAGAGGTGACTATCACACGGTGCGTGCCGCAGCGCCATGCTCATCTCGGGACTCGAGTCTGAAGCCAGTGCTGAAGCGGTCTCATATGCATCAACCCCAGCGGCGCGACCGCCACAGAGGATGCCATATGCCCCAGGATCCTCTGGAAAAGTTTTAAAGGAACCGCTGCACCCGGCCTGAAGGAGGCGAGGCATTTCAACACTGACTGAGCACGCTCGTTGGTGAGTCGTGCCAACATTGAGACCGAGTCTAACTCCATGCCGAGAAAAGATATGCTCTGAACTGGGGTGAGCTTGCTCTTTTCCCAGTTGACCTGAAGCCCCAAACGGCTGAGGTGCCTGAGCACCTGGTCTCTGTAAGCGTATAATAACTCTCGGGAGTGGGCCAGGATGAGCCAGTCATCGAATTAATTGAGTATGCAGATGCCGGCTTCTCGGAGCAAGGCAAGGGCTGCCTCTGTGACTCTGGTGAAGACGCGAGGGGACAGAGACATGCCGAAGGAGAGGACCTTGTACTGAGACACCTGGCCTTCGAACGCAAACCAAAGGAAGGGTCGTTATTGAGACATGGAAGTACACGTCTTTCAGGTCTACCGCTGCGAACCAATCTAGACGATGAACGCAAGTTAAGATGTGTTTTTGCATGAGCATTTTGAACCAGAGTTTGTGCAAAGCCCGGTTGAAAACTCTCAAGTCCAAGATGGGTCGTAAGCCGCTGCCTTTCTTGGGTACAATGAAGTATAACTTCATTTCGGTTTGAGGGACAGGCTCTATCGCGTCTTTGAGTAAAAGGGTAGTCCTTGCAATGGGGGGCGTCTGCTTCCCGCGGGGCGCTCGCCGTGTGGGCTGAGAGCTGGACCCAGGTTGAGGCGGAGCAGCCTGGTGTTTCTTCGCAGGGGAACGCCCTCGGCAAGCAGACGGGGCATGGCCCCTGGTGGCAGGCTTGCGGCGGGGCAGGATGTGTGAGATCGCCTCTGTCTGTTTCTTCACCACGGAGAACTGCTGGGTTAAGTCCTCAATGGTGTCGCCGAAAAGGCTGAACTGGGAGTCAGGGGTGTTGAGAAAGCGAGTCTTGTCAGTTTCACGCATCTCGACCAAATTCAGCCATGTATGACGTTCCTGGACCACGAGCATGGCCATCGCCTGTCCGAGTGACTGTGCTGTGACCTTTGTGGCCCTGAGGGCGAGGTCGGTCGCTGAGCGCAGTTCCTTCAGCAAATCGGGATCAGGGCTACCCACGTGCAGATCTTTAAGCACCTTGTCTGGTGGACTTGCAGGAGGGCCATTGTGTGCAGGGCGGAAGTGGCATGTCCAGTGGCGCTGTAGGCTTTAGCAGTCAGTGTAGACGTCGTCCTATAGGCCTTGGAGGGGAGCACAGGGCGACCCCGCCAGGTGATCAGGTTTCCGTGGGCACAGGTGGAGCGCAACAGCCCTATCAACCTGGGGAATCACATGATGAGTGGATAGCGGCACCCTCCATGTAGACATCAGCTCATCATGCACTTCCGGGATAAATGGGACCGGGGGGTGTGCGCGGCTGTGAGTGGCGCAGTGTTCCCAGGAACCAATCATCCAGTCGCGATGGCTGTGGGGAGGACGGAGAATTCCAGTCCAGTCCCACGCTAGCGGTGGCCTGGGCAAGCATATCTGACATCTGCACGTCCGCCTCAGCCTGGGCGTGCGGGGGGGCGTATGCGGGGGGGCGGCTGGAGTGGTGTGCTTTCTGTTGAAAGCGAGTCGCAACCGCAACGTTGACATGGTCATGCTCTCGCAGTGAGAGCATGAGTCACCCACAAACGCTGCCTCAGTGTGATTGAAACCCAGACACACGAGACAACACCTGTGGCTGTCTGAAGCGGAGAGCACTCTACCTCATCCAGGAACTACACAGGGGTGGAATGGCATCTTTATAAAGACGCTCAGTTCAACGCCGCTGTGTATTGCTCTTTTAGAGGAAAATACTCTTTTACAGAGAAAATCACTCTTAAGAATTAAAACTCTTTTAATTGGCGCTGTTGAAGCACCCAGGGGCAAACTGCACTGCCGTGCAGAGAAGGAGAAAAGCCGCTGATGTGATCCAACAGCAAGCAAAGCATCAGAGGAACAGGAACAGGTGTGTAACTCGGAGCTGACTGCTGACACGACCAAGGCTCCGAAGAAAATTTCTGAATGAACTCATAGTATTTCCTCGCCTTTATACCCGTATGTCCGGGGGCGGGGTATGCAAATACTGTCTGCCAACTTTTCATTGGCCTTTTTTCATGCATCAGAGGCATATTCGGCACTCAAGAGAGACCCCCTAGTGTCGCTTCTTCGGCATAACGTCGAAGTGAGCATCAGACGGGGAACTGAATTTTCTTAAATCAGTCGGTAGATAGAGAAAAAAGAATTAGAAAGAAATCTCAGTATAGACTATTATTTCTTTAGATAGGGATCATTCTAAATAAAACTAAATTAAATTGAAATGACAAATGCAAAATGTAGTAGAAATATAAACTAAATAAAAATTTTACTTAAAATTAAAAAAAAAAAGTACCATACTAAAGCAGTAATGACTAAAGCAGCTTTCATTTTCTTTAGTCTATGTTTGATTGGAGGGCAAAAAGCAACATATAATGTTAACAGAACGCAAAAAGAATTGTGTTTAAGTACAGTTTTGTCTTCATACACCTAAAGCATATGCTTCCATTCTCAAACCACTTTGAAGTTTGTTCAGCTGGAAACTAATAATAAAATATAGAGGTGTTTTTGTTACATTTATAATGACAAACTGTTTTTCTTAGTTGTGAAGTTTAAAATGAGCTTAAAATATTGATATTGAGTTTACAGTTACAATTTTAACTAAATAAATAGATTATTTCAGACTCAGACTCGACTCGGACTCAGCCTGTTATGGAATCGGTTTTGAGTCGGACTCTGCCCTTTTGGACTCAGATTTAAGTCGGACTTAATTGTTTAAAGACTCAGGCTTGAATTGGAATCAAACCCAACACTACCACAGAGGTTTAAACTTTCCAAAAAGCTTGTGAACTGGTAATCCACGACTACAGTGGGTTGTATCCCACTGCACACATTAGACTTCACGTCACCAGCAATGTACCGTAAAACCAGAGGAAAATCATCATTAAAACAGAGAAATAAATTAACCAAGGTGAGAAATTATATGACATAACATAACAAGGTTTTTTTTTTTCGTAATTAGACGCTAATCCTATAACTGCTGTTTTTAATGGAAAATCAACTATAGGCTAATGAACAAACGTTTATTGTTCATTTTGATTTGATTATTATATTGTATATTATGCATATTTATTTATCATATAATGATAAAACTTGTTTAGCAAACATTTGCAGAGACAGGTGTTTAAAACAAGACAAAGTATACTCTCTTTTGATAATCGCACATTTAATCTTATATTCAGAGTTAGTCAACTCTTACGCTTCAACTAAGAGACAGAAGTTATAAGAAAAGCTTTACTAAATCATCTCAGTTGAGTGTTTGTCTTGTCTTCACATCAACTTTGTTCTCATCTGAGAAAGTTACATTCAATATTCAACAAGTATTCCTCATAGGTGGAAATGACATAAAAAATCCACATTATCTTTGCACAACAATGAATATACAGCAACGAATACACCGAGACAACGTAGAAGTAATAATGTAAGCTTAAGTAAAAATGACTGTATTAATAAATGCTGAATAACTACAACAATGTAAATCAAGGCAGAAATATAATAATAATGGAAAATAACAGAAGTTATGAGTTTGTAAACTAGGCTCAGTGCTCCAATTGGGGGTGGGGGGGGGGGGGGGGGGGGGTGCAGGGACCCCCATAAGGCATTAGGGACCCCTCATAAGAAGTCAAAAATAGAATTGGGTTTAGTAAAGTTAATAATGTTTAATTTACACAGTCAGTATACTGTAAATTTTGTGAATTATTTACAATAATCTGAGCTCTACAGTGCCAGCGTTTTACTAACATTTGCGAAAATGACTGCTTGCGAATGCAGAAAATTATAATATACTGACGATACTTTATACTTAAGGTGTGGGGACCCCCCATAAGACTGTAATCAATTCGGGCACTGACTAGGCTAAATGACCAATCACCGAGACTGTATTCGTGGCATGGGCCAGCCTCTCAGATAACACACATACAGGTTGCTTTTACCATTTGTCTACAATGATATGAATTACTTGACTAACATTTCATCAATAGAGGAAATATTTTCAATGATGTCCTAAAATTATGAAATAAGTGTTGGATCAGTCCTCTTTCACATCTCTCACATTCACAGTGACTGTGGCAGTGGAAGTTGGCAAAGATTCGGAAAGTGGGTCATCGTTCTCAACAATCACCCACAGATTGTACAGATTGATCTTCTCGTAGTCCAGAGGCTAAATGGAAATCACAAGATGAAAAAACGTTTTAGATTTGATCTTCAGTCGTAAGCTTCAGCACATAATTGCTGGCCATCATAAACAGTTTGCCTTTTTAAACTGATCAAACATACAGTATAACCTGCACACAGTACCTTTGCAGTGGTGATGATGCCCTCTAGCTGGCTGGGTCCAGTACTCACATTGAAAAATCCATCCAAGTCTAGATAGATAGATATAGGACAGATAAAGTGTACTAAACAAACAATTAAACAAACAACAACAAAAACAAAACTGTTTTATAGTGTAATAGAGGATATTTAGTCAAATAAATCAGATTCAGACAAAAAAAAAAAAAAAAAAAGTAAGTTATTTGCATTACCGAGTTTTGCTCAAACCGAGGTGCGTTATCATTGCTGTCAGTCACTGTAATAACAGCTGTGCCAGTGGTTGAACGACCATCACCAGCCATGTCAGCAGCTCGAATAACCAAAGTATATCTGGAATATTGCTAAAAATGAATATGTTTTCATGTGAGTTTGTTTGCATGAAATCTTTTTTTTATCACTTTGGTATTCAGTCATCAGATGTCATTTCTCACCTTTCTATCCAGGCCTGGTAGTACCACACGAATCCCTCCAGTTACATTGTTGATATCAAACATGTTTGGATTTGGTAATGGTGGATCCTGGCTGATAATTGTGTATCTGACATCAGAGTTGTCATTATCGGGCTCATCTGCATCAGTGGCGGTGACCGTCATAAACTCATAATCTTCAGAGAGAGAGAGGAATAAAAAACAATTCATTGCAAGGTTGACGTGGCTTTAAAAAACATCATTCCCACTATTGTTTAGATTTAAAGGGGTCATTTCAAAAGGAATACATTTTTCATGGATCTTTTGATATAAAACACCATTTATTGAAACTAAGCTGCAAAAACAACTCATCCTGATGTTTCTGATTTCTGACTTCTGAAACCCAAACTCATTAATACAGAAACGCCCACATTTGTACATCAACAACACTAATTGGGTGTTCACAAATTAAGCCTGCACAGTCATGGTGAAGTAATAACAAAAAACAGTTTAAATATTATTATTGCTTTCCAAACACCAGAAAGCAAACAGTTTTGTTAAACTCATCATTTCGGACACTATTGGTTATGTTTAAGGTAAAGTTTTAGGTTTAGGATGTACGTTTCAATTTTTAAAACCAGTATGACCCCATAATCAGCCCAGGTTGATTAAGAGTAATTTCCTTAAATTACACCACTCGCTTACCTTTGGGAGCAGATTCAGGAACATGTCCTTTAAAAGGATTTTGAGTAAACACAGGGGTGTTATCATTTTGGTCAATCACATAGACAATGACATCCATGGGAGCCTCTTTGACACTCGCATCATCAGCTCCAACAGCGTGAACTATGAGCTGAAGTCATGGGATGAAAGACGGGCATGTTAAGATACAAATATGTCCGGTGACATTTAACTATTTAGAAGATGGCAGCTTTCAAGAATTTAAGAAACTCATGATTCAACATTTAGAATCCAATAATGAAATACTAAAATAAGAAATAGCAAAATAAATCAAATCAACTTACACGGTATGAAGCTTTTTTCTCTCGGTCCAGTGGCTGAGTCACAAAGAGAATCCCTGTAAGTCTTTCAATGGTGAAAAGCCCTTT
This sequence comes from Moxostoma hubbsi, assembly GCA_032164185.1. Lineage (NCBI taxonomy): Eukaryota > Metazoa > Chordata > Actinopteri > Cypriniformes > Catostomidae > Moxostoma > Moxostoma hubbsi. Next base: position 8,571,280 of record JAVLUX010000002.1, on the reverse strand, counting down.
AGGGTCCAGATCGGCCCCTTCACCTGTGATACTGTACACCATCTGAGTTTCCTTATCAAAGTCTGTCTTCATCTAAATACAGACAGAAATGACAGAACAAAATCAATTACAGATCGGCCCATTTTTCCAAATCCATATAATTATAACAATCACTTCAATATTCTCACTTACCTGGACCAGCTTTTTGGGGAAAGGACCTCTACTGTTCTCAGGTTCATTGAAAGGAGGAATAACCCAACATATCTTTCTGCCCTTTAGACCGGATGAAGACATTGAAAGCGTCAGGATTAATTAGAGGAAGATGACATATGAACGATGTGTGCTGCTCCACTTTAAGCAATATGAGCTGTTTCTTTACAATCTACTGAAATGACTATTATAAAAAACATATAAGAGAATATATTTATTTTAATTTTCTGACTTCTGACTATTTGAAAACTAAAGGACAGTTCATCCAATAATTAAAATACTGTTGTCATTTACTAACCCCCATGTTGTTCCAAACCTGAATGATTTTATCTTCCATGGAGCACAAAAGATGTTAAAGGAATATTCCGGTTCAATATATGTTGAGCTCAATTGACAACATTTGTGGCATAATGTTGATTTCCACAAACATTAATTTAGACTCGTCCCTCCTTTTCTTTAAAAAAGCAAAACAAAAAAACATTTTTAAATGGTGATTTCTACAGTCGTTTTAAGGTTTTGAGCCATGCAACATTAATTTGTCAAGTTGTAAAATTGGATATAACTTTACACTGAAAAGGGTAGCTGTAATGTCTAGATGTGTTTTTGTTCATGTTTTGTGTTCATGTCTTTTATTTTGAAAGTTTAGCTCCTGTTCCATCATGTGATCTTGTCATGTGTTTCCCTTATTCATGTGTCTTGTTTTCATTGGCCCATTGTTTGATTACTTTATGAGTTCTAGTTTGACATTGGTTTAGTATAATAGTCTTGTTATCTGTTAATTTGTTGTCTTCTTACGCATGTCTGTGTATTTAAGCCCTCATTTTTGCCATTGTCTCTTGTCAAGTTTTGTGTTTATGTAACTTTGTTTTGCTAAGCCCAGCCCAGCCCATGTTTATGTTTTGTTTAATAGTTAAGTCAAGTCTAGTTTAATGTTTATGTTGTGTTTTTGGTTTCACACTTGGATTTATCACGTTTCTAAATAAACTGCACTTGGGTTCATCTTCACGTCCTTGTCATCGTCTTCATCATTGTTCTTGCCAGCATTGTTACAGAATACTTGACCACCTATAATGAACTCAGCAGTTCAGCTCCTCCGCATATGTCAGGGGTATCGTCCCGAGGAGTATTACGTATAGGACTCCTGTGATCTGGCCAGCCAGGTGGATTTTATTTGAGGTGGCCCTCAAGGACTGTTTCCGATTGGAATTAATGAGCCCATCTCTTCTCTGATGCCAGACGGTAAGAGTACCCTCACTCAATATATTGACTGCGTCCTGCTGATCATTGGTTCCACGTTCATTGAGGGGGAGGCAGATGCCGAGCCAAGAGTTCCACGACGTGGCCGCCGAATCAGAGTTCCACGACATGGCCGCCGAATCAGAGTTCCACGACATGGCCATCAAGCCACGCACATGCCTGCCACGGCCAATGAGCCAATGCCCACCCCTGCCACGGCCAACAAGCCAACACCCACTCTTGCCACTGCCAACGAGCTTCCAGTAACGTCCATCCCAGAGCCAGCATTGCCAGCCTCGTCATGTCTTGGCAGCCACACCAGAGTAAGCTCACTCCAGGCCCTGTCGCAGCCATGCCAAAGTCAGCTCGATCCAAGCCCTATCGCAACCATGCCAGAAACAGCTCGATCCAGGCCCTATCGCAGCTATGCCAGAAACAGCTCACTCCATGTCACAAGCAAGCCTTTGCTCCAAGGTCCAAGCCCACCCTTCAAACTTCTCATGGCTCCACCCCCCACGGGCTCCACCCTGATCCCATGCTCCATGCCCTGTCACACCAGACCATGCTCCATGCCTCAAGACCCCACCCCCCCCACCCCAGCTCCCTACAGAAGTTTGGGATTTATGTCATGTTTAATATGTGTGTTCATGTTTTTGGGGCAGGGCCTTCTCCTCAGTCGCTCACACGCCCTGTGCTGGGTACGTGGAGCCAGGTAAGTGCTTCAATTTCCCCTCAGTGCAGCCACCTTGGGACGAAGCAAGGCTCCCTTAACGTTGCATTTCCTGCTCCCCCCCACTGCGAGGCCCCCACCCCCAGGTACGTCAGACATGATTGTCCCCTTAGTGCCCGGAGCCCGGAGCTTGTAAGTCTGGCTAGCGCTTTCCAACACATCATGTTGGCTGGCCAGAACCTTCCAACTCAGCTACGTGAATCGTCAGGTGCCCGCCCCAGTTCCTCCGTCCTGTGTGCAGAGATTATGGTCCTTCTCTAGAAGGACGGGATAGAGCCTGTTCCTCCAGCCGAGATGAAGAAAAGGTTCTACAGCCCTTACAATCGTAAGGCCAATTTCTGTTCCTTCGCAGTGGTGATGATGCCCTCTAGCTGGCTGGGTCCAGTACTGACATTGAAAAATCCATCCAAGTCTCCACTAACAATCCAATACTTGGTAGACCAGGCAGCTGATCCAGGTTCATCATCATCAGTAACTGGCAGTCTGGCCACTTCCATGCCCACTTCATTCTCAGGTACAGATGCAGTGTACTAAACATACAATTATTTATAGTGGAATAGGGTATATGGTTAAATAAATCAAAAAATGTGGTTCAGACAAATATATGCAAGTTATGTGCATTACCGTGGTGTACTCGAACTGTGGTGCGTTATCATTGCTGTCAGTCACTGTAATAACAGCTGTGCCAGTGGTTGGACAACCTTCACCAGCCATGTCAGCAGCTCGAATGACCAAAGTATATCTGGAATATTTCTAAAAGGAAAGAGGATTTACGGTGAGTTTGCCTTCATTACAATAATTTTTTTAATCTAGTCATCAGATGCAATTTCTAACCTTTCTATCCAGGCCTGTTTCGATCACACGAATCCCTCCAGTTACAGTGTTGATATCAAACATCTTAGGTTTTGGTAATGGTGGATCCTGGCTGACAATTGTGTATCTGACATCAGAGTTGTCATTATCGGGCTCATCGGCATCAGTGGCAGTGACCTTCATAAACTCAAAATCTTCAGAGAGAGAGGAATGAAATAACAATTAGGGGTCTTAGAGGAAACAAATTTCCCTTGATCTGTTGATTTGAAAGAGTTCAATGTGCAATAAAAACATACCTTACCCCTAGAACTCAAAACAAAAGCATTTATTAAAACTAAACTGTAAAAACGACTCTTCTGAAATCATCTGATTCCAGAAACACAAAAAAATGTTTCTTCTCTTTTCTCCCCAATTTAGAATTCCCATTTCCCAATGCACTCTAAGTCCACATGGTGGCGTAGTGACTCGCCTCAATCCAGGTGGCAGAGGAAGAATCTCAGTTGCCTCCACATCTGAGACCATCAATCCGCACATCTTGGCTTGGTGTGTCAAACGATTGTCCCGTTAGTGGCCATTGCGTGGAGTTTGGATGCGTGGCTTTCACTTCGCAATCCGTCGCGCTGGTTGGCCAGGACCGTCCGAAACGGCCGCCTCGCTTTATTTTTGATATTCAGATCTTACGCTCCTCGCAACAGCACCTCCATGGAAAATTCCCCTGAGGAAGGACCTTCTTTCTCAGGGACGGTGCACCCTCTGGCACCCGCGCCCAGACCTCTGGAACCTCCAAGTCTGGCCCCTGTACGGGACACGGAAGATCTAATGATCTACCACCTGCTGTCGTAGACACAATCAACCAAGCCAGAGCTCCCTCCACCAGGTAACTTTATGTCCTAAAGTGGCGCTCATTCGTGAATTGGTGTTCTTCCCAAGCCGAAGACGAGCAGCTTGGTCAGTGCATTCATTCCTCCAGGAGAGGCTGGAGGGGAGGCTGTCCCCCTCCACCTTGAAGGTGTACATAGCTGCAATCGCATCCCACCCCGACGCAGTTGATGGCAAGCCCCTGGGTAAGCATGACCTGATCGTCAGATTCCCCAAATGTGCCCAGAGGTTGAACCCTCCCCGGCCAAGCCTGTTCCCCTCCTGGGACCTCTCAGTTGTTCTCTCGGGCCTTCAGAGACCTCCCTTCGAGCTGCTTGATTCAGTTGAGCTCAAGGCCCTCTCCCTGAAGACGGCTCTCCTGATCGCGTTAGCCTCCGTCAAGAGGGTTGGGGACCTGCAAGCGTTCTCTGTCAACGACACCTGACTGGAGTTTGGTTCGGCACATTCTAAAGTTATCGGGCTACGTGCCCAAGGTTCCTACGACTCCCTTCAGGGACCAGGTTGTGAACCTGCAAGAAAGCTGCCCTGGAAGGAGGCAGACCCAGCCTTCTCGTTGCTGTGTCTGGTACGTGCTTTGCGTATCTATTTGGACCACACGCAGAGCTCTAGATGTTCTGAGCAGCTAGAGCCTTGAGCAACGGCGGAAAACAGATGTTAACTCACTGGGTCATTGACGCCATCTCTCTGGCCTACCAGACCCAGGCCATACCCGCCCCCTTGCGGGTTCGAGCACACTCAACGAAAAGTGTGGCATCCTTGTGGGCACTGGCCAATGGCACCTCCCTAGTAGACATCTGCAGAGCAGTGGGCTGGGCAACACCCAATACATTCGCCAGATTCTACAATCTCAGGGTTGAGTCAGTCTCGTCCCGTGTTTTGTCAGGTCCAAGCCAGTAGAACTCGGTAACGTGGTACAACCATCTGAGTATTCCACTTGCACACAGGGCCCTTCACCATGTTGATCAAGTGCGCCTTCTATCCCAGGTTAGCCAATAAGCGTCGATCCCTGGATGTTCTTCTCCCTAGCCATCTGGCCTGTGAATTCAGCGGAGCAATTCCAAGCCAGATCCACTATGAGTCACGGGTGCTTTGTACTGGGGTCGGGCTCCACGGGCTTAGTTCCCTTCTCAGGCAAACTCCCCGTGATGTCTTTCCCGTGGTGCGGTCCCCCTGTCGGCGGACCAGTGTTTCCCTTGGCAGCCCTGCTGCGCCGGTCGCCATGCTTGTAGAGTCCCCCCTCATTAGGCTGGATCTACCACCACGGCATTCCCACGTACAGCATCACAACCCTTGTGGTGTATTTGCCACATGTTACCTCCCCCTAGATTGGGCATGATATGGCCTCTGCAGGGTCTTTTCCCCCTGAAAGAATAGGACCGGGAAAGACCGCCTTCCCCGGCGCATCTGATAGCATTAAGATAGCCCCAGCTGCTCACGTCTTATGTGAGAGACATAAAGAGAGAAAAGGCCGCGGCTGCCGAGCTTGTTCCCATGCTAGTCATGTAGCACCTATTCCTCCCCTCAGGGGTGCGGAAAACCTAAGGTCTGTATGTGACATCTCTTTGGGGGCGTTGGGGAGGGCTACGTGCAGTCGACACAGTTGCCTCTAGCTCATAGTAGCCTGCTTGCACCTGTCTCGAAAGTTCCCGTAACACAGTAAGTGCGTGGCATTTTTAGATGGGACCCCTTGTGTCACTTCATTCGACACAACGTCGAGTGAGTGACAGAACGGGAACATCATGGTTACTGTCATAACCTCCGTTCCGTGAGGGAGGGAATGAGACTCTGTGTCCGTCCTGCCACAGCACTAGACCTACCACTGTAAACATCCGTACCTTAATCTCGGCTCCTCAGTGCAAAATCCTGACAGCCACTGCCACTTCCCTTAATACCCGTATGTCCGGGGCGGGGCATGCAAATTCTGTCAGCCAATTTGACATTGGCCTTTCTCAAATTCAGAGGTACGTTTGGCTTACCAAGAAGACCCCTTGTGTCACTTCATTCGACACAATGTCTCATTCCCTCCCACAGGGAATGGAGGTTACGACAGTAACCATGACATTTTTAGCTTTAATACACCTTGGAGGAAATGTAAGTGTCCTCGCTAATGTTATACATGCTCATTTGGGAATGAGAAATGACACACTTTAATCCATAGCATGCTCTTTTCTTTTTTTTTAAGAAAGAAAAAACACTGTCTTTATCTTTTATATGTGCCTCATGCCACTATTACAAGTGACCCAGAAGCAAAGTTTTTTTAATTTTTTGATCCTGTCGATAAAATCCCTATTAAATCTAGTCAAACACATTACTCTCATAAGCTCTCATTATAAAAAAGGCAAACACTTGTCAGAGAAATGGCGGTGATGCAACAGTTAAGACAGGATTGGTAAGAAATGCTTTTAAGGCGGGGCTTAGCAAAGAGTCAATTAAGAATGAAACCACCATGTGGCCTTACATAATTACTAAACCAAAAGGCTTCTTTTAATAAAACAGTATCTATTCAGAGCTTCAGTCAATGATGTGTGATCAAACAGCGCCCTCTAGAGGCTATAGGTGCGCATGTTGAGCAAGGCAGCAATATTAGATAATGTTTATCATATTACAATCTCGATTTTCCAGTTAACGAAAGACACATTTGACAGGTACCGGTTACTTTCTCTTGCCCTCTGTGCAAAACTCTGAATGTCAAACCATACATTCCTTACAAGCACTTTGGGCGAGTAATACAGGGCCGATGAACGCTGGTGTCTCTTCCGTTCCCCTTCTGTCACTCACTCGACATTGTGTCGATGAAGTGACACTAGGGGTTGCTCTAGGGGGAGACACCTTCAGATCTTTGAGAAAAGGCCAATGAGAAGTAAGCGAATTAGTGATTTAAATTTGCATGCCACTCCCACGACATACGGGTATAAAGGGAGCCCTGGGTAGCGGATTTAGTCAGATTTGTTCTTCGGAGCCAAGCAGTCGTATATCAGCAAACTTCACTGCCGTTCCATTCACCTTCAATGAAAGCTCTTCGAGCCTGGCTGTTGAATATAAGGTGCAAGGCCTTACCAGATATTACGGAACCCAGCGGTTCCTCTCCACTCTGCACTTTCGCTGTAGATTACACCCCTGGGCGCTTCGACAGCGCTTTAAGAACTATTTCCCATCTAAAAAGAGTATTTTTTCTCTGAAAGAGTAGACACAGTGATGTTGAACGCCTTTTTCAAGATGGGTTTTAAAGATGACCTCGACAGCCACAATCACTGTCTCACGTGTCTGGGCCCAGATCACATTGAAAAAGCGTTTGTGGATGGTTCATGTTCTCACTGCGAGAACATCACCGTGGCAACGTTGCGGCCTCCCGGAAGAAAGACACTTCAGCTGTCCCCTGTGCCGGTCCTCCTACCTACGTTTACGAGGCCACACCGGCTGATGTTGAAAACGATTTGGGGGCTTCAGCAGGCTCGGTTCCACCGGGTAAATCCCCACGGACTGCCCACTCCCTGGTATACTCGTTTGCCTCCGCAAACCACCCAGCAAGATAGCGAATCCCCGTCTGTTCGCCAAGGGTGTCCCCCTGAGGCAACTCAGACTCGGCCGGCTCTGCCCCAGCCCGAGACCAGCCATCGGCCCTTGTGTAGAGCCCCCCGCAGGAGAGTGACGCCCCCCGCCTCTCTGCCGGAGGCGAAGACCCCTGGAAGGTCTCCCAAGCGCCCACGAGATGGGATGCCTGTGGATAGAGACTGCCCTCCTGACCGCGCTCACTTCCATCAAGAGGGTCTGGAACCTGCAAGTTCTCTCTGTTAGCAAAGAATGCCTAGAATTCGGTCCTGGATATTCTCACGTGATCCTGAGACCCCGACCGGGCTACGTGCCCAAGGTTCCCACGACCCCTTTCAGGGATCAGGTGTGGTAGAACCAGTCCATGCCCGCCCCCTTGCGTGTTCAAGAAGACTCCATAAGAAGTGTGGCATCCTCGTGGGCATTGGTCAATGGCACTTCTCTAGCAGACATCTGTAGGCCAGCAGGCTGGGCAACACCCAATACCTTTGCGAGATTCTATAATCTCCGGGTTGAGCCTGTTTCGTCCCTTGTTCTTTCAGTTATGACCAGGTAAGTACATTTTGTTACACGGACAGCTGGCCAGGTGTATTGCTTGTGTATAGCCCCTTTCCCCTCCAAGAAGGTGAAGCCGTGCGCTCTTCTCTCCAATGCATGTTCCCAATTTGTGAACCCAGGATGTTCTTCCTCCTAGCCCTCTGATTCACGAATACAGCGGAGGAATTCATGGTCAGACCCAGTATGTGTACGAACATACCCGATACTGGGGTAAGTGCTCCACAGGTTTCCCAGATATCCTCCTGTGACGTATCCTCTGCGGTACAGTCACCCTCTTTCTCAGCAGACCCGAGTCTCCCTTGGCAGAACCCTCTGCCCCAGGTCATAGTGTCTTGTTGCAACTCCTCCCACATGATGGGTAGGATCTACCTCTGCACCTCTTCCACATGCGGCATAAAAATTTCAGCCCATGTGTCATATTCACCACTCGTTACCCCATCTTTGAGCATCAAAAGCCTCAGAAAAATCCATTCTTCTGTGGAGAGGTAAATATAGAGAAAAAAGGCCGCGGCTGGTGGTCAGGGTTATGTAGAAGCACACAACGTTTTGGGGTGCCTGGGGAGGCTATGTGCAGTCCGAGTGCATCTGTTACTACACTCACAGTAGCTTGCCTACACCTGCACTGGCAGCCACGTAACACAGTTCAGCCAACGTGGCGTTTCATATAAGGAACCCCTAGTGTCACTTCATCGACACAACGTCGAGTGACAGAAGGGGAACATCTCGGTTACTGTCGTAGCCTCCGTTCCCTGATGGAGAGAAAGAAACGTTGTGTCCCTCTTGCCACAGGCTGAACTACACCGCTGTAGTGGCTGGGACCTTATCTCGGCTCCTCAGTGCAAAAACCTGACTATATCCGCTGCCCAGGGTTCCCATTATACCCGTATGCCGGGGGAGTGGCATGCAAATTTAGATCACCAATTCGCCTACTTCTCATTGGCCTTTTCTCAAAGATCTGAAGGTGTCTCTGGCTCTCAAGAGCGACCCCTAGTGTCACTTCATCAACACAACATCTCGTTCCCTCCATCAGGGAATGGAGGTTACAACGTTTTTTGCCTCTGATTCATCAGACTTGACACATTATATTTGCGTCCGTAGGTCATTCAGGCATAAAACTCTCACAATGTCTCATTATGGAGGCCAGAAGAGTGTGAGCATTAACGTTGACCAGTGATTAATGGGGCGGTCATACTACATTTTGCGCTCCATTCACTCCCATTCAAACACAGGAGACTGGAAACGCAAGCTCATGCGAACAATTTTCATACTATGCTGCATACCAATGTTTAAGCTGGGTGAACTCTGAACTCTTGGTTAAAAAAAAAAAAAAAAGAGTACTTTGGCAGCGGGGGCGTGGTCAAGCGCCAGTCCGGGGAGGGAAAGCGGTAAGGGCGCTTGCACCTGAGCTAAATTATGTCTAACACCTGTCTCTAATTTCAGTGAGCACGGGGAGAGCGGCATAAAAGAGCCACAGCACTACCAGTGATGGGGAGAATGCCAGTCCAGTGTTGGCCTATGAGAGAGAGAGCCCTTTCTGAATAGCTATTGTTTTTACACTGTTTCCCCAATTATTAAAGTCTTACCTTTTGAGTTACGCCCCTGCCTCTGTGTCCTCCCTCCACGTCAGTCTTGTGAACCGCGTTACACTGGTGCCGAAACCCAGGAATTAATTCCAACGATGGAGAAGGATCACCCCGTAGAGTCCTCCCAGCTGGCCGAAGTCCTCCAGTCCCTCGCTAACCTCCATCAGGTCATCAGATGCAATTTCTAACCTTTCTATCCAGGCCTGTTTCGATCACACGAATCCCTCCAGTTACAGTGTTGATATCAAACATCTTAGGTTTTGGTAATGGTGGATCCTGGCTGACAATTGTGTATCTGACATCAGAGTTGTCATTATCGGGCTCATCGGCATCAGTGGCAGTGACCTTCATAAACTCAAAATCTTCAGAGAGAGAGGAATGAAATAACAATTAGGGGTCTTAGAGGAAACAAATTTCCCTTGATCTGTTGATTTGAAAGAGTTCAATGTGCAATAAAAACATACCTTACCCCTAGAACTCAAAACAAAAGCATTTATTAAAACTAAACTGTAAAAACGACTCTTCTGAAATCATCTGATTCCAGAAACACAAAAAAATGTTTCTTCTCTTTTCTCCCCAATTTAGAATTCCCATTTCCCAATGCACTCTAAGTCCACATGGTGGCGTAGTGACTCGCCTCAATCCAGGTGGCAGAGGAAGAATCTCAGTTGCCTCCACATCTGAGACCATCAATCCGCACATCTTGGCTTGGTGTGTCAAACGATTGTCCCGTTAGTGGCCATTGCGTGGAGTTTGGATGCGTGGCTTTCACTTCGCAATCCGTCGCGCTGGTTGGCCAGGACCGTCCGAAACGGCCGCCTCGCTTTATTTTTGATATTCAGATCTTACGCTCCTCGCAACAGCACCTCCATGGAAAATTCCCCTGAGGAAGGACCTTCTTTCTCAGGGACGGTGCACCCTCTGGCACCCGCGCCCAGACCTCTGGAACCTCCAAGTCTGGCCCCTGTACGGGACACGGAAGATCTAATGATCTACCACCTGCTGTCGTAGACACAATCAACCAAGCCAGAGCTCCCTCCACCAGGTAACTTTATGTCCTAAAGTGGCGCTCATTCGTGAATTGGTGTTCTTCCCAAGCCGAAGACGAGCAGCTTGGTCAGTGCATTCATTCCTCCAGGAGAGGCTGGAGGGGAGGCTGTCCCCCTCCACCTTGAAGGTGTACATAGCTGCAATCGCATCCCACCCCGACGCAGTTGATGGCAAGCCCCTGGGTAAGCATGACCTGATCGTCAGATTCCCCAAATGTGCCCAGAGGTTGAACCCTCCCCGGCCAAGCCTGTTCCCCTCCTGGGACCTCTCAGTTGTTCTCTCGGGCCTTCAGAGACCTCCCTTCGAGCTGCTTGATTCAGTTGAGCTCAAGGCCCTCTCCCTGAAGACGGCTCTCCTGATCGCGTTAGCCTCCGTCAAGAGGGTTGGGGACCTGCAAGCGTTCTCTGTCAACGACACCTGACTGGAGTTTGGTTCGGCACATTCTAAAGTTATCGGGCTACGTGCCCAAGGTTCCTACGACTCCCTTCAGGGACCAGGTTGTGAACCTGCAAGAAAGCTGCCCTGGAAGGAGGCAGACCCAGCCTTCTCGTTGCTGTGTCTGGTACGTGCTTTGCGTATCTATTTGGACCACACGCAGAGCTCTAGATGTTCTGAGCAGCTAGAGCCTTGAGCAACGGCGGAAAACAGATGTTAACTCACTGGGTCATTGACGCCATCTCTCTGGCCTACCAGACCCAGGCCATACCCGCCCCCTTGCGGGTTCGAGCACACTCAACGAAAAGTGTGGCATCCTTGTGGGCACTGGCCAATGGCACCTCCCTAGTAGACATCTGCAGAGCAGTGGGCTGGGCAACACCCAATACATTCGCCAGATTCTACAATCTCAGGGTTGAGTCAGTCTCGTCCCGTGTTTTGTCAGGTCCAAGCCAGTAGAACTCGGTAACGTGGTACAACCATCTGAGTATTCCACTTGCACACAGGGCCCTTCACCATGTTGATCAAGTGCGCCTTCTATCCCAGGTTAGCCAATAAGCGTCGATCCCTGGATGTTCTTCTCCCTAGCCATCTGGCCTGTGAATTCAGCGGAGCAATTCCAAGCCAGATCCACTATGAGTCACGGGTGCTTTGTACTGGGGTCGGGCTCCACGGGCTTAGTTCCCTTCTCAGGCAAACTCCCCGTGATGTCTTTCCCGTGGTGCGGTCCCCCTGTCGGCGGACCAGTGTTTCCCTTGGCAGCCCTGCTGCGCCGGTCGCCATGCTTGTAGAGTCCCCCCTCATTAGGCTGGATCTACCACCACGGCATTCCCACGTACAGCATCACAACCCTTGTGGTGTATTTGCCACATGTTACCTCCCCCTAGATTGGGCATGATATGGCCTCTGCAGGGTCTTTTCCCCCTGAAAGAATAGGACCGGGAAAGACCGCCTTCCCCGGCGCATCTGATAGCATTAAGATAGCCCCAGCTGCTCACGTCTTATGTGAGAGACATAAAGAGAGAAAAGGCCGCGGCTGCCGAGCTTGTTCCCATGCTAGTCATGTAGCACCTATTCCTCCCCTCAGGGGTGCGGAAAACCTAAGGTCTGTATGTGACATCTCTTTGGGGGCGTTGGGGAGGGCTACGTGCAGTCGACACAGTTGCCTCTAGCTCATAGTAGCCTGCTTGCACCTGTCTCGAAAGTTCCCGTAACACAGTAAGTGCGTGGCATTTTTAGATGGGACCCCTTGTGTCACTTCATTCGACACAACGTCGAGTGAGTGACAGAACGGGAACATCATGGTTACTGTCATAACCTCCGTTCCGTGAGGGAGGGAATGAGACTCTGTGTCCGTCCTGCCACAGCACTAGACCTACCACTGTAAACATCCGTACCTTAATCTCGGCTCCTCAGTGCAAAATCCTGACAGCCACTGCCACTTCCCTTAATACCCGTATGTCCGGGGCGGGGCATGCAAATTCTGTCAGCCAATTTGACATTGGCCTTTCTCAAATTCAGAGGTACGTTTGGCTTACCAAGAAGACCCCTTGTGTCACTTCATTCGACACAATGTCTCATTCCCTCCCACAGGGAATGGAGGTTACGACAGTAACCATGACATTTTTAGCTTTAATACACCTTGGAGGAAATGTAAGTGTCCTCGCTAATGTTATACATGCTCATTTGGGAATGAGAAATGACACACTTTAATCCATAGCATGCTCTTTTCTTTTTTTTTAAGAAAGAAAAAACACTGTCTTTATCTTTTATATGTGCCTCATGCCACTATTACAAGTGACCCAGAAGCAAAGTTTTTTTAATTTTTTGATCCTGTCGATAAAATCCCTATTAAATCTAGTCAAACACATTACTCTCATAAGCTCTCATTATAAAAAAGGCAAACACTTGTCAGAGAAATGGCGGTGATGCAACAGTTAAGACAGGATTGGTAAGAAATGCTTTTAAGGCGGGGCTTAGCAAAGAGTCAATTAAGAATGAAACCACCATGTGGCCTTACATAATTACTAAACCAAAAGGCTTCTTTTAATAAAACAGTATCTATTCAGAGCTTCAGTCAATGATGTGTGATCAAACAGCGCCCTCTAGAGGCTATAGGTGCGCATGTTGAGCAAGGCAGCAATATTAGATAATGTTTATCATATTACAATCTCGATTTTCCAGTTAACGAAAGACACATTTGACAGGTACCGGTTACTTTCTCTTGCCCTCTGTGCAAAACTCTGAATGTCAAACCATACATTCCTTACAAGCACTTTGGGCGAGTAATACAGGGCCGATGAACGCTGGTGTCTCTTCCGTTCCCCTTCTGTCACTCACTCGACATTGTGTCGATGAAGTGACACTAGGGGTTGCTCTAGGGGGAGACACCTTCAGATCTTTGAGAAAAGGCCAATGAGAAGTAAGCGAATTAGTGATTTAAATTTGCATGCCACTCCCACGACATACGGGTATAAAGGGAGCCCTGGGTAGCGGATTTAGTCAGATTTGTTCTTCGGAGCCAAGCAGTCGTATATCAGCAAACTTCACTGCCGTTCCATTCACCTTCAATGAAAGCTCTTCGAGCCTGGCTGTTGAATATAAGGTGCAAGGCCTTACCAGATATTACGGAACCCAGCGGTTCCTCTCCACTCTGCACTTTCGCTGTAGATTACACCCCTGGGCGCTTCGACAGCGCTTTAAGAACTATTTCCCATCTAAAAAGAGTATTTTTTCTCTGAAAGAGTAGACACAGTGATGTTGAACGCCTTTTTCAAGATGGGTTTTAAAGATGACCTCGACAGCCACAATCACTGTCTCACGTGTCTGGGCCCAGATCACATTGAAAAAGCGTTTGTGGATGGTTCATGTTCTCACTGCGAGAACATCACCGTGGCAACGTTGCGGCCTCCCGGAAGAAAGACACTTCAGCTGTCCCCTGTGCCGGTCCTCCTACCTACGTTTACGAGGCCACACCGGCTGATGTTGAAAACGATTTGGGGGCTTCAGCAGGCTCGGTTCCACCGGGTAAATCCCCACGGACTGCCCACTCCCTGGTATACTCGTTTGCCTCCGCAAACCACCCAGCAAGATAGCGAATCCCCGTCTGTTCGCCAAGGGTGTCCCCCTGAGGCAACTCAGACTCGGCCGGCTCTGCCCCAGCCCGAGACCAGCCATCGGCCCTTGTGTAGAGCCCCCCGCAGGAGAGTGACGCCCCCCGCCTCTCTGCCGGAGGCGAAGACCCCTGGAAGGTCTCCCAAGCGCCCACGAGATGGGATGCCTGTGGATAGAGACTGCCCTCCTGACCGCGCTCACTTCCATCAAGAGGGTCTGGAACCTGCAAGTTCTCTCTGTTAGCAAAGAATGCCTAGAATTCGGTCCTGGATATTCTCACGTGATCCTGAGACCCCGACCGGGCTACGTGCCCAAGGTTCCCACGACCCCTTTCAGGGATCAGGTGTGGTAGAACCAGTCCATGCCCGCCCCCTTGCGTGTTCAAGAAGACTCCATAAGAAGTGTGGCATCCTCGTGGGCATTGGTCAATGGCACTTCTCTAGCAGACATCTGTAGGCCAGCAGGCTGGGCAACACCCAATACCTTTGCGAGATTCTATAATCTCCGGGTTGAGCCTGTTTCGTCCCTTGTTCTTTCAGTTATGACCAGGTAAGTACATTTTGTTACACGGACAGCTGGCCAGGTGTATTGCTTGTGTATAGCCCCTTTCCCCTCCAAGAAGGTGAAGCCGTGCGCTCTTCTCTCCAATGCATGTTCCCAATTTGTGAACCCAGGATGTTCTTCCTCCTAGCCCTCTGATTCACGAATACAGCGGAGGAATTCATGGTCAGACCCAGTATGTGTACGAACATACCCGATACTGGGGTAAGTGCTCCACAGGTTTCCCAGATATCCTCCTGTGACGTATCCTCTGCGGTACAGTCACCCTCTTTCTCAGCAGACCCGAGTCTCCCTTGGCAGAACCCTCTGCCCCAGGTCATAGTGTCTTGTTGCAACTCCTCCCACATGATGGGTAGGATCTACCTCTGCACCTCTTCCACATGCGGCATAAAAATTTCAGCCCATGTGTCATATTCACCACTCGTTACCCCATCTTTGAGCATCAAAAGCCTCAGAAAAATCCATTCTTCTGTGGAGAGGTAAATATAGAGAAAAAAGGCCGCGGCTGGTGGTCAGGGTTATGTAGAAGCACACAACGTTTTGGGGTGCCTGGGGAGGCTATGTGCAGTCCGAGTGCATCTGTTACTACACTCACAGTAGCTTGCCTACACCTGCACTGGCAGCCACGTAACACAGTTCAGCCAACGTGGCGTTTCATATAAGGAACCCCTAGTGTCACTTCATCGACACAACGTCGAGTGACAGAAGGGGAACATCTCGGTTACTGTCGTAGCCTCCGTTCCCTGATGGAGAGAAAGAAACGTTGTGTCCCTCTTGCCACAGGCTGAACTACACCGCTGTAGTGGCTGGGACCTTATCTCGGCTCCTCAGTGCAAAAACCTGACTATATCCGCTGCCCAGGGTTCCCATTATACCCGTATGCCGGGGGAGTGGCATGCAAATTTAGATCACCAATTCGCCTACTTCTCATTGGCCTTTTCTCAAAGATCTGAAGGTGTCTCTGGCTCTCAAGAGCGACCCCTAGTGTCACTTCATCAACACAACATCTCGTTCCCTCCATCAGGGAATGGAGGTTACAACGTTTTTTGCCTCTGATTCATCAGACTTGACACATTATATTTGCGTCCGTAGGTCATTCAGGCATAAAACTCTCACAATGTCTCATTATGGAGGCCAGAAGAGTGTGAGCATTAACGTTGACCAGTGATTAATGGGGCGGTCATACTACATTTTGCGCTCCATTCACTCCCATTCAAACACAGGAGACTGGAAACGCAAGCTCATGCGAACAATTTTCATACTATGCTGCATACCAATGTTTAAGCTGGGTGAACTCTGAACTCTTGGTTAAAAAAAAAAAAAAAAGAGTACTTTGGCAGCGGGGGCGTGGTCAAGCGCCAGTCCGGGGAGGGAAAGCGGTAAGGGCGCTTGCACCTGAGCTAAATTATGTCTAACACCTGTCTCTAATTTCAGTGAGCACGGGGAGAGCGGCATAAAAGAGCCACAGCACTACCAGTGATGGGGAGAATGCCAGTCCAGTGTTGGCCTATGAGAGAGAGAGCCCTTTCTGAATAGCTATTGTTTTTACACTGTTTCCCCAATTATTAAAGTCTTACCTTTTGAGTTACGCCCCTGCCTCTGTGTCCTCCCTCCACGTCAGTCTTGTGAACCGCGTTACACTGGTGCCGAAACCCAGGAATTAATTCCAACGATGGAGAAGGATCACCCCGTAGAGTCCTCCCAGCTGGCCGAAGTCCTCCAGTCCCTCGCTAACCTCCATCAGAGCAACCAACAGTCCCTGCTTGAGCTCAGGCAGAACCAAGATCGGCGGTTCTTCGAGATCATGCGGGCTCAAGCAGAGGATCGCCACGTCATCCGGAGCCTGCTCAGCCAGGAGGCCACACCAGCCATAGCCGCGACCCCGGACGCCCGTGCCACGCTGCCGCCGCCCACGTTACAGAAGATGGGGGCGGCTGATGATGCAGAAGCCTTTATAGATTTGTTCCAGAGAACGGCGGAAATCTGGGGCTGGCCGCAAGACCAATGGGCAGCCCGCCTCATTCCTCTTCTGTCCGCGGAAGCCCAACTCGCGGCGCAACAACTGCCGGCAACAAGCCTCCTGGCCTACGCCGACCTGAAGAAAGCCATCTTGCAACGGGTAGGTCAGAGCCCCGAGGAAAACTGACAGCACTTCCGGGGCATGAAGCTAGAGCAGTCCGACCACCCGTTTGCTTTTGCCCAGCGACTCCGTGATGCCTGCTGGAGGTGGCTGTTAGTGGGGGACCGCGACGTCGAGGGTCTTCTCGATCAGGTGGTGCTGGAACAGTTCATCCAACACTTGCCCCGGAGAACAGCGGAGTGGGTCCAGTGCCACCGTCCGGCGTCACTGGAAGCTGCTGTCCAGTCAGCGGAGGACCATATCGCAGCGATCCCAAGGGCGGACGAGCCCTCTCTCTCTCTCTCTCTCTCTCTCTCTCTCTTTCTCCCTCTCTTCCCCCTCCTGTGTTTACTTCCGCTCTTCCCCACTCCCCCCAACCCTCTCGCTCTGTCCTCTCTCCAGGTCCCGTTGCTTCCCCACGCAGGCGAGGAGCCTGGTTGAGACCAACACTTCAACCGACAGCATCAGCCCATCCCTCCTCCACCACCTACAGCCGCTCTCCATCGAAGCAGGTACGGGTGTGATGTCTGGGCCGGCCTGTCGGAGGTCCGGGGACCCGAGCCACTTCCGCGAGCGGTGTCCGTTGATGAAGGTGGGGGCGGTGGTCCGGGTCGCCGATCTCCCACATCCTGCCCCCGATCGGGCTGGAGCGTACCGGGTTCCGGTAAGAATCCAGGGGGGTACACACCAAGCTTTGCTGGATACCGGTTGTAATCAGACCACCATCCATCAACGCTTGGTTCAACCCGAGGCTTTGGGCACGGCTAAGCGGGTAAGGGTGAGGTGCGTGCACGGGGATGTTCACAGCTTGCTGCTTAAATTTCGAGGGGAAAAACATAAAGTGGAGGCAGCGGTTAGTTCCCGCCTCACCCATCCTCTGATTTTGGGGACCGATTGGCCTGCATTTAAGGATGTTTTGGGGGGAAATGGGAAGGATGGGTCCTGCATTAAAATGGGGAGATGTGCGATGTGCGATGCTTTGGCAGGGGAGGCGGAGCCGGGGCCATCCTCGGCTGCTCCGAATGGGGATGACGTTCTTGATCTTCGAGCAAAACTCCACACACTGGGGAAACTAACTCAGGAGAATTTGCTCCGGGCTCAAGCACGCCAACGCCGGCTGTATGACAGGGGTACTCAGCTAAGGGAATTTGCACCGGGAGACAAAGTTCTTGTATTGCTCCCCACATCGAGCTCCAAATTACTCACAAGTGGCAAGGGCCCTTTGAGGTCACACGACGAGTGGGGGATCTCGATTATGAGGTTAAGCGAACCGATAGGGGGGACGCGCGTCAAATATACCACCTCAATCTCCTTAAATTATGGAGGGAGGCGGTCCCTGTGTCATTGGCTACGGTGGTCCCTGAGAGGGCGGAGCTCGGACCGGAGGTGAACCCAAAGCCCGATCACAATGCCCCGGTCATTTGTGGAGACCCCCTCTCCCCGTGCCAACGTTCAGAGGTTGCCAAGTTGCAAAAAGAGTTTGCAGACGTGTTTTCTCCTCTACCGGGTCGCACGAACATCATCGAACACCACATCGAGACCGAGCCGGGGGTAGTGGTTCGTAGCCGCCCTTATCGCCTCCCCGAGCATAAAAAGAAAATTGTTCGGGACAAATTGGATGCAATGCTCGATATGGGAGTAATAGAGGAGTCCCACAGCGACTGGTCTAGCCAGGTCGTTCTTGTTCCCAAGAGTGACAGGTCTGTCCGGTTCTGTGTGGACTATCGAAAAGTCAACGCGGTGTCTAAATTTGACACGTACCCAATGCCTCGGGTTGATGAACTGCTCGATCGGTTAGGTACTGCTCGCTTTTATTCGACCCTGGATTTAACAAAGGGTTATTGGCAGATCCCCTTGACACCAATTTCCCGAGAAAAAACCGTTCGGATTGCACCAATTTGTGACACTTCCGTTCGGTTTGTTCGGGGCCCCAGCCATGTTCCAGCGTCTAATGGACCGCCCCCTCCGCCCGCACTCTACCTACGCCGCTGCCTATTTAGATGATATTATTATCTATAGTAATGACTGGCAGCGGCATATACAACATTTGAGGGCGGTCCTGAAGTCGCTGCGGCGGGCAGGGCTCACGGCAAACCCAAAGAAGTGCACGATTGGGCGTGTGGAGGTACGGTATCTGGGGTTCCACTTGGGTCATGGCCAAGTGCGTCCCCAAATTGATAAGACCGCGGCGATTGCGACTTGCCCTAGACCTAAGACCAAAAAGGGGGTGAGGCAGTTCCTGGGGCTGGCTGGCTATTATAGAAGATTTGTCCCTAATTATTCGGATGTCACCAGCCCGCTGACTGACCTCACTAAAAAGGGGGCTCCAGATCCGGTCCAATGGTCGGAGCAGTGCCAACAGGCATTTACACAAGTTAAAGCCATACTCTGTGGAGGGCCGCTCTTGTATTCGCCTAACTTCTCTCTCCCTTTCTTATTACAGACGGACGCTTCAGACAGGGGGCTGGGGGCCGTACTCTCGCAGGTGGTGGAGGGGGAGGAGCGCCCGGTGCTGTACATCAGCAGGAAGCTCTCCTTGAGGGAAACGAAGTACAGCACTGTAGAGAAGGAGTGTTTGGCCATCAAGTGGGCGGTCCTCACACTCCGCTACTACCTGCTGGGGCGGGCCTTTACTCTCTGCTCAGATCATGCCCCACTGCAGTGGCTCCACCGCATGAAGGATACTAACGCCCGGATCACCCGTTGGTATCTGGCTCTCCAGCCTTTTAAGTTCGAGGTGGTCCACAGACCGGGGGTGCAGATGGCTGTTGCCGACTTCCTTTCCAGAAATGGGGGGGGAGTGGTAGGCAGGCCGGATGACGCCCCGGCCTGAGTCGGGCGGTGGGGGTATGTGGCAGCGGGGGTGTGGTCAAGCGCCCATCCGGGGAGGGAAAGCGGTAAGGGCGCTTGCACCTGAGCTAAATTATGTCTAACACCTGTCTCTAATTTCAGTGAGCACGGAGAGAGCGGCATAAAAGAGCCACAGCACTACCAGTGAGGGGGAGAATGCCAGTCCAGTGTTGGCCTATGAGAGAGAGCCCTTTCTGAATAGCTATTGTTTTTACACTGTTTCCCCAATTATTAAAGTCTTACCTTTTGAGTTACGCCCCTGCCTCTGTGTCCTCCCTCCACGTCAGTCTTGTGAACTGCGTTACAAGTACATATTTTAAAGCTGCGTGTTTTATTGTTGCAGGAAAGTGAGAAGACAATATACTGTATTTTAAAATGTTTTATACATTATTATTTGCTATTTGTGATGTATTATTTACTTACACCAGTAGCCCTCCCATGTGACATCATATCCTGGTTTGTTGCATTGTCTGAAAAAAATGTGCGTGCTCAAATCCAAGTGTGACCGCCCCTTAAAACTGACTGGAACTACCTGTGCATCAAACAGTTTTAATGCACGCATTCCAGCAGAATCGGAAATTGAGTATTCGAACAGACCATGATATAACAAACAATATTTCTCTCTTCTGGGAAAATGGATGAATAAAATATTGATGACATATCTTGCACTCAAGTGCATCCAAATGTTTTGTCCAATCAAATGTTCTTTGGGATGAGAATGTCCCTCCCCACACACTCTCTACCTCTGATTGCAATAGGTATCAGCAAATCATGGTTAATGGCTGTGACTTTAACGCAAGACTCTTGCCTATTAAACTTCACTTGTTACACCATTTAATGGGGTCTTTAAGGTTTTGTGGTGTGGCTTCTCCACTTCATAATGATGCTTACTGTGTCACATCAACTTTAAGCCCATTCAGAACCAAACAATGAGTCCAACTTTCAGCTCACTTTTTTATATTTTCATAGTTTTTATATTTACAATTTTTAAAATACATATTATAAATTTATATTTATAACATATATACATTTCTAACATTATGCTTAGAGTTATAGGCTATAACTATGGAATTTGAAAAAAATAAAAATAAAATAAGTAGCATGAAAGCATTTTAAAATTAAAAGATAAAAGAAGCAACTATTAAAAAGATTAACCTGTGCCGTCTTGCAATGCTTACATAGTATTGTGATCAAGCCACACTTTTTTAACATTAACAGAATGATAAGAAAAGGTTTTAGTTGAAGTTTTATTTTAGTGCAATGGTTTTGAAAGGACACACTATAAAATAATTTGGGATAATCCAATATACGTATCTAAACACATTCTCAAGAGACTTTATAACATTTAAAAAACGTCAACAAAAAACAACCTACTTCTTCCTAGTCGTTTCCCTCTGTGAAGATGTTCTCTGTGGACTTTAAAAACCAACAACTCTGACTCAAAACCAGGTAAACATGACGATTCATCCGCAAATCCACAAGAAAGCTCCTAATTAAAAGGTATTCAATTCATAAATCAAATTAAATACATATTTGCACTTGATATATAACATCTGAATAATTCATCAAGTACAATAGTACACATAAGCACAAGAGACTAAACTTACCATGCTGGGAGACCAACCAAGACCAGCTAAACTAAGACAGTTTTGACTATATCCAAACATTGTTCGACCACTTTTTAAAAGAGTGGCTGAATAAATCTTACCTGACAAAGGAAAATAATAACTCCCAATCGCACAATCCTCATAGTCTCCATTGTATGAGCAAAACCCTCAGTGCTTATTTCCAAGAGTTTTTAATCTTGTGCAGCTGCTTCTTGCAAAGGAAACTGCTTAAGTTCCCAAAAGTTTCGCAACATCCAGATGTGGTGTTATCCTCTTTCTATTGGCTTGCCTAAGGGTGTAGCCCATCCAGTGATAGAACACACCATTAAATACATACATGATGAAATTGATTATGGAATATAACAGCTATCAATTCTGAGGATGGTTAATATTAAAAATAAAATCATCATAAAATATGTTTCTTTTTGTGTGTGGTGTTGTTATTTTTTATGCACTAGGATTATTAGAAGCATAAATGCAGCACCAATGCCTTCAGTTGTCAAGCTACCGGATCATCATCCAGTAGCCATCCATTATAGATGTTTCTCACCATCATATCCTCATTTCCTGGTGGTGGGGCAACATTTCCCTGTGTCTCCCTGGAGGTGGGGGAGGTGACGGTACCAAGTAGGGCAGACTGGGGCTTAAATTTCTGCAAAATTTTACACATCTTTCTGCTATATTCATGAAGGATACAGACACTGTTGTGCATGATTTTGTCATCTCATGATTCACTATTGCAAAGTTTCTTTCATTAGCGCCCCCTCACCTAGTGGCACAATAGGCAACCATCTAGTTCACTTGTGCCTACAAATGGTGCTGCTTTTAGTGCTGTGACATCACTGAAAATGGCAAAACCTTTCTGAATAAGTCATAATTTTTAGGCAAACTTTTGTTCTGTTCCATTTAACATGAAAATTGTCCTGATTATTTCCGCAACCTCCATTCCCTGATGGAAGGAACGAGATGTTTTGTCGATGAAGTGACACAAGGGGTCACCCTTGGGAGCCAGAGACACCTTCTGATCTTAGATAAAAGGCCAATGGGAATTGGCGAGTAGTATTTGCATGCCAGTCCCCCGGACATACGGGTATAAAGGAGCTGGAATGTGAACCACTCATTCAGGTTTTGTGCTGAGGAGCCAAGAGAGAGAAGGTCTCGGCCATTTTAGCGGGTAGTCCAGCATTGTGGCAGCAGGAACATGTCTCGTTCCCTCCATCAGGGTACGGAGGTTACGGCAGTAAACAGGACATTCCCTATCTGTCACTCACTCAACGTTGTGTTAATGAAGTGACACTAGGAGTCCCCTACAAAAACGCCACAACTAGCTGGACTGTGTTATGTGAACTGACGGTGCGAGAAGGGTGGAATACTGTGTGCCTGTGGCCAGCGCACCAGGCCGACACGTAACCTCCCCCGACGCTGTTATGAGCGTCGAACAGCCCTTCGGGGGCAAGTCGACTGCCCAAAGAAAGAATTGGGACAGGCTAACCCAGTCATGCCTTTTCCCTCTTTTTTAGTTTTTCTCCCTGAAAAGAGTGAACATTTTTCATCAGACTGTGACCACCAATGTCCACGTCTGACGGGTGGTGGGGCACGGGAGGGGGTGGGGTGGGGGGGTCACCTCCGAGACCACACCCCACCCAGAGTGACATCAATGATCCAGTGGGCGATCCTCTGCTTGAAACAGTTCTTCCATTTTGCTGTCCACCAAAGCAGACAAAGAGCTGCTCAGAGACTCTAAAGCTCTGCATGCGATCCAAATAAATCCATAAAGTGAGCAACGGACACAGCAATGTCAAGGCTGGGCCTGGCTCCTCATGTGGCAGTGCTTGTAGGTTCACCACCTGATCCCTGAATGGGGCTGTGGGAACCTTGGGCGCATAGCCCGGTCTGGGTCTCAGGATTATGTGAGAGGAGCCCGGACTGATCTCCAGGCACGTTTCGCTGACAGAGAACGCTTGCAGGTCACCTACTCTCTTGATTGAAGTGAGCACAGTCTGGAGGGCAGTCTTTGAAGAGAGTGCCTTAGAGCTGACTCCAAGGGCTCAAAGTGGGGCCCCCGTAGACCCTGAAGGACTACAGAGAGGTCCCATGAGGGAACGAGGCGCGGTCTGCCTCCTGATTTCTCTCAGGAACCAGATGATCAGGTCATGCTTTCCTAAGGACTTACCATACACTGTACCATTCATGGTGTGCTGCAATAGTAGCTACATACACCTTCAAGGTGGAGGGGGACAGCCGTCCCTCCAACCTCTCCTGCAGGAAGGAAAGCACTGATCTGACTGCGCATCTCTGGGTGTCTTCACGTCAGGAAGAACACCACTTAGCGAAAAGACGCAATGTCAAGGCATACAGGTGCCTCATAGAGGGGGCCCTAGCCTGAGTGTGAGTGGCTCACAGCAACTTGAGGTGCTGCTGACTCAAGAGGAGGAGATGGCGGGCGAGTTGTGACATACAACGAGAGTGTAAGCCATCTTGATGGTCTAAATATGTCACCATTGCCATGTTGTCTGTCGGAACCAACAAGTGCTTGCCTTGGATCAACGGCCGGAGCCTCCGCAGGGTGAGCAGTATTTTCAATAACTCAAGGCAGTTGAGTTGCCAACGTGGCCGCGGGCCCGTCCAGGAGCCTGCGGCTGCATGCCCGTTGCATACAGTGCCCCAGCTCGTTTTGGAGGTTACGTGCCTGGAGACCTACTCTAAGGGGACACCTGCCCGTAGATATGTGTGGTCACCGCTGAGGATGCCATATGCCCCAGGAGCCTCTTAAACAGTTTCTGTGGAACCACTGTTTTCTGTCTGAATGCCTTCAAACAGGTCAGAACACCGACTGTGCACGCCCGTTCATGAGATCGGGAGGGGCTTGCTCTTTTCCTCATTGATCTGAAGTCCTAGCCGGCTGAGTTGTATGAGCACCAGATCCCTGTGCACACACAACACATCCCGAGAGTGAGCTAGGATTAGCGAACACCCACTTCCCTTAATGAGGCAAGAGCTGCCTCTGCGGTCTTCGTGAAGATGCGAGGGAGCAGGGACAGGCCGAAGGTAGGACCTTGAGCGCAAGTGGCAGGAAGGATCTGCATTTTGCGCAAAAATTTTGGGTACTGCAGCTACTTGAGCATGCGGCGAAATTAAATGAAAAGGGATCAAAAGATTCTCCTACCGATGGAGTGGTCTGTTCACCAGCTCCGGAACAGTGTGTCTCCTGGTCCCTGGTTCGCCTAATTCTGTGGTGCTTCGAAGCCTTCTTCTTGGCGGCCGGCTGTTAGACGGATGGTGTCTGCATCCTGCACGCCCTTGGTGATGAACAGACTGGGTGCGGGCTCTTGAGCCATGCCACTTTCTGGGCAGGATGTGTTGCATGATCTCCATCTGCTGCATCACTGCCGAGAACTGCTGGGCAAAGTCCTTGTCGGTGTCGCCGAACAGGCCAGCCTGGGAAATGGGGGCATTAAGGAACCGTGCCTTGTCGGCCTCTCTCATATCAACCAGGTTGAGCCAAAGGTGGCACTCCAGGACCAACAAGGTGGACATCACCCGGCGAGAGTCCGCGCCGTGACCTTCGTCGTCCGGAGGGCAAGGTAGGACGCCGAGCTAAGTTCCTTCATCAATCCTGGTGCGAAACTACCCCCATGGAGCTCTTTCAGCACATTGGCTTGGTGTACTTGCAGGAAAACCATGTCGTGCAGGGTGGAGTTGTCGTGAGAGCCATGTCGTGCAAGCACATCTGTCATTTCTGTGTCAGCGTGTGACTGGGCAACCTCACCCGAAGGGAGAATCCCAACCGAGGCTTTCACGTCCAACTGGATGAGCCCTCTCTCCGATGCTGTGCTCGAGAGCCGGCCCTGACAAGAGGTCGAACTCGACCTGAGACAAGCCGTAGCACTCATCTAAAAACCTGATCGGAGCAAACGAGCATGCTGGGGAATGGGAGGTCCGTGGAGATTTACCCGGTGGAGTTGGTCCCATTGAGGTCCCCAAATCGCCGCCAGTACTAGCCGTGCTGGCCTCAAACCTGTAGGTAGATGGACTGAGGCAGGGAGCCTCTGGGGTGGCTTGCTTTCTTACGAAGGCAAGCCGTGACCGCAACGTTGCCATAGTCGATTACGTTGTCAACGATGTCTCCGCAGTGGCAGCACCCATACATGAAAGACAGCAATAGTGTCTGGCAGAAGGCTCAAGATAAGGAGCACAACCAGGAATAACACACAGATGGAAAGGCATCTTTAAAAAGACGCAACTTTAAAAAGACGATTCCGTGTGTGCCACTCTTTTAGAATATACTCTTTTAGTTTGTTCTGCCAAAGCGCCCAGGGGTGATCTCTGCAGTGCACCAGTGCAGAGAGGGGGAGAAGCCGCTGTAATGCACCATCAGAATCCAGCAGAGCTGAATGGTGGGAAATCAGCTCACTTATTTCTCAATGAAATAGCGACCGCTCCATTCCGAAAACAAAATCTTAATGAGCGGTTCACATGGTAGCTCCTATATACTTGTATGTCCGGGGGAGTGGCATGCAAATACCACTCGCCAATTCCCATTAGCCTTTTACCAAAGATCAGAAGGTGTCTGGGGCTCCCAAGAGTGACCCCTAGTGTCATTTCATTGACACAATGTCGAGTGACAACATGTAATGTCGGACTTCCAACTTGCGGAAATCTTCAACTCCGATTTGGCTGAGATGCCACACAAACTTGTTTGCACCAGTGTTTCCATTAGCTGGTAAATGGTTTTTCACCATTAAAATGTCCCAAAGTCCGACAAATTCAAGAAGTGTTGGACACAAAATAAGGTACAAATATTAACAAAAAACATCTACAACCCCTTTAGTTGATGCCACAAGTGTACAGCGTGATGCCATCCAAATGACAGCACTTCAGAGGTGACTATCACACGGTGCGTGCCGCAGCGCCATGCTCGTCACGGGACTCCAGTCTGAAGCCAGTGCTGAAGCGGTCTCATATGCATCAACCCCAGCGGCGCGACCACCACAGAGGATGCCATATGCCCCAGGAGCCTCTGGAAATGTTTTAAAGGAACCGCTGCACCCGGCCTGAAGGAGGCGAGGCATTTCAACACTGACTGAGCATGCTCGTTGGTGAGTCGTGCCAACATTGAGACCGAGTCTAACTCCATGCCGAGAAAAGAGATGCTCTGAACTGGGGTGAGCTTGCTCTTTTCCCAGTTGACCTGAAGCCCCAAACGGCTGAGGTGCCTGAGCACCTGGTCTCTGTGAGCATATAATAACTCTCGGGAGTGGGCCAGGATGAGCCAGTCGTCGAATTAATTGAGTATGCGGATGCCGGCTTCTTGGAGCAGGGCAAGGGCTGCCTCTGCGACTCTGGTGAAGAAGCGAGGGGACAGAGACATGCCGAAGGAGAGGACCTTGTACTGATACACCTGGCCTTCGAACGCAAACCAAAGGAAGGGTCGTTATTGAGACATGGAAGTACACGTCTTTCAGGTCTACCACTGCGAACCAATCTAGATGCTGAACGCAAGTTAAGATGTGTTTTTGCGTGAGCATTTTGAACGGGAGTTTGTGCAAAGCCCGGTTGAAAACTCTCAAGTCCAAGATGGGTCGTAAGCCGCTGCCTTTCTTGGGTACAATGAAGTACAACTTAATTTCGGTTTGAGGGACAGGCTCTATCGCGTCTTTGAGTAAAAGGGTAGCGATCTCCGCGCACAGGGATTTGGCATGCTCGCCGTGTACTGCGGTAACGCGGACGCCCTTGGTCCCTGGGTCGTCCGTCTCAGGAATGCCTGGGAGCCTTCCGGGTCTTCGAAGGGGTCCTTGCAATGGGGGGCGTCTGCTTCCCGCGGGGCGCTCACCGTGTGGGCTGAGAGCTGGGCCCAGGTTGAGGCGGAGCAGCCTGGTGTTTCTTCGCAGGGGAACGCCCTCGGCAAGCAGACGGGGCATGGCCCCTTGTGGCAGGCTTGCGGCGGGGCAGGATGTGAGAGATCGCCTCCGTCTGCTTCTTCACCACGGAGAACTGCTGGGTTAAGTCCTCAATGGTGTCGCCGAAAAGGCTGAACTGGGAGTCGGGGGCGTTGAGAAAGCGAGTCTTGTCGGTTTCACGCATCTCGACCAAGTTCAGCCATGTATGACGTTCCTGGACCACGAGCGTGGCCATCGCCTGTCCGAGTGACTGTGCTATGACCTTTGTGGCCCTGAGGGTGAGGTCGGTCGCTGAGCGCAGTTCCTGCAGCAAATCGGGATCAGGGCTACCCACGTGCAGATCTTTAAGCACCTTGTCTGTTGGACTTGCAGGAGGGCCATGGCGTGCATGGCGGAAGCGGCATGTCCAGTGGCACTGTAGGCTTTAGCAGTCAGTGTAGACGTCGTCCTATAGGCCTTGGAGGGGAGCACAGGGTGACCCCGCCAGGTGATCAGGTTTCCGGGGCACAGGTGGAGCGCAAAAGCCCTATCCACCTGGGGAATCACATGACGAGTGGAGAGCGGCGCCCTCCATGTAGACATCAGCTCATCATGCACTTCCAGGATAAATGGGACCGGGGGGTGTGCGCGGCTGTGAGTGGCGCAGTGTTCCCAGAAACCAATCATCCAGTCACGATGGCTGTGGGGAGGACGGAGAATTCCAGTCCAGCCCCACGCTAGCGGTGGCCCGGGCAAGAATATCTGACATCTGCACGTCCGCCTCAGCCTGGGCGTGCTGGCCCGAAGGCGGCAGCCCAGGGGAGTGTATGCGGGGGGGCGGCTGGAGTGGTATGCTTTCTGTTGAAAACGAGCCGCAACCGCAACGTTGACATGGTCATGCTCTCGCAGTGAGAGCATGAGCCACCCACAAACACTGCCTCAGTGTGATTGAAACCCAGACACACGAGACAACACCTGTGGCTGTCTGAAGTGGAGAGCACTCTACCTCATCCAGGAACTACACAGGGGTGGAATGGCATCTTTATAAAGACGCTCAGTTCAACGCCGCTGTGTATTGCTCTTTTAGAGGAAAATACTCTTTTACAGAGAAAATCACTCTTAAGAATTAAAACTCTTTTAATTGGCGCTGTTGAAGCACCCAGGGGCAAACTGCACTGCTGTGCAGAGAAGGAGAAAAGCCGCTGATGTGATCCAACAGCAAGCAAAGCATCAGAGGAACAGGAACAGGTGTGTAACTCGGAGCTGACTGCTGACACGACCAAGGCTCCGAAGAAAATTTCTGAATGAACTCATAGTATTTCCTCACCTTTATACCCGTATGTCCGGGTGTGGGGTATGCAAATACTGTCTGCCAACTTTTCATTGGCCTTTTTTCATGCATCAGAGGCATATTCGGCACTCAAGAGAGACCCCTTAGTGTCGCTTCTTCGGCACAACGTCGAAGTGAGCGTCAGACGGGGAACTGAATTTTCTTAAATCAGTCGGTAGATAGAGAAAAAAGAATTAGAAAGAAATCTCAGTATAGACTATTATTTCTTTAGATAGGGATAATTCTAAATAAAACTACATTAAATTGAAATGACAAATGCAAAATGTAGTAGAAATATAAACTAAATAAAAATTTTACTTAAAATTTTAAAAAAAAAAGTACTATACTAAAGCAGTAATGACTAAAGCAGCTTTCATTTTCTTTAGTCTATGTTTGATTGGAGGGCAAAAAGCAACAAATAATGTTAACAGAACGCAAAAAGAATTGTGCTGAAGTACAGTTTTGTCTTCATACACCTAAAGCATATGCTTCCATTCTCAAACCACTTTGAAGTTTGTTCAGCTGGAAACTAATAATAAAATATAGAGGTGTTTTTGTACATTTATAATGACAAACTGTTTTTCTTAGTTGTGAAGTTTAAAATGAGCTTAAAATATTTATATTGAGTTTACAGTTACAATTTGAACTAAATAAATAGATTATTTTGGACTCAGACTCGACTCGGACTCAGCCTGTTATGGAATCGGTTTTGAGTCGGACTCTGACCTTTTGGACTCAGATTTAAGTCGGACTTAATTGTTTAAAGACTCAGGCTTGAATTGGAATCAAACCCAACACTACCACAGAGGTTTAAACTTTCCAAAAAGCTTGTGAACTGGTAATCCACGACTACAGTGGGTTGTATCCCACTGCACACATTAGACTTCACGTCACCAGCAATGTACCGTAAAAACAGAGGAAAATCATCATTAAAACAGAGAAATAAATTAACTAAGATGAGAAATTATATGACATAACATAAGGTTTTTTTTTTTCGTAATTAGACGCTAATCCTATAACTGCTGTTTTTAATGGAAAATCAACTATAGGCTAATGAACAAACGTTTATTGTTCATTTTGATTTGATTATTATATTGTATATTATGCATATTTATTTATCATATAATGATAAAAACTTGTTTAGCAAACATTTGCAGAGACAGGTGTTTAAAACAAGACAAAGTATACTCTCTTTTGATAATCGTACATTTAATCTTATATTCAGAGTTAGTCAACTCTTATGCTTCAACTAAGAGACAGAAGTTATAAGAAAAGCTTTACTAAATCATCTCAGTTGAGTGTTTGTCTTGTCTTCACATCAACTTTGTTCTCATCTGAGAAAGTTACATTCAATATTCAACAAGTATTCCTCATAGGTGGAAATGACATAAAAAATCCACATTATCTTTGCACAACAATGAATATACAGCAACGAATACACCGAGACAACGTAGCAGTAATAATGTAAGCTTAAGTAAAAATGACTGTATGAATAAATGCTGAATAACTACAACAATGTAAATCAAGGCAGAAATATAATAATAATGGAAAATAACAGAAGTTATGAGTTTGTAAACTAGGCTCAGTGCTCCAATTGGGGGTGGGGGGTGGGGGTGCAGGGACCCCCATAAGGCATTAGGGACCCCTCATAAGAAGTCAAAAATAGAATTGGGTTTAGTAACGTTAATAATGAAAAATAATGTTTAATTTACACAGTCAGTATACTGTAAATTTTGTGAATTATTTACAATAATCTGAGCTCTACAGTGCCAGCGTTTTACTAACATTTGCGAAAATGACTGCTTGCGAATGCAGAAAATTATAATATACTGACGATACTTTATACTTAAGGTGTGGGGACCCCCCATAAGACTGTAATCAATTCGGGCACTGACTAGGCTAAATGACCAATCACCGAGACTGTATTTGTGGCATGGGCCAGCCTCTCAGATAACACACATACAGGTTGCTTTTACCATTTGTCTACAATGATATGAATTACTTGACTAACATTTCATCAATAGAGGAAATATTTTCAATGATGTCCCAAAATTATGAAATAAGTGTTGGATCAGTCCTCTTTCACATCTCTCACATTCACAGTGACTGTGGCAGTGGAAGTTGGCAAAGATTCGGAAAGTGGGTCATCGTTCTCAACAATCACCCACAGATTGTACAGATTGATCTTCTCGTAGTCCAGAGGCTAAATGGAAATCACAAGATGAAAAAACGTTTTCGCTAAACTTTCAGTCGTAAGCTTCAGCACATAATTGCTGGCCATCATAAACAGTTTGCCTTTTTAAATTGATCAAACATACAGTATAACCTGCACACAGTACCTTTGCAGTGGTGATGATGCCCTCTAGCTGGCTGGGTCCAGTACTGACATTGAAAAATCCATCCAAGTCTCCACTAACAATCCGATACTTGGTAGACCAGGCAGCTGATCCAGGTTCATCATCATCAGTCACTGGCAGTCTGGCCACTTCCATGCCCACTTCATTCTCAGGGACAGATACAGTGTACTAAACAGACAAATGAACAAACAAAAAAACAAAACAAACTGTTTTATAGTGTAATAGAGGATATTTAGTCAAATAAATCAGATTCAGACAAAAAAAAAAAAAAAAAAAAGTAAGTTATTTGCATTACCGAGTTTTGCTCAAACCGAGGTGCGTTATCATTGCTGTCAGTCACTGTAATAACAGCTGTGCCAGTGGTTGAATGACCTTCACCAGCCATGTCAGCAGCTCGAATAACCAAAGTATATCTGGAATATTGCTAAAAATGAATATGTTTTCAGGTGAGTTTGTTTGCATGAAATCTTTTTTTTACTACTTTGGTATTCAGTCATCAGATGTCATTTCTCACCTTTCTATCCAGGCCTGGTAGTACCACACGGATCCCTCCAGTTACATTGTTGATATCAAACATGTTTGGATTTGGTAATGGTGGATCCTGGCTGATAATTTTGTATCTGACATCAGAGTTGTCATTATCGGGCTCATCTGCATCAGTGGCGGTGACCGTCATAAACTCATAATCTTCAGAGAGAGAGAGAGGAATAAAAAACAATTCATTGCAAGGTTGACGTGGCTTTAAAAAACATCATTCCCACTATTGTTTAGATTTAAAGGGGTCATTTCAAAAGGAATACATTTTTCATGGATCTTTTGATATAAAACAGCATTTATTGAAACTAAGCTGCAAAAACAACTCATCCTGATGTTTCTGGTTTCTGACTTCTGAAACCCAAACTCATTAATACAGAAACGCCCACATTTGTACATCAACAACACTAATTGGGTGTTCACAAATTAAGCCTGCACAGTCATGGTGAAGTAATAACAAAAAACAGTAATAACATATATGCTATTATTGCTTTCCTAACACCAGAAAGCTAACTATAAAAGATATAATTATTAAAACATTGTGTGTAGCACCCGCAACTCTGCACATCCTGACTTTAAGAAAGAGCGGCTGAAGTTTATTTTTAAAACGGTCCGAGATCATTTAAAGGAACAGTTCACCCAAAAACGACAATTCTCTCATCATTTACTCACCCTTCCAAACCTGGTCTCATAGAAAGAACGTGTCGCTTTCTACATTTCACTGCAGTTTCCTGGTGAAATGATCACTTTATGCGCTACATAAACTGTGTGTTTAATCATTGTCACACAAATCACGAGTACAATTGCTGATTTTGATTTTATTAAAATGTTTTTTTCACTCTGCTACTCACTCCAACTATGGTATAATATCAAAACACTTTTACTTTAATGAATATGATTTGAAAAACAAAACATTTTAACACTTGTATTACAGACCTACCTACATAAGCACACTTATTCCTAATGCTTTAGCTTGCTTGTTAACTCACCTGACTTTGGTCTTAATGGCCACGGTTCAAGTCCAGCCAAAGACTTGAAAATAGCTTAGAAGCAACACAAAGTGATGTGGTTGCTTCAGTTAATTTGTGTTTATCTTTTCTTTTTAATTTTTATGAATTTTAAAATACTATTGGTTCGGGTTAGGTGTTGGTTAAGGATGTCTGTTTTGTTGAACTCGGTCATTATTGGTTATGTTTAGGGTAAAGTTTTAGGTTTGGGAGGTACGTTTCACTTATTAAAACCTCTATCTAAAGTTCACCTATAAAACCTAGTCTGATTACAACCTCATTTTACTCGGTTTTGGCGCCCCTTGCTGGACATTTCACTTGAAAATTGCTGCCAAATGTGTAACGAAGCACGTGATTTCTCTCTCTTTCCTAGCATTTGTCCCGCATAGGTGTAGGGTCCGCTTTGTGATAGTGCGCATATATATTTCATTTGGCTCAAGTTTTATGTTGGATGCCCTTCCTGACACAACCCCCAGTGACTTTCTTTCAACTACTGAACTCTAATGAAGATTTTTAGAAGATTTTCTCAGCTCTTTTGGTCCAAACAATGGAAGTGAATGGATGCCAAAATTTCGAAGCTCCAAATATCACGTAGCCTATCAAGTTTATGGTTTAATTATAATAAAACCATAATTAATTTGTTGTGAGGAAATGCAAACCTTTTTGAAAGGGAAAGCAAAAAAACACTTTAACAAATGAACTGCCACGTTGTCCTTTACGAGACTCTGTATCAATGACACGCACTGGGTATTTAGAAATTAGGCCGGCACAATCATGGTGAGTTAATCAACAAAAAACAGGACAGATGCTATAACTCCATTCCTGGCATCAAAAAGTGAACTATAAGAAGTATAATTATTAAAACTTGTGTGTAGACATTGTGGAGGAGGACAATTATTATGAGAAACTAAATTATTAATCTTTTGAAGGGAATATCTTAATACAGTGTGAGCCCATAATTAGCACAGGTTGATTAAGAGTCATTTCCTCTAAAGAAATTACACCACTCGCTTACCTTTGGGAGCAGATTCAGGAACATGTCCGTTAAAAGGATTTTGAGTAAACACAGGGGTGTTATCATTTTGGTCAATCACATGAACAATGACTTCCATGGGAGCCTCTTTGACACTCGCATCATCAGCTCCAACAGCGTGAACTATGAGCTGAAGACATGGGATGAAAGACGGGCATGTTAAGATACAAATATGTCCGGTGACATTTAACTATTTAGAAGATGGCAGCTTTCAAGAATTTAAGAAATTCATGATTCGACATTTAGAATCCAATAATGAAATACTAAAATAAGAAATAGCAAAATAAATCAAATCAACTTACAAGATATGAAGCTTTTTTCTCTCGGTCCAGTGGCTGAGTCACAAAGAGAATCCCTGTATGTTTGTCAATGGTGAAAAGCCCTTTAGGGTCCAGATCGGCCCCTTCACCTGTGATACTGTACACCATCCGAGCTTCCTTTGCATAATCTGAATTTATCTGAATACAGACAGAAATGACAGAACAAAATCAATTACAGATCGGCCCATTTTTCCATTTCCATATAATTTTCAAAAGTCACTTCAATATTCTCACTCACCTGGACCAGCATTTTGGGGAAAAGACCTTTACTGTTCTCAGGTTCATTGAAAGGTGGAATAACCCAACCTCCCTTTCTGCCCTTTAGACCGGATGAAGACATCGGAAGCGTCAGGACCGGAAAATTAGAGGAAGATGACATATGAACAATGTGTGCTGCTCCACTTGAAGCAATATGAGAAGCAATTTCTTTACAATTTACTGACATGTCTATTATAAAAAAACATATAAGAGAATATATTTATTTTATTTTGCTGACTTTTGACTATTTGAAAAGTAAAGGACAGTTCATCCAATAATTAAAATACTGTTGTCATTTACTAACCCCCATGTTTTTCCAAACCTGAATGATTTTTTCTTCCATGGAGCACAAAAGATGTTAAAGGAATATTCCGGTTCAATATAAGTTGAGCCCATAAGTTGACAACATTTGTGGCATAATGTTGATTTCCACAAACATTAATTTAGACTCGTCCCTCCTTTTCTTTAAAAAAGCACAAATCTGAGTTACAATGAGGCACTTACAACAAAAGCTTACCTGATCTATCTCAGCTGCTCAGTGAACCCAAACAAACAGATGAACTAGAGGAAATGACTAGCAGTTTGAGCACCATTTTCTCTGGTACATTAGATATTGTTGCACCAATTAGATTAAAAAAGTTTCGAGAAAAAACTAGAGCACCATGGTACAACAGTGCTACGCATGCTATCAAGAGAGAAACTCGTAACTTGGAGCGTAAATGGAAACAAACTAATTTAGAGGTCTTTAAAATCGCGTGGAAAGACAGTATGTCACGTTACAAAAAGGCTCTAAAAACAGCCAGGGCTGAGCACCTCCGCAAACTAATAGAAAATAACCAAAATAATCCAAGGTTCTTATTTAACACCGTGGCTAGACTAACAAATAAACAGAGATCACCTGAGCAAAATATTCCGTTTACAGTTGATTTTATGAATTTCTTCACTGAGAAAATAGAAAACATCAGAAACACAATTGTAAACACAACTGTTAATGTACAATCTTTTATGGTGTCTTATGACTCACCCTCAATTATCGCCCCTCAAGAACAACTACACCGCTTTACAACTATAGGACAGGAAGAGCTAAATAAACTTATCATTGCATCTAAACCAACAACATATTTACTAGATCCAATACCCACTAAACTACTGAAAGATGTGTTACATGTAGTGGAAGAGCCTCTTCTCAATATTATTAACTCGTCTTTATTTTTAGGTCATGTTCCAAGAATATTTAAGCTGGCAGTTATAAAACCTCTCATTAAGAAACCACAATTAGATCCAAATAACCTAGCAAATTACAGACCCATCTCAAATCTTCCATTTATGTCTAAAATATTAGAAAAAGTTGTGTCCGCTCAATTGTGCTCTTTCTTGCAAGAAAATGATATCTATGAAAAATTTCAGTCAGGATTCAGACCGCATCATAGCACAGAAACTGCGCTAGTTAAAATTACAAATGATTTACTTTTGGCTTCTGACCAAGGCTGCATCTCAATAGTAGTTCTACTCGATCTTAGCGCTGCGTTCGACACTATAGATCATAAAATACTCTTGGATCGACTACAAAACTACACTGGTGTTCAGGGACAGGCATTAAGCTGGTTTAGATCGTACTTATCAGACCGTTACCATTTTGTCTGTTTAAATGGGGAAAAATCAAAAATAACGTCAGTAGACTATGGAGTGCCACAAGGATCTGTGTTAGGCCCTCTATTATTCTCAATATATATGCTGCCACTTGGTAAAATTATAAGAAAACATGGAATTAATTTCCACTGTTATGCTGATGACACTCATTTATATATCTCATCACGACCAGATGAAAACACTAACTTATCTAACTTGACAGAGTGTCTTAAAGATATAAAATGCTGGATGACGTGTAATTTCCTGTTATTAAATTCCGATAAAACGGAGGTATTACTTATTGGTCCAAAAAACTACCCACAAAATCCCTTACAATACAACTTTAATTTAGAAGGATGTCCTGTTACATTATCCACTACAGTAAAAGACCTGGGTGTTATACTAGACCGCAACTTGACTTTCGAAAATCATATTTCATCTGTTACGAAAACAGCCTTTTTCCATCTTAGAAACATTGCTAAGCTACGTAACATGCTATCTGTTTCTGATGCAGAAAAGTTAGTTCATGCATTCATGACCTCGAGACTAGATTACTGTAATGCTTTATTAGCTGGTTGCCCTGCATCCTCAATAAACAAGCTACAGTTAGTCCAAAATGCAGCCGCTAGAGTTCTTACTAGGTCAAGAAAATATGATCATATAACACCGATTTTATCATCTCTACACTGGCTACCTATTAAGTTCCGTATCAATTACAAAGTATTACTACTGACCTATAAAGCCCTAAATGGTTTATCTCCGGTGTATTTAACGGATCTTCTATCGCCATACAATCCATCGCGCTCCTTAAGATCACTAAATTCGAGGCTTCTGGTCATACCTAGGATATCTAAGTCCACTAATGGAGGGAGGGCGTTCTCACATTTAGCTCCTAAACTCTGGAATAGCCTTCCTGATATTGTTCGAGGCTCAGACTCGCTGTCCCAGTTTAAAACTAGATTAAAGACGCATCTCTTTAACCAAGCATTCACATAATGCTTACTTTTTATACTACTGCTGAATCAGTTATAATGCATTAATATTATGAACATCAGCTATGCTAATTATTTCCCATCTGCTTTTCTGCTGTTATCTCGGGATGCCAGTCCCGAGGTAAATAGCGTTCGTCAGCTCCAGTTTGTATCCAGCCTCTCACGGAGACTTCAGATGCCCCATCACCATGGACTACGGTCTTGAAATGGGATACATAGACTAACTATTGCCAACAAAAGCCTTCATCAGCCAAACAAGGACAATTGCATCTAAGTGAACTACTAGAATTTAATCAAGGATGGACTTCAAAGACACTGGTCACTAATCTTGCAGTTCAAACACAATCACTGTCTAAATACTGACCCTTAGCACTTAATAAGTTTAATAATTTTTTAAATCATGTTTTTTAACTATAAATAATTCTTATTTACATTATTCATGATGTTAGCCAGAGGGGAACTGGCCCCCACAGTGAGTCTGGTTTCTCCCAAGGTTATTTTTCTCCATTAACCATCATCTTATGGAGTTTTGTGTTCCTTGCCACAGTCGCCTTCGGCTTGCTCACTGGGGTTATTAATACAATTATTATTTGATTATTTTTAAACACGATAAAGAATCATATCTTATCTAATTCCACAACAGGGCTCCAAACAAAAAAAAAAATCAATTAAGGAGCGATTGGCTCCTATAGGGGGAAAAAAACAGGCGCCAAATTTTTTTTCATTTTTAACTCCTTCCATTCCTTTTTGTCCCGCAGCTCGCTAACAGTGTAGTCTGTGGAGCATTCTTCGCAATTTTGTGATCACGTGCATTTTTTATGCTTGTTACTGTCACCGTGTTTTCTAACAGTCTCTTTTTTGAAATGGTTAGTTCCTGCAATGAACTCCGTTTTCCCCGCTATTTCTTTGATATAAACTTTTGTAATGTATCTCGGGAAATGTAATGCAAATTTTAAAATCAAAGGGAGTAAACTTTTACTGTCGCCAATGGCTCACAAATAAATTTATTTGGTCACAAATGCGACCATTTTTAGTCGCAGTTTGGAGCCCTGCACAAGGATGATGATTTATTGACTTTATAGACATTACATTTTTATCGTCTGTTAATGCTGAACTTCTGTAAAGCTGCTTTGAAACGATGTGTGTTGTGAAAGGCGCTATACAAATAAAATTGACTTGACTTGACTTACAATTAAAGTCAATGAGGTCAATTTTTGGAATCAGAGTTCCACGACATGGCCATCAAGCCATGCACACGCCTGCCACGGCCAATGAGCCAATGCCCACCCCTGCCACGGCCAACAAGCCAACACCCACGCTTGCCACTGCCAACAAGCTTCCAGCAACGTCCTTCCCAGAGCCAGCATTGTCATGTCTTGGCAGCCACGCCAGAGTAAGCTCGCTCCAGGCCCTGTCGCAGCCATGCCAGAAACAGCTCGCTCCATGTCACAAGCAAGCCTTTGCTCCAAGGTCCAGGCCCACCCCTCAAACCTCTCATGGCTCCACCCCCCACAGGCTCCACCCTGATCCCATGCTCCATGCCCTGTCACACCAGACCATGCTCCACGCCTCAAGAACCCCCCCCCCCCCCCCTCACAGCTCCCTACAGAAGTTTGGGATTTATGTCATGTTTAATATGTGTGTTCTCATGTTTTGGGGCAGGGCCTTCTCCTCAGTCGCTCACACACCCTGTGCTGGGTACGTGGAGCCAGGTAAGTGCTTCAATTTCCCCTCAGTGCAGCCACCTTGGGACGAAGCAAGGCTCCCTTAACGTTGCGTTTCCTGCTCCCCCCCACTGCGAGGCCCCCACCCCCAGGTACGTCAGACATGATTGTCCCTTTAGTGCCCGGAGCCCGGAGCTTGGAAGTGTGGCTAGCGCTTTCCAAACCGTCACGTTGGCTGGCCAGAACCTTCCGACTCGGCTACGTGAATCGTCAGGTGCCCGCCCCAGTTCCTCCGTCCTGTGTGCAGAGATTGTGGT
The DNA here is from genome assembly GCA_032164185.1 of Moxostoma hubbsi. Classification (NCBI taxonomy): domain Eukaryota; kingdom Metazoa; phylum Chordata; class Actinopteri; order Cypriniformes; family Catostomidae; genus Moxostoma; species Moxostoma hubbsi. Next base: position 8,532,687 of record JAVLUX010000002.1, on the reverse strand, counting down.
CCTTCTCTAGAAGGACGGGATAGAGCCTGTTCCTCCAGCCGAGATGAAGAAAAGGTTCTACAGCCCTTACAATCGTAAGGCCAATTTCAGTTCCTTTGCAGTGGTGATGATGCCCAGGTTCATCATCATCAGTATCATTCTCTGGTACAGATGCAGTGTACTAAACATACAATTATTTATAGTGGAATAGGGTATATGGTTAAATAAATCAGAAAATGCGGTTCAGACAAATATATGCAAGTTATGTGCATTACCGTGGTGTTCTTGAACTGTGGTGCGTTATCATCGCTGTCAGTCACTGTAATAACAGCTGTGCCAGTGGTTGAACGACCTTCACCAGCCATGTCAGCAGCTCGAATGACCAAAGTATATCTGGAATATTTCTAAAAGGAAAGAGGATTTACGGTGAGTTTGCCTTCATTACAATCATTTGTTTAATCTAGTCATCAGATGTAAATTCTAACCTCTCTATCCAGGCCTGTTTCGATCACACGAATCCCTCCAGTTACAGTGTTGATATCAAACATCTTAGGTTTTGGTAATGGTGGATCCTGGCTGACAATTGTGTATCTGACATCAGAGTTGTCATTATCAGGCTCATCGGCATCAGTGGCAGTGACCTTCATAAACTCAAAATCTTCAGAGAGAGAGAGAGGAATGAAATAACAATTAGGGCTCTTAGAGGAAACAAATTTCCCTTGATCTGTTGATTTGAAAGAGTTCAATGTGCAATAAAAACATACCTTACCCCTAGAACTCAAAACTTCCTCCACAGTCCAAAAAGAGCATTTATTAAAACTAAACTGTAAAAACGACTCATCTGAAATCTTCTGATTCCAGAAACACAACAATTTTTATTCTCCCCTTTTCTCCCCAATTTAGAATTCCCATTTCCCAATGCACTCTAAGTCCTCATGGTGGCGTAGTGACTCGCCTTAATCCAGGTGGCGGAGGAAGAATCTCAGTTGCCTCCGCGTCTGAAACCATCAATCCGCACATCTTGGCTTGTTGAGCACGTTACAGCAAAGACGTGTGGAGGCTTCACGCTACTCTCTGCGGCATCCACGCACAAATCACCACATGCCCCACCAAGAGCGAGAACCACATTATAGTGGCCACGAGGAGGTTACCCCAACGTAATTCTAACCTATTTGCATCCGGGCCAATTTGGTTGCTTAGGAGACCTGGCGGGAGTCACTCAGCACGCCCTGTATTCAAACTCGTGACTCCAGGTGTTGTAGTCAGTGTCTTTACTTGCTGAGCTGCCCAGGCCCCTAAAAACCAACTCATTATTGAATGGTCGCCCACATTATATATCAACGTAAGGAACCCCTTAAATGACATGGAGGTCATTTATTTTCTGAAATAGTTTTGTGTTTGTCCCATCGCAATATTTTTGCATTCTCTCATAAACTAGTTAATGTATAATAAGATGATAACTATGGTAGTTGTAGTAAAACATTCCTAATGAAACCACAGTAACAATACAGGAAAACTAAAACAGATAAACAATTCTTTTTTTTTTTTTCTAAGTGTGTATGTGAGCGGGTGTGAGTGTGGGTATGTGTATGTGTATGTGTGTGTATGCGTAAACAAAGTAACCATTTTTTATTTATTACCATTGTCATTACCATCACCACCCCACTCCCCACTACCACCATATTGCCAATATTGTGTTGGTCGATTTTTATTTCCATCCTTCCTCCTATGTAACAATTGCCATTGTCAGTCCTGTATAAAATAAAAGATGATATAATAAGATAATACAAGATAACCTTCCCCCACATCTCATCAGTCCCTATCTTTTCCTATTTTATTATTTATTTATTTTTTTGTGTGTGTTATGTGCAATGTCTAAGGTGCATTAAAAGAGGGAGTACAGTGCGAGAGTGTCTCAAATTGGGACAGAGATGCTGTCCCGTTGAAACCACTTCTCGCCTGTCTTGCCTGCCTTGGTGTTTGTGAGGTTTTCCATATATACATATTCCTTTTTTTTTTTTTTTTTTTTTTTCCCTATTCTATGTTGTGGTGCATTAAAAACCCATGAAGAGATAAGGGGGAAATTATTGCAGTAGTGATGACAATGACACTTAATTCCAATACAGCATTGACAATGGCAATATTGATGATTATAATAATAATGATAATAATAATATTAATAATAAATGATAATGATGATGGCAGTGGTGATCGCAATGGTGAAAGCAAAAGACAGCAACAACAGCAATTACAACAATGAAAAAATAAAAGTGAAAATAGTAATCATAACAGTAACAGTAAAGATAGTAATAACAATGATGACAGAAACAAGTTCAAACAACTAAAATGCATTAATATTCGTGGGTTGATTAAGAAGGTGGGAGGAGTCGGAGTTGAAAACAGAGAAAGGATTCATAGCTGTAAGAGCTCAGAAAGTGTTGGACGGCAGAGGTCAGTTTCAGATGCGTAATTATGAAGGGTAAATGCGTATTCCATTGTAATGAAGTCTGTAATAAGATTTTTCCAAATGTTAATGTGTAATTTATTTCTAGTTTTCCAGTTCATGAGGATAGTTTTCTTGGCGATGGTTAGAGCTATGAGGAGTATTTTAGAGTTTATAGTTTTATCAGTGATTATTGTGAGGTCCCCCAGCAAGCAAAGAGAAGGCGACAGTGGGATGTGGCAGCCAACTATAGTGGATAGTGACTGTGTGACCTCTTCCCAAAAGTGTTTGATTGGAGTGCAGTGCCAGGTTGCATGGATGTATGTATCTGTAGAATTTTGATTGCAATGTGTGCAAACTTCTGATGTGAAACCCATTTTAGCTAATCTATTGCCCGTGTAATGTGTTCTGTGAAGTATTTTGTATTGTATTAACTGAAGATTTGCATTTTTGGACATGAGATAGATGTTTTTACAGATTTGGGTCCAGAAGTTGGCATCAGGGGCTATTGAAAGATCGTTTTCCCATTTTATTGTTGGTAAGTATATGGTCTGAAGTTGGTTTGAAATCATTTTGTATATTTTAGAGAGAAGTTTCTTCGGGGAGAAAATGTTGACCAAGTCTGATATTGCCGGTGGAAGTTCTAAATTTGTGTCTCTGATGTTTATTTTTGTCAGAACAGAAGATTTGATTTGTAGGTATTTTAAAAATTCGTTGCTCCCGATGCCATACTCCTGGGCCAGTTGCGGAAATGGTCTAAATTTGTTAAATTTAAAAATATGCTTAATGTGGGTGATACCCCTTTCCGCCCGTGAAAATTCAATGTTTTTTTATTGCTTATAAAGTCACGGTTGTTCCATAGTGGGGTGAGGTTAGATGGAGCTAATGTAGAATTTGTGATTTGGTGAAATTTCCACCAGGCTGTCAGAGTGGCAGCTATAGTTACTGCATTAAAACATGTGTGTTGTTTAATTGATTTGGTGAGGAACGGTATGTCAGCTATATTTAATTCTTTGCATAGTGATTGTTCTATATCTAGCCATATAATATCAGATTGGGTGGGGTGAATCCATTTGTATATGTATTGCAGTTGGTTAGCCATTGAGTAATATTGGAAATTTGGTGCTTCTAGTCCTCCTTGAACCTTACTTTTTTGTAGTGTAGTGAGTTTTATCCTTGGCGTTTTATTTTTCCAGTAGAAGCGAGTTATAATGGAGTCTAGTGATTTAAACCAGGTGAGTGTGGGGTGGGTTGGAATCATTGAGAATAGGTAATTAATTTTCGGTAAAATCGTCATTTTTATTGCTGCTATCCTGCCGATTATGGAGATTGGAAGGTTGAGCCACCTGAACAAATCGTCTTCTATTTTTTTTAGCAGTGGTGTAAAGTTGAGTGTTACCAACTCTGACAGTCTGGAGGAAATCTTAATGCCTAAGTAAGTGATGTGATCATGACATATAGGTATTGGTGATTGATGGGGTGCCACATCCCATTTGGTTTTATGTAAAGGGAGGATGGAAGATTTATTCCAGTTTACTGCATAATCTGATATTTTTGAGAAGGACTGGATTGTTTTAATTATTTCTTGAGTAGATGCTAGGGGTTCTTGTATATATAGTAGGATATCATCTGCATAAAGTGAGATTTTATGTGTTTGTTGTGGTGTTTCAATACCTTTGATTGCTGGGTTTTGACGGATAGCTGCTGCTAAAGGTTCAATAAAAATCGTGAATAGGGATGGAGAGAGTGGACATCCCTGCCTCGTCCCCCTGTGCAATGTGAAGCTTTGTGATGTTAGTCCATTGGTTGTGACTGTGGCTGATGGTGATGTGTATAAAATCTTGATCCAGTTAATAAATGACTCTCCAAAGCCGAATTTTTGTAACGTGGTGAATAAAAATTTCCAGTTTACCCTATCAAAAGCTTTTTCGGCGTCTAATGTGGCAATGAGAGTATCTTTCTGTTGTACTGATGAGTAGTGCATTAAATTGTATAATCTGCGGGTATTATTGGATGCATGTCTACCTTTTATAAAGCCGGTCTGATCAGGATGGATTATATACGGTATAATTTGTTCAATTCTATGGGCTAATGCTTTGCTAATAATTTTTATGTCGACATTTATAAGTGAGATAGGACGATAGTTAGATGTGAAGGTGTGGTCTTTGTTAGGTTTAGGAATGAGTGATATAAGTGCTGTATTCATATGGGAAGGGAACTTTGCGTTATGTTTTATTTCTGTTATTGTTCTGCTAAATAGTGGGTATAAGGTTGACCAAAAATGTTCGTAGAACTCAGCAGGGAAGCCATCTGGACCTGGTGCTTTATTATTTTGCATGCTTTTCAATGCGGAGTGAAGTTCTTTTTCTGTGATTGGTAATTCTAGTGTGTTTACTTGTTACATGTTGAGTTTTGGTAGAATGGTGTTATCGAGGAATTGGGTTATGTCTTCTTGGTTTGGGTCCAGATCAGATAAGTATAATTTTGTATAGTAATCTTGAAATATCTTGTTTATCTCAACTGGTGAATTGGTTAGCTTCCCTGCCGAGTTTCTGATGGAGGTTATAGCTGTTCTTTCTTTATTTCTTTTAATTTGACTGGCTAAATATTTTCCGGATTTATTGCTATGGTAAACAATTCTATCACTGCATGGCATTACAAGCATCACTACCTCATTGTTTAATTACAACTATGTATTTTCTTACAAAACAGAGATTTAGTCAATCACTAAATTTAACAAATTTTCTCCCCGTCACACAGTGCAAAGTATAATGTTCTTAAAACACAATTGCATCAGCTAGGTTACATTCAATAAGTCAGAGCTCTCATTCAAAGTGAACACTAAACACCAAAATGGTGACTTTAAACACATGTATCCCATAATGCAGTGCAATATTGTTATTTCTTTTTCAAAGTAATTTGATGTTACAACAGGAAATGACATAGCCCCTACTGATTTTACTGTAAAATATTGAAAGCAGTATTTTATTGTAAGAAATTAAAATTAAATCAATTTTATTGGTTGTTAATGCAAACCTTTTTGAAAGGGAAAGCAAAAAAACACTTTAACAAATGAACTGCCACGTTGTCCTTTACGAGACTGTATCAAGGACACGCACTGGGTATTTAGAAATTAGGCCGGAACAATCATGGTGAGTTAATCAACAAAAAACAGGACAGATGCTATAACTCCATTCCTGGCATCAAAAACTGAACTATAAGAGGTATAATTATTAAAACTTGTGTGTAGACATTGTGAAGGAGGACAATTATTTAATGGAAAATAATTATTAATCTTTTGAAGGGAAAATACAGTGTGAGCCCATAATCAGTCCAGGTTGATTAAGAGTCATTTCCTTTAAAGAAATTACACCACTCGCTTACCTTTGGGAGCAGATTCAGGAACATGTCCGTTAAAAGGATTTTGAGTAAACACAGGTCTGTTATCATTTTGGTCAATCACATGAACAATGACTTCCATGGGAGCCTCTTTGACACTCACATCAGCTCCAACAGCATGAACTATGAGCTGAAGACATGGGATGAAAGACGGGCATGTTAAGATACAAATATGTCCGGTGACATTTAACTATTTAGAAGATGGCAGCTTTCAAGAATTTAAGAAATTCATGATTCGACATTTAGAATCCAATAATGAAATACTAAAATAAGAAATAGCAAAATAAATCAAATCAACTTACACGGTATGAAGCTTTTTTCTCTCGGTCCAGTGACTGAGTCACAAAGAGAATCCCTGTAAGTCTTTCAATGGTGAAAAGCCCTTTAGGGTCCAGATCGGCCCCTTCACCTGTGATACTGTACACCATCCGAGCTTCCTTTGCAAAATCTGACTTTATCTGAATATAGACAGAAATGACAGAACAAAATCAATTACAGATCGGCCCATTTTTCCAAATCCATATAATTATAACAATCACTTCAATATTCTCACTTACCTGGACCAGCTTTTTGGGGAAAGGACCTTTACTGTTCTCAGCTTCATTAATAGGAGGAACAACCCAACCTCTCTTTCTCCTCTTTAGACCAGATGAAGACTTTGGAAACGTCAGGACCAGAAAATCTGAGGGAGATTCCATCTGGAAAACGAACGCTTGAATGATGTGTGCTGCTCCACTTGAAGCAATATGAGAAGCAATTTCTTTACAATTTACTGACATGTGTTATAAAAAACATATAAGAGAATATATTTATTTTAATTTTCTGACTTCTGACTATTTGAAATGTAAAGGGAATTTCATCCAATAATTAAAATACTGTCGTCATTTACTAACCCCCATGTTGTTCCAAACCTGAATGATTTTTTCTTCCATGGAGCACAAAAGGAGATGTTAAAGGAATATTCCGGTTCAATATATGTTGAGCTCAATCGACAACATTTGTGGCATAATGTTGATTTCCACAAACATTAATTTCGACTGAAAAAAATCTGTTGTGTTTCAAGGAAAAAAGATATACGAGTCATACGGGTTTAGACCAGCATGAGGGTGAGTAAATGATTTACATTTTTGGGTAAATTACATAAAATAATAGCTCATTTATGTGTTTATAACATATAATGGACAAAGCTTGTATCTTGTTACATGTTACAGCAGTTTGCTGAATAAATGTGTGTGTATCTGTTGAGTGGTGCTCACCTCCGTGTCCATATGATGCTCCTCATGATTATGTGCACGCTCAACTCTGACAAAAGCTGTATGTTTCTTGCCGCTGGAGTCCCAAGCGTGCACAGAAAACACCTTGTGGCCTTCATGAAGAGTAACTGGTCTCTTTAGTGATAAAACACCATCCGTGTTCACATCAAACCGCTTGTCAACAGACTGAAAGTGTGTTCTGGTTCTTCCATCACAGGTATTGAATGTTACTGGGATTCAATGAACACAACAACATTTGTCAAGCCAGTTTGGATACTCTGAATTATTAATAAAAATTTATTGGATAATTTAAGCATTTTAATACAACTAGCAATAATAAAGTTTGCAGAAATGGAACGAATGGGAGATTGCCATAAACAGTGTGTTTTTTGGCAAAATACTCTTCTAAATGGAATGGATAATAATATTGTTTGGACTGGAATGAAGAGTGATATGGTAAAGCATATTTATCTGATGTTTTTTGTACAAGAAATAGTTAAATTACACTATTATTACTACTAACAGTAATTTGTTAGTATTTCAGAATTGAGGCAAACGATTATCACGGTCACATAAAAAGTGAGAAGTGTCACTTGTTAGCCATTACAAACCTTCTAACATTAGTGTAAGTGAAAATAACCACTCATAACATTTCATAACACACTTATTTTGATGCTGTGAACTCTTTATTTACTATCACCTTTACTAGACCTGAATCAATACATAAATTAATTAATGTTCCCCTTCTGTAACTCACTTGACGTTGTGTCGAATGATGTGACACAAGGGGTCTTCTTGGGATGCCAAACGTACCTCAGAGCTTGAGAAAAGGCCAATGTCAAATTGGCAGACAGAATTTGCATGCCCCGCCCTAGACATACAGGTATAAAGGGAAGCGGGGCAGCGACTGTCAGTCAGGATTTTTCTTTGGAGCCGAACGGTTCACCACTGTTCCACTCACCTCGACTGGCAATAAGCACTGCTGTTGGATCTATGGCTCGTTTCCAGCTGTCGTTCTCTCTCTCTGCACGCTGTGCTGTCCCATGGCGCTTCGATGTGGCTTTCATTACCTGAAAGAGTGTTTCTCCTCCTAAAAAGAGTTTACTTCCTCTAAAAGAGTTCCCACTCATAAAAGGACCCCGACTGCGTTGGCACACCAACTGCCAAGAGTTGCTGGCTATCCCTTGCCCTGTGGAGGTTCTCCCGCTAATTCGGGCAAGCGTGTCTAGAGCCGTTCAGACAGCACCACGACAGTAGCGTACATAAATCGCCATGGTTGTGTGCGCTCTCGTCACTTCACATCTTGCCCGCCATCTCCTCCTTTGGAGTCTGCCGCGACTCAGGTCGCTGCGCGTCACTCACATCCCTGGCAACCGCAACACGACAGCGGACGCGCTGTCATGACGGAAAGTGGACCCCCAGGTGGTCCAGCTGATCTGGGACAGATTCGGCACGGCACAGATAGACCTCTTTGCCTCCCAAGACAACTCCCACTGCCCGTTCTGGTACTCCCTGGCAGAAGCTCCTCTCGGGACAGACGCACTGGCACACAGCTGGCCCTGGGGTCTGCGCAAGTAAGCATTTCCCCCAGTGAGCCTCCTTGTACTGGTGCTGTGCAAGATCAGGGAAGACAAGGAACAGGTCACCTTGGTGGCTTCTTACTGGCCCACCTGGACCTGGCTCTCAGATCTTACGCTCCTCGCAAGAGCACCTCCATGAAAAATTCCCCTGACGAAGGACCTTCTTTCTCAGGAACGGGGAACCCTCTGGCACCTGCACCCAGACCTCTGGAACCTCCAAGTCTGGCCCCTGGACGGGACGCAGAAGATCTAAGTGATCTACCACCTGCTGTCGTAGACACGATCAACCAAGCCAGAGCTCCCTCCACCAGGTAACTTTGCTCCCTAAAGTGGAGCTCATTCGCGAATTGGTGTTCTTCCCAAGCCGAAGAACCACGGAGATGCCCAGCTCGGTCAGTGCTTTCATTCCCACAGGAGAGGCTGGAAGGGAGGCTGTCCCCCTCCACCTTGAAGGTGTACATCTATCCCAGGTTAGATCTCAACTCTCTCGGGACTTGCAAGACGGATGAGATGTCGATCGCTACATCGGAGAGCGTTCTGGTGATGTCAGACGCAGAGGACTCGACTGGACTGCTGCTTTCAGGTGTGGCAATTCGGTCCGGCAGATTGGTCCGGAGCTCAGTCCTGCCATCTGGGGATGGCAGCGGGTGCCGTTCCGCCGGTCATGTCCCCTTGGACCACCCGCCCCTGGCACGCTCGTTGACTTCTGTCCGTGCTCGAGGCAACAGCGGCTCGCCTCACGGCCAGCCTGCCTATCATCTAGAGCTAGAAGTGGATGAGCTCGCCGCTGCATCGTAGAGTGCGGCGTCTAATGCAGACGACTCCCCTGGGCTGCCGCCTTCGGGCCAGCATGCGCAGGCTGAGGCAGACGTGCAGTAGCTCTCGCTACCCTCGACGGCAGAGCGGCCCATGGTTACATGGCGATTCCCCAGGTGGATAGAGTAGTTGCGCTCCACCTGTGCCCCGGAAACCCGACCACCTGGCGGGGTCGCTCTGTGCTCCCCTCCAAGGCCTGTAGGACGACGTCTACACTGACTGCTAAAGCCTACAGTGCCGTTGGACATGCTTCCAACCTGTACGCCATGGTCCTCCTGCAAGTCCAACAGGCCAAGGCGCTTAAAGATCTGCACATGGGTAGCCCTGATCCCGAAGTGCTGCAGGAACTGCGCTCAGCGACCGACCTTGCCCTCAGGGCCACGAATGTCACAGCGCAGTCACTCGGGCAGGCGATGGCCATGCTCGTGGTCCAGGAACTTCATCAATGGCTGAACTTGGTCGAGATGCGTGAAACCAACAACACTCGCTTTCTCAACGCCCCTGTCTCCCAGTTCGGCCTTTTCGGTGACACCGTCGAGGACTTTAACCAGCAGTTCTCCACGGTAAAGAAACAGACGGGGCGATCTCTCACATCCTGCCCTGCCGCCATGGGCCATGCCCTGTCTGCTCGCCGAGGGTGTCCCCCTTGCGAAGAAACACCAGGATGCTCCACCTCAACCTGGAGGTCAGTGCTCTTATTCCTACAGGAGAAGTTGGAAGGGAGGCTGTCCCTTCTACCTTAAAGGTGTATGTTGCTGCTATCGCAGCTCACCATGACCCAGTAGACAGCAAGTCTCTGGGTAAGCACGACTTAGTCATCAGGTTCCTAAAAGGCACCTGGAGGTTAAATCCCTCCCGGCCAAGCCTGTTCCCCTCCTGGGATCTCTCTGTGGTCCTCACCGGTCTTCAGAGATCCCCCTTCGAGCCACTTGAATCAGCCGGACTCAGGGCTCTCTCCCTAAAGACGGCCCTGCTGATTGTGCTCGCCTCCATCAAGAGGGTCGGGGACCTGCAAGCGTTCTCTGTCAGTGACACTTGCCTGGAGTTCGGTCCGGCAGACACACATGTGATCGTAAGACCGCGACCGGGCTATGTGCCCAAGGTTCCTACCACACCTTTTAGAGACCAGGTAGTGAACCTGCAAGCGCTGCCCCGGGAGGAGGCAGGCCCAGCCCTTTCATTGCTGTGCCCGGTACATGCCTTACACACCTTTGTGGACCGCACGCACGACTTCAGGCATTTTGAGCAGCTCTTTGTCTGCTTCCCCAATGCCCCATCTTTTATGGGGCATTAGGGAAGGGTACGTGCAGTCTGACACAGCTGGTCGTCCTGGCACGTGAAATACCTGCCCGCTCCTGTGTCAGCAGTACACGTAGATGGCTCAGTGCATGGCGTGATTTCAAATGGACCCCTAGTGTCGCTTCTTCGACATGATGTCGAAGTGAGCGACAGACGGGGAACGTCTAGGTTACATGTGTATCCTGAGCTGAGCCACTGAGGTGGCCGGACACTCCCTGCTCCTCAGAAAAATCCTGAATGAACTCATTGTTTTTCCTCGCCTTTATAACCATATGTCCGGGGGCGGGGTATGCAAATACTGTTTTTTCATGCATCAGAGGCACATTCAGGGATCAAGAGAGACCCCTAGTGTCGCTTCTTCGACACACCGTCTCGTTCCCTCCATCAGGGAACGGAGGTTACATACATAACCTAGACTACTTGCATTATGCTTACGTAGTATTGTGATCAAGCCACACTTTATTAACATTAACAGAATGATAAGAAAATGTTTTAGTAGAAGTTTTAGTTTAGTGCAATGATTTTGAAAAGACAGATAAAATTATTTGGGATAATCTAATATATCTAAACACATTCTCGAGAGACTCTATAACATTTAAAACACGTCAACAAAAAACAGCCTACTTCTTCCTAGTCGTTTCCCTCTGTGAAGATGTTCTCTGTGGACTTTAAAAACCAACAACTCTGACTCAAAACCAGGTAAACATGACGATTCCTCCGCAAGTCCACAAGAAAGCTCCTAATTAAAAGGTATTAAATTCATAAATCTAATTAAATACATATTTGCACTAGATATATAACATCTGAATAATTCATCAAGTACAATAGTACACATAGGCACAAGAAACTAAACTTACCAGGCTGGGAGACCAGCCAAGACCAGCTAAACTAAGACAATTTTGACTATATCCAAACTTTGTTCGGCCACTTTTTAAAAAAGTGGCTGAATAAATCTTACCTGACAAAGGAAAATAATAACTCCCAATCGCACAATCCTCATAGTCTCCATTGTATGAGCAAAACCCTCAGTGCTTATTTCCAAGAGTTTTTAATCTTGTGCAGCTGCTTCTTGCAAAGGAAATTGCTTAAGTTCCCAAAAGTTTCGCAACATCCAGATGTGGTGTTTATCCTCTTTCTATTGGCTTGCCTAAGGGTGTAGCCCATCCAATGATATAAGACACCATTAAATACATACATAATGAAATTGATTATGGAATATTACAACTATCAATTCTGATTATGGTTAATATTAAAAATAAAATCATCATAAAATATGTTTCTTTTTGCATGTGGTGTTGTTATTTTTTATGCACTAGGTTTATTAGAAGCATAAATGCAGCACCAATGCCTTCAGTTGTCCAGCTACGGGATCATCAGCCAGGAGCCATCCATTATAGATGTTTCTCACCATCATATCCTCATTTCCTGGTGGTGGGGCAACATTTCCCTGTGTCTCCCTTGGAGGTGGGGGATGTGACGTTACTAAGTAGGAGAGACCGGGCTGTCACAAAGGGAAGTTGTCACTTAGGTTACAGTACATCTCAGTAAAATTCAAAATTTGACACATCTTTCTGCTATATTCATGAAGGATACAGACACTGTTGTGCATGATTTTGTCATCTCATGTTTCACTGTTGCAAAGTTTCCTCATAAGCGCCCCCTCAACTGGTGCCATAATAGGCGACCGCCTAGTTCACTTATGCCTACAAACAGCCCTGCTTTTAGCACTGTATCATCACTGAAAACGGCAAAATGGCACTGAATTTGTCATCATTTTTAGGCAAAGTCACCCACATCATGTCTCTCATAGTTTACTAAAAACAGCATATAGAAATACATTAATATTGGAAATTAAGTCTTTTTAGGCATACTATATCTACACATGTAGGCTTCTGTAGTTTTTTGAGGTCCATACAGTGTTGTCAGCTTGAACTGGTCCATAATAGCTCGATGAATTAAATGTAACTTTTTAAATAGTCTGGGGAAAAAGAAACTATAAAAAGATAAACAGCACCTATTTATTATTGATTGACTATTTACAAAGCATTGATGAGCTGCTTAAAATACATTCTTTTACAGCATTTGTCCGCCATTCACAAAACTCAACCATGCACAATAAAATATTAGAATATTTTGGGCAGTGAATTTTTTTTTTTAAATAATTAAATTATTATGACAATAAAATAAATGTATCATTCAATGACAGAGTTTGTGTATGAAGCTAAACGTCGTGTTACAAGATTAATTTAGTTGGTTATGACATTTTTATTTTTAAATGTTCCTTTTTTAAGAACATTTTTTTATTGTAAACCACCAAGTAACTTATGCACGTCTTTTTTAGCCTACATCTCTGACACTTTTGAACAATTCTTGAATTGGACAATTCTTTTAAATTAATAACTCAAAATTATCATTCTCCATGTTGTTGTGGTTAAACAAAAGCTCAATCAATTTTTCTTTGGTTGGTATTTAAAGATTTCAGACTGATAGCTGATCAACATGGCTGCCACTCAAGCAAATCTCAATTATTATTATTTTATAATTATAATTATTATCTTCTGTGGCAGCTGGTGCGAGACACACACGGATGCATCAGGGATTTAGGTACGCAAGCAGCACACAGAACTGCCTTGCATTGTGTGGTTTCCTGAAAATTAACTAGAAAATAATTTCCATGACGACATGGCCCTAATATTAACAGTGGGCTTTTCCAGTGTTTTTGTATGTAACATTTACAGTCAAATCATGAGACTTAACTTCTCAGTGAGTGCTAATTACTACTATGTTGACTCATTTGAATGTACTGTATTTTCCCAAATCAGTCGGTAGATAGAGAAAAAAGATTTAGAAAGAAATCTCAGTATAGATCATTATTTTTTAGATAGGGATAATTCTTAATAAAACTAAATTAAATTGCATTGACGAATTGAAAATAAAGTAGAAATAAAAACTAAATTAGAATTCAAAACAGTAACAATTCTTGTTGTAATGACTAACGCAGTGTGAAATACTCCACAACAGTAGGATAGGAGGACACCTGGAAGTGGGTTTTCCAGACTCAGGTATGATTTTAATCACTACTTCAATGCTTTACAACTTTCACAGACTCAACTATTTCAGAGGCACATAGACAGTCAAACTCATTAGTTTCACAACATTAAACTCCTAAGCTTCACAAGCATAATAGGCTTCTTTGATTTTGTTCCTTGCCAGATTCTCTCTGCCGCTCTGCTGGTGGGGTGGCCATTTATATGCTGCTCTCCCCTTGCTCACTGGAGACAGGTGTTAGATATAATCTAGCTCAGGTGTAAGCGCCCTTACCGTTTTCCCTTTCCCCAGATGGACGATTGACCATGCCCCCGCTGCCACATGCGACAGCCATCTCGTCATTCTGCAATACGAAAGGGAGAGAGAAATTGCGCAATGCTCAACTTTAACCTATTTTTTGGAGCCCCATTTTTAGTGATATCACTCAGCGGGCTGGTGACATGCAAATAATTAGGCACAAACCTCCAGCTAGCCCCTGGAACTGTCTTACCGCCTTTTTGGTCTTGAGTTTCGAGCAGGTCGCAATCGCCACAGTCTTGTCAATTTGGGGATGCCACCCATACGTCCACCCGCCCAACCGCGCACTTCTTGGGGTTTGCTCTGAGCCCTGACTGTCGCAGTGACCTCAGAACCACCCTCAGATGCTGCATATGCTGCTGCCAATCAGTACTATAAATGATGATGTCATCTAAATAGGCAGCAGCGTAAACCAAATGCGATCTGAGGATTCGGTCGATGTGGCACTGAAAAATGGCTGGAGCCCCAAACAAACCGAAAGGAAGCATCACAAATTGGTGTAATCCAAACGTTTGGAGAAAATGTTTTTTTTTCACGGGAAATTGGTGTCACAGGATCTGCCAATAACCCGTTGTAAAATACAATGTCAAATAAAATTGAGCAGTGCCCCAACGAACAAGCAACTCATCAACGCAAGGCATTGAATATGCATCAAATTTAGACACCGTGTTGACTTTTCTATAATCTACACAGAACCGTACAGACCCATTGCTCTAAGGAACTAGAACAACTGGGCTGGACCAATTGCTGTGGGATTCCTCTATTACCCCGATATCGAGCATTGCATCCAGATCTTCCCGAACTATTTTCTTTATGTGCTCGGGCAAATGGTGGGGACGGCTAGGTACCACCACCCCTGGCTCGGTCTCGATGTGGTACTGGATGAGGTTCGTGCAACCCGGTAGAGGGGAAAACACATCTGCAAATTCCTGTTGCAACTCTGCAACCTTGATACAGTGAGAGGTGGTCTCCGCAAGTGACCGGGGTATGATTTGGTTTTGTGTGGCCCGATCTCCACCCTCTCCGGAACTACCATAGCCAACATCATAGGGACGCCTCCCTCCACAATTTCAGGAGGTTGAGGTGATACATTTGACATCTATCAGTTCACTTTACCTCATAATCGAGATCCCCCACTCGTTGTGTGACCTCAAAGGGCATCAAGCACACCGCCCATAAAGTAGCTCAAATGGGGAAAACCCAGTGGAGAGTTGCAGGACCTCACATACTGCGGTCTACGGACCTCAATCAGTGGAAGATCACTCTCACTTGGTCAAAGGCGTGCTTGAGGGTTTCATCACGCTACTTCTCCAAAGGGAAATCCCCTTCGGAAAATCCCCCGAGGATGCCTCTCCCCCCGTCACGTCAGCCTGACGAGGAGCTGACGAAGACGGTGCTGGCTCTGCCTCCCCTGCCAGAGCATCGAACACTTCACATCTAGTTGCTTTTATGCAGTACCCATCCACGCACTTTCCCTTAAATACATTTCTAAATTCCAGCCAATTAGTCCCCAAAATCAGCAGATGGGTAAGGCAGGACCTAACAATGGCTCCACTCTATGTTTTGTTCTATAAACACAAGGGTCACCACAGGGTAGTTGTGAATATCCCCATGGACACACGTCACCCTCACTGTTTTAGCTGTGCCCAAAGACTTGTGTTTAACCAAGCATTGGTGGATAGTGGTTTGATTACAACCTGTGTCCACCAATGCTTGATGAGTCCCCCATCCCCCCCCCCCCCCGACACTTACCGGTATCTGGTAAACTTGGCCCGGTAGGGGGCAGCCTGCGGAGTGTCGGGGACCCGGACCACCATCCCCAGCTCCATCACAGGGCATTGATCCTGGAAGTGTCCCGGATCTCCACAACTCCAGCAGGCTGGCCCAGGCGCCATGCCCCCACCTGGATCAGTGGACACTTCCACCTGAGGGGGAGAGTGGCATTGTAGATGCTGGGGGGGTGCAAACCTCCGTGCATGGGGAACTGGCCTCGTGGCGGGGCTGGTTGATTAGATGCTCCAGCACCACCTGGTCGATCACTCCCATGACGTTGTGAGACCCCTCCAGAAAACACTTCTCTTATTCTTTAACCCTGCTTTAAAATGAATTGCATCGTTGCTAATTTTATTCTATTTATTTCCCTGTCTAAACCTTGGGATTGCATCACAATGTTACCTGAGCCAGCCAGATCTATTGCCGGTCCTGTCTGACTATGATAAAATGGTTGGATATGGCCAAATGTATGAGATGGCATAACTAGCCCACCAGGAAGTCATCTAGATTCTAAACTTTTGCATATGTCTGACATGGACATGCCGTTTACCCATGCCCAAGAGAATGCCATGCCTCTGGTGGAGTGCACTCTTACACCAGTGGGGCAATGAAAGCCCTAAGATTGGCAACCAAGAGCTATAGTATCGACCACCAAATGTGAGAGTAGTTGCTTAGAAATGGCCATACCTTTGAAACACACTCATAAGCTGACAAAGAGCTGGTTTGCAGACTGGTCTTCTTCAGTGGGAGAAAAGGACTATAATGTTATCATTTGAGCCCTTAATGGGGTCAAAACCACTTTTGGTACATAACCCTTGCTAGGCTTTAGGATGGCTTTAGAGAATCCCAGACTGAGCTCCAAACAAGACTGGAAATCCAAAACTATAAAAAGACTAAATCTCCTATGCGTTTTCACAGAAATTAACAAAGACGTCTTCAGAGAAAGAGTGCATAAGCTTGCGGAGTCCAGTGGCTCAAAAGGAGGGCCACACATTACTTTTAGCACCATGGAGAGGTCCTATGTTGGAGCTGTTGCTGGGTGAGATGGTCTTAGACCACTTGCACCATGCAAAATCTAAAGCTGCATTCACACTGCCAGCGACTTTGTCCCTGCAGGTCGCAGTGGCTGACGGTTAGGTCGCTAGTGGGCGTTCCCACTACTGGCTGTCTAGTAACGTTTATAAATGATTACTTATTCGTTGACAGCTAATTCTTGCCGCTAAAAACAAACATTTTGGAGGGAAAAGACAAAATATAAATGGATTCATTGCATAAAATGCTTTATATCAAAAATGAACGAGAAACAATGCGTTCTCTTTGCCATAGCGGCAGTTTATCTGCGGCGAAAATGCAAACGCCGGTCTGTCTGGATACACAAAACCATTCAATCTTGGAGTCAGCATGGTAAGCATACACTTAACATTAAGCTGAGCTCACACTGCCAGTGACATCGCGCAAGACAGTGACACAATACCATTCATTTTCAATGAGAGCACAGCGACATCCAGCGACACGAGCTGTCGCACCATTGGCGACCAGATGTTGGCATGTCCAGCAATGGACAAAGTTGAGACAAGTTTAACTTTATTTAAATGAAGAGTGACTTACTGGAGCGACAGCCATTACAAGAGAAGATGGTAGATCTCACGTCATCCTTCTCTCTCTCCTGCAGTAATCAGGGAACCCTGTTAAGCCTGAAGAACTGCTGGAACCGGACTTCATTCAGCAGCATCTCCTGCACCAGCCGGTGGTACTTGTCTCTCGAGACTCCCTCGACAGGGGGAGCGTGGTTTGCTGCGTAGAGGGGGTCAAACCCGCCTATAAGCGCTCCTGTAAGAAGTCCAGCATCGCTATCACTGGGCAGCTTACTGGGTCTACCAGTCAGTAAAAACATGCTACTTTAAGTCAAATAGCTGTCTCATAGAGGGGGCTCTTGACTGAGATATGGTGTCAATCACAGTATGAGACAACCCATCTAGCTCACGCAATTGCCATTAATGGCCAAACGTGAAGGCTCCACAGCTCTAACTGAGGATGCCAAATTGAGCCTTGTACTTGAGCCAGCAGATGCCTCCTGAGAGGGATTTCCCAGGGGGAAGGCACTTGGTTAAGCAGATGAAGGAGTGGAAACACATACATGTGTTTGTCTGGGGATCACGCATGCGCTAACACATCCACTCCCAGTGGAGCCTGTACACATGGTGGTATTGGATGTCTGGTTTAAAACTCTTCAGAGCCATGATCACGGCAATAACTTAAGTTTCTTGCCATTCCAGGCCACAAAGGCCAGGCAACCGTTTCACAGAGCTCCCCACCCTGTGCCAGACGTATCCTTTGCTTGCAGAGGTCACATGTGGAGTTTAAGCCCAATATCACGACCGCTGCTGCCATGGCCATAAAGTCCGGCACCCTCTGAATCCTCCTCAGGGAAAGCGTGCTCCCACGCTTGAAACACTCCAACTGTTATCAATCGCTTGGGGAAACAATCTCTACTGCGTCCTTGGCAAGCAAAAATTTTATTTCTGTAAGCTGAAGCAGACCGTTGCGTTTCATCTGCACAACAAAACTTTGTGTGGGGGAAATTCCAAATAAGTCTTCTTCACAGCAACCAGCAGCAGGGATGGAGTGAGTCTGCCGAGTCATCTTCTGGGCTGGAGGGGAGTGCAGCTGAAGCTCTGCTTTCTTTTTCCTCAGTTCTACACAGTCAGGGGTTCTTTTAATTGCATGGCTTTCTGCTGTGGCACGGACCGGTCTGGGAATCCTTACATCTCAGCAATTGCCGCTAAGGTCTCACCACTGATTCAGACCTGGCTTGAGGTGCGGGTGATGCAGAAGGGATTGCCTTGGAGGGTCTTGCACCTGAGGACAAATGTGAGCGTGGCAGTCTGAGCAAAAAATGCTATTTGTTTTCTAGCATTCATTTTTCAGAGAAAGATAAGATTGAGTCATCAAATAAGCTGGAGCTCTAATTACCAATTATTTAATGGAATACAGTTACTTATATTTTGTATTTTAAATACATAATCCTGTTACATGTATTCTATTACTTTCATGGGGTCTTTAAAGTTTTGTGGTGAGGCTTCTCTAATTCAGAACAATGCTTACTGTGTCATAGCAACTTATAAAGCCCATCCAGATCCAAACATTGAGCTCAACTTTGAGCTCTCTTTTTACCTAAACTGAAAAGATTCTGCAAAAAAAATATTGTTCTGCTGTTGGAGCAAACAGGTAAGCAAAATAATATTTGCTGTGGTCTCTCATTCACCACTATAGACATTTACCCTACAATAGTTTACTTCCTTGTACAAAACACAGACATCTGAAAAAAACAACTATTATCCCACAATATCCTATTTAACACTATGTTCTCTTAAAAATAAACATATCACATTTTTAGATAAAATCTGAATGAACTGGAGCAAGCACTGGTACATTTGATCAAATAAATCCCAATTAAAGGTTTTTAAAATGTAAAGATTAAAAAAAATGTTTACCAGTGCAGTCTTGCATTATGTGTACAAAGTATTCACTATTTTCCCTCTCTGGCCGAAACACTCTGATTTAGGACCTGTCTCTTTAAAGCCCCCCCTTTCCGAAAAGCCCAGTCTGCATTGGTTGGTCAGCTGGCCTAGTCTGTTTTGATCAGTAAACCATGTGCAGGGGTGACCAACCCTGCTCCTGGAGAGCTAACTTCCTGCAGAGTTTAGATCCAACCCTAATCAAACACACCTGAACCAGCTTATCAAGGTCTTTAGGATTACTTGAAAATTACAGGCAGGTGTGTTGGAGCTAAACTCTGCAGGAAGGTAGCTCTCCAGGAGCAGGGCTGGTCACCCATGGTGTAGAGCATGTGTCTGAAATGTTACGCCCCTTCCCATAACTGAGTTTCAGGCTTCCATAACAGCTGTAAACACTACTGTAACTATGGTAACAGTGGCATCGGATTTTACCATACCAGTTTGAGTCCAATAATGAAAGTTTGGACGAACAAGCTGATCGACCCGAACCACCTTTGTAAGCCTGACTTGAGTAGGAAGTTTCACAGTGGTAAGTTTTACCGAGAGATATGAATGGAGAACAGAGGCTTACTCCCAAGCAAGTTGAGCAAGTTAGCCGTGGACTACTGTGGATAGTGGCAGTAACATAACAGCTTGTAATTATATAATTAAATAAGACTCTTGAGATCGACCATTTTGTTACACAGATTTAGGTAAAAGCCAGCCCACAGCTGAATAGTAAACCCTTACCAAAACAATAACATTGCATAGCAAGTTAGCCGAGCAGTACCGTGAATTGCGGACGTAAAATGACCATTCGTAAAAATAAACCCATCTCCACAATTGATCAATATTCATGACCGTAAGAACAACAAACAATCTGCATAATTCTACACAGTCGTAAGTAAAAGTGGGCCCGCAGCTGATTAGCAAAACTATTTTAACACAATAACATTAGCTAGCAGATTAGCAGAGACACATGTTACAAACAGCTGTTAGAGACAATCATTGGCTGGTGATGATCCTTACTGTTCCAATCTCCTGATCTCACTTTCCATACCAACTGGCACCCAACCACGCTCCCACCACCATATACCCTCATCAACCAACTAAGGGGAGCCATCTGGCCTGCCCTGTACTTCCCCCCCAAATTTTGTGTTCAGGTAATCTGTAGGGACGACTGTGCACCATATTCGATATGGAGTTTTAGGAGGTTTGTACAAACTGGAAAGGGGCGAGAACACGTCTGAGAATTATCTTTGCAAACGGGCCACGTCCATGATTTGCGATGGTGAGAGGTGGTCTCTGCAAGTGACTGGGGTGCCGCGACTGGCTTTTAAGGTCACCTCTGGCCTGAACTCCTCCCTCTCTGGAACCACCGTCACCATCCCTCCTCCCAATTTTCCCTCACAACATCTTAGACACCACGAGGCTTACACCTATACAATAGGCTTGTTCGAGATGCCAAATGCCTCACCTTGAAAATAGACAAGAGTAGATGGCTGCAGTCAAGGGAAGAGTGAAATAAGAAATGTCAAGATTGAAAATTTGTCACTTCTCACAGTGGATCAGACATCTACGAGATCAAAGGCAGGTATCATGGAATTCACGTTCGTGTGCTGTTAAAGTGGATATCATTTAAATGATGTTGCTTTAAAATGAAAATAAATATGATGAAAAAGACATTCAATGTACCTGTTATTTAATTCCACCAATAAGACGTGTCTTTCCATCCATTTTTAGTTTAATAAAGACACGTATTTTAGATTTTTCAGAAATATAATAAAAATCACATATCAGAGTGTTGGAAATATTCACAGATAATTTATACACATAAAACATGATATTAGAGATAAAAAAATCTAACATTTTAGAAGATAATGAAACATTGTGGTTGTTTAAGCCAATAAGCAGTATGCTGTGTTATCAGCCAGTCATTTCCCATCATGCACAGCTCCGAAAAAGTAACTGTGCCACTTGCCTGCTACAACTGCGGCCGCCTCGCTCTCACGGGACATTTTTGGCATACGATGTCATGACATCACAGCAAGTAAAATGGGGAAAACCCGTGAAGGTTTGTGGGACCTACCGAACTGTGAATAACAGGGGTTCAAGCCACTTATCCCAATTCCGGTCATCTTCGTGCACAAACCGTTCGATCAAGCCGTCCATTTGCAGGTGGTAGACGCTTGTCCGAATCAATGTAATACCCAATCATTTGTACAGTTCTCATAGAGTACGTGACATAAAAGTAGTGCCTTGATCAGTGAGGATTTCTTTCAGAATC
Organism: Moxostoma hubbsi; assembly: GCA_032164185.1. Taxonomy (NCBI): domain Eukaryota; kingdom Metazoa; phylum Chordata; class Actinopteri; order Cypriniformes; family Catostomidae; genus Moxostoma; species Moxostoma hubbsi. The sequence continues at coordinate 8,511,016 of JAVLUX010000002.1, read as the reverse complement.
CCCACTTGGGAGATAATTCTGAAGAGTGCCTCTGCAACACTATGAGCTGAGATGTTACATAATGGCACTGCTTCCACATATCGCGCCGCATAGTCCACCAGAACCAAAAAAGCGATGCCTGCATGTCGTCCGCTCTAATGGCCCGATGAGGTCCATCCCAATTCTTCCAAGGGGGACCTCGATCAAAGGAAGCATGTGCAAAGGCGCTCCTGTGGTGGCTGGCGGATTCACCAGCTGACATTCATGGCATACCGCACACCATCTGCGAACATCCCTGCAAATGCCAATAGAGACAGGTCATTAGATGGTTCAGTCTCTTTTCCTGCCCTAAGTGACCAGGGGGATTCAGGGGGTTGCAGCGTGAAGCATTTGCATGTTTCCATTGATCATGGTTTTAATAATGGTGGGTTTTACTTGCTTGTTTTGATTATATGATGGGGGATACCTCCCCCCATCCCCCCCCAGAAACATTTCCCAACGGCCCTTCTGTTTCAATAACTGGGTTATATTTTCTTTTGTCTGAGCTTCCAGCATCGATACAACCAGTCATTTAAAATAGAAAAGTATGGATTGGTGAGAGCAATGTCTGGCTGAAGGTGGTGACCATCAATCACTCTCACTTGGTCAAAGGCATGCCAAAGAGTCTCGTCTGGCATCTGCTCCAGAGGAAAATCCTCTAAGGCAGGGGTGTCAAACTCAGTTCCTCGTGGGCCATAGCCTTGCAGAGTTTAGTTCTATCCCTGCTCCATAATGCCTCCTTGAAATCTTCAAGCACTCTTAAAGACCTTGTCCTCAACAGCTGCTTCAGGTATTTTCAATCTTAATAACCCTGTTATTGTTCACATAAGGCCTCTGACAAATATCCTGTACTTGTATGAGCAATATGGAATGTCATAGCATGATTTTGTTGAAGAGCTATCAAACCACCAGAAGGGGGCAAATCTGCATCCTCAATAAATGCCTAAGTTAGTAGTTTCTTGCAGCCTAAATGTTCAACGCTGATTGATTTAATGATTGGGACAAGCTTTCAACACATGTATGGTTGGCTAAATTTGCTGTGTGTATCTTAAATTTGCCAAAGGGAACCGTTATATGTGTAATGAATTGTATTTTTCCACATATCTATTATATTCAGTTGGGGACTGCTTATAAAAAATGTTGGGGGGAAGTTGCCCGATATCCTTAGCTGAGCCATTAAATTCAACTTTAAGTTACTTTATACTCAAAAATATATTGGTTTACTTAGTATATATCAAAGAATACATAATTCACTGTTGACCTCTTTGGATTTCTATGCTGCAAGCCGTAATCTCAAAGGTCACAATAGAGTTAATTCTCCATTTTCGACAATGGTAATCAAGTTATCTTGATTAAATAATTGGAAATTGAATAACATGGGAGTGAGCAAATGATGACAGAATTTGGCTGAACTATTCCTTTAATGGCCCTCTTTTCACTCCAAGGTGACTTTCTCTTAAAAGCCAGTCCACCAGAGGACTGTCAAATGGGGAACGTTTAAAGAAGAAGCATGAAGGAGGGAAAAGGATACTGTTTTGCCCTGGAGACAGAGAGAATTTTATGTGAAGATTCAAGATGGGCTGAGTTGAAAATTCACCATCGTCCTTATCTGAATATGTTACGTAAGTTCGTGGTTTTTCGAGGTTTGAATGCTGCAAGATGATTGATATACCTCATCCCATCCGGTTATGATGTGTTTGAGTGGGTGTGTTCTTCTTTTTTTTAGAACACAAGGCCCAAAGCTGCAGGTTGTGTAACCATATAATGAAACAAACATTGGCCCCAAAAGGTATTTGGACACTTCAAGAACTCATGTAATGTTATTGGAGTACATAACAAAATATGAAATCAAGTGGCTTTTATTTTAAATAAACACAGCAAAAGCACACTTTTCCATTTTCTCAAAATGTAGGAAAAAAGTGTTATTTTTATTTGCACTTTTCTTATGCTGTGTCCACGAGGGATGAATGGTAAACTATTCTATACTTCTTGACAATGTCTGCATTGGTCAGTCTTTCAGGCTATTTTAGACTATTTTTTTTATTTTATTTTTTTTCTCAGAAATTGAGTTTACTAGTCAGCTAAATGAGCAGCAAGTATGCAGCTCACACTGATAAAATATCTAAAATAAAATAAAACTATAGAAAAAATATACACTGTATTATAATGTAAAAAAATTATAGTAAAATAATACAATTTAAAATAATCATAAAAATAATGATTATTACTGTACCATAAGGTCAAAAATGTCATTAAAATAATAACATTAAATTAAAAAAGATATATATATATATATATATATATATATATATATATATATATATATATACAGTATGTTGATACTGTACTGTAAGGTCAAAACTTAAAATAAAATAAGAAGTAACATTCCACTGTACTGCACTCATCTTACTGTTGGGAGATCTGGGTCATGAGAGTAATTTTACCCAACATTAAACAACCGATGTCCCAGTAAGCTAGTTTGGATGTTTCTACCCAGACTTTTCAACATCATGAATCATAATTCTCAAAGTTTGTTTTTCAGACTGTAAGACCATTTGTAATTGTATTATTTATCATGATTTATAAGGTTTAAGAGGGTAAATGCGGTTATTTGCTTGTCTGATTGGGGGAAACATTGTTGAAGCATGAAGTCATTATAATGAAGCCATTATCATGAAGTCAATTGAGAAAAAGAAAAATGCAGCAGCTTTAATTAGGGCCCGGGCACCGATGTGCGAGGCCCTATTGAATCAGCTCCATTTATTATTATTCTGTATTCTTTTTATCCAAAGTGAATCGCATTTTTGAGGGCCTAAACATACTCGAAAACTTATGAAACTTGATGAATGATGTTCTGATGTTCAAAATGGCTCGATAGTGCCACCTACAAAATTTCAACATTGTGCGCCTCGCGCTATATTTCACCTACATGTATGAAACTCGGTACACATGTGTAACATGCCAAGACCTACAACTAAGTCTATTTGACCCATGCCCAAATCTCAACAGGAAGTCTCTCCAATTTTTGCTCAGTTTTTGCCATTTCCAGGCCTCGTACTTTAACAAACTCCTCCTAGAGATTTCATCGGATCAACATCATATTCGGTCAGTCCAATCTAAAGGCCTTGGCAATGCTAAATTGGGAAGCTTTTGAGTTTTCGTTGAAGGGCGTGTCCGTGGGGGCCTAATTATGATGTAAACCGAATCATATTTGTGATCGAAAGTTCCTGAAACTTTGCGAACAGCTCAAAAGTGGTGAAAATGTACATCTGATACAGGTTTTAGAATTAAGTGTTGCAAAATGGCTCGATAGCACCACACACAAAATTTCAACGAAGCAGCCCTCGCACCACATTTCATCTACATGTATGATTTCCGTGGCGGCCTGACATATTTCGATGTTTCACCATGAAACAGGAAGTTGTTGTAACTCAAACATACAATGCCCAATCTGCCCCAAACTTCACATGTTTGATAACAGTCCCGGTCTGAATAAACCTACATGCCAATATTAAGTTATAGTCATAGCGCCACCTACTGGCAACAGGAAGTGCATGTTTTGATGTATAGTTATAAAAGTCGCATTTGTTGGGAAGCAATAAGTGCCTTACCTCAGGAAAAATTTACTTTCAGTAAGATGCAGCTGAAGAATGCTTAATATAATGCCTGAGAAAAAAAGCGTTGTCTTGTTTAAATATCTGCTGTGATATAAGATTCTGTCATGCTATATGTCAGCATCATTATTCTGATGTTATTTTCATATCTTTTTTCTGTTTTCTCTCTCTTAATATTTGGAGATCCTCAGTGGTAATGGTGGATGTTTAAGATTTGCCCTTGTTTTCTATATTGAGTACTTGTATAAGGCACAAATTCCCACAGGGGAAAAGCCAAGTTCTCATTGTGTTGATGTTAAATTTCCATTCCTAGGCAGGAGTTATTCCAAAGCCCTCTTTCTAAAAATAACACCACAGAGGGATGAGCAAACACTTTGCTGAGAGCAGATTTGTTGATACAAGCCTTAAAATGATTGAATTCTGAACATTGAAATATTTGGAGTTTGCTAACGGACATCTTCGTTCAAATTTCAGTTCTGATTATATATACATACTGAAGGTATCAGTACATGAGATTTTCATAGATTTGGTATGAGTAAGGTCCAGCTGTAACTGTAAAATGCATGGCCAATAATAAAAATTTCATTTCACCAGCATATTATCAATGTATGTATCTGAATGATACTACTGTATATTATTAATGTAATACAGATTTGTATTCCTCCACATTTTGGGCCAGAAATGTAGTAGAAATGCCACAATTTCTACAAAGCTGTAAAATTCATGAAAATACAGTGGGGATCTTGTATTACACAAGAGTCTAAGACAACATTGAAAATCTGGGGTTTAAAGTAACATATACATTTTGAAACAAAAAAGTATAATGTTCAATAAAGAGGAAATATGTGAGATTCTGCACAATTTTAAGGTAAAAAAAATGTAGGTCACTATTTTCACTTAAATTATGCTGATAACATAATTGTGATGAAAACTTGAAAAAAGAGCAAAGTAGAAGCATCTCCATGGCTTCAGACTTTTTGCTATTTAATTTTATTTAATTCATATAGTATAATATAAATATGCTATAAATCTGACTTATTGATACATTAAATAATTATAAAATTATGAATACAATTGTATATAATGCTAACAAATATAATATAATATAATATAATGTTAATTTGGCAGACTAATAATAGATGAAAAGATTATTGGTTGCCTCGCAGCAACAGAAAACACATTCATCAATGACCCCATATTATAAAGGAAAAAAAAAGGAAAAACAACACCACAAAATATAATTCAACAACAAAAACCACAATTAGAGCAAACTATTTGTTCAATCATAATTTCCCTTGTGTTGAGGGATGGTGGCGTAGTGGGCTAAAGCACATAACTGTTAATCAGAAGGTTGCTGGTTCGATCCCCACAGTCACCACCATTGTGTCCTTGAGTAAGACACTTAACTCCAGGTTGCTCCGGGGGGATTGTCCCTGTAATAAGGTCACTGTAAGTCACTTTGGATAAAAGTGTCTGCCAAATGCATAAATGTAAATGTAAATGTTACTGAAAGTGAAGACTGCTGTAGCCTAAACTATAACAACATTAAATTGGCAAATAGTCTGCACACCTCAGAGGTTACCAAAGCACTTTACACTGTGTCCCATACACACACACACTCACACACCAATGATGGCAGAGCTGCTAGCCTGCCATTGGGAGCAACTTGGGGTTCAGTGTCTTGCCCAAGGACACTTCAGCATGTGGAGTCATGTGGGCCAGGAATCAAACCGCCAACCCTGCGATTAGCGGCCAACCCGCTCTACCACCTGAGCCACATCTGCCCCGATAATGAAGACCAATCTGCACTCCAGTCTGGATTGTTTATTTGACATTGTTACTTTTAAGATCTGCATGCTGTTGACATTATTGGTTATGATTTCATTATGGCCTTTGAGGAGAACAATGTGTTCTAGTAGAGAGACACTGCACTCTTACAAGTTACTCACACGCCAAGCTCATTAACTGCTTGATCAATTGCCTGGCTGGTAGTTTATCTTACATTTGGCTGCTTTAAAATCTTTTCAAATTAATTGTTACAGTGAACACCTGAAATATCTGAATATCTTAAGATAATGGTTTCATTTACACTAAGCAGGTCATTCCACATGTTGAAAGGTTGACCGGTTTATTTACTTCTAGTATCAATTGATGCAATAAAGCATGAAAATGATATACACTAGTCACAGTGAATCTCCCCTAGTCTTTCTTTGCACACATGCTGTCTGGTTTCCATCATCACCCATCACCCATGCCTGGCCTTAGCAAAGCAACTCTATTTGCACCCTCAATGTGGCTCATATACGTCCCGGCCACTGCAACGAATTGATTATTTGACATCTCATATAGATACAACATATTCCTAGCATTTTCTTCTCTGCCTACCATCTTACGATTGTCACTTTCAATCTTTTGGCTATTTTTTATGCTTGTAGTTTTCTGGATTTGTACAGGAACAGCCAAATCTATTTAGTAACTTTACACAGTTTCAGTTTCATTAGTAAGGGATAAATTACAGTCAGCCAGTTGTTATCGCAAAATAAACCCAGACAGGGTGATCAGAACCACGACGTGAAGCAGAGGACTCTTGTATCACTCTGAAGGGATTTATTTTGCAATAAAAACTGGTTGATACATTATCCCGCTTATTACACGGCTACTAACCAAATAAATATATGCGTGGACATAGTCCGTGTCAACAGTGTGCAAAACTTTGAAGCTCCAAAAGGCATAAAGGCAGCATAAACGCAATCCATATGGTGGTTAAATGCATGTCTTCAGAAGAGATCAATATTGAAGTTGTTTTTAACTAGAAATTCTCCTCCGTGCCCAGTAGGTGGCGATATGCACAAAGAATGCAAATTGCAAAAAAAGAAGAAGAACAACAACAACAGCAACTCCTATGAGAAAAGAGTACTTAGAAGGGCTGTTTGAAAGTGGAGATTTAGAGCAAAAATGTAATATTTAAACATTTTGTGCTTAATAAAAATACTTAAATATGAATCTGTTTCTCACCCACACCTTGCATATTGCTTCTGAAGGCACAGATTTACCACAGGACTCATATGGATTACTATAATGCCGCCTTTATGTGCATTTTAGAGCTTCAAAGTTCTGGACCATGTTGATTTGCATTGTATGGACCTACAGAGCTGAGATATTCTTCTAAAAATCTTAACTGTTTTCTGCAGAAGAAAGAAAGCCATACACATCTGGGATAGCTTGAGAGTGAGTAAATGATGAGATCATTTTCATTTTTGGGAGAACTATTGCTTTAAAACTTTTATTTTAGACATCACTTGTATCAGTAACAAATGCATATTTTTATTTTACACGAGCACAGAGAGTCTTCCAATATTATTTTGTGTGTTATGTGTTGTCATTGATTGAAGGCAACTTGTACAGGTAAAGCCTGTGATCACAGTTCAAATTAAGAACAACATGAAACAACACTCATGGGGTTTTAGTGTTGATTTGTGTGTGGAAGGAGCTCAAAGTGTGACAAAAACATGAACAATGCCTCAGAGAAATCAAGAGTGTTTTTACATGCTGAATTGAACACCCCTGTTCTTTCCATCAACAATTTCCACTGAATGAACAGCCTACAGAGGAATACCAGCACATCATTAGTCCAGAGCACAAATGCAAACCTCCTACTAGAGAACACTTGAAAACGACTTTTTGAAAGAAAAAAATGTGGTCTGAATGAAGATAAAAGCAAGATTAGGCCAATGTAAATTCACCATAAAAGTTATCCATGTGTGTGTCTGTCATAATTTACTCAACATCATGACGTTTTAAACCTCTATAAGTTTATACATATATACAGTATGCATACACACACACACACACACACTATATCTGTAATATGAGAGTGAGGGTCAAAAAACATTACTAATTTTCTGTAATACACATTAATAATAATAATAATAATAATAATAATAATAATAATAATGCTTTACATTTGTATAGCGCTTTTCTAGGCACTCAAAGCGCTTAACATAATATAGGGGGAATCTCCTCACCTGGATGATGCGACGGCAGCCATAGTGCGCCAGAACGCCCACCACACACCAGCTATTGGTGGAGAGGAGAGAGTAGAGTGATGTAGCCAATTCAGGGATGGAGATTATTAGGAGGCCATGATAGATAGGGGCCAATGGGGGGAATTTGTCCAGGACACCGGGGTTACACCCCCTACTCTTAATATTTGCATGGCTTTGTCATCTTAAGATATAACTTTTTAATTTTCAAGTACTTTAATTCAATTTTGATTTAACTCATTTAAGTATTTGAAGTGGTAAAAATCAACAAATGTTTTATCCAATTTTTAAGATATACACATTTCTGTTTTCATCTAACTGAATTGTGTTATTTAAAATAATAATAATAATAATACTTAAATTGCATTTTTTTGCTTTACGCTTTAATGTTATTCATTAATTTATCATTTTATGGAATTTTGTTCTGAAATTAAAATGCATGAATCTTATAATTTATATATATATATATATATATATATATATATATATATATATATATATATATATATATATATATATATATATATATATATATGTGTTTTTTTTGTTTGTTTGTTTGTTTTTTTTACAATGGACCATATGTAATAAAATCATAACAAAACAAAAAAAAGCAAAAAAATGTAATAAATAAAAAAACAATCTATCAATTCTACATAAATAAACAGAACAATAAAAATAGGTGAGGACAACTTAGCAATCTTGCATTTACTTTAGTAACACTGTAGTATGCTTCCTTACGCACATGTCTATAGTGTCTGGACTATTTACTTCACTTACGTGCTTGTCATAGTAAGCATCACTATTATAATTGCTCATACTTATAGGGATATGAACAAACCCATAACTTTAAGTACTAAACTTTCCTGCACTGTTTGTGCTAGCAGTCATAAATGATACCACAAATCACACAAATCTGGAGCAACCACTCAGAACACCTTAAAAAAATGAATAGAAATGCCCAGACAAACACCCACAATGCTCTTGCACTGTGGCAGCGAGATTTGCTCGAGCAAGCATTACAAGCATTACAAAAATCCACACATGCATCTTTGTATGACTTTCAAAGGGAGGGAGTGCGTGTTCAAGCCCATGACGATGTGCCATCAAATACAGACATTTGCTGCTATAACACTAATCCTACGGCCACTAAAGAGATCATTAATGCTGAGGTAATGTCCATAATGCTTTTCTGAATGTTAATTGGTGATGCAAATGTATTCCAATCAATTTAAGATCTCTTAACCATAAAAGATTTGCTCAGCTGCTTTTTGCAACATTATTGATGATGCTGTTTGCAACAGGCAGAGTGACATTCAATTCAGCTCAGACTCTGCTAACATGCTGTCCTAAATTAATCTCCGAGAACAACCTGAATTTAAGAGAGAACCCTCCCTCCTGACACACTTTCATTTGTGTTTATTCTAAAGTCATGCTGGACCCTCTTTTGATGTTTAGCAGGGATAGTTCTGCGTTTTCTCAAGCACAGTCAGAACGACAGAGAGAGATTGAGAGAGAGAGAGAGAGAGAGAGAGAGAGAGAGAGAGAGAGAGAGAGAGAGAGAGAGCAAAAGTATTTGTTAAGCCCTCATTCCCCCTTCACTACCTCCAAAATGAACCGAATATTAAACACACAGGAGCTCAGAATCACTCACTTGGGAAATTTTTCTGCTGCAGCAAATGTTCTCCAAAATATCCTACTTGTGACCCTTTCATGTTCCTAGCGGAGATAATACGGAAAGTTCTGTGCATGCTGGAGGTAACTGTGTCTGCAGAACATACATACAGTTTTGTTGTGCATATCATGACATTTGAACTTTGAACAGTGCATGCATAACATAATATACTGTACATTGTGATGATTTGTGGATCTTTGATCATGCATATTGAATCCAAGGTATCTGAAAGCCTTTACTTCACATTTTTAATTACACCTTAACGATTGGTCATTTTGAAGACAGAAACTTGTATAACTGTTTATGTATGTAGCATTTGAGAATATCTTCCAGTGCCATAGAAAATAATACACTCCTTCAAAGTCCTGCATGTTCTCTGAAGGGTTCCTTATTGTAAAGCATCTCCTGGACAATGGACTTGAACAAGAGGGATTCCTCAACCTGTCAGTCTGATTTTGGAGAATGACATGAGTGTGTATGTGTAACCTTTAAGCAGCAGATGCTAAATAACTTCCCTAACTGAACAGCAGACATCTCTTACTCATACTGTGATGTCTTAAAGTCCTTATTGTGTGATTCAAATGAATTACGAGATTGAAAAAGCATGCCTTATAAATTATTGTCTTCAGGCCTTTGGAGATAAATTAATCACTGGATTTGGGGTTTGTGATCTTCGAAAGATGTGCAGAGTTTTGCTTGAGACACTTTGTAGCATGCAAACTAGATATTTACAAGCATAATTGTATATTCCAAAATAGTTGCATGACAACTCGTAATAATTACTTTACTGTTTGGCTCATATGAAAAGATACGACTTTTATTCTCATAGAGACTAACCAGTCATCAAACAACATTTAAAATTGATACAATACAGGCTACAAATTTTAGCTAGCCTCCGATCCAACACTTAAGAAAGAAAACGACTGTGTTTTTTTTTTTTTTTCATCCATGGTACACAAAAGTTATTTTTCTACTATAAACATGTTTAAGTTTAAGGTCAGGGTAATGGGTTAGACTTCATGGTTAGTTTTCGGTTTGCATGAGGGCTTAAACATTAGAAAAACCGTAAGAACATCATTGGTTAGTTTATTTTGTTCTATGGGAGTCAAAGTACGAACTTCTCACCAAGTTTTATTTCACGTAGTTTTCTGTATGTGAAGTAATCAATACGTATTACTTTTGGATGGATAGAAATTCTGATCACAAGGTCCATAATAACTTAGCTTCATGTTTTTCTTTGATTTCGGTACAATTGTTCTCCGAGATGGCCCAACCAGATTTTTAAAGATCGTGTTTTTCCCATGTCAGCCTTTAATTGTGATATTGTGTATTTCAGAAAAAAACTTCCAATAATAGGCAAGTTAAACAGCCTGATCTCATGTAAAATTCGGTAAGTGTGTACCGATTTTTCTTTAGCCTAAATCGGTATATGTTCTCCGAATTTGAAAACACTGCCTCAAGAGGCTAAAGCGGTAAGTGTTTCAGAGCATTTCAAAGTGTGACATCCATTTATATCCAGGAGAGTTCGACAGAAACCAGTTGTAAACATATTTTTTTTTAGCTGAACTGGGTGTAAAACTGTGAAGAGAAATGTTTATGTTATTTACTCTACCCCCAACCCAAGCCCAAATCTAGCCTTAACCATTAGTAGAGACAGAATGCAATGTTAGAGATCATGATTGTTTATGTAAACGTGACTACTTCCTCGTTTGAGTGGGGATTGAACTGTGGTCTCCCATGCAACTGATGCAACGTGCAAACAGTCGTGCAGTGAGGGAAAGTAATTGTTGGTGAGCCTTTCCAAATGTATGTCCAATGGGAGATAGGGCATGAGTCGGTATACTGTTGCTGATCCTAGGGTCCCGGAACTTTTGGAAACAGCATGCCGACTTCCCGTGTGATCATGTTGATGGCCATGGGGTCATAACATGTCGTTTTTTATTATTTTAATATGTTCCTTGAGGTTTGACTAGTAATTATAGTAAATGTTTTTGCACAAAAAGCAGTCATATTGTTGAATAAGTTGATCATTTTCTACCCTCATACTGACCCCCTGTCAGAAACGCTTGGCTTTGTTGCTGCAGAAAACGCCCACTCTTATGATTGGTCCTCGGCTTTTGATTGACCTGTCATCTCACTGCTCACTGCTGCTGGAAGGGGATGTGGAAGTGATAAGTTAAAGCAGGCGTTGATATGTTGTTGTGGAGGCAGTCAGATGCAAATGTCAAACACAGTGTGACATCACAATGTGGAGGAAGAATGAGTCGTTTTGGCAGCTTGGTTTCAACAAATGCTCTTTTTGCAGTGATGAGGAAGTTTTGAGTTCTGAAACTTACAGTATGTTTTTATAGTACAATGACCTCTTATATGTTAAAAGATCAAGGAAAATTGTATTTCTCATGTCATGGTCACTTTAAAGCGTGTTAAAGCGTATAAAGCCAGTTGTCAAATGCTGGCTCTACAAGACTAGGCTGATTATGACACAGTAACTAGAATTTAGTATAAAATTATATAATAAACTTGGACAAATTGTGTTTCAAACCCAACTTTGACCCTAACCTCAGTTCTTGTTATCCCAGTCAAAACTGGTATTAATAAATATTTTTGTTCTTGTTCAGCACTAAATAAGACTCAGAATTTTTCCCACATTGGAATTGCATGGAGATGTCTGTACCTCTGTGACTTTAGGGTTTACAATAGCATCTGAGCTGTTTAATGTAGTGCAGGGAATTATGTAGTGGAATAGAGTGTTGTTTGACTTATGACTGAAAGGCAAACCGAGCAGTTTAGCTTAGTGTGACTTGAGTGACCACATCTGGACAGTGTTTCATTACATCTAGCTGACATGGTGTTCACATTTGCACATATAGATGGTGACACCATGACAAATGCTGCTCAAAGGTTGTGATAGTTGCACGTGTTGCTGTAAAAGTGGAAACCTTCCCTGACTTGACCCAAATTTCCTTGAAAAGATGACGGAAACGTCCAACATAATTCTTATTTATGAGTTCACTGAATAACCATATCCGACAAGCTCCAAAAAGGATATAAAAAAACACCATTGAAGTTTCATAAAAATAGATCATACAACAACGACTCTCCAGTTTGGTCTTATAGAATCACGTTACTGTACCTACATATTTGGGAAACTATTGTTACGTGGCTCGTTGTATGAATTGCAAAAGATTCCTGGTGAATTGAACACGAGAGGCAATAAATCAAGAAATGACTTTTATTTCATCTACACAAATGACGAATAAAGTGGCAAATGATCCGTTCATAAACGCTTACTTTTCGACTTTTCCTCATGCAATCAATCTCATAACATCAGAACACTTTAACTAAGCAATTTGTTTTAATGTTTACAATAAATAGCCAACTACATTTACATTTTTTTTTAGAACAATCAAGTTGTTCTCACTGTCGGAGACTTTGCCCGGCCAGTTTTTGAAAGTGAGGAAGCAGACGGATGCTATTCAACACATCCACTTGCCCAGAAACATCAAAACTTCATGGCCATGCCCACTGGTTTGCGCATATGGCGTATCTCATTGCGCTGTGCTTAGCAACATTTTCATTTTTGGATGAACTGTTCTTTGAGATTGGCACATGAGTATCGGCCATTGATGAATGAACTGAAGAAGAAAAAATATCCAATACCATTCTGTATAACTGACATATAACCTCCCCAGAGTCTGTCATTACTCAGGCTTACTCAGACCACCACGTACTCACTGGAATCACATTTGTACCCTAGATGGCACATGTGCCTTCAGTGATATCTCCCTTTCCCAGGAGAGAAAGAGGTACCATCTGCTGGTAAGGTAACACCAATGTGATGGGGGGTATTTCAGTATTAGGCACAGCTTGGAAAAAATTTATTTCAAAGTGACAACGGTCTGGAAAGGTTTTTGAATCTTGCTATTTTAATTATGAGAAATAATGGTGATGCATACTTGTTGACAGAAACATGGACTGGATTGTTTTGAAAGTGTGTATTTTAGGTGCTCTAACTGCACTGTAGAAATGCTTTGTTGGGTAGACTAAAAAATGTGCTTTATGCTATATCATATATATGAATTGCTTTAATTCAATGAATGTAATTTAACACAAATGAAACTTTTTCGGCATTTTAATCACCTTTTTGCAGTTATTATTCCATGTTGTATCTCAACTAATATAAGGTAATAAAAACTGCATGTAATATAATTATAAATGAATTAAAAAATATATATATATTGTAATTATTTTGGCTGAGATGATTCCCTCAGAAAAATGTACCATTTTAATAACTGTTTCTACCGAAATACCAGTCACTACGGCAATTATTGGCCTACATTAGTAAAATCATCATCATTATTATACATTTATATAGAATCTCCTTTAATTATGTTAAATGTTTTCAGAAAATATCTGATGTTTTAATTTCTTTAGTTTAATTTTAGTGTCGTTACTAAAGATTTATTGTGGTAGCAATATCTGTAACTATTATATTCTGGTGGAAACTATGTTTACCATGGTAAATGTGTGCAACGGTTTATTGTATAAGTGGGAAGAAAGGGGCAAAGGCGCACTGAAAATGTGCCTTTCTGATACCAAAGTGTGTAACAGTATAAACAAGCTTTTTTAAATCAAATTTTAATTCAAAACGATTCACGTTCATTGACATGCATGATTAATGCATTTCAATTTCCTAACAAACCATCAAATTTGAATTGTGGCCTAATTTAAAAATAAAACTACAATTATTCAATTCAGCTGAATATAATTTTGTTCTGAAATTAAAATGCGTAAATCTTAATATAATTGTTTTGAGTGTTAAGCGAAAGCACAAGAAAATACATTTTTATTAAGCTTTTTTTTTATTATTTCAAAATATGTAAATAAAGCGGGTGAGGGTGGCTTTTTCTGTACTCTTGGGCCCAGGGGCAGTATAGATATAAATAAATAGATAATAGACAATAAGAGATAAAGGAGTGACTATAGTGATAAGGAAATATTTGCCCTGCAAATATCTTTTGAGATAGGAAGGTCTTTTAGCGTTGAGAGAGAGAGAGTCAATAACATGAGAGAGAGAGAGAGAGAGAGAGAGAGAGAGAGAGAGCGTCAATAATATAACAAAGAGAAAGAGTGAGTGAGTGAGAGAGAGAGAGAGAGAGGGAGAGAGAGAGAGATTCTTAAAACATTGCAGGCAGTGTGCTGGGCTGTAGACGTCTGTGGCTCGTCGCAGTCGTGGTAAATGTGTGTCTGAGCTCCCTCAGAAGTGAGCAGGCGGATGATGCACACCGGCTGATCTTTATAAGGCGGTATGGAGGTATATCCTCCTGAAAGCGAAAATATGATGGAGGCTTGGCTTGACGACAATCTTGAGTTCGCACATTCATACTTTGTCCGAAAGGCTTCTCGGTAAGTTCAAAGACTATATTAGATTGTTTGATCAATGTAAGGTCAATAAATCCACCGATGAATATATAAGGTAGACGGCGACAACGGCAACATCGTCGCGCGACGATATATCGTAATGATCAGTGCGCGATATACGTAACAACTGTTTAGACCATTTTTGCCGGTCGCAAAGTGAACAAAGTCAATACTTACTACATTATTATGGGCACTCAGATCAGAGTCAAATGCAAATATTATCTGGAGCTTGAACTCTTTGAATAAGGAGAATTAATGAGTTTTTCGTGTATCGTTTCAGTATTTGCATGATGTTTATTTGACAGACGTTTGTCATGGATATTAACAGCAATGAAGAGTTCCACAGCGATTATAATGATTGCATTGACAAGCCTTACTGTTTTATTCATATCAACAAGCAAAACAATAGACTACAACTATGGTCCTTATGATTATAGAATGGGGGGGGGGGGGGGGGGTCATAAATTATATCTCTTTAATGTCTCAATTGTTTCACCTTGACAGCAATGAGATTAAATCTTGAGCAAATATAGACTTATAGAAAAATGTGGGATGGTCCATAGCTAGAGTCCATAGACAATGAGGTTTAAACATCCTCTTGTCTAAATGTCTAAACATTTCATTTAAAACATTTCTCCTAGACTTTCCCATTTTATGCTTGCAGTGTCTGTTTTAGTTCAATGAAAGCCAGTATGTTAGCCTATATCTGGAAATAATACTGCACATTTTATGACACTGGTTCTTATAGACTGAGGATTTACAGATGAGCTGCTAAACTCAAGGGTCTATTCAACCTTTAATGTGTAGACATGGACATGATGCCATGTGCGTTATGATCAAACTGAGAAAATGACTGAGATGAAATGTGCAAATTCTCTTCATTCTGCATACACAAGTTTCTCACTAAAGAGTCAAGCATTGGCTGACTTCTGTTTTTCGTCAACTTTGTCCAGATTGCTTGGGCATAATTCGATAAACATGGCGAAAATCAAAAATCCACCCGATCAGTTATGCAAGGCTTGGTCTGAACATCATTTTAGACTATTTTAGTGCATTTATCTCACCAAGATTGAGTTCTCTATGATTCACAGTCTGTTGGTGTCCAGACACAGTTAGGACAGAAACATTATAATTAGAAAATCAGTACTAATACATTAGAGTTTCAGCATGTTTAGTGTTTGGACCCCCAATGATGCATTCCTCAGCTTTACAGATGTACATTTCTGAAATCCAAAAAAGTGAAGAGCCACATGTGCGCTTTTTCTTAATAACAGGCAGCACCTAGTTTTTTGACTAGAAAATCAAGATTTTGACTAAAGTTTTTATGTAAATAAATCATTATTTGTACTTCAGAGCTTTAATTTAATTAAAACAATCTTTGTATTGTGATTTGTTTTATTCATTTTATTTTATTTAATTTTCTTTACCATTGAAAATGTGTAAAATTAAACAATTTATCAGATGTAGCCACATTGAGAGCCCCATATCTCTAGGATTTTTCCCCACATTTTGTTTTCATTTTATCCCCTTTTCTCCCAATTTGGAATGCCCAATTCCCACTACTTATTCGGTCCCTGTGGTGGCGCGGTTACTCACCTCAATCCGGGTGATGGAGGACAAGGCTCAGTCGCCTCCCAGAACATGGAGACCCATGCTACTCTCCGCAATCCATGCACAACTTACCACGTGCCCCATTGAGAGCGAGAACCCCTAATCATGACCACGAGGAGGTTACCCCACGTGACTCTACCCTCCCTAGCAATCTGGCCAATTTGGTTGCTTAGGAGACCTGGCTGGAGTCACTCAGCACACCCTGGATTCAGACTCCAGGGGTGGTAGTCGGCGTCAATACTCACTGAGCTACCCAGGCTCCTATATCTCTGGGATTTAACCATACAGGGACTTACAAGTGAATATTAAAAAAAGGAAAGTTTGTTCTGATCCCGAATCTAAAAGTATATCAAGATATATTTTTTATATGTATGTAGGTATATCTAATTCTGTGATTAGTCTCTCTAGGTTAATTTAGTAATAAACCTACCTATCTCTGTGTAAAAATAAAATATTGAAGCTTCCACCTTTTTACAGGTTATTTTTTAACCAGTAGTTTTGCTCCTCTTTGTCTAGGAGACCTCCTAATGTCAAATTTCACGATTCCTTGGGCCATCTGCCATAACATTCCACCAAAACAATAAGGCCTCATGCTTGGCCCTTTAATAAGTGACCAAAGACATCTTAAACACTTTCTTTATGTTTGTGATAAATTAAGTAATTTCCTTTTATTGATTAAATAATGTCTTAATCTGTGGCAAGACAAATCCCTTGCATATTTTATGCTTGGCAAATAATCAATGCAAATGGAAAATTGGAATGGAAATGAACCGTGTATGTCAAGAGCCTCCTGGACTAATTCCTGGTATTGTGGTTACATTCCTTAGGGAAATGGTCAATGCATGGTTTGCGGAGCGTGTCCACTCTATCCAGCCATCTAGAGAAGGATCAAAAGGCCCAGCAGAACCATTAACAGCCCTCCATACTCTGAATGCAACTGATGCACCATCTTCCAGTCCTGCACCATCCACCCCTACGCGAAAGATCTCTGCATCTGAGTTTGATAGGCCTCTTCGGCCAATTGTCGTGAAGGACGCGGAGGGTGCGCTCACCTTCCTAAGTGATACAGAAAGGGTACAGATGCCGCTTCCTACCTCCCAGCGGCCAGGTGCAGGCAATGGGACAGATGAGGGTGGAGACCGTTGTGCTCGTCTGTTGGAGCTCGTACGTGATGTTTCGAGTCATTTGGACCTTACTGCCCTCTGCCACAAGATCTTCTTGCATACTCACGAGTTGATAGCGGCAGATCGCTACTCGTTCTTCCTGGTTTGTGAGGACAGCTCGAACAGGAAGTTCCTTGTTAGTCGGCTTTTTGATGTCGCAGAGGGATCCACTCTTGAGGAGGCCTCCAACCGTGGTATTCGTCTTGAATGGAACAAAGGCATTGTGGGATATGTGGCCGCCACCGGACAGCCTCTGAACATCAAGAATGCTTATGAGGTGAGGCTTTGTGTTAAATCACCTGCTGTCTGCCATTTCGTTCAGTATTGTGTAGTTGGCAGACTATGCATGAGAAAAGCTAATTTTATTGATATTTAATCCATTTGGAAACCACATGCCACATTGACGTTGAAATGTTGAGATTTAAACACACATTACAATATAAAAAACAACATTTATACTAATAATTAGTTGCAAGTACACTTAACCCAAATTTGCTAATGAAATATTGTTGTTTCTTTTTAATAATTTGAGTTGAATTTACTCAACTTTAGATCAATATCACGGCTCAAAAAAGAAGATAAGAACAGATTCTAGGTCAATCATTAAATAAAATACATTTTCTCTCAAACGCATATATACATGTACTTCAGTTGCAAATGTACAAGGACATCTGGAATATAGTGAACAGGGTCTGACTTGACCAAAGGGGACAAAGATCACCCTAATGGTGTCATCACTCCAAATAACTATCTGCAACAAAACAACATGAGCACTACTACAAAAGAGCCAAAACCTCTTTGAATTCTTAATAACATCTATTAATGGGCAATAGTAGCTCAGTGAGAACTGACACTGACTAGCACCCCTGGAGTCACGAGTTCAATCCCAGGGCGTGCTGAGTGACTCCAGCCAGGTCTCCTAAGCAACCAAATTGGCCTGGTTGCTAGGGAGGGTAGAGTCACATGGGGTAACCTCCTTGTGGTCACTATAATGAGTTCTCGCTCTCGGTGGGGTGCGTGGTGACTGAGTTGTGAGCCGCGGAGAATAGCTTGGGCCTGCACTCGCACTACATCTCCGCGGTAACGCGCTCAACAAGCCATGTGATAAGATGCGCTGATTGACTGTCTCCGATACGGAGGCAACTAAGGCACCAGAAGGATTTAGAGCGCATTGGGAATTGGGCATTAAAGGCCTCCATGAGTTTCCATTGACCAAGGAAACATAATTAAAGCGCAAGGGATTAGGTATTCCCCATAGCCTCAATTTTGTACTCAGCAATTTTAGTTATTACCACTATAGACTATAATCTATATAGTCTATAGATTTTTAAAACAAATAAGTTCAATGGACATAGATATTTGAGTTATGAGCCCAAAACTTGAATGTTTAATTAAGACAACTTTATTTTTTCAGTAACGACAATATTAAGGTTTACGGTGAAGTAAACAATCTATCCCGATGTCATGAAAAGTCATACATATTTTACGAGTCGGCTAAATCGTATGATGTCGTACGATGTTGTTCCTATGAATTCGTACAATCTGGTCACGTGCAAATGCCCAGATGTTTGATGCGGAAGTAAGCACGAGCTCCGTGTGCGATGCTTTGAGGACATGCGTGTGATAGTGGCGCAGTGGGCTAAAGCACATAACTGGTAATCAGAAGGTTGCTGGTTTGATCCCCACAGACACCACCATTGTGCCCTTGAGTAAGGCACTTAACTCCAGGTTGCTCCGGGGGGATTGTCCCTGTAATAAGTGCACTGTAAGTCACTTTGGATAAAAGCATCTGCCAAATGCATACATGTAAATGTATTCATATTATGCCCTTACCCATACCCCTCATCTAAACCTAACCGATCAGTAAAGTGTGTAAACATGATAGGAAGCTGTTGTGTGTGACAGTGGTAAGAAACAGTAGCATGCTAGATGGAAACGATTTCGCAGGACGTGATTGGCTGTTGTGAAAGTCATATGAATTAATACGAGAGAAGTCGTACATAACGTATGAATTAGCCAAATGTAAAGAAATCGGAGGAATCTTTTTTTCATTGAACACAGAAAATGTCAGGCAACTTCTGTCACCATGCATTTGCATTGTATGTACAGAGCATAAAATGCAATGAAAGTAAATGGTGACTGAGACAAACAGGCCTTATATCGCCTTATATTTTGTTCCACGGAAGAAAGAAACTCATAATAGAACAACATAATAGTGAGTAAATGAAGACAACAATTTCATTCATCGATGTCATTGATCTTGTAATGCCACTTTGATTGGATGGAAGTGAGTTCAGATTCATTAGCTTTCCTCAGTAATTAGACTTCAGACTACTAATGAGTCCCTTTGCACATGAATGCAGGTTCTTTTATCTGATACCTTTTGGTTTGTAAATATACCAAGTTTCTTTGTCAGGTGTAGGGAAACACTTCTGTTTGAGGGTCTGAAATAAAACCCACTGCTTCCTAATATTCTCAAGGCTATAATAAAGTGTAAGAATGGAAATGTAGGGAGTGTGTAAAGTGTGTGTCTTTGATTTGATGAAATATTATGCAATGCGGTTGCTAATCAACAATTTGTAAAACCATAGGAGCTATTTTTAGCTCTTCGTAATTTATATTAATTGCATTTTCCCCGGTAAGCCTACAGGGGGAGGAAAAATGAACGAAGAAAATTGTGAAAGAAAGATTAAAGCGAAGACCTTGGTTAGCTTTAAGGAAAGTGACCCAGTTTAGCCCACCCAAATCAGACATGTTTTCTTCTAGAAATTTTAACAGCTTTCCAATAAAGTGAGTATTAAAGGCTAAGTTCACCCAAAAATTTAAATGATCCCATTTACTCAACCTCAAGCCATCCTAGTGGTATATATGACTTTCTTCTTTCAGCCAAACTCAATCGGAGTTATATTAAAAATATCCCGGCTCTTCCAAGCTTTATAATGGAAGTGAATGGTACCTTAGATTTTGAAGCCCAAAAAAGTGCATCCATCCATCAAAAAAGTGATCCATACGGCTCCAGGGGGTTAATAAAGGCCTTCTGAGGCGTAGCGTTGCATTTTTACAAGAAAATATCCATATTTATAACTTTAGAAACTATAATCACTGGCTTCCTCTATCCTCTGCGTTTCCATGTTTGTCACATCTCACCTGAGCTAACGCTACGCCTACATCATACGCCAGAACTCGACTCTCTTGTGAATGTAAATGACTGGACCAATAATGGAAACGTGTTGACGAAATGGTGTTGGAAACTCACTATTGCATTTCTATTTTTAAAATGTATTGCTTTAAAATTGCAATCAAATTGCATATGGCACATTGTTTTCAAATGACTGTTGTATAGTCACATAATGTAGATAAATGAGCATGCGGACTGTGATTTGATGTTGCCACTTTTGTTCACTGTTTCTTCATCAGGATCCACGCTTTAATGCAGAGGTGGACCAGATTACAGGATATAAGACGCAGAGCATCTTGTGTTTGCCCATTAAAAACCACCGAGATGAAGTAAGGAAAAAATTAAACAAGAAAAACTGTTTGATATTAAACCATGAAGCCGAGATGCATGTATAATTTGTTTTTGTCTGATGCCTTAAGGTTGTCGGTGTAGCACAAGCCATCAATAAGAGGTGTGGAGAGAATACAACCTTTACAGAACAGGATGAGAAGGTGGAAAATATACTTTCACTCATTTGTATTGTACAGTTTCTGCCATGTACTATAATAATGCCTTTATTTTTCATCGCAACAGGACTTTTCATCATATCTGGCTTTCTCTGGCATAGTGCTACACAACGCACAGCTCTATGAGACATCACAACTAGAAAACAGGCGAAACCAGGTATGCCGGCAACAACGTATGCATTCTTGAAAAATGCCCACTTTTTCAAGTACTATTTTAAAGATACCGGTAGTAGGCAGCATGAACTGTGCAGCATTTACCGTATGAAGTAGTAAGCTAGTATACGTTGCAAACATAGGCAATATCTTGGCTGTAAGTCCTGATGATTTTCTGGCTTGTGTTTCAGGTGTTGTTGGATCTAGCCAGCCTGATTTTCAAGGAGCAACAGTCTCTGGAGGTTCTCCTGAGGAAAACTGTAGCCACCATCTTATCTTTCATGCAAGCCCAGGGATGCACCATCTTCATTTCGGACAGAGAAACAGCCGTAAGACCAAAATATCACATTAAAAAATATAAACTCTAAAAGAACTGATGTGGACAAACAGTCATAGCTGCCGTTGGAAATCTCAAGCTTGTTTTACATTTCTTTAGCAATTAGCTTTTTGGTGTTGGTGAAATATTGGTTTTCCTGAATGCTTATAGGACGCTTTAAAATGCAGGCCGGGCCTACAAGCAAGCACCAGCACACCCTTTCTGTAATCTGTATTTCAGAAGTTAAAGAGACTTGCTTTTGAGGCGCTACATCGCGATTACACGTTCTACAAGAGAATTAACTGTTACAGTGACATCATCTCATTAGAATTTGAATACTGAACATTCTAATTGAAATCTAATGGAATTTTTTTTTAAATGAAGTTACACAAAACAATTCTTTGTTCAGAATTATTCTTGATCGACAGTCGTTAATGAATGGAATACACAAGCATATCGTTGCACTCTCAGACTGCTGTTTGTTTAAATGTGCACAAAGTGCAGTACAGATATGTTGTTTTTCCATGAAACATCAACAGAATATGAAAAATGGTTACACAAGATTACTTAAAGCAGATGTAATTAAAATAACCCCAAAAATAATGCATAAAGGTACATAGCTCTTAATGGAGCAACTTGCTGAGGGGCAGAATGTGTTTAGAAACAGCCTGTGGGTTAATTTGCTTCTGACATTAAGAGGCACTGAGTGCATTTATATGCACACCACTATGTTGATAACTTCCAAAAATCAGCTTATTTAAAAAAATCTGACAACGCAAGAAAACCACGTTTGCATGAAACTTGAAATCATTGAGGCTTTCTCTGCTTTTGATGTCAGAATGTACTAAATAGGCATGCACACACTTTGCACATTGGATAAGCAGGTAGGAACAGCAGTAAAGGTGATTGCAGTAAATGCAATGCGAAATTGGTGCAATGGGCAAAAATCTACATTTGACGACTTTTTTTGCTGAAACCGTTTATGACCCTCATAAAGAAATGCTGTTTAAGGCATTTACATGACTTAACATGTTGATGCCTTATGAAGCATGGTCGGTGAAGTGCATATAAATGTGGCCACTGATAGTAAGAAGAAAGTCTGAAATCTGAAAATGGACATCTGAGAAAGTAAGTACCATAACACGTGTTAAAGTAGCCGGACCATCTTTTCGTAGTATGCAACCATGTACTGGCTAAATAAAGGTATTTTGTTCATTTGTACAAAATAAATAAAATGAATCAACAAATCCTCTGTAGTGTAAATTTGAATTAAGTAATATATTTAAAACAAGGAAAGAATAAAAACAAAGAAGCATTTTGAAAGATGTGAATTATGGAAAAATGTAGCGAAGAAAATTAGGAGGAATTGCAAAAAAGGCCACACACCCGACATTATGTTTTACAGCAACATGCACTCCTGTTGATATCAAAGGAAATGTATTACACGAAAAGCCTGTCTGCTCAAAGAAGGGACAGTTTGCAGTGTAAGCAACTCATATTTGTTCTGATTAATCCTGACCCTTCAATAATCAGTGCGAGTTCTTGACCAGAAGCGCTTCCCCCTCAGTCAGACTACGTGTGCTTGTGTTTTTGGAAAGTGTTCTTACTGCATTCTCAGCTCGCAATGCTCCAAAGATTCAGCTTTGCAAACAACCCAAAATAGCTTCTCTGCGAAGGTTCGGTTAGAACACAGAGTCATTTATCTGTTTGATTCATTAATGTTCTGCTTTCTGTCCAGATGAAAACGACACAAACGCCTATTTGGACTGACTTGTTGTTTCATTATATTATGTTGTGTTGGCATTGTTCTTGTGAATTTGATTGTTCTTGTGACTGTGACTTGAGACCAGGGCTGGACTGGTAATGTGGCATACCGGGCATTTTCCCGGTGGGCCGATCAGGGGTGGACTGGCCATCGGGAGAACCGAGCTGGCTGGTGGGTCGGCCGCAAAACGGGCCGCAATAAGCTAAAATGATCCGCCGTGTTATACAGACCGGACCATAAAACGGCGCCGCGATATGCAGAAAAGGACAGCGAACAACCCCCAGTTGCTCTGTAAAATCCCAGGCCGATTTTTCTTTGATTTTTCACAGTCCAGCCCTGCTTGAGACCCCATAAAATTGTTTGACGAGCAGTTTTCTTGTATTACCTATTTAAACAGAAAGTTTGGGTCAACAATATAAAAAAATATGGGAAAAAAAATAAAGAAGAATAGCCAATAGGGACATTTTTGAGAGTGTTTGATTGGACAAAATCCCTGTGTTGCGGGATCAGTCAAGATCTGTGCATTTTAAATCCTAAAATTAATTTGAAGCTTCAGGAGAACACAAGCATATACGTAAATGGCTTCACAGCTAAAAAAAAAACTTTAATTTGGATTTCACAGGTTCTTTAAAACACTCTTCCTAGTGTCTTATAATTTCAGAAAAGCAGCTGTTGCAGGAGGAAGACATGTTTGCAGACAAATCCGTATAAGGTGCCAGAAAGTGGTCTGGACTCCCAATATATTATATTTCCCCTTCTGTTTATTGTGGAGAAACATTCTGAACTCTTATTTGATGGCTTTATAAATTGTGTTCACACTGAGCTGTGCTTGTGCTCCAAAACTGTTTAATTGTCGTGAGCGGGAATTTCTGACCCTTCCAGAAATGCACAAACATGAGCACATAAAACCATGTGACTGCAGGAGATTCAGTGTTGAGTTTACACCAGCAGTCAGACACTAATGGCATTAAAAAGCCACAGAAATACTGCTGTACCTCTCTGTTAAACCTTTTTAAAAGTATACCGCTGTTCTTGTGTTATAGAACACATTCTCCAGTGTGTTTAACATGGAATACGAGGACCTTGATGGATCTGTGGACTTCCCAAATAGGTGAGCTTATCTACAGTATTTAAAGGGACTATAATATAAAGATGTAGAACATTATATATCAGTATTGTATATAAGATGAACTGAGCATGTACGGTAAAGCACATGTATGTAATGCAAACACACATTGGCCACCTGTCAGTCAAACAGAGCGCCTCCATGTTTAAGACCACCATGCTAAAGCAAAATCTGCATCTTGAAGACCAGTAAAAACCAGTTGAGGACCACTGTTCTATATAAAATGGTTTCTATTTACAAAAACCTTATTCTAGGTTGTTTATTGCGCAGAAACTTTGCCATGTCACACATGAGAGGAGATGCATTATAATGATATATAGTGACGTTATAAGCAGGTCTGCTGAAAGATTTATGCTTCTACAGGGCATGTGATGTTAACAAGATTAACTACATGTACGCTCAGTTGGTAAAGAACGCTATGGAGCCACTGAACATCGCAGATGTCACCAAGGACCAGCGATTTCCATGGACAGTGAGTACACATGGGAACATCGGGTCATCCCACTCTGGGATTCAGATTTTCGGAGGGTTTCACAGAACTCTTTTTCATTCAGACACTTGCCACCACCCCTGTGTTTCATCTATGAACTGCCCCCTTTTCCAAGGCTTGTTAAGTTTAAACGCATTATGTTGCTTGAGAAGAGCTTTTACAAAATCTCCAAATCAGGACCAGAATTTCCAATTGCAGCTTTTTCAGGTGCTTTCAAGCTAAATCCAGGGCTGGACTGGTAATCTGGCATACCGGGCATTTTCCCGGTGGGCCGACACACTTTGGGGCCATTCAGGGGCGGACTGGCCATCGGGAGAACCGAGCGGGGCGGTGGGTCAGCTGTGAAATGGGCCGAATGGGCCATTATAAGTTAAAATGAGCCGCCGCAATATGCAGAAAAGGACAACAACCCCGCTCAACATCTTTTGGGCCAGTTGCTACGTAAAATCCAGGCCGATTTCTCTTCCCAGTCCAGCCTTGGCTACATCCACCACACTCGGCACAGATTTTCAGACTGTTCTGTATTGGGTTGCTTTGCTATGACCAGGGCTGGACTTGGAAGAGAAATCAGCCCGGTTCGCTGTCTTTTTCTGCATATCGCGGCGCCGTTTTGTGGTCCGTTCTGCATCACGCGGCAGCTCATTGTTGATTATCGCGGCACATTCAGCACGTTTCGCGGCCAAACCACCGGCCCACTCGGTTCTCCCGATGGACATTACACCCCTGATCGGCCCAAAAGTGTGTCGGCCCACCAGGAAAATGCCTGGTATGCCAGTTTACCAGTCCAGCCCTGGTTATGACTTTTCTAAATTATCGTAATTCTGTTTTTCATAAAGCAGATGATTGAACCTCGAATAAATCCCATAGATTTACAATGACAGAAAGTTCAAACGGGACAATACTATTCAAACTCGAGCTGTAAAAAAAATTCAAATGCAAACAAACACTCACAAGGCCTTTAAACTACACGAAGTTTCTTCCATCCTTCCCATCTGTCATAACCTTCAGACAACGTTGTTTCAAGCCAACATTAACGTTTGTCTTGACAAATTTTACCTATCTAGTTTTAATTGTTTTTTTGTAAATCTTTGTTGTCATTTTTGCTCATCTTATCTCTGTTTTACAGAGTGAAAATCTGCAGTCTGCAAACGGTCAAGTTAAAAGTCTACTATGTTTGCCAATTAGAAATGGGAAAAAGGACAAAGTAATAGGTATGTTTATTTTCCTATTCTATTTTAAACATACTGTTCAAAACAATATCTAGAGCTGGATATGATACAAAATCAGCTATAAATTTACATTATTCCTAAAATCTTTTTTTGAGGAGAGGTGTGTTATTACCAGGGTTTAAATTGGGATTTTGAAGGTGGGAACCTTAAAATCAGACAGTGATTCTGGTTCCATAGGTGAAATAGGCTATAACATAACCCCTCACACACCCTCTAAAAGCATAACATTTAATAATGTATTTTTTTACAAATTATATCATCAGCATAGTTTAAGACTTACATGAATTTAATGTCTAGTGTACCTGTACATCTGAACCTTTATAATAAGAATAGAATAAGGAGAATAAAAAGTTACAAAGCATCAAAGCGTTGCAAATCAGAAACATCAAACTTTATAATTTATATTGACATAAAGTCCGGTTACATCATACTTAATACTCTATGATAGACAGCAGTAAATTGCTTTCGGCACAATTTACGTTTCAAAAGTATCAGCGACTTCATTGATTGGTGGCTCTCTCTTCAGCATTATGGGTAATGTAGTTTTTCACTGGGAATTCAGCAATTAAACATGACTTGTGGCTTCAATAGAGGCATTTACATTATTATCACAGAGTAAATTGCAAAGGTTTATACATTATCGTTGATAATATAGACAATTAATGTATTTTTTTACTTTTGCTTTCTATTGGCTTCCTTTGCCCATCAGTCTACACTATTTATATGCTAAACAATGCCCTCCATTGTGGTGCTGGTCGAACACAATCTCTTTAGACATGAGAGAATCAGACAGCTGGACACATCAATACAAGCCCTATTATAAAAGTCTGAATTGATTAGAATAATTAACGCTGCCATTTTCATTTTATTTAGGTGTTTGAAGGGTTTATATATTCGGCTCTATGCTAAACTGTCCACTCATGCAATAAATGATACAGCGTATCATCTTGAATCTTGTATCCTTTATCTGCCCCAACACAACAATGGAGGTTAACTGTGCACCGAAGGATAGCTGATAATCCACACAATGAACTCAACCATAAATACAAATTCTGTCATCATTTACTCACCCTCATGTTGTTACCAACCTTGAAAATGAAAATGTGATATGAAATGATGCAATGAAAGTGAGTGGTGACTGAGAGTAACATTCAACCTAACATCTTCTTTTGTGATAACTGTAAGTCAAAGTGATTTTAAACAACTTGAGGGTGAGTAAATGATGACAGAATTTTTATTTTTTTGGGGGTGAACTATCGTTTTAAGTATGTTATTTGCCTGTGAATACAGGAGTCTGCCAGCTGGTCAATAAGATGGATGAAGCTTCAGGGGAAGTGAAAGCCTTTAATCGGAACGACGAACAGTTCCTGGAGGCCTTTGCAGTCTTTTGCGGGCTGGGCATCCAGAACACGCAGATGTACGAGACAGTGGAACGAGCAATGGCTAAGCAAGAGGTCACACTTGAGGTGAGCGTGATTTCACCTTTGTGCAAATTCAGTTTGCTCCCTCATTTAAGTTGTCAAAGACAGTATAATTACAGTCTCCTTGATGAGGTTTCTTGTGCCAAAAACAGTCGTTACAAAGATTTTAATGACCAGTTATTGTATTGTTTTTACAAGTAGTGCCATATTTGTTTATATGTGGGATTGTCAACTAATATATTCAATTGAAGTATTTTGCATACATGGACTCACACACTTTGGGGCGAATTCACAGAATAGTCACTTTTTTGCAAGAAACCTGCCTCTTATTTACTAACAACCTGCAAACTAGTTTAAGCAGATGCAGTCAGTGCTGAAAAAGCGTTGTGTCATGAGTTTTTACGGTAAGTTAAGTCATTGTCTTTCCTTTCCATGCAAACACACATACTTTCCATGGAAATTAGGCTCATTATAGATTGCACATTATTCCGAAAGACTCTGCACTATTTGCCCAGTGCAATTAACATCTCACTATAACCGCCTGAGGAAAGCAGGTGCTAAACTGAATTGTAATTAAAAGAAGTGATGCCGTAGCCTACTAGCGCACTTTCGACGTGTTAAAGAGATGATTTGGGTGATTACAGAAGTGATGCCGTAGCCCACTAGCGCACTTTCGACGTGTTAAAGAGATGATTTGGGTGATTACAGAAGTGATGCCGTAGCCCACTAGCCCACTTTCGACGTGTTAAAGAGATGATTTGGGTGATTACAGAAGTAATGCTGTAGCCCACTAGCCCACTTTCGACGTGTTAAAGAGATGATTTGGGTGATTACAGAAGTGATGCCGTAGCCCACTAGCCCACTTTCGACGTGTTAAAGAGATGATTTGGGTGATTACAGAAGTAATGCTGTAGCCCACTAGCCCACTTTCGACGTGTTAAAGAGATGATTTGGGTGATTACAGAAGTGATGCTGTAGCCCACTTGCCCACTTTCGACGTGTTAAAGAGATGATTTGGGTGATTACAGAAGTGATGCCGTAGTCCACTAGCCCACTTTCGACGTGTTAAAGAGATGATTTGGGTGATTACAGAAGTGATGCCGTAGTCCACTAGCCCACTTTCGACGTGTTAAAGAGATGATTTGGGTGATTACAGAAGTGATGCCGTAGTCCACTAGCCCACTTTCGACGTGTTAAAGAGATGATTTGGGTGATTACAGAAGTGATGCCGTAGCCCACTTTCGACGTGTTAAAGAGATGATTTGGGTGATTACAGAAGTGATACCGTAGCCCACTAGCCCACTTTAGACGTGTTAAAGAGATGATTTGGGTGATTACAGAAGTGATGCCGTAGCCCACTAGCCTACTTTAGACGTGTTAAAGAGATGATTTGGGTGATTACAGAAGTGATACCGTAGCCCACTAGCCCACTTTAGACGTGTTAAAGAGATGATTTGGGTGATTACAGAAGTGATACCGTAGCCCACTAGCCCACTTTAGACGTGTTAAAGAGATGATTTGGGTGATTACAGAAGTGATGCCGTAGCCCACTAGCCTACTTTAGACGCGTTAAAGAGATGATTTGGGTGATTACAGAAGTGATGCCGTAGCCCCCTAGCCCACTTTAGACGTGTTAAAGGGATGATTTGGGTGATTACAGAAGTGATGCTGTAGTCCACTAGCCCACCTTCGACATGTTAAAGAGATGATTTGGGTGATTACAGAAGTGATGTCGTAGCCCACTAGCCCACTTTCGACGTGTTAAAGAGATGATTTGGGTGATTACAGAAGTGATGCCGTAGCCCACTAGCCCACTTTCGACGTGTTAAAGAGATGATTTGGGTGATTACAGAAGTGATGCCGTAGCCCCCTAGCCCACTTTAGACGTGTTAAAGGGATGATTTGGGTGATTACAGAAGTGATGCTGTAGTCCACTAGCCCACCTTCGACATGTTAAAGAGATGATTTGGGTGATTACAGAAGTGATGTCGTAGCCCACTAGCCCACTTTCGACGTGTTAAAGAGATGATTTGGGTGATTACAGAAGTGATACTGTAGCCCACTAGCCCACTTTCGACGTGTTAAAGAGATGATTTGGGTGATTACAGAAGTAATGCTGTAGTCCACTAGCCCACCTTCGACGTGTTAAAGAGATGATTTGGGTGATTACAGAAGTGATACTGTAGCCCACTAGCCCACTTTAGACATGTTAAAGAGATGATTTGGGTGATTACAGAAGTGATGCTGTAGTCCACTAGCCCACTTTAGACATGTTAAAGAGATGATTTGGGTGATTACAGAAGTGATGCTGTAGTCCACTAGCCCACTTTAGACGTGTTAAAGAGATGATTTGGGTGATTACAGAAGTGATGCTGTAGTCCACTAGCCCACTTTAGACATGTTAAAGAGATGATTTGGGTGATTACAGAAGTGATGCTGTAGTCCACTAGCCCACTTTAGACGTGTTAAAGAGATGATTTGGGTGATTACAGAAGTGATGCCGTAGCCCACTAGCCCACTTTAGACATGTTAAAGAGATGATTTGGGTGATTACAGAAGTGATGCCGTAGCCCCCTAGCCCACTTTAGACGTGTTAAAGAGATGATTTGGGTGATTACAGAAGTGATACTGTAGCCCACTAGCCCACTTTAGACATGTTAAAGAGATGATTTGGGTGATTACAGAAGTGATGCTGTAGTCCACTAGCCCACTTTAGACATGTTAAAGAGATGATTTGGGTGATTACAGAAGTGATGCTGTAGTCCACTAGCCCACTTTAGACGTGTTAAAGAGATGATTTGGGTGATTACAGAAGTGATACTGTAGCCCACTAGCCCACTTTAGACATGTTAAAGAGATGATTTGGGTGATTACAGAAGTGATGCTGTAGTCCACTAGCCCACTTTAGACATGTTAAAGAGATGATTTGGGTGATTACAGAAGTGATGCTGTAGTCCACTAGCCCACTTTAGACGTGTTAAAGAGATGATTTGGGTGATTACAGAAGTGATACTGTAGCCCACTAGCCCACTTTAGACGTGTTAAAGAGATGATTTGGGTGATTACAGAAGTGATGCCGTAGCCCCCTAGCCCACTTTAGACGTGTTAAAGAGATGATTTGGGTGATTACAGAAGTGATACTGTAGCCCACTAGCCCACTTTAGACATGTTAAAGAGATGATTTGGGTGATTACAGAAGTGATGCTGTAGTCCACTAGCCCACTTTAGACGTGTTAAAGAGATGATTTGGGTGATTACAGAAGTGATACTGTAGCCCACTAGCCCACTTTCGACGTGTTAAAGAGATGATTTGGGTGATTACAGAAGTAATGCTGTAGCCCACTAGCCCACTTTAGACGTGTTAAAGAGATGATTTGGGTGATTACAGAAGTGATACTGTAGCCCACTAGCCCACTTTCGACGTGTTAAAGAGATGATTTGGGTGATTACAGAAGTGATACTGTAGCCCACTAGCCCACTTTAGACATGTTAAAGAGATGATTTGGGTGATTACAGAAGTGATGCTGTAGTCCACTAGCCCACTTTAGACGTGTTAAAGAGATGATTTGGGTGATTACAGAAGTGATACTGTAGCCCACTAGCCCACTTTCGACGTGTTAAAGAGATGATTTGGGTGATTACAGAAGTAATGCTGTAGTCCACTAGCCCACTTTAGACATGTTAAAGAGATGATTTGGGTGATTACAGAAGTGATGCTGTAGTCCACTAGCCCACTTTAGACGTGTTAAAGAGATGATTTGGGTGATTACAGAAGTGATACTGTAGCCCACTAGCCCACTTTCGACGTGTTAAAGAGATGATTTGGGTGATTACAGAAGTGATGCCGTAGCCCACTAGCCCACTTTCGACGTGTTAAAGAGATGATTTGGGTGATTACAGAAGTGATGCCGTAGCCCACTAGCCCACTTTAGACGTGTTAAAGAGATGATTTGGGTGATTACAGAAGTGATACTGTAGCCCACTAGCCCACTTTCGACGTGTTAAAGAGATGATTTGGGTGATTACAGAAGTGATGCCGTAGCCCCCTAGCCCACTTTAGACGTGTTAAAGAGATGATTTGGGTGATTACAGAAGTGATACTGTAGCCCACTAGCCCACTTTAGACATGTTAAAGAGATGATTTGGGTGATTACAGAAGTGATGCTGTAGTCCACTAGCCCACTTTAGACGTGTTAAAGAGATGATTTGGGTGATTACAGAAGTGATACTGTAGCCCACTAGCCCACTTTAGACGTGTTAAAGAGATGATTTGGGTGATTACAGAAGTAATGCTGTAGCCCACTAGCCCACTTTAGACGTGTTAAAGAGATGATTTGGGTGATTACAGAAGTGATACTGTAGCCCACTAGCCCACTTTCGACGTGTTAAAGAGATGATTTGGGTGATTACAGAAGTGATACTGTAGCCCACTAGCCCACTTTAGACATGTTAAAGAGATGATTTGGGTGATTACAGAAGTGATGCTGTAGTCCACTAGCCCACTTTAGACGTGTTAAAGAGATGATTTGGGTGATTACAGAAGTGATACTGTAGCCCACTAGCCCACTTTCGACGTGTTAAAGAGATGATTTGGGTGATTACAGAAGTAATGCTGTAGTCCACTAGCCCACTTTAGACATGTTAAAGAGATGATTTGGGTGATTACAGAAGTGATGCTGTAGTCCACTAGCCCACTTTAGACGTGTTAAAGAGATGATTTGGGTGATTACAGAAGTGATACTGTAGCCCACTAGCCCACTTTCGACGTGTTAAAGAGATGATTTGGGTGATTACAGAAGTGATGCCGTAGCCCACTAGCCCACTTTAGACGTGTTAAAGAGATGATTTGGGTGATTACAGAAGTGATACTGTAGCCCACTAGCCCACTTTCGACGTGTTAAAGAGATGATTTGGGTGATTACAGAAGTGATGCCGTAGCCCCCTAGCCCACTTTCGACGTGTTAAAGAGAAGATTTGGGTGATTACAGAAGTGATGCTGTAACCCACTAGCCCACTTTCGACATGTTAGGTTGTTGGGAGGTGCAATTTATTTATTTGGGGTTTGCTTGTGCCATTACCTGATCTGCATAATTTCTAAACAGCGCTTTAACTTGGTGCTATTTATTCTTAGTGAATTCCCCTCTGTGTGTTTTATATGGTCAAAACATTGCCCTCATACATGTAAGTCTATGAATCATAAGCTTATATGTGCATTTTCTGCAGGTTCTCTCATATCACGCCTCTGCGGCGGAGGAAGAGACGCAGGCGCTCCAGGTAACTGTGGTAAATTACAGTTTCTTCATTTACCAGTTATCAACCTTTATGTCATAAAAGAGATATAAAAGACAGTTGGCTTTCTGATACATAACATGCTCTGACAGGTGTCAGTGTAAACCATCTGACGTTATCTTCTGCCCCGAGTTAACCATTGATATAGGGGTAGTTCACCCAAAAATGAAAACTCTGTCATTTTTCTGTCACCCTCAAGTTGTTTCAAGCATATATGACTCACTTTCTTCTGTGGAACACATAAAAAGATGTTAGCAAAATGGACATTGCTACTGAAATATACCCAAAGTAATTAGAACTGTGTCAAACTGAGAGCTTGTGAACAAGAAATCGATTCAGGAAATCTGTCGATAACCAGTCCTCGTTAGGACACGATGTTAGGCTAAAAACTTTATTACTATATGCAGGAAATCTGCTTTTTGTGATTTTTCTTAATAAGAAATGTAATTTTGAATTGAGGTTTTGTGCCTTTTGTCACACTGTTTTGTGCCAAAGATCACACTGTATCCGTGGCATCATCTTGCACAAGCTCTCGTGGATAATTGCTTCAATAATTGTGTTATTCTACACAATGTTTTGACATATTTCATAGCTTCAGACACACACAGTTGTGTGAGAAGGAATTTTCCATCAAGCACAGGTTGCTCGGATACAGCATATGGAAAAACAAGCAATGAAAATTGTCTTAGCGCCAAAATTTCAGCTTCAATTGAGACCAATTTGTTCCTTAATTACACCAATTTTTCTCATGAAGAAAAGGTCAACATGTAGATTAATCACTGTTTGCATAATTCATAAGGCACGCAAAAGGTTTACAGCACATGAGGATGTACTTATTTTTTGAGTATGATGGAATAGATGTTAAACGTTGATATCATTATTTAAAAATATGCTAATATTAATGTGTGAAGTAAATATGAAATTAAAATGGAACCTATTGATGTTCTTAACACACTGTATGTTCATGGTCTTGTAGTGCATGATTCTCCTTTGCCTTCTTGATAACATTTTACAACAGGAAAGACAAACAACAGGATATGGAGAATAGAAAAACAGAGTGATCAGACTGTATTTATGAGCTCTGCATTATGCAATGCAGCGTTTTCAAAGAAAGTGCAGCACAGCTAATGCTCATCCAGTGTACAGCTAACTGTGCTGATCACAGCTCATTGATTATTAATGCCTGACAGACAGTGATCTCTTGCCTTGCAGTTTGAATGTTTGTTGAGGGAATAAATAACTGTGATTGTACAGATGAGTGTGAGTGTGTGTGTGTATGTTTATGGATGAACTCAGCTCTGTATTGGAGTGATTGCTTGCTTGTTAAATGAAATGTTTTGGTTTAATGTTCTCTCTCTGCAGGCAGCTACCATCCCTTCGGCTCAGTCTTACAGACTGCTGGACTTCAGCTTCAGCGATTTTGACCTCACGGACACAGAGACGACCCAGGCAACCATCCGTATGTTTGTGGACCTCAAACTGGTGCAGAACTTTCAGATGAAGTACAAGGTAACTGTTCTGTGGCCCCATTGTAAGCAAGTCCATTTGAAATTCAGAAAAATAATGCACTCAAAAGTATCTCAGATGTGAAAATATAGCCAGAACAACCTGACAACTACCTAGTTATGTTCTAAAAAATAACTAGAACAACCATCTTGCAACAACCTCCCAGCAACCAATCAGAACATCTTAGCAAGTGCCTAGCAACTCTATAGGACTCTGTAACAACCACTTTGCAACAAGCTAGCAACTGCCTAGGACAACATAATAACCAACTAGCAACCACCCAGAACACCCTAGCAACCACCTAGACACCACCTGGCAATGCTCTAGTATCCACCCAGAGCAACCTAGCAACCACTTAGCAATTCTCTAGCAACCACTTAGGACATCCTATAAACAACTTAAAAAAACAACAGCCTAGCAAGTACCCAGAATAACCTAGTAATGCTTTAGCAACTACCTAGGACACCAAAACAACTAGTAACTGCCTAGCAATGATCTAGCAACTGCATAGGGCTCCATAACAACTACCTAGCAACCAGCTATGACAACCTAGTAACCACTTTGCAATGATTTAGCAACCACATATGACACCCTAGAAATGACATAGTAACCCCCTAGTAATGCCCTAGCAACCACCTAGATTACCATAAAAGCCACCTAGCAATGCCCTTGCAACCCCCCAGAACACCAAATTAACCACCTGGCAATACCCTAGCAACCACCCAGAACAACCTAGTAACCACCTAACATTGCTCTAGCAACCACCTAGTTCACCATAAAAGCAACCTAGCAACCACCTAGCAATGCACTTGCAACCTCCCAGAACACTAAAGTAACCACCTGGCAATGCCCTAGCAACAACCCAGAACAAAGCAACTACCTTGTAACACTCTAGCAACCACATTGGACTCCCTAAAATACATCTAGCAACATCCTAGCAACCTAGAATAACCTATTGCCCTAGAAACCACCCAGACCAACCTAGCAATGATGTAGCAACTTTCTAGCAACTGCCTAGCAATAATCTAAATACCACCAAGGACACCATGACAACCACCTAGAACAACCTAGCAACCACTAAGCAACCATCTAGCAATGCCCTTGCAACCACCCAGAACAACATAGGAACCAACTGGCAATTCCCTAGCAACCACCCAGATCAAAGCAACTATCTTGTAGCGCTCTAGCGACCAGTTAGGGCTCCCTAAATCTACCTACTAACACCCTATCTAATCCCTAGCCACCACCCAGAACAACCTAGCACCTGTCTTAAAATGCTGTAGCAACCACCTAGGACACATAACAACTACCTAGCAACCACCCAGAACACTGTAGCAACTACCTATCATCCATTGAATCCAAACATTAGCACTGTTATATTGTAAAGTATTCAAACTACATAAGGTGTTAATTGCCCTCAAATAAAACTTGTAGTTGTCTTGATGGACTTTTTCCTTTCTAGTTACTAATATATTTTATACATTGTGCATAAAAGGTATGTTTGGGGATTGGAGATACCATTATCAACAAGTATACATGAAAAGATGTCCTCTTTCTTCAGCAGTTTGAACCATAATTGCCAGATCAGCTCCAGTAAAACAGCAGCCCATAATAGTAAAACTCTAGCTTCACTGTGTGTTTCACAGGCTGCTTTAAGCTCCTTTTATGGCCTTCATTGCTAGCCAAGACATCTTCATGCAAGACAGAAAGATGGGCCTTTTTATTGGTTTTCCGTGTCTCCCAGCAGGTCTTCCTGCAAAAGTAATAACAATAAAAAGGCATTAATTAAAAACGGTTTTCCTCCTAAGGAAATTAATAGTCCTTTAAATATGTTTAATGAAGTACACTTATATGAGTTCAGTAGTATGTAATCCAACTTTTGGCGAAACATTCAGTTGGCAATAGAGAAAATGAAGTCTTGAGTTCTACCACCACATTTCTTCCAGTCGTTTGATCTGTATATCTAAGAAAGTAAATAGTTACCCTGTTTCCTGTTTCAGAGTTTGTGTCAGTGGATATTAAGTGTGAAAAAGAACTACAGGAAGAATGTGACGTACCATAACTGGCGACACGCCTTCAACACGTCCCAGTGCATGTTTGCTCTGCTGAAGTCTGGTCGGCTACAGGTCAGTGATTCCAGTCGATTACAAACACAGCACAGGCCGGGGACACGCGAACTGGCGCCTGGCTTACAGATTCAGCTTGAGTATGGCACAAATCATTAACCACGTCGACACCAGTTAACACACAGAGTGCTTGCCTTGTATTTAAACAGTAACTAGGATGCAAGTTCATTGAGCTTTATTCAGTTTTGCAGTTGTAATCCTGAGAGAATACTGCTAGTACGAGTACAAAGAGTTTTAATGATTAAATCAGTCTCATATAGAGGACTAAAAAAGGTATTAATTAATACAGTGTTGTTTATTTAACCATAAATTTGTAGTAAGTGCTTTTGAAAGAGGCTGAGAGCTTCGGACCTTTTATAGGGAATGCCGATTATAAGCAGAAATGGAGCAAGCCGAATGGTTTATTATACATTCCACTATAAATGTCTTCTGTTGTTTACTGTCGTAGTTAAGCCTTTGCATTCATATACATGTTTTCTTTGAACAGTAAAGTCATTTCACTTTCATTGACAGTATTTTCTATGTTTAATCTGCTTTTTTTTAATCGATTTTTAACAAGAAGCTGTTGTGATTTTATCATTTGCTCTTGGTTTCTAATTATGCATGTGTAGAAACCTTGTCTAAACATGGTGTGGGTTTAGTGTGCTTGTAATATTGATATTAAAGATGAATGTATCTTTATAGCTTTTTGGATGCCATACTGTAACTACGTTTTACTTTTCAATGTAACAACTAGTAGAACATAATGGCCCTGTTCTGAAATCTATGGCACTTTTCCACTGCACATTACGGTTCGACTCGCCTCAACTCTACTCTCTTTACTTTATTGAGCTTGCATTTCCACTGCAGTTTAGTGCCACCTCAACATGAGTGGGATTATAGGCTGATCGTCATAGTTGCGCCGCCTCTACTGCCGTGGCATCATCTTAAACATGAAACAAACTGACCAAAACAATAACACGACCGCTAGCTGTTAGCTGCTAGCTCATTGTGCTGCATAAAACAGTTGTTAATGGTGATTTTACACAAGTGTAACAGTTAAATTGACCTGGTTGTTTTAGAAGCTTCCAGTAGCTGGTCAACTAAATAAAGTGAAGCTTTCAAGCAGAGTATAGAGTTAATATTACAAAACGTACCATCCTCCATCGTGGCTGAGTCCAGGGCTCTCCCTCCCATTGCTCGCCGGTTTAGATGGCGTCCATTTGGTCAAACCACTCCCACTTTTCCTTGATGGTTCTGTAGTCACTTAAGTTTTTTTTAACTTTTCCCTACACTGTTGGTAGGTCCGGTGGTAGCCGTGTCTCAGCAGTGCGGCCAACAGCTGAGACACTTCCTGAGAGACTTTATTGTTTCACTCATCGCTAACGAGTGGAGCGTCTGCAGCTCGTTTATTGACCTCGGTGTGGTTTTGTGCACAGCCATTTCTTTTTTCACAATTTGAAAGTCGCGTGAACAAATGATACTGCTATCGCTGTTGCTAACTTTAAAACTAGCGGGTTTATGTCGCCTGTTGGAAATCCAATGACGCTGGTAGTGACGATTCTCTCTGACCAATCAGTGATCTGCAGGATTTTGACGTTACATTTAGTATCGGCTCGGCTCGCTTGGAACCCCGACCGAGGTGGTGCTAAAAAAAAGTATCAGGCACCAGGTACTATCCACAGTGGAAAACCCCCAAAAAGCGAGTCGAGTTGAGTCGAGTTGTACCGTGCAGTGGAAAAGCCCCTCTAGCGAGCCTTCACAGCCAGCATTTTAAGGCCTCATAGGCATACTCCCGAAGCAAAGGCTGTTCTAAAATAGGATTATGCTGCCCTGTGAAAGGAAACGATTATGCTACCTTCTAAAATTCCTTCTTTTGGCTAAATTCTAAGGCAGCATCTCATCCTATTTGTATGATTCATTAAGTTGCTTCCAACGAAGTGCATTTCAAATTAGACACTTAAGAGATTCCATGATGGATAATGTGCTGCCTCAGGGGCCGTTCCAACCCAGCTCATTCTTGCACTAAAAAAAGCTGGACACAATGGATGAAACAAAATACAGGTGTCTTGAGACGTGTTTTTAAAAGTTGAAGTTCCTTAACTTGACACGGCATCTAAAAAAACTCTCATTGTTGACTTTGAAACAGCTGTCATTTACAGTTATAAGAAGAGTTACAATAGTAACCCACCAATAGCGTGCTTTTGTAAGATTGTAATGAAACCTTTCATCATAAAACAGAATAATCTGAGTGACCTGGAGGTTTTAGCATTGATGATTGCAACATTGAGTCATGATTTGGACCACAGAGGTGTCAACAACTCTTATATCAAAAGGTTAGTGCTTGTGTTAACTTTGGTGTATATGTTTGTGATACTTAAGAATGAAACTCATTTTCATCACTGTGTTCACAGGAGTGATCATCCATTGGCTCAGCTGTACTGCCATTCCACAATGGAGCATCATCACTTCGACCAGTGCCTCATGATACTCAACAGCCCTGTGAGTAGATGGACAGACAGAAATATAGGATAGATAGAAAGACAGGCAGACAGACTGACTAGATAGCTTGACAGACAGACAGACACATGGATAGATTGACTGATAGACAGACAGACAGACAGACTAGATAACTTGACTTACAGATAGATAGATAGATAGATAGATAGATAGATAGATAGATAGATAGATAGATAGATAGATAGATAGAAAGAGACAGACAGACAGATTTAAAGACAGGCAGACAGACAGAAACATAGATAGATAGACAGACAGACTAGATAGATAGACAGACAGACAGAGAGAATAGATAGATAGACAGACAGACTAGATAGCTTGACTGATAGATAGATAGATAGATAGATAGATAGATAGATAGATAGATAGATAGATAGATAGATAGATAGATAGATAGATAGATAGAAAGACAGGCAGACAGACAGAAACATAGACAGCCAGACAGAATAGATAGATTGACTGACAGAAAGACAGACACATAGATAGATAGACAGACAGACATATAGATAGACAGACAGACAGACAGATAGATAGATAGATAGATAGATAGATAGATAGATAGATAGATAGATAGATAGATAGATAGATAGATAGATAGATAGATATAAAGACAGGCAGACAGACAGAAACATAGACAGCCAGACAGAATAGATAGATTGACTGACAGAAAGACAGACAGACAGACAGAATAGATAGATTGACTGACAGAAAGACAGACAGACAGACACATAGATAGATAGACAGACAGACATATAGATAGACAGACAGACAGAAATATAGATAGATAGACAGACAGAAAGACAGACAGACACATAGATAGATAGACAGACAGACATATAGATAGACAGACAGACAGACAGACAGATAGATAGGTAGATAGATAGATAGATAGATAGATAGATAGATAGATAGATAGATAGAGTATAAGACAGACAGACAGATAGATAGATAGATAGATAGATAGATAGATAGATAGATAGATAGATAGATAGATAGATAGATAGATAGAGTATAAAACAGACTAGATAGCTTGACTGATATATAGATAGATAGATAGATAGATAGATAGATAGATAGATAGATAGATAGATAGATAGATAGATAGATAGATAGATAGATTGATAGATAGATAGATAGATAGATGATAGATAGATGATAGATAGATAGATAGATAGATAGATAGATAGATAGATAGATAGATAGATAGATAGATATAAAGACAGGCAGACAGACAGACAGACAGACAGACAGACAGATAGATAGATAGATAGATAGATAGATAGATAGATAGATAGATAGATAGATAGATAGATAGATAGAAAGACAGGCAGACAGACAGAAACATAGACAGCCAGACAGAATAGATAGATTGACTGACAGACAGACAGACAGATAGATAGATAGATAGATAGATAGATAGATAGATAGATAGATAGATAGATAGATAGATAGATAGATAGATAGATAGATAGATAGATAGATAGATAGATAGAGTATAAGACAGACAGACAGACAGATAGATAGATAGAGTATAAGACAGACAGACAGACAGACAGATAGATAGATAGATAGATCCTTATAATATGACAAAAAACTGTGTCCCTCAGTGTAAAATAAAACATACTTTAATGCACACTTGAAGACTTCATGAGTTATTTGGTTTTTGCAAGTACAGCATGTTTTAAACAAACTTGTAAACACTTTCATGACAGTAAATGCTGTTTGGAGTTTGTGTGGTGACCTCTGACTCTACTGCCATCTGATAAGAGTAATTCACTCCTGTGTCGTAAAGCCACAGCTGCTTTTAAAGGCAACCTATCTTAATTGTCTAATACATGTTAGCACGTGATGACTTTTGTAGCTTAGTAACCGTTGAGCTGCTCAAGGCTTGTATGTATATGGGGAATAATTACTCTCATAAACATCCAGCAGATTCAATCAGAATGCATTGGCCCATTATTTACTCAGTGTCAAGGGGCTTGATGTTGTCATGGCAACATGGTGACATTATCTCAATGTTTGCCCGACCTTCCCTCCACTATAGTAATTGTCAAGAAATTTTGAATCCACACTGGAATAAAGCATGATTCAGTTGTGATAGTTTTAAGTTTATTATTCTCATTCATTGTTTTCATTATTTTTGCTCATTAATATCTTCGGGTTAAAGATTTTAACAAACAGCATTAAACTTTAGTATGCAAATTGTGCGGCTTGTTTTGGAGAGGTGCTCTTCTTTTCTAAGTGATCAGGCTTCAGGTTATTGCCCCGTGGACAACCAAATGGGAGAAAAATTCTCATATGTGCCGAGCCGTACCTAGAATGGGCTCTTTTGACTTTGACCTGTAAGAAACCACCGAGAACATCCTAACAACCACATAACAACACATTAAACCCTCTCATAACTTAGATTTTCAACACTCATATTTTCGACTAGTCCCTGATATATTACAAAACAAAAAATGCTAATTTCACGGTTACAGAAAGGCTCTTACAATGGGAATTAATGGGGCCAGATAAAATACACATTGTTTCAAAAGTAGAGCCACAAGACGTAAACATTATTCGTTAACATGATTATAGTGTGAACAAATCACACTAAATGCTGTTGATTAGGCTTCTGTTGTACTGAACCCAGAACATTTCTTTAATACACACCAAATGTTGATGTAGTTTTCTTCTAATTTGTCCGTTTATGTTTGATCTCTGTCTGGTAGGGTAATCAGATTCTCTGCAGTCTTTCTCTGGACGAGTATAAGGCCACTCTGAAAATGATTGAGAAGGCAATTTTGGCCACTGACTTGGCCCTCTACATGAAGTAGGTATCAGGTGTGATACTGTATACAGCGCAGAGTCAGAGATCAATCTGTCTATCTATCTATCTATCTATCTATCTATCTATCTGTCTGTCTGTCTGTCTGTCTGTCTGTCTATCTATCTATCTATCTATCTATCTATCTATCTATCTGTCTGTCTGTCTATCTATCTATCTATCTATCTATCTGTCTGTCTGTCTGTCTATCTAACTATCTATCTGTCTGTCTATCTATCTGTCTATCTGTCTGTCAGTCAGTCAAGCTATCTAGTGTGTCTGTCTGTCTGTCTGTCTGTCTGTCTATCTATCTATCTATCATCTGTCTATATATATCTATCTATCTGTCTGTCCTTCTATCCTTTTATCTGTCATTCTACCTGTCTGTCTGTCCTTCTATCCTTTTATCTGTCATTCTACCTGTCTGTCTGTCATTCTATATGTTTCTGTCATTCTCTGTCAGTCTATATATCTATCTGTCTGTGTCTGTCTGTCTATCTATCTATCATCTGTCTATATATCTATCTATCTGGCTGTCATTGTACCTGTCTGTCTGTCATTCTCTGTCAGTCTATATATCTATCTGTCTGTCTGTCTGTCTGTCTGTCTATCTATCTATCTATCTATCTGTCTGTCTGTCTATCTATCTATCTGTCTGTCTGTCTGTCTGTCTATCTATCTATCTATCTGTCTGTCTGTCTGTCTATCTATCTATCTATCTGTCTGTCTGTCAAGCTATCTAGTGTGTCTATCTGTCTGTCTGTCTGTCTATATATCTATCTATCTATCTGTCTGTCATTCTCTGTCAGTCAATTTATCTATCTGTCTGTCTGTGTCTGTCTGTCTATCTATCATCTATCTATCTGTCCTTCTATCCTTTTATCTGTCATTCTACCTGTCTGTCTGTCATTCTATATATCTATCTGTCTGTCTGTCTATCTATCTATCATCTGTCTATATATCTATCTATCTGGCTGTCATTGTACCTGTCTGTCTGTCATTCTCTGTCAGTCTATATATCTATCTGTCTGTCTGTGTCTGTCTGTCTATCTATCTATCTATCTATCTATCATCTGTCTATATATCTATCTATCTTGCTGTCATTGTACCTGTCTGTCTGTCATTCTCTGTCAGTCTATCTATCTGCCTGCCTGTCTGTCATTCTATCATTTTATCTGCCGTTCTACCTGTCTGTCTATCATTCTATCTATTTCTGTCAGTCTATTTATCTATCTATCTATCGGTCTATTTATCTAACTGTCTGTATCTATCTATCTATCTGTCTGTCATTCTATCATGTTATCTGTCGTTCTACCTGTCTGTCTATCATTCTATTGTTCCATCTATCATTCTATCTGTTTCTGTCATTCTATCTATATCTATTTTATCTGTCTGTCTATTTATCTAACTGTCTGTGTCTGTCTATCTATCTGTCTGTCATTCTATCATTTTATCTGTCGTTCTACCTGTCTATCATTCCATCTATATCCAGTTTATCTGTTTGTCTGTCTATTTATTTATCTGTCTGTCTATCTATCTGTCTGTTTGTTATTCTATCATTTTATCTGTCGTTCTACCTGTGTCTGTCATTCTATCATTTTATCTGTCGTTCTACCTGTCTATCATTCCATCTATATTGTTCCATCTATTATTCAATCTGTTTCTGTCATTCTACCTATATCCAGTTTATCTGTCTGTCTATTTATTTTTTCTATCTGTCTAACCATCCATCTATCTGTGCAGAAAAAGAACAGAATTCTTCGAGCTAGCTAAGAACAGTCAGTTTGTGTGGGAAGACGATTATCACAGAGATCTCATGAGGTGAGTGGCATGAGCGTTTATTGCCGGATGTGTTTATGTTTGGGTGATTGGCAGGTTTTTCTTTATTGTGATGTTATAATGTTCTGTAGGTCAATGCTGATGACTGCATGTGATATCTCTGCAATTACAAAACCCTGGCCTGTACAGAAGAGGGTAAGTCTTATAGTCAATTCAGTTGAATTTTTAAAACACATATTGGTCCAAAACAGCTTTGGGCATGAAATATGTCTATGCCTTTCAAAGCTCATTTATGTATGATCTGCAGAGAAATGTAAAAGGGTGTTAAAATGGACTTTGTGCATTCGAAATAGTAAAGCACCCAACTCATCAAACTGCTTGATGCATAATGAAGGTATAGAGCAGCTATTGTATTGAACAGAGCTTTGTAGGCATCGTGACACCTTCATGAATCCTATCCCTCACATAGACAATGTTTCAAAACTACTTCACACCTAAACTGGCTTAACTCTTAATAATCGTGACACTTAATTATACAAGTAACAAGTAATTATATTTGAGAAGTTCCACTCAAATGCATAAAATGCATTTTATGTTTCAACAGATAGCAGAGCTGGTTGCCACAGAGTTTTTTGAACAAGGTGACAAGGAGCGGAGAGAATTAAACATTGAACCTATCGTAAGTTCTTCACTTCCTCGTCATGTGTTTTATACAAGTCAAAAGCAGTATATGGTCACTGTGCAGGATGATAAAGTGACAGTAAACACGTGACTGTATTCTCTTAAAGGATCTGATGAACAGAGAGAAGCAGGATAAAATTCCCACCATGCAAGTGTCTTTCATTGACACCATTTGTATACAGTTATACGAGGTAAATCATTCTTTTTCTTTTCATTTATAGCCTTTTACTCCTTATTTAAAAGGAAAGTAGAGAGGCGACAGTGTTTGCGTCTGTCTATCTGTCTCTCTCTGTTTTTGTGTGTGTGTTCAGGCATTGACTGGTATCTCAGAGAGCTGCTTCCCTCTGCTGGACGGCTGTAGGAACAACAGACAGAATTGGAAAATACTGGCTGAACAAGCAGAGGAAAGAGCTTCACTCAATGGAGGACTGTGACGGCTGTGTTGACACGCATGATTTCTCGGACCATCCACGTTCATTCCCAGCCCC
Organism: Moxostoma hubbsi; assembly: GCA_032164185.1. Lineage (NCBI taxonomy): Eukaryota > Metazoa > Chordata > Actinopteri > Cypriniformes > Catostomidae > Moxostoma > Moxostoma hubbsi. Next base: position 8,466,116 of record JAVLUX010000002.1, on the reverse strand, counting down.
TCTTCCAGAGACTAATGTAGATTCAATTACAATTATAAAAACATTAACCACTCACGATTTCAAAAATGAAAGCGGCATCCGGGAGCAGGGTTTTGGAAGGTTGGATTAAAGATGTAGCAGATGAAAGTAACTTCTTGAATCAAGTGTACTGTGCTATAAAAGACTTATGAAGAGGAGAAGTATGGATGGGACTTTACCTGTCCAGGTTAACCAATGGGTACAAAAGAAGGTGATTGAGGTTTTGAAACTGTGACTTAAACATGTTGATGCAAGGAATGGTCCAGACAAGTTCAGCATATTGCATACTGTTGATAACCACAGAAACTTATTCAGACTTGTCTTTCAATCAAGAAATGTGTTTTTATATTTACAATACTGTGCTTACAATGCAAGTCTATGGTGCAAGACATTCAGGAGGGTTAGAAAGCAGAAATGTAAATGGTCTGTACTGATATAGCACCTTTTTAACCTTAGCGGCATTCAAAGCGCTTCACACTGCGACTCATTCACCCATTCACACACACAATCACACACCAATGATGGCAAAGCTGCCATGCAAGGTGCTAGCCTGCCATTGGGAGCAACTTGGGATTCAGTGTCTTGCCCAAGGACACTTCGGCATGTGGAGTCATGTGGGCCGGGAATCGAACCGCCAACCCTGCGATTAGTGGCCGACCCGCTCTGCCACCTGAGCCACAGCCACCCCGACGTAAAGGAAGTTTCCATGTTAAATACAGGTTAAGCTGAGTCGACATCATTTGTGGCATAGTGTTGATTACCATAAAAAAATCATTTAGACTTGTTCCTCCTCTTCTTAAAAAAAGAAGCAAAAATCGAGGTTACAGTGAGGCACTTACAATGGAAACCCCCAAATCGTTGAGGGTTTAAAAAGCATAAATGTGAAGCTTACAATTTTATAAATGCACTTACATGAATTCTTCTGTTAAAACTTATTGTTTGAGCTGTTGTTTAAATGGTCGTTTACGGGTTTACAGAGTTACGTCATCATGGCAACGAAGTTGTAAAATTGGATATAACTTTACACAGGTTATTAAGTGATTTTATCACACTAAAATCATGCTTACACGCATGTTGTTTACGTCTTGTGGCTGTACTTTTGAGTATTTTAACGTTTACGGATTGGCCCCCATTCACTTCCATTGTAAGTGCCTCGCTGGAACTTGTTTAATAGAAAAGTAGGGATGAGTCGAAATCAAGATGAGTGGTAATCAACATTATGCCACACATGCTGTCAATTGAGCTTAACTTATACTGAACCCACGATATCCCTTTAATTCTTCCAAACCCCAAAAAAGTGTTATTTGTGCTGTAAAGTTGTCTAAATCATCCTTTTAGTGGAGAGACTACTTTTCTTGGTGGAAACTTTACATACAGCCATGGCCAAAAGCATTGGCAGTGACATACATTTTTTTAGCTTCGCAAAGTTTTCTGCTTCAGTTGTCGTGGCATTCATTCACATTGTTTCTAGATTATTGTGCAGAGTGATCAGATGCATTTAATAATTGGCCAAAAAAATGAACTTGATCACAAAAACCCAAATTTCTGTTTTTTTGGCCCTGGCACAAAATGACCAGCTAACATCATTTCACTAATCATATCAGCAGCACCTGGGAAAGTGTGAACCAGTACTAGTCATTCTGATTGGATTATAAGACAGACTGATTGCTATAAAAGGAGGGAAGAAGTGCTTCCAGTCATTGTGTTCTTGTTAGCAACGTTACCTCCAAAGAAAGACGTGCAAGGAAATTGCTGTATTATATTGCACCTGAAAGAGCCATTTACCGCAGGGGTGGGGGACCCTGCTCCTGGAGGGCAACTGTCCTGCAGAGTTTAGCTCCAACCCTAATCAGCCAAACCTGAGGACACTTATCATGGTCTTGATTACTTGAAAAATGTAAGGGCAGGTGTGTTTGATTAGGATTGGAGCTAAACTCTGCAGGACATTGGCCCTTCCAGGAGCAGGGTTCCCCATCCCTGATTTACCAGATCATCGAGAGCTTCAAGGAGAGAGGTTCAACTGCAATGAAGGCGGCGTCAGGATGTCCCAGTGTCCAGCAAGCACAGGACGTCTCCTCCTGAGGTGTCAGCTATGGAATCGTGTCACCACCAGTGCAGAGCTCAATATTGGCAGCAGGTTGGTGTGAGTGCATCTGCACACACAGTGAGGTGAAGACTTTTGGACAATGGCCTGGTGTCAAGAAGGGCAGCAAAGAAGCCACTTCTCTCCAAGAAAAACATCAACGACAGACTGAAATTCTGCAGGAAGTACAAGGATTGGACAGCAGAAGACTGGTGCAAAGTTACTTTCTTTGGTGAACTGTTTGCGACATCTGGAAAATCGACAGTCCGGAGAAGGTGAACGCTACATGAGTCCTGTGTCGTGCCAACAGTGAAGCATCCCGAGACCATCCATGTGTGGGGTTCCTTTTCATCCAAGGGGGTGGGCTCTCTCACAATTCTGCCCAAAAACACTGCCGTGAATGTGTTTTTGTCAATAAAAGCCTTTAAAACGTATGAAACGCTTATCGTTGTGTTCCAGTATACCATAGAAACGTGAAAAAATCCTCTACAAATACTGAAGCAGCAAACTTTGCAAAACACAAAATTGATGTCACTGCCAATACTTTAGGCCACGGCGGTAGACAAGGTTAGTGTTTGATTTTATCACACTACTCTTATATTAACCATGACTGGGTAGAAATATCGATTTTCCGATTAATCGTGAGTCACAAGATCAAACTTTTACATGTGTTACTCTAGTTTACTACAGTTTTGGTTGTGATTATTATATCTGGTAAATAAATAGCAATTGAACGGCATAGTTTGGGCCCCGTTTTAGTTGCACTGATACCCGGCACTAATAATAACTTGTATAATTGTTTACATTTTTTCTAAACAGTGGATATTTGAATGGTTATTCCAGTTGAATGCCTTGCCCCATAGACTTTCATTGTTGTGCATTACTGTACATGCATTTATTTATTTAAAAAACAATTTTTTTTTACAAACTGAGGGATGAAATGAAACTCTTTTGTGCTAACCAACAAAACGCCATAAATGCTGTTGATAGTTTAACCTGTACTTTAACTCATGAACATCCCTTTAATTATCCAGCATAGGCTCTATAAAAGGGCATTGACACTGTGCTATATTCTTATGTAGCCTGTTTTTTATTCTTATTTTGTGTAGCTCACTCACTGAATTACTTAAAGGCACATAATACATTTTTATTTTGCTTCATTGCACTGCTGCAGCGGACATAAAAGGAACATGTTGATTAAATCGTCATTGGAAATTATTTTTCACCGTTTGAGCATTTCCAATGTCACTTTGTAGCAAACCTTTACACCGAGTGTGTTTCATGTTGTTGTTTTTCCTTCTTCATAAGAAACATTGTATAAAGCTGAAGACACAGTCTGTGAAGTTAATTAACATAGTCAGTCTATTATAATAGAAACACAAATGTGTGAAATTATTTTGTTAATCACATGTACGCACACACAAAGCACATTTATTTTAGAGTGGAAGTGAAACTGTGTAGAAATGTTACTGTTCAAGTTCAAAATGCTGTAACGGTGTTCAGAAAGAAACTTGTTACTTTCTACTTTTGATTGAACTCTTATTAAAGAGTTATTCTTGGTCTATTATCATCCTTTTACAATGCATTATTTAGGTGATACCTAATGAAAAGGCATTTGAATGTATTTTCCCTTGTAAGTACGTCACTTGAAGTGCCCATAACATGGCTTTACAAACCTTTATTTCCTTTGTTTACGTATTTCCTAACTTGACAATTTTGGGCTGGATATTTCAAAGGGCTCATTACTTTTATTCATTCTTATTTACATCACAGGTGTGCACCATGATACTTGCTATTTATTATCAGAGACAGATGGTACTATGGTATGCAAATTATTTAATGTATATTTAAGCAATGAGGTATGAGATGCGGCTCATACCTAATATTGTAATATTGCTATTACATGCAAACCCTTTAATACGTATAAAAAAGGGATACTTTTCATTAAAATGTTATTAATGGAATATTTCGGTTGAGCTCAATCGACCACATTTGTGAGGCACTTACAGTGGAAGTGAATGGGGGCCATTTTTGGAGGGTTTAAAAGCACTTAAATTAATACTTGTGTTTTAAAGTTAAAGATGCCAATGTAGAAATTTACTAGTCACAGTCAGCCATGAGCAATCATGTCCTATAACAGGGTGGTTGATATAGGCAAACATATTATCACAATATTCTTTTTCACATTGTTTGATATCGACAGACATGCACATTTGCACATCTTGTTGAATTTCCAAGTTGGCAGAAGAAAAAAAAACCCTAAACAGTAATAATAGTCTCTATAAAGCAGCATTGGGGGCCCCAGAGACAGCCAAAGCAGTGGGGTCTGAGGGATCTTCTACCAAAATATATATTTTTTTTATAGATTTCATCAATCGAGTGCTGTTGGACATGAATGTTCATGATAAATATTCAAGATCATTTTATAGCCCAGTTCTAGTAGTAATTACTGAGGTTAAGAGAGTATTCGGCTGGTCATGTGATTTCACCGTGGCAGCCCCCATGAGGGGACCCTCTCCATGTAGAATAAAACAGCTTTTATACGGTTACTGATGTGACTAGAGTCTTCATCTCATGCAAGTCATCATAATTACATACACGTTTCAAAATTGCAATGAATTTCTTAAGGGTAAAAAAAAAAAAAAACCTGAGTGCACCTTTAACATTACTATAAAAAACTATTTTGAGTTTATGCAGTTACGTCACATCGAAGTTGTAATATTGAATTAACTTTTTACACAGAAAAGGTTAGTGAGTTTAACATTAATCATGTTAATGATGTAAGCTCTGGAAAAAATTAAGAAAAATTAACATTTTAGATTTATTCTATAAAGTACTGATGACTTTGCTCCCAAACTCCAAATAAAAATATTGTAATTTAGATCATTTATTTGCAGAAAATGACAGCTGGCCAAAATAATAAAAAAGATGCCGTGAATAATGCAAAGAAAACAAGTTCATGTCCATTTTTAAACACCACAATACTAATGTTTCAACTTTGGAAGAGTTCCTTCATAAAGACGAATCTGCCCGATTCCAGCCTTGCTAAAGCACCCCCAGATCATCACTGATCCTCCACCAAATTTCACAGCGGGTGTGAGACACTGTGGCTTGAAGGCCTCTCCAGATCTTAGTCTAATTATTAGACGACCAGGTTGAAGATTGGTGATGATCTGGGGGTGCATCAGCAAGGCTGGCATCAGAAATATTCGTCTTTGTGAATGATGCATGAATTAATCCACGTACAAGATTTTCCAGGAAGAAAGCTTGCTTCCTTCTGCTCTGACAATGTTCCCCAACTCTGAGGATGGTTTTTCCAGCAGGACAATGCTCCATGCCACACAGCCAGGTCAATCAAGGTGTGGATGGAGGACCACCAGATCAAAACCCTGTCATGGCCATCCCAATCTCCAGACCTGAACCCCATTGAAAACCTCTGGAATGTGGTCAAGAGGAAGATGGATGACCACAAGCCATCAAACAAACTGAGCTGCTTGAACTTTTGTGCCAAGAGTGGCATAAAGTCACCCAACAGCATGTGAAAGACTGGTAGAGAACATGCCAAGACACGTGAAAATTAGGGTTAATCCACCAAATATTGATTTCTGAACTCTTCCCAAGTTGAAACATTAGTATTGTGTTGTTTAAAAATGGACATGAACTTGTTTTCTTTGCATTATTCACGGGCATCTTTTTTGTTATTTTGACCAGTTGTCATTTTCTGCAAATAAATGCTCTAAATGACAATATTTTTGTGGAATTTGGGAGAAATGTCAGTAATTTATAGAATAAAACCAAAATGTTCATTTGACTCAAACAGATATCTATAAATAGTAAATCCAGAGAAACTGATCATTTTGCAGTTAATTTTTTCAAGCACAGTATTGTTTGTGTCTCGTGGCTACAGCAGAAACAGTATTTTAATGTTTACGGATTGGCCCCCATTCACTTCCATTGTATGGGCCTTAATGTAACCCAGATTTGAGCTTTTTAGGGAAAGGAGGGACAAGTAGAAAATGTTTTTTGTGGTAATCAACATTATGCCACAAATGCTGTCAATTGAGCTTAACTTGTATTGAACCCGGAATATTCCTTAAAGTTCTCTCTTCCGGCTGGAAGATACAGTCCCTGAATGTAATTAAGGTTATTAGTTGGCCTCTATAGGTGCAACATAGTGATACACACAATAAAAAGTAACAAGAATTTCACATTATATGCATATCTATATATTTATTTACCATGACCGGAACACTTTGAACAATCAGCATCCACCACAGGAACAATCACTTTTAAATCTAGCAATTAAAATGTTCCTCAGTCTTCTGCAATTCCTTTTCTCAAGATAAAAAGGCAACGCTGCTTTTCCGCCTCTTCTCACAATAATGAGCCCAGCAGGTATTTCTCTTGAGTCTTTCAGCTGAGCCATCAGTAATGGAAACTCCACTTTGATGTTATAAAAATGACAGATTCAAAGCAAATGTGCCACCCTGCTTCACATGGAAAACATTTACATCCTTTAGGCGGCCTCAGACTTTCAGATCTAGGATGAGACATTAATCTCCGCTATTTGTGGCAGTCGTATAGCTGAAGTGAAAGCGGAAAAAAAAACAAAAAAAAAAACACACTTAACCAGTACAGCTTTTAATTAAAGTGACACTGCAAATAAGTTTGAGTACGCTACACTGAAGGTTTGAGTTCATTCTGAATACGGGATGTTACACAACTGTTTTTCCAAAACACCGACTTGAATGAGGTGCGAAAAAAAGATGTTTTCCACTGAATCTTTTTTTTTTTTTTTTGCATGGGTTTGGAACAACATGAAGGAGAGTAACTAATGACCTTTTTTAGTCAACAATTTCTTTAAAAGATGTTGAAACCTTCCCCTAGATGTTTCACCACAAAATATAAAATATGCTATAATGAACAAATGCAATCTTTGGAAACAAGGCATTTATTTTCTGGTTTGGAAAAACATTTAAAACTTCAACATAAGAAAGGAGCTTTATATAGATATATACAAAAGATAGAAACGGAAAACACAGCCACAGCCACAGAAAAAGAGCAATTACATGAAGTTTGTCTTCTTGTAGGCCACCATACTGTTCACCTTGTGAATGGAAGTAGTGAAGGACCGCAAGCGGACCTCTTCTGATTGGTCGATGAGTTGAGGACCAGACTCCTCCCACTGCTCCGGCACCTCCAGGTCTTTGTCTGTGTAGATCAGAAGGTCGAAGGCGCCTGTGTCGTTAGGAACAAAAGATAGTCAAATAATTTAAAATACTGTACCAATCATGTATCAATAATTGATCAATGACAGTATGTTGTTCAAGTTACTCCATTAAATTGGTTTAATCATATTGAGAACTAATATCAGCGTTACCACACTTCTTGACCAATGAATTTCCCTCAATATTGCAATAGCAATTATTCATTATGATTAACAGAATGTATTTTTAAATACTCGTGTTTTGTGGAGCAACTGCATGTCAAAATGGTTCATGTAGAGTACACGTCTAAAACAAGCCGAGGACTGTGTTCATGAACTGCATGAAAAACGAGAGTGTGAGCTAGGTTATAATACTAGGTTATAGTGATGTCAAAAGTACCGGTACTTTGGTACAAAGTCAGTGCTAAAATAAAACATGTCATGATAACGTTGTCGCTGCAGCACTGGTAGTGCTGTACTGAGCACCGACTTCATCCGATACCAGCACGCTGTCTCACAGACTGCTTTCAAATGCATTATTTGTTTGAATTTTTTGGGTTTTGAATAGTCCGATTACCAAGAACCAGAGAGTTATCTTGCAGCTATGGCCGTGTATGGAAACGATACTTGAACAAATCACAGATGTACTTACACGCAGTCTCCAACAAAGGCAAGAAGGTAACTGTGGCAGTGATCTGCCTGATAACAGAACGGATTTCCTCTTGAATGGCTTTTACGGACTTCTCCCTGGGGACGCTGGAATAAGCATAAACAACTTTAACACCCTTATGTTAATATTGGTCAAGGAAGTTGATTCAGATTAAAATAAAATAACATCTTGTCCTTTTATAAGCGGACGTGGATAAACCTGAAGAAAATGTAATCCATCTATTTCAACCACATGCCTGCTCTCCTTTGCCGTCTTGTCGCAATCTATGTCAAACTGCCATCGCTCGAGCACCTCATTCGTCTCCAGGCATGTGATGACCACAACCAGCTTCTGCACCGTGCATTCAAACAACCATTCTGCAGAAAAAACATCCAATGTGACCAACTGCCAAGTAAAACTACACATACACCTATAAGATATTTTGAAGGATATATTGGGTGTTTTTCTCCATACAAGTCAATGGGTTCTTCAAAAAGGCAGCACAAATGGTTTAATCCATGTATTCTTCAGAAATACGTTCGTTTTGGGTGAGAAACATATCAAAATGTAAGTCCTTCTTCACTATAAATCTTTAGAACACACAGTGCAGGCTTCAGGACAGAGATCATTTGATGCCGTGTGCGGTTGCCAGGTCCTCAATCCCCGACTCATTATACATCAAGACGACATTGCATTTCTATTTTCTAGAGTTTACCATCAACCTTTAGGAGACCACTGTAAATGTTTAAAAGGATCCCATATTCTCACAACTATCATTTTAACCCATGTTTGCATTTTCAAAATAGCCCAACTGGTCGGGAAAACCTCGAACCTGGCAACACTGTTGCTGGTTTGTGTGCGGCGTTCTGCACGTGCGTGAAGCAACTTCTCCATGAACACACCTAGGACAGCGAAGATGGCAAGATTTATAGTGAAAAAGTAGTTATATTTGGGTCTGTTTCTTATCCAAAGTGGTCGCGTCGCTTCAGGAGACATGGATTAAACCACAAGTCATATGGATTACTTTTATACTGCCTTTATGTGCTATTTGGAGCTTGAAAGTTTTGCCTTACATTGAATTGACAAAAGCACCACAAACATCTATCAAAATATTTTTATTTTGAGTTTTGCAGTAGAAAGAATGTAATACAAATCTGTGATAACAATGAGGGTGAGTAAATAATGACAGAACTATTATTTTTGGGCTGGCCTACTCCTTTAACAATTGTCACGTCCTGGGGTGGCCTGAGTAGCTCAGAGAGTATTGACGCTGAGTGACTCCAGCCAGGTCTCCAAAGCAACCAAATTGTCCCGGTTGCTAGGGAGGGTAGAGTCACATGGGGTAACCTCCTCGTGGTGGTGATTAGTGGTTCTCTCAATGGGGCGTGTGGTGAGTTGTGTGTGGATCGTGGAGAGCAGCATGAGCCTCCACATGCTGTGAGTCTCTGCGGTGTCGTGCACAACGAGTCACGTGATCAGATGCACGGATTGACGGTCTCAGAAGTGGAGGCAACTGAGACTCGTCCTCCTCCACCCGGATTGAGGTGAGTAACCGTGCCACCACCAGGACCTTCTAAGTAGTGGGAATTGGGCATTCCAACATTGGGGAAGAAAAAAAATAAATAAATAATGGTCACGTCGACACCAAAAAGCAGGGCTGTAAAGTACTTGAGTCATTATACTTCATTACTAAAGTATTATTTTGGGGATTTGTACTTTACTCGAGTGCAGTTTAAACTGAATACTTATACTTTTACTTAATTACAAAGAATAAAAGAAAAGTACTTTTTACTCCTCATTTTTAGTTAAGCTTGAAAAGTACTCGTTACATTTTGCAGATCATTTTCTTCCATCTTATCTTAAACTGGGCTTCAGTGCAATTTGATTGGTTTGTTTGGATTAAGTTATTAAAATGTTATTTGGTCTGCCAATTAGTTCCTTTTTAACATAAAATGTAACTGGTCATTGGCCAAGCGACATCACGTCTTGCCACAACGCACAGCACCTTGACCTGTGCCTGATACAAATCATAAGAGTCACTGGCAGAAGATGACGGATAAACATGACTCAACTGCGAGCACAGTCCAAGCTCAATCACCAGAGCAAGAGCACCCGTAGCCCAACTGGGGCTGGACAATGTCAATAAATAATGTCTCTTTTAATACAACTTCTGTTCTTTAAAGTCAGATGTTGATCAAAACCAACAACAAAAAAATCCATTTAATTCTAAATCACACATAGCACAGATAAAGCCATGTGTGTCTTGTTTACTTTTGCTCATTTACCGAAACGCCGGGTTTCCTTAAAGAGACAGTACCGGCTTTTTAGCATGTGCCTAGTACAAATTATGCATTTAAACAATAAACACGTAACAAAATATAATATGCAATATAGTATCATATTTATTTGATTTGTTAAGTTTTAAAAAGTAAAATGTGACAAATTATGAAAAACTATAAAAATATGTATTTTCATAATGTACCTAGTTAGAAGTATAATTAACAGCATTAGCTGGGAGAGAATTTATTTCACATGTTAGCAAAAAGGACATTATAACTGAAATGACTGACTCTAGATGGGGCAAATCAGCCAGTAGGGGGATAAAGACGAGCTGGAGGTGCCAGTTTGAGAGACAGACACACGCGGCTGTGTTGCATGCGTGTCTGCTTTTGTTGATGTCGAGTTTTATCATAAAATTTTACGTTGACTGTTTAGCCGGTACACGCCTCATCTTTGCCCATCCCTTACCCCGTTACAATCTGTAAGGGCGTCTTTGTAATGAACCTTTGAGTTGTGAGATGACATTGGTGAGGTAGTTCTTCAGCTTGGTGTCTGTGGTCAGCTGAAGGCTCATGTCATACTGCGTGACTCTGGTGAAGGTCTCTGCTGGGTAGATTCCTCGCTGGTACAAGATACTGTTGATACCAAATGCTACCAGAAGACAACAAACACATCAATACATTTCATTATTGAATGAATAGTTTTTTTATTTAGTATAAAATTCTCCTCCCTGTCCAGTAAGTGGTGATATACACAAAAAAAAAAAAATGTAAAATCGCCAAAAGCAAGAGAAGATGTGAAAGAGTGGATTTACAGAACAAGAGAACTTAACCCTTTTGCGACCATCAGGACACTTTTGTCTTTCTCAGTTTTGTTTTTTTGATAATTTTGGCTGTGTTAATGCTAATGGCATACATTTTGCAAAAGGTTTGTATTTTTTGGGGAATTTTGATATTTCAACCTCAGTTCCTATAATACATCTATAACACACTGTGTGCACAAAATAGCAACACTCGGGACCTTCGGGACAAAAATGTCCCCATTGAAACGGCACTATATGACCCCAGTGCCATTAAAGCATAAAATCATGAATGATATTACATTACAGAGGCCTGACTTTAAAATGTACATTATTTATATTTTCCACCAGATGGCGCCATTTTTCTCATGTTCAGCATATGGAGCAAATACAAGCTTTTCCCCCTATTCTCTGTTTGATGTATTATAGAGACCTGCAGGACAATTGAATAAATGATGCAGCTAAAAATGTGTGGGTGTGTTGGTATGGATGTCAGACTGTGTTTTGAGAAATGTGTGTGTGTAAAAAAACAACTGTGGCAATATGTAAACAAACAGGCATTTAAAGGGTTAAAATCCTGAAAATGAATGAATATTTGGAAGTTATGATCCGGACTGTTGTTAAAAATATCTGTCAGTGAAAGTGGTTAATAATATTAATATATAATAGTATTATGGCAGATTTTTGAAGCGGGCATTTTTATCCTCCAAGGACATCGGAATAACTTTTTTTTTTTTTTTAAATTTGGGTTAAATATTGATCTATTTCTCACCCACACCTGTCATGTCTCTTCTGAAGACATGGATTAAACCACTGGAGTCTTTTGTGCTGCATTTATGTTCTTTTTGGAGCTACAAAAGGTCTGATCACTATTCACTTGCATTGTATGGCACTAAAGAGCAGAGATTTTCTACTAAAAGTCGTTGTCTGTGTTCAGCAGATGAAAGAAAGTCATTCACATCTGGGACGGCATGAGGGTGAGTTATCGATTAGATAATATTCATTTTTGAGTGATTTTTGAGAAAATAAATCAACCAGCTTCGAATCTTTGCACTGAATGTGCATCAGTTAAACGCCTCGTGAATCCATATCATTTTACTACACAGAAATAAAGAGAGGAAAAAGCACAAATGACACGTGCTGCGTTGTATAACATGCGATAGCCATTTCGTATTCACAACTACCACTAACGACGCCATGACCGACATCAAACGACTCCACGGCACATTTCATTACTTACAGAAGAATTCAGCAACAAGTTCCGCGCTCCCCTTCAGTGTAATCCCCTTCAGTGTCTTGGACATCTTGAATTAGGTTGAATTTAGGTAGTTTATGCTCGAACAACGTTTCGCTTCTTCTTGCTTCTCTCTACCGCCAATCAGTTTGAATTCAGACGCTGCGTCTGACGTAAGCTTACACGTCATTATGACGAGACCGGAACTGAACTGCATGGGCAGAGCCCTTCTACAAATATAACGCTCGGCGGAACACTGGCGAGGACACTTTGACCGCTCTTTTTGAAAGGATGTATATTGAGACGTTTCAGTGTGCTGAATAAACTGCTTTTGTGAGGAAACAGCTCATCACTGAATGTACTGACCACCTGTCAGCTAATACTCAATAAGTGTTACACTAAACCATACTTTTAGAGTTAGAGCCGCGTGTGGAGTTTGCCACTATAAAATAGCTGTGAGGAAGACGTGGACAATTTTGCGACAGGGATGGGTCAGTTTACGGCTCTCACCATTAATTTGTCTGGTATCGCAAACGGTGACTTACTGTCGTAACTTGCTAGTGACTGTTACGCTCTCTCTCCATATTTAAACGCTAAGAGTATTTCTGCCACAGGTTCCAAATTCAGATTTTAGGTGTTTGTACTTAAGAAATAAATTAGGGTGACCAAGCGTCCGGGATTCGGCTTTAGTTGCATTATGATGTGCATCTAGTCTAATACCTCATTGTGTGCGCGCGCGCATATTTACATTGCTTTAACCCCTCTTTGTAAGTCCCGCCTTGTCGCACACCAATTGGTCGATTGATAAGAGGCTTGCAGCAACTATTGGCCAAATTCCTGCCTGTCAATCTCTCCGCGAGCGCCTGAAGCACTGTTGTGTTCGGCTTCAAACAGTTGCTTGACAGTAGCAGCAAATGACAGCTTAGTGGGAACAATGCCCAAACGAAAGTGCAAATTTACAGAAGATTTGCTCAAAAATTCCCATGCTTTCGTCCAGGTCGAGATCCGTGGGAAGCAGAATGTATGACATGTAATGATTATTTGTGAGAATAAATGTGTGAGAAGCTAATAAAGGTGCAAGCTGTTTAGAAGCACACATTAGCTCTGCATAAAGTGTCATCAAAAGGTGAAAGTTCATCAGGTAAATTAATGGACTACTTTTTGCAACCAGGTAAAATGATCACATTGCTTCATTTGCCACGGCCATTCAAAATAATAAAGTAATAGTAAATGAAGGTACACTCATGGCATCATATATGCTAATAGAGTGTCTTTTTCACTGTATTAAAGTTTGTATGATGTAACTTGATTGCTGATGCAACATTAAACTGACAGCTAGAGGTGAAGCCACCGAAAGTGTTCAAGGGGCCATTTTAGTGTGCCCAAACTGTCATAGAGCATCAATGACTGACAGGTGACAACACCCCCATTTCACCGTCTCTGACCTGTGGCGATGACAGCTGCATTTCACCCTCTAGTGACAGCCATGTTTAATGTTTAATTAGCTCGTTATGGATAATATTCATCACAAGGAGACACACTGGCGGCCAAATGTTTGGAATGATATACAGATTTTGCTCTTATGGAAAGAAATTGGTACTTTTATTCACCAACGTGTCATTCAACTGATCACAATGTACAGTCAGGACATTAATAATGTGAACAATTACTATTAAAATATAAAAATAAATAAATAAATAAATGAAAACTTAAACTACTTCAAAGAGTCCTCATAAAAAAATCCTCCACGTGCAGCAATGACAGTTTTGCAGATCCTTGTTATTCTAGCGGTCAGTTTGTCCTGATATTCAGCCCATTGACCTATTGACCTTTCACCCCACACTTCCTGTAGCACTTGCCCAGGGCTGGACTGGTAATCTGACATACCGGGCATATTCCTGGTGGGCCGACGCACTTTGGGGCCGATCAGGGGATTTCTTGCCATCGGGAGAACTGGGCCGGCTCGTAACGGGCCTAATGGGCTGCGATAAACTGAAATGAGACACAGCGTTATGCAGAACGGCCCACAAAATGGTGCCGCGATATGCCAAATTGGGCAACGATATGCAGAAAAGTCCTTTGTCATTGAAGACTGTAGTTACACCTTTTTATGAAAAAACAATAAAACAATGATTGGCTGATGAATTTCTAGAGAAAGCGGTTTCTTTTTTGCCATTTTTTGGTTTTCAGGTTTCTGAGACGCCGAACACCCCTCTCGTGAGGAAGAACTGAGCATCAGCTGAAAGCTAAAATATGTATCTGATAAAGGCATTGACTAACAGGTCTTGATTTGTAGACCTATTGTAAGTGCGGAAAACTACCTGCCAAATATTTAAAGGGATTTTTCACCCACAGTCATTGTTTCCTCACCCCTGTGTTGCTATATCCCCATATGGCGTTCTTTCTTTTTCTTAATACAATGGATGACATTGACAGAATAGTGTGGTCTCTGTGATGTCATACAAGAGCAGTTTATTGTGACTACTTCAAGTTCTAAAAGATGCAAATGTTTCCACAGTTTTCTGCCATTCAACATCATAATAGTGTCCGATGGAGAAGTATTCAAGAACATCTGGTTGCTGAAATGTTTGCATTTTGGAGACAAAAGAACTGCTCATTTTGTTATCGTATTTGACTAAAGTGAGGCGGCTCCTTGATGGAATATTCATGGTAGTCTTTTGATGATCGTGAGGTTAGCCGTGTGCCGTTAAGGCCAGTTAAACTAGATTACAGTCTGCCTGAGTGTATCTGGGCATGTGTATTTGGGCGAGAGAAAGGAAATGTGCTGAAGTCAAGACGCACATCGTATCAAAGAAGCTTTACAGAAATTCATGCTTTAACAGAAAATGATACTGTCTATCTATAATGTCTTAAGAGTTCAAGAGTTCATCACTGTGTAGTTTGATTCAATATGATTGTTAATCGTGTTTAAAAATAAGTAATTAAATAATAATTGTATTAGTAACCCAATTGAGCAGCTGAAGGCGACTGTGGCATGATAAAGTTTTTGAAGTTCATCCTGG
This sequence comes from Moxostoma hubbsi, assembly GCA_032164185.1. Classification (NCBI taxonomy): domain Eukaryota; kingdom Metazoa; phylum Chordata; class Actinopteri; order Cypriniformes; family Catostomidae; genus Moxostoma; species Moxostoma hubbsi. The sequence continues at coordinate 8,450,824 of JAVLUX010000002.1, read as the reverse complement.
ATTAACTGCCGATGTTCACATAGATGAATTGTCCTTTGTTAGTTGGCTGATGAAGGCTTTTGTTGGCACTTATTATAGGAGTGTAGTCCATCAATATACAAAGGTGCTGCAGGCCGAGATCAATGAGGTGCATCGCAGGTCATTTCGGTGAGGTTCAGTGGGGTCTGTCCTAAGCCCAAGGTTCAGGCAATGGCAGGATGTATCCCATGTCTTGTGGTTGGACTTGGCATGAAGTCCATCGTAAAAGACCGAAGTGATGTTTCGCTAGTAACGGCTGTAGTTTGTCGTCATCATTCAGCAACACAGCGGAGTACGACACCAAACAGGAACAGAGATGGATCTGGCCGGCTCTGGTATGAGACAGAGAAACAAATAAGAATAATATTAGCATAGATGCCTTTTAATTTACTGCAGAATTATAGATTATGATCACTGGTTCTGGCAGACCTAATTGTGGGTTGATGGATAAATGAGGTGTATGCCCGGCTAAATAGATGAGTCATTAGTCTAGACTTAAACTGAGAGAGTGTGTCTGAGTCCCGAACAGTGTTAGGGAGACTATCCCATAGTTTAGGAGCCAAATATGAAAAGGCTCTTACTTCTTTTGTGGATTTTGATATTCTAGGGACTAGTAACAGGCCAGAATTTTGCGATCGGAATATAGTGTGGTAGAAGGTCACTTAAGTACTACGGAGACCATTCAAAGCTTTGTACGTAGTTAACCGAATTTTTTAATTAATGCTAAATTTAACAGGTAGCCAATGTAACGACGATAAAATGGGGCTAATATGATCATATTTCTTGGTTCTCGTCAGCACTCTGGCTGCTGCATTTTGAACCAATTGAAGTTTATTTATTGATCTTGCTGGACATCCTCCCAGTAATGCATTACAATAATCTAGTCTTGAGGTCATGAACACATGAATTAGTTTTTCGGCATCAGCAACAGAGAGCATGTGCCTTAATTTAGCAATATTTCTTAGGTGGAAGAATGCTGTTCTACAAACATTGGTAATTTGATTTTCAAAGGACAGATTGGTATCAAATATAACACCTAAGTTCTTCAGTGTAGAAGATGATGTAACAGTACATCCATCGAGAGTCAAATTATATATTATATCTTATTTTTAGAGGTTTTTGGTCCAATAATTAGTACCTCTGTTTTGTCAGAATCGAGTGGAATCTTTGTTTTCATTGATACACTGCTAATTTGGAGAATTGTACAATTTTGTCGGGTTTAGAGGAAATATAAAGTTGGGTATCATCGGCATAACAGTGGAAACTTATTCCACGATTCCTGATAATATCTCCCAGGTGAAGCACACATAAGGAGACAAGCAGAGGCCATAAACATGTTACGATAGACTCTTAGATGTACTCAACACACTTAAAAACAAAGATTCCCCAATAGCTCTTTGCAGCATCTTAGGATCTCCATACAGAAATAAGTTACATGTTAAAAACATACACTGTGTATAATATGCATGCATGCTCAGGTATGTTTTTTCTCATGTTAAAAAAAAATCACATACTTCGAAAAGTATATATCATCACATCACAACATCACATGCCTCACGACTTTCTGGAATCTTAGTGTTTCAAGGTTCAATGACTGTCAGAAATGTATTGTACACAATCACTCCGAGTTAAAATGCAGAGCACATCTAATGCAGTTAAAGGGATAGTTCACCCAAAAGTTCTCTCATGATTTACTCACCCTCCTGGCATACTAGATGTGTATGTCTTTCATTCATCTGCTGAACACAAATTAAGGTTTTTAGAAGAGTATTTCAGCTCAAAAAGTTCAAAAGGGCCGATCCCCATGTCAATGTGATATTCTGGTCTTTAGATATGGCTTGGGCCCCTCCTTCAGTTTAAGTCTGTAGGACTTTTTCAGCAGTTCTCTCAACAGCCAATGTTAAATGGTACGCCTGTTGAGTTAGATAAGTAATAATCATTCATGTTCATAGAACAAACAAAGTCAGATTAATTATGTAATTAACATAAATCGAGTTATAAGGTTTGTTAAAAGCCCTAATCCTATGTATTAGCAAATGTTATAGTGATGCTTGCTTTAGCAAACAGCACTGAATATGTATAGGGAACCAAATTAAATTGGTAAAATACACTGATAACCCTAATAAGTTGACTTTACTCAATTGATTGAGTAAACTCATTCCCTCAATTAAATTCAGCAAGGGTGTCTCCAAAACGTGCGTAATTAAGTTCACTTAACTTGGTGTTCATATAGAATGAACTTAACTGTTAAGTTGGGTAACTAGATGTAAGTGGACTTAACTCAGATTCAGTTGTCTTGGGTTGTCTTGATAACCTTTGGTTGAACTCTATTTTGATTACTAGCAAATATATCATTAATATTAGTAGTCCTCAATGTTTTCAGTCAAATGTACCCAAATTTACCCTTATACTTGTTGTAATAAATCTTTTTCCATATACTTTTGTGTGTTGAACTGTGTTGTGAATTCAAAACGTTTACTTACTGTCTCAAAAAATAAAATAATATAAAATAAAAAAATAGTGGCAAAATTTTGCAACCATATAAACACACATCATTGCAACAATGCAACGTTTTTTTTCCAAAATTCACCCCAAAATAAAATATGCATAAAAATAATAACTTCCTAAAAACCTATATATCATCAATATCAATGTTTGAGTCACTGATGATTAATATAATATGATTTTCTGTGTGGAATGTGCATGTTCTCCCCATGCTCGTATGGGTTTCCTCCAGGTGCTCCGGTTTTCCCCACAGCCCAGGAGATGTGCAGGTCAAGTGATTTGGAGAATCTAAATGACCCATAGGTGTGAGTGAGTGAGCGAATGCATTTGTCTTTGTGTGTTAGCCCTGTGATTGATTGGCCACCTGTTCATGGTGTTTCCCCACCTTCAGCCCGAGACAGCTGCAGGCTGCCCCACCTGCGACCCTGCATGGGATAAGTGGCTATGGAAAATGGATGGATGGATAATATAAAAATGATCAAGGCTCATCCTGATTCCAAAAACCTGTTTTATGCATCAGAGGTCACCAAAAATGACTTAAACTGTACCAACCACATCATTCCACAACTTTTTATAACACAGGAACTCGTCCCTGATAACATACCAGAATTCTCAGCTGTCAGCTGCTCAGTGACCGGAAAACCCTAACATTTAAATTGCCTGAGTACCGTAACTCCCCTTGCATCCCATGTGGACATATGCGTCTCAGTGGACACATGCAGCTCCAGTTTCTGAGCGTCTCCAGATCCAGCGAGTGCCCCGAGGGAGGAATCTATTTTCTCCACCCCAGCCAGCACCCTCCCCCTGCTGCCACACAGAGACCCTGTTGTGTCTTCACAAAATGCTACAGGCTCAGACCTTCAGACTGCAAAACAGTTGCAAAACTGAAGCTAAAAACAGAAATAGAGGCCTAGAAGATGTTTTAAAATTGAGGTATGCAGGACTAGAGGTTGCATCAGCGTTATTGGCTAGAACGTCTGCATTGTGCTGGTATCGTCACTGCAAACATCAACGTTTCTGTCGTGTTCTCCTTTAAAAATACCTAACATGCTTTAAGTAAGATACTTTTATTTACTTGAGTTGCAAAATAACATAAGATGTTAAATTAAGTTTGTGGGTTCAACACAAGTTAAGCTCAATCGACATCATCATGTTGTTTACCGCAGAAAATAACGGTGACCCCTCATGCGTTCATTAAAGCAAATTAGCACTTGCCATGGAAGTGAATAGGGCCAGTGCATAAACATTAAAATACTCGCTTCATCAGAAGTGTAGCCACACGACAGAAACATTATACATGTTAACATGATTTTAGTGTGATATATCATTGTTGGATAAGTTACTCAAAAAGAGTAATCCACTACAAATTACTAATTACTCCTCTAAAATGGTATGTGATTACTTGTACTTAAAAGTAGACTGATGTCTTTACTTGGAAGTGAGTAACTGTATACTGACTACAATCATTTGAAAAGTAATTCTTTACACTACTTTTTACTTTAAAATGAGTTACTAATTACAGTTACTGATTACTTTGTAATCAAATTACACCCAAGACTGGATAAAATCACTTACAGGCTTTACCGACGTTGAGTTGCCATGGCAACACAGTTGTAATATTGGATATTTGGAACTTACACAGATTAGGGTTGAAGCAATCTTGTTAAACCATGTAATATTTACATCTTGTGGCTATGCTTTTGAAACAGTGAGTATTTTACAGTTTATGGACTGGCCCCATTCACTTCCATTGCAAGTGCCTTACTGTAATTGCAATTTATTTATTTATTTTTTTTACTAAACAAGGCATGTCAAACTTATTTTTTGTGGTAATCAATATGCTACAAATGCTTTCAATTGAGCTTAACTTGAATTGAACCTGGAATCATTTTTCAAATCAAGTAAAAAATATCTTGTTTTAAGCATGTTTAGTTATTTTTGACCGGAAAGCATGACAAAAATACTGAGTAATAAATTATCTTTTAAAAGGGTGTGGTAATGCAACCAAATAACTCTCAATAGGTACCTCACCACAGCTGAAGAAATATTGCTTTCCGCTCTTGCACGTAGCATATGTCAAAGACAGCCCCCGTTCTCCAATGAACTACCCTTGCTTTTACAAGATGCAAAGTGTGCACAAAGAAAGCCCACTATTAGAGCCCCAATAACACACTATATATAGAAGCAGGCTTGCTGAACTGTGACTTGTGCCGTTGGTGTGTTTAGAGTTTTAGTGTAATCACTGGGCCTTCAGATTTGATGAATTTGTACCATTTAGTTACACACCAGCTCTCTTTAAGCATGCTTTTAAAAGATATTTTAACTTTATTTTGCCTCTCTTTGGATGTGTCACGGATGCACTTGAATGATGAGGCTCAGGACCCAAATGCAGAGTTTTGAAAATTAAAGGAATTTATTTACAGAACGTGTAGCAACGGCAATCAAAGCGATGCCACGTGTTCTCACACAATATAACGAAACCTGAGCGTACATCGCAAGGCAAACGACACGCGATGCACACAACAGGTTACAAAACCAAGACAGGACACCTGTGCGAGAGTTCGGCCACACACACACACACCCGACACCTTAGACCGAAGTGACCGATCCTCAGCACAACATGAGGACAGCACGCGTCCCAGGCGCAAACGCAACACGAGGCACACCCGTATTTGCGGGAGACCGACAAACTATTGAAGCGAGTGCACACTGCCAAGTTGACATAAGCGCGATGCACCCACGTCAATAACAGACAGACATGGAGCATGAGTGTCCGGATCGCAACACTAACCAAAACCGAACCAGACAGGAAGTCAGGACCCGGACACCATACTCCAGACACGAAACAAGACAGACTGAAGAGTGCACGGCAGGGAATACAACCAAAACCGAGCACCCACACAAAGACTGACAATGAAACACAAGACAGACATGGGATGATAATGCCACGGTCCATACAGACAAAAACCTGACAGAGTGACAGGACCATGACATGATGACAGCTCATAGGCTGTTGTTTGGATGTTATGTAACTCATTGTAGCACGGTGGAGGGCGGAACCGGGGGGTGATTACGCACGCCCGGTCCCGTATTAGGCTAATTAAGCCGTCAAGAGGGTTAAAGGCCACTCGCGGACGGCAATGCGGGAGAGAGAGATCGTTCACGGACATGTCCGTTGTCTTATGTGTTTGTATTTTGAGTTAAACTATTAAACCTAGGATTTATATGTTAAGCCGGTTTCTCGCCTCTTTCGAAGGCTTCTAGACGAGAGATGAATCGCTGTCTTGAGGGTCCCTGTATGACTGATAACATTTGATAACATTTTATTTTAATACTTATCTTTCTTGTTTATTGCATTATTTTAGTTTAATGTGTTAGCCTGATGGTGTTGTGTCTTTGTATGGGTCATTATATGGTCTTCTTTCACCAAGTACAAAGCCTATTTTAAGTTATTCATGTAGGGTTTTCATATTATATCCTTTAATTATATATACAGTTATGCTGTCCTGCAATGCTTGTTGTCACCATATACTGTATATTATTTTACAAGAAATTTCTAGCAACCAAACCAAATGGAAGGCCTTTCCTTTTCAAAGGAAAGAATATAAATAATATTTAATTAAATTAAAAAAACATACAGGGCAGCTGCCCGTAATTCTCTCTCTCTCAAACTGTTGTCACTGGCCACCTTTATCCCTCGCGAGCCCCATCAGGCTGATAGGTGACCCGGGCGCGTGTCGTTCCAGCCCAGCCCCGCCCTCCTCCGCTCTACAGTATTCTATATGTAAATGTACACCATTTCACAGCAACAAAAATTCATATAGTGCATTTGATAAGTGTTCGGCAGTTTATGTTGTGGAGTCAATTACAGGCCGATAGAAACATTATATCTGTATATGATAAAGAGGCACAGATATATAAAGAAAGAAAAATTTACATAACACACTTCACTCCTTATCATCTGAACAGAACAGATGTGCTTGTATTTGCAATGATTTAACTAGATTTCACATTGCAGACTGTGTAAAATCCCCTTGCTTGGACCAAATTAAGTTCCTGCAATATAAAAACACAGAGAGGTATAAGAGCATTAGAGGAACATGTACTCCTGCTAATTGTATTTATTTGCTTAAAATAAAAAACTTAGTATGGATAAACTGATAGAAGCATAAACTGGCAATGCTTCTGGCTCCTTTTCAGTATATATATGCTTTATGAAAGAGACTATATTAGTTAAGAACACAGAGGCTGAGTATGCATTATGACTTATCATATATAATACAGCTGCACATCTGTGGAGGGGATTATGGAGTGAAGAAGCAGCCAGATGACAAAGGATCGGGGTCGTATTTCAGCATTGCACAGCAGCATGGATAAACATCCGCTGTCAAGTAAAATCCAGCTTGTTCAAGCAGAAAGCAATGTGACGATTGCAAAGACAAGGCTTGGATACGGATGGCCCAATGGCCAAGGGACTGTGAGAGAGTAGCAAATATTGTTTTTTTTAAACCATTATATATATATCCATTTTTTGTGTGTATGTGTGTGTTACACTACTTATAAGAGATAGGCCTAGATTGAGGAATACTAAAGAGATTTGGGCACAACTCCAAACAATGGATGAGGTACAAGGGGTGGAATGAGGTCCCGGGTCACTAAAGACCCGAGGAATGCATTTTAGGGTTATCTAGTTCTTATGGCAGCATAAAAGAATCCAGAAAGTTTTATTTAAGTTATAAAACACTCAGTATTTGCAAATAACCATAACAAATTCTTGTAAAATCCATAAACATTTTATGAGCCCTAAATGTTTGCTCTAACTCTTACAGGGTGCATATGGCCTGTAATTTGTGTTGCCTCCCTTCTGACTCTTAGATGGGTCTGCAGGTAGAGTTATTATCCCAGGAAATGTTCAAGAACTGAGTCACTTCGCATAATGGGCTAATTATGGAGGATGTTTGCAGAAATTTCTTCTTTCCTACTGATCCAAAAACAGTTATGCTGCATCTCTCCTAGTATAAGGTTTGGTTTAACTAGTCCAGGACCAATGACTTTTGGAAACAGCATCTGTGGTTTTTAGCAATGTGCTGACATTTTGCCAGGTAAACAATTGAATGTAATGCAGAGAAGAACGAATGCTGCATGAGGTGTCTTATCTTACCGCAAAGTCATTTGGTTTAGTATAATAAGCGCATTCAGATTCCTCCTATTCTTTCCATGTGAAGCCAGGATGAAATGGATTCCTTCCCGAGGATGCGTTATCTTTGATGATCATGCAGAAGTGAGAGAAAGAGGATTCTTTGAAACATTTTCACTGTTTAAATCTAAATGCGCTTGACAAAATGAAATAGAGTACATTTGATGGCAATACAATGAAACCACAAAGCCAATGCAATACATGACACAGCGGGTATGCCAAGATGCTGGCCCCGAGTTCAGACTGGAAATGACCTCCATAAAACGTAAATATCAAGGTGTAAATTAAATCACCTGAACATTTAAAATGTCCATGTTTTCAAAATTGTATTGCATTTGAAGCTCGGCCAGTCTACTTCTACACTGGCATTAGCAGGTGCAAATAAGATGTATGTGGTGCGTATTGGCTCATAACCAGTAGTAGGATGTCATGGGAGGGCCTGCATTTTGGCCGGATTATTCTCGCATTGAAATCGGAAACAGAACTTTGACTTTTCTTTAGGTAAAATCGGTCTGTGCTTACCGAAATGTGAAACACTGCCACCAGTGGCCAAAGCGGTAAGTGTTGTTGAGCGTATGGGCACATGAGAGCTCCATTTTCTGGGTGAAATGTCCACAAAGGGGCACCAAATGCGAGTTGTTAAGTCAGTTGTTTATATCTGTACATGCTGTATGTAGAGCGGAGGAGGGCGGGGCCGGGCTGGAATGACGCATGCACGGTCCCCAATCAGCCTAATGGGGCACGTAAGAGATAAGGAAATTAACCATTAAATGGCCAAACATTCACACCAGATCAGGTTCCAACATTACTCAGAGGCAACTGATGTGAATGGAAAACAATTTATGAATGCAGTACCGGCGAATACTAGTGATATGACCGTCCCTGTCCAAAGAAAATACACAGAAATGTCACAGAGAGATGCTTATTACACAAGCACAGTTTGCTGGGAGAAACAAACAAAACCTGCCTAAACTAAGCTGATATGAGCTGGTCTCCCAGTCTGAGCAGGTTGGTCTGATGAATGGTTTAATAGGGTTTTGGGGCACTTTTCTAAGAGACCAGTTTAAAACAGCTAAGACCATCTTAAACCAAATTAGATCAACAAACTATCCTAATCTGTTAAGCAACGGATATGCAGACCATCATCTCAGAGGTGCTGTCAATACAAAAAGCGTTGCGCCCCACTAGAGCAGCTAAATGTCATAAACTGATATTATGTTAACTATTAGAGCTCCTAAGGAATCTGATTATTATTTTTCTTATATTTATCAAGGCTGGAGAACATGAAGCGATTTTAAGACTCTTTCTGAACTTTAGGATACTGTATTTACAGTCAGCCAGAGAGTGGGGAAGCAACACTCTTCAATATAGCCAATTCATTTAAAGGGACAGTTCACCCAAAAATGAAAATTATCTCATCATTTACTCACCCTCATGCCATCCCAGATGTGTCTGACTTTCTTTCTACTGCTGAACACAAATGAAGATTTTCAGAAGACCGTTTGATGTCTGTAGGTCCATACAATGCGAGCGAAGGGTTAACAAAATTTTGAAGCACCAAAATGTACAGAAAGGCATCATAAAAGTAATCCACACGACTCCAGTGGTTTAATCCATGTCTTCTGAAGAGATATGATATGTGTGGTGAGAAACAGATCAATATTTCAGTCCTTTTGTACTAGAAATTCTCCTCAGAGCTCAAAAATGTTGCAAGGAGTCACGCGAGGAATTTAGCATGGTCTGTTTTGTAGATTAAGTAGATTATTGTATCAGCTAGCGCAGTTTAGCACTGTTTTATCGACTAGAGTATTTTTTCGTATTGGTGGCAATTAGTGCAGATTTGATTTGATGCTTTCAATTATCTTACATGCTCGAAAACGTATTTTGTCATATGTTGCTTTATGTAACCCAACTTAATATTATTATTTATTTTTACCAGGGTGGTGACCATTCAAAACAATATATTAGCCTGTTTTTTATGTTATCTTGGCATTTCAGTTTCTTTACAAAATTCCATTAAATTAAATCGTATAATGATTAACTAAATTAAAAGCCCCTATCCACATCCTCCACAATAAATGCATTGAGTTAATAGGCGTTATTAGTAAAAAATGTATATCCTTTCTTATATGCTGAAATTAGAACTTTACTGACCCCTGATTTATAAAACAAAATAGATATTTTATATGTTAAAAATATAATTATTTTGATCTTTTCGATTAATTGTCTTCTTTATATAATTTATGTATACATTATCTTTATGTCTTTATGATTGTATTCATACATTGGTTGATCTTATTGAACATTTATATAGAAAAAATCCACAGTTTTAGCACCATTTGTGGACTTTTCGGACGGTCCTTTAACCACCATAGGCGCATTTTCCAACTTCTATCAAAGTTAAATTAGCGATATGGCACGAATCGAATGGTTCAGCCGAACAATTCAAAAGAATCGGCTCAAAAGAACGACTCATTCGCGTGTACAGTTCACAGTAGATTTGATCAGCTTTTGCTGTTTATCACTGTTTTAACCACTGCTAATTACACAGATTAGTGTATTTTTGTTGTTAATTTGTGTTAAATTTGTTTTTATACTGTCAATTTTCCAACCTGCTCGAAATAAATATTGTCAAATGTTGCTTTGTTTATGCAACCAACCTTAATTTTTTTAAAATATATATAAATATATATTATTATTATTGACTTAATGTAAAGACCATGAGCCTGGCTGTTGGACATTCATTTATTCGCATTCATTTGTTGCAACTGACTTAGTTTAAGGTGTGATTTACTGAAACTTTCCACTAAATGAATCTGTGAATGAATCAAAACGAACGGTGAACAAATTCAAAAGACACAAGTCACGAGTTAATGGCAGACAAAATAAATAAATAAAACATCATCTCGATTTAATTCACTAAATTGCAGGGACTTGCAAACACTTCGCGAATCGGATCCGCTGAATCATTCAAAAGAATCGGCTCGGAAGAACGACTCGTTCGCGAATGAAGTCACTAGACGGCTGAAGAGTATATATAGAGTGAAAGATTGGACGGTTATTCGGAGGAGAGACGAAATACAGAGATATATATATCATGTATAATCGCAAGGTTGCCATAATGTGATTTTATCAGTGATGTAAACTCGGATTCCTTTCGCATCTAATTTCCAAGCGCCTCGAGCGATATTCCCTCACGAGCCATGACAAACAGCGGTGTTCTCTCGCGCTGTGAAAACACTAAAAACTGCAGCATCTGCTGCTCTGAGTTTCATTTTAGCTGTCGCTTTTCAATGCAGGACGAATGTTTTTAGTTGCAATGCATGCACGAATGGAAAGCACTTTAATTTTCACACTCTTGACCACTTTTTGCGGCGTTGTCAACTCAACATACGGAACATGGAAAACCAGTTTTCATGCGAATCGTGTGAACAAGGTGGAAAAGACATCCCAGCCTCACATTGTTTTTATTATGGTCGATGACCAAGGGTTTCGAGACGTAGGCTATCATGGGTCCGAAATAAAGACCCCGACGCTGGACAGACTCGCCGCAACAGGAGTCAAACTGGAGAATTACTACGTGCAACCTCTGTGTAGTCCCTCAAGGAGCCAACTGATGACTGGCAGGTGGGATATATAGCATATATAGGCTGCTTTATAAGATCAAATGTTCCTAAAACTATTTGGACATTCGAGCCACACTTAAAAGCCATTAATGTTATTGCATTATATGCAAACTATGAAACAAAGTCTAAACAAATGATGCTAGACCTTCTTAACTTCACTTTGCCATTATAATTTGTGTAAATCTTTAAAATTAAATCTGCTTGCTTTAATATTATAGCATATTGTTTATTTAATGCAGTGGCGTGCAAACGTTTTAAGTGTGTCACAAGTAATTTTGGGGCCACTGATGTGGACACACCCACATTCTGTATTGTACTTTTGTCTCCAATTGTTAAATCACACTTCAATAAAACTATGAAATAACACAAATAGGGGAATTATGTAGGCTTAGTGACTAAATAAAAAAAGTTAAACCAAACAAAATGATATTTTTGCATTTTCAAAGTAGCCACCCTTTTTAGATTGATGCTTCCTGGGATGCTTTTAAACAGCATTTACATGCTCTGTGGGATGCATGTAGTGTCCACTGACAGTTTCCATGTATGTTCGACTGTTGTTGGCTGCTTTGTTTTTTCCCACTACCCTGGGGTGGTAGTATAATGCAACAAATTCATACATAAAATGTAAAAAAATATAAAAAATAAAATAAAAATGCATTTGGCACCTTTATAAGTCCAGTGTGTCCAGACTTTTGAGTACATTCTTGCTCCCAGTAACCGATTGTATTTTGTATAGTTTGTATTCGGGGTGTTTAGCGAAGCCATTATCTGTATTTGTGCCTGTATCTTTTCAGCTCAGTAGAGCCGGGTGTGGGCGGGGCTTAACCCAAAGTGCGTCAAAACTGAATGAAACGCCCATTTTTAAGTGTTACTCTTACATTTATAGTTACTATTAACGAAATATGTCTTGTATATGCCTTTTCATAATAATAGCCTATTAATAATAATAATAATTCTTATTTTTATTTATAAAAAATACATTTTTGGTAAAAAAACTTTGGTTTCTCCTGGTATTTCAGATATTAATATATGCATGAAATAGATTTTCCGTTTGTCTGTGGATGCATAACAACATTATTCCGGAGGCAGAAGGAAGAAGCTAAAAGATTGAGCATGTTTCAGTTTCTTCGTTTTATATGAGGAATATTCCTAATCGATGAATACTCAATGGAGCATTTTAACTTTTTTCAGAATAAAGTCTTAACCAGTTAATAACCTTAATCGCTGATCTGTGAAAATAAACGTGTTCAACTTTAAGAGATAGATAGACGAGCTCATGGCTGGACTGGTACTCTGGCATACCGGGCATTTTTCCCGGTGGGCCGACACACTTTGGGACCAATTAGGGGCGGACTGGCCATCTGGAGAACCGAGCGGGCCGGTGGGTCGGCTGCGGAATGGGCCGCGATAAACTAAAATTAGCGGCCGAAAAGGACAGCGACCCTTTTGGGCCAGTTGCTATGTAAAATCGCGGGCCGATTTCTTTTCCCAGTCCAGCCCTGGATGAGCTCTGACGTGAAATCATCACTTCAGGTCAGGAATTTAACATCGCGCTCAGGTTTAGGCTATAAATAAATACGTGATAATAACGCGTGAATCGTGTGATATATGTTAACGTTGACATTAACGTTAATCATTTTGAAGTCATTATTCGTGCCTTTTCGATTAAGGTATTCGGCTTCAGGCACATCCCTAGTTTGTATATTGTATAGTTGTTAAGTGTTAAAGGCCCAGCCCAACACCAATGTTCCCATAGTTGTGAAACATCTGGTCCACGCCTCGGGAACGCTAGGAATCCCTTTTTGCAGTTCACTTTGGAATCGACGAATGAATCATTCCCGATGAATGTGCTGCACAATGCTGAGCACAGTGGGGATTTTGGCTAATGCACAATGTTAGATCACTTCATACTGTGTGGTGTGGTTTGCCTAGAAATGTTTAAAGCCCTGATACATGGTGACAGGACTGTTATATTGCATTATATATTTCAAAACTTGCAGAGATCCTTCATCTATTATCCAAGTGCAGGAGTTGATTCATAGCTTTACCTCTTAATAATCCTTGTTCTACAATGATCTTTTATGGCTGTAAAGGTGCAAGGTCTTGAGTACACTGCTTATGGATTTTGGGGTTTGTTTTGGCCGTGCTACCTCTGGACATTGTCCACTGTGATACATATTTTGCATACATTTTTATATTTTTTGGACATTTAGACACTTATTATATTTTTGGAGTTACATTTAACTTTCTTTTAGAGTCTTTGCACTATTTATTTTAAATTACTTCATCAAATAAGTATTTTTTTTTTCTTCTTTTTTGTACGTTTAGCAATGATAACTTTGCCTGCCCGACTGATTAAGTTCAAACATCTGCTGACGACTTTGCCAATGGATAATCAAGTTTTTTCTTTAGTGAATTTTTGGTCAAGATCAACATAGTCTCATACAATGAACTACATCATAGCATAACTACATTTTTGCAAACTGACTTTTACATGCCGCGTTCAACGTTTCGCCGCAGTTTCCTGTGGAAATTAACACTAGAGGTGCGATAACAACTGTACATTTTATTCACTTCAACACAAATCACCACTACAATGGCTGATTATGACTTTATAAACTCTTACTGACACACTGCTATGTTATGAAATCTTAAACACTTTTCTAAGAAATAATTTAAAAAAAGACACATTAATGCTTGAATTACAGACACACCTACATTTACACACTTATTCCAACATGATTAGATTTCGCAGTAGCTTACCTAATTGAGTCTTGGGCTTTGGACTCGGAAAACCACAGTTCAATCCCAGCCAAATGCAGAAGCTGACAGGTGAGACAAATGTATCATAGAAGCGACACAAAATGACGTGGTTGCCTCAGAAAATGAGCTTTTCATGTCGCATTTGCTTTTATGACACTATCGGTTAGATTTAGGTGTTGGTTAAGGGTAAAGATGTCTGTTTTCTTGACCTCTCATTTGCTTTTAGAACACTATTGGTTGGGTTTAGGTTAAACTTCTAAGTTAGGGAGGTACGTTTTACTCATTAAAACCTCCATCTAATATTTACTCTAAAATGCCATCTGATTACAACACCATTTCACTTGCTTTTGGCGCCCCTTGCTGGACATTTCACTGGGAAAGTGTAGCGAAATGTGTAATGAACCAACTTGTTTCCACAGTCACGAAATATTCATGAGACCAGGCTGACCAATATTACAGCATAAAAAAAGCATTTGAAATGTTTAAAATGATTATTTTATATTCAACATTTTGCGTATGTCTCAATTGCCATTATTGAAATGTATTATGTATCAATAAGCATTGTGTCAGGCATCAGCAACTCTGCAAACAAAATATCAGTATTGCCTCTTGAAAAACATGTATCAGGCAACACTAGTTTTATCCATCCATCCATCCATCTTTAACCGTTTATCTGAAGTCGAGTCGCGGGGGCAGCAGCTCCAGCTGGTGGCCCCAAACTTCCCTATCCTGAGCCACATTAACCAGCTCTGACTGGGGGACCCCGAGGCGTTCCCAGGCCAGTGTGGAGATGTAATCTCTCCACCTAGTCCTGGGTCTTCCCCGAGGCCTCCTCCCAGCTGGACATGCCTGAAACACCTCCCTAGGGAGGCGCCCAGGGAGCATCCTTACCAGATGCCCAAACCACCTCAACTGACACCTTTCCACGCAAAGGAGCAGCGGCTCTACTCCAAGCTCCTCACGGATGACTGAGCTCCTCACCCTATCTCTAAGGGAGAAGCCCGCCACCCTTCTGAGGAAACCCATTTCGGCTGCTTGTACTCGTGACCTAGTTCTTTCGGTCATGACCCAGCCTCCATGACCATAGGTGAGGGTAGGAACGAAAATTGACCGGTAGATCGAGAGCTTTGCCTTCCAGCTCAGCTCTCTTTTCGTGACAACCGTGTGATAGAGCGAGTGCAATACCGCCCCCGCTGCCCCGATTCTCCGGCCAACCTCCCGCTCACTTGGGGCAATACCTCTTTCCCACTTCCCACTAAATGTACCTCAATGAATTAGAAGGCAAAACGTTTCTGCTTGAAGACATTGCTGCACATGGAAATGCTTGAAGTGAGCCTTGACAATATCCTAAATGTTCATCCTTTTCAACAGCTGTGAAAGCTGCTAAGACAACTTTTAAAGAAGAAAGAGCAGTCTAAATCATTCAATCTGTAATAACGTGATTGAGATGAATAGACATTTTGGGATATTGCATAAAAAATGCTGGATGGAAACACCACGATGCAAAAAAAAAAAAATGTGCATAAAAAAGCGCATGCACTGGTTTGAGGTAGATACGGTTTTTATTCGATTAGATGACAATGAAATTAAAATGGAAACACATTTATTGAATATATTCTGATGGAATATAGATGCACATCAAAACATTCTTGTGACTTTGCCTCATCGAGCCATTTGAATACATAATTTGCTTAGAGAATAACATAAAAATCCCTGCATAGCATCTGAAATGTTGCTGCAGTTATTCTGAAATGCCAAACCTGTCATCAAAAGGATTGCCTACAATTACCTTCTACAACTGTGTGACCCAGTTATAAGGCATCTGCCACTGAATGGTAGCAAATATGAAGTTTGTCAGAGCCAGGGGCGTAATAACAGGGGCGTAGTGGCTAGAACACAGGGCTGTTAATCAGAAGATCACTGGTTCAAACCCCATGGTCATCACCATTGTGCCCTTGAGCAAGGCACTTAACTCCAGGTTGCTCCGGGGGGATTGTCCCTGTAATAAGTGCTTTGTAAGTCGCTTTGGATAAAAAGTGTCTGCCAAATGCGTAAATGTAGTTATTTCTAAAAGTGAGATGAACATGTCCCCCCACAGTTATAATGGTTGCTACGCCCCTGGTCAGAGCATTTTGTCTGCACGTTCCAAGTAATTCATTACATTTAATAAAAGACCAACAGTGTCTTCCATTCTCATTTCTATTTTATGGCATTTTCCCCAAAAGGGACGATTCTGATCTCTTTGCGCATAAATCTAATTTGTAACCTGGATGGAAACTGAACTATTCGCCACCTTTTTTGTTGACAAGAAAACAGCTTCATGCTTGTATAGAGGGAACCTGTATCTGATGCTCCAGTGATAAACATTTGGAGAGGACCAAAAGCATCACATCTGCCCATATCAACACCAAGCTCACTGCCGCTTTGTTTTGCCTCTTCAGGTATTCACAACCAGCTAATAAAAGTACTGAACGTCTCATAATCTATAAAGTACCCCTTTCTTTATGTAGGCCAAATCTCTGTGGGACAGTCCAGCCTAGCCAACAAACCTGCCAAGCATAGAGAGTCAGTTTAAGACAATTAAATTTGCTATCAAAGCTCTTCATCAACCAGCCTGCTGTAAACACAAGGTTACACGGAAATAGGAATGTGCCTTACGGTTCCTTGGCTTTGTGGTGCAGATTCCATAAACGATAAGCTTTTTGTGTTCCACAGAAGAAAAAAAAGTAATGCGGGATTTGGAACGTCCCAATTGATGACGGAATTTTAAATTTTGGGTTAACTATCCCTTTTTGTATATGGGCTACAGAATTGGAGTCACAAAATTTAGCGTGGAGTAGGATGGATGACATTAACCTTAATCGGCAGGATTAAGGAATTAAATGAACAGAATCCTAAATCATGGGACAAAGCTGTTGTTGGTGTCAAAATAAAGGGCCTTGCTGTTGGAGAAAGGAAACCAGTTTTAATGCAGTATGCTTTGAAACTTATTAGCTGTAGAGAGGAGTGTGTCCCACTTATTTAAAACAGATGTGGGATGTTGGAGTTACTGCAGACCATGGGTCAGCATGGCTTCCAACTGAGCTGGTGGCTTTGGTGGCCAAATAACATATGTCATGTGTGATGTTTGGATTGTGTTAAGTAGTGTGTTGGGAGTAGTGGTGGTGGCGTAGTGGGCTAAAGCACATAACTGGTAATCAGAAGGTTGCTGGTTTGATCCCCACAGCCACCACCATTGTGTCCTTGAGTAAGGCACTTAACTCCAGGTTGCTCTGGGGGGATTGTCCCTGTAATAAGGGCACTGTAAGTCACTTTGGATAAAAGCGTCTGTCAAATGCATAAATGTAAAATGTAAAGTAGTGTTTTCACTGTGTTCAATTCTCTGTGTTATAGGCTACATTAAAAGTAGCACGCCAACAGGCAAATTCAAAAGACTCTTGTGGTCAGAGAAAGCAATATTAAAATGCATTGCATTTTATCAATAGGTAGACCAATACAGTATATTGGTTTTACTATTAATCAGTGCTCCAAAACTCCATATATTCTTGGAGTTTTAGTTGGACATTAAACTGCATCTTGGATTTTATTAATTTTGTACTTTTATAGCCTCTATGTCTGTGCCCGTCACATTAACAAAAGACTAAAATTAGTTTTTTTACATTTATATAAATCGATTTTTAAAACTATCGGACATTAATCTGTTATCTTGCCTTTTCCACCACATGTCATCAGTCTCTGCAAAATCCACTATTGGTCGACCTATGCGTGCATGCCTTGACTTCTGCAACTGTATTTCGGTTCAAAAGTTCAACCCTTGATTCATAGCTACACTTGAAATGGGCTTTATGGAGTTGCTAATGTCAGAGAAAACTTTGGATACAGGATAGAGACAGGGGGATCAAAGGTTGTTATTTCAACCACAACTTTAGAGTCCATATAGTATATACTCAGCTCTCTTACGCCAGTAACATACGTGACTCTCACTGTGGACATTGATGAACTGATCTCTCCAGAATCTGCCTGACAGAAAGCAGAACATTGTGGAAGTTCTATAGTACCAGTCTGCACCATATGTTGTTAAAGTCGCTTCAGGGATATTTACACCTATCAGATCATGAAAAGACCAAGTGTAAATGCTCTTGAAGATGCATTTGTGACAGATAGAAATCAGGAGGCTTGAGACACGTACAAGATGCAACTTGGCCAAGTTTAGGCCACATACCTCAACTTTACTCCTCTGAAAGAGATCATAAACACAGCACATTAGTTTGGGAGTCCCCGCAGTCCTCATGTGAGTGAGCAATAATGGATGAAACACATGGATGGAGCCACCATGAAACTCAAACACCAGCTGTCATATACGCCGAATAGAGTGATGAACAAACTTTGAACAAACTTTGTTAGTAATGTAATGCAATGCAAGCAACCTCCATATTACTTTTATTTCACATGCATATAGCTCAGCAAAATTAATGGAGGTAAATCCTTTTTGTGACAATGATTGTCTTTGTTTCACAGTATCCGATTATGTTGTGGGTGGATCAGTTTAACTCTATGATATATTGCTGTGGGTTTTTTTTCTTTCTTTTTTGCAAAGGACCACCAGAGCAGAGGCTCTCCCAGCTGTTAATGTTGCTCTTGGTAATATCAGCACATTTCAGCAGATGCAGAATTGTTATGTCATTTAAAGTAACTTCTAAAAGCAAATTCCTTTTGGATATATACTTAAGTCAGCATTTACTATAGAACTGTGCATCACAGTGTATCAATTTGGACTTTCCACCCCAATTCGGAAACAGTTGGTTGAAAGACGTGCCGCTGAAATCTGTCTGTGCTTACCGATATTTGAACCACTACCCCCTAGTGGTCAAAACGGAAAGTTTTGGTTAAACGTATGGGCGTGCGTGAGCTCCAGTTTCCGGGTGAAATGTTCAAAAAGCAGTGTCCCAAAACAAAGTTGTAATTTTAGATGTTAATGATGTTAATCAACAGGAATGCATATTTTCTTAACTCTACCCCCTAACCCAAACCCCAACCCTAAACCTAACCCTCAGTGGAGTAAATGTATTTATTTTTAAATGAAAATCACTCTCACCATTGTTGATATAAATATGATTACTTCCTATTTCCGACAGGACCGAAACCATGTCTATCAATAATGCAAGAGGGAAATTCAAGCCGGATTCCATACAAAAATGTCTGATGGGAGATTGTCAGTAATTCGGAGTAATGGGGTTGATTTCAGGATGCATTGACTTTTTGAAGCAACATGTTGATTTCCCGTGTGATCTTGTTGCCCAGAATGCATGTGTTAACACAGCTTACAGAAATCACTGGCTGACATTTTAGCAGAAATATTTCCAATACTCCATTCATTTCATTAATGTTCACTCACATGCACCAAACAAACAAGACTCTTCACGTAAAGCGCATGAGAGACGTGACTCGTAGTTGATTCAAATTTTTTCATTCTTCTTCAACATGTTGCTAAGCTAACAACAATGTAATACTCTACAAAAGACAAAAAACACACCTACAAATAATGGGTAAATTAGTCAAGTTGTAATTGCCGCCAGGGCTGGACTGGTAATGTGGCATACTGGGCCGACGCACTTTTGGTCCGATCAGGGGCGTAATGGCCATCGGGAGAACTGAGAGGACCGGTGGGTCGGCCGCGAAACATGCCGAATGGTAGCGATAAGCAACAATGAGCCACCGCGTTATGCAGAACGGACCACAAAACACAAACCCCCACTCAGTTTGTTGCAGTGCATGCGGGGATTACATTATTCATGAAGGATACATGTAATGCTGCCTCAGAATTTGGCCAAGAGAAGGGATGTTAGAAGCTGCCAACTGTTTGGAACAGCCTTTAATGATGTAAAATGTTTTCTAGGTGGTCAGCCCACTAGGTATTCCCACTTCACTGAGTGAAGAAACAGCAAGTTTGTGCTAGTGTGATGTATGTGTGTGTGTGTGTGTGTTCATACAGCAGTGTTGACCTGCATGTACGTCATGAACAGCAGAACTCTGTAGACGTGTGATGATTTGCACAGTTTTACTTCTCAAGCTGCACACGGCTGCAAAACTATTTCTGAAAGAACAAACACAGGTCTTATTCCTCTCTCTGGCTAGTGAAGGAGCGCTTGTTAAACGGCATTGCCATCAGTATTTTTGCCTTGTTTTTAAGTAAAAAGTATCCAAACATCTTTAAGACAAATTTACTTGAGAAGCAAAATTACATAAGAGACTGTCTTATTTTTAGAGAAATGACATTTCTTTTATGAGGTTTATAAATAAATAAATAAACTAGATTCAAATAGAAAACAGGCTTAATTAATTTTTTTCTTGTTTTAACCTTGTGCTAGGGCGCGTCCTTCTGCGTGGACTGTGTGTTTTGCCTTCGCTATACGCTATGCATAATTTAATTTCATTTAAACTGATTGAAATCAGTTCAGGACACTCTGGGCTGTCAGTAAAGGGTTAAACTTAGCGCATTGAGTCATGTGACAAAACAACATGGTGCCGATTACAGCAGAGTTTGTCTTTGGGAGAAATGCCAAACATAAATACATTAGAAACCTAATTAAGCTTTTACATTGAAACCTGTTTAAGTCCAAATATTAAAGTCTCTATTTTCATCCGATATGCAATTTTAACAAATTTAGTGATTTTTTTGTGAAACGGCACGCTGTTAAACACAATGACCACTATAGTAGACTATAGCGCTATTTTACAAATCCTATATTTACTCATTATCACATTGAGACACTCGAGGTTTAGTCATTCACCGAATAGTGAGCAAGGGAGCATCCTATAGCTTTCCTATGCAGCCAAATGGATTCACTCCTAATCATACAGCTGTGATGTCTGTAACATCTCAAAAACATGAATAACAAACACTCCTGGAAACATAATAATCATTAATAATTATTAATCTAACATACTGACTTTCTTTAGCTTGGTATTATTTAAAATTTCACAAATGTAGTCCCGCTGTCCCCATATGAGGACATCGATTTTAAGGAAAACTATTTGCTTTTGTTTTTGCGTGTGCATGTTTATTAGGGGCCACTAGTTACAAATCAAAAAGGGAAATGAGAAATGCACATAGCAATCTTGCTCGGGTCTCAAGAGGATCTCCATTTTGTTAGATTTCTATGAAAAGACAAAAATACTGATTAAGAACATATTGTGCAGTGAGGTGAGCCTGTTTTTTTGGGTGCTATGTAGTCAGTGACATTGACACTTGTTAACGTTTCTCATTCCTCTTCAAATGAGTGCATAGAAACACACTAGATGTGATGTTGAGTCTGGCGCAGGTGTCAGCTTGATGTACTGAAAAAAACTGCTTTGATTTCTCGCTTCTATTTTAAGCCTTTTGTACTCATGTCAGAAACATCGAGCCAAATTCCATCTGTTATAGAGACAGATTTGCAGCTTTTCTTCAGTTTTTCCCACCCATATTAAGGCATGTATCCAGTCATTGCATTAAAGTTACATCATTGTATTAAATGACTTTACAAATCATCACATAAAGGGATAATTCACTCCAAAAAATTAAAATTATGTCATTATTCACACACTTGTTTTGTTCCCAACCTGTATGTTTTACGCTCTTCTATTGAGATGTTCATTATTATATAATCATTATTCTTTTTTATTGCATCATTTTTCAACACAGTTCCTTTTAACCATCTCTTTACATGGTAATTTCACTTTATATATCTTTGGATATAGTAAGTCGCATAAGCTGCACAATTTCAATTCCCTAACCCCAAGTATTAGTTCAAGTAATAGTGATTAATAATTTCAGGGTTAATTCCCATGGAACAACCTGGAGTGAAGTACCTTACTCATGGGCACAATGGTGGTAACTCATGGATTGATTCAAACCTACAACATTTGAGGTGGAAACTAAGATATTTAATAGGACTGGGAGAGAACTTGGCCCAGGATTTTACATGGCAACTGGCCCAAAACTTGGGTGGGGTGATCAAAAAGTTGTTGAGGGGTGGAGGGGGCACCGTTCTGCATAGAGCAGTGGCTCATTTTGAATGGGCCGCGGCCCATTCATTTCCCCGCACGTTTCGGTTCTCCCGATGGCCAGTCCGCCCCTGATTGGCACACTGGGAAAATGCCCGGTATGCCAGATTACCAGTCCAACCCTGGCCACAAAACTTCCCCTTTGGTAATTTGCTTTCATATGGGTTTATGGTAATTTCCTCAATCTCTTAGACTCGTTGTGGTCATATTTCTTCAACTCAACACTGTGTAGTCACTTCCACCACAACCTGTGATATTCAGTCAATGGACTTGTGAAATCAAAGATGAGCATTTTCTTCAAAGGTGCAACGTACGTATATTAGATCAATTGACTTTTTACCAGGCCAGATCCATTTTAGTTTTACGAGTGATTAGAAACGTGATTAGAATAAGTTTCCCACTCATACACAAGACTTTTGTCATGATTTTTAAGGGGAACTGTTGTACCATCCCTTTGTTGGACTTGGAGGATCATTTTAGAGTTAACCAATAGAGTAGGTTGGTCTGAAGTGAGGTCCAAAATCTGTTTTAAGCAGTGCATATAATTTGTTGGTACTAATTTTGTATATGTTTATGTCCTAGATATCAGATCCACACTGGCCTCCAGCACTCCATCATCCGACCGACCCAACCCAACTGCCTCCCTCTGGAGAACATTACTCTTCCTCAGAAGCTGAAGAATGCTGGATACTCCACTCATATGGTGGGGAAGTGGCACCTTGGTTTCTATAAACGTGGCTGTATGCCCACGCAACGGGGCTTTGACACATTCTTTGGCTCTTTGTTGGGTAGCGGTGACTACTACACCCATTACAAGTGTGACAGTCCAGGAATGTGTGGATATGACCTTCATGAAGGTGAAGAAGCTGCTTGGGAGCAGGACCATGGGATCTATTCCACCCTCATGTACACTCAGAAGGCTTTAAAAATTCTGGCTTCTCACAATCCTAAACGTCCCATCTTCCTTTACTTGGCCTACCAGGCGGTGCACTCACCCCTGCAGGTTCCTTCTCGCTACCTCGAGCGCTATAAGTCCATCCCAAATTTGCATCGCCGCAAGTATGCTGCCATGGTCAGTTGCTTGGACGAGGCGGTACGCAATATAACTCTTGCTCTCAAACACTTCGGCTATTATGACAACACGGTTCTGGTTTATTCCTCAGACAATGGAGGTCAGCCAATGGCAGGAGGCAGTAATTGGCCATTGAGAGGGAGTAAAGGGACTTACTGGGAAGGAGGAATACGAGCCGTTGGGTTTGTGCATAGCCCATTACTGGTCAAGAAAGGCACCAAAAGCCGAGCTCTTATCCATATCACGGACTGGTACCCAACATTGGTCACACTTGGTGAAGGAACGCTGGATGAAAACCAGAGTTTGGATGGTTACGATGTCTGGGAAGCCATCAGTGAGGGGCGTCCCTCGCCTCGACTGGATATTCTCCACAACATTGACCCCATCTACACCAAAGCCAAGAATGGATCCTGGAAGGCAGGATATGGAATCTGGAACACTGCCATTCAAGGAGCTCTCCGGGTGGGTGATTGGAAACTCTTGACGGGGGTGCCAGGATACAGTGACTGGATTCCGCCCCAGACTTTTTCCACACTTTTGTTGGCCAACCGTTGGCACAATGAGCGAGTGAGCTGGGATCGAGGCAAGTCTATATGGCTCTTCAACATTACGGCCGATCCTTACGAGCGAGTAGACCTGTCCCGACGCTACCCACATATGGTGAAGAAGATGCTGTTCAGGCTTCTGCAATACAGCAAGACAGCTGTGCCATGCCGCTACCCTCCCAAAGACTATCGCTCCAATCCTCAGTACAATGGGGGGGTCTGGGGACCCTGGCAAATGGATGAGGAGGATAATCTTCTCTCATATGATTTAGACAAGATGAAGAGTTGGAAGAAAGCAAAACGGAGAGGGAAATTTAAAAGAAAGGCCTAAGGTGTGACTTCCATTTTGACTTTCGTGAACTCAGGGATGGATGCTGACTTAAACTTTCATGAACCTTTGAGTCTTTTTCACTGACGTATCGAACCTGAACTCATGAAAAATAACAGAACTGTGGTTACATATTTGCAAAATGATATTGCGTGGCTCCTTGCACAGTTCTGGGGTGAAATATCAACTGTGTGGTGCCAAAAGCGGGTTACATTTTCTTCTAAACGGATGAGGTTTTTAAGGTTAAACCTTAACGATAGTGTCATAAAAAGCAAATGTGAGATTAAACAAAATTGTGGGTGCAACCATATCATTTTGTGGTGCTTCGATTTCACTTTCGGCTCACGTGCCTCTAGTGTTCATTTCACCAAGGAACTGCGTGATACGTACAGTGAGCCACGTGAAAGTAATTTTGAAAAAATGTAGGAATGGTAACGTGTTTCTGTGAGACCAAGAAGAATGTATAGATTCACCTATAATTTCACAAAAGCAATTTAAAATGTGTACGGTACTTTTTATCATTGTTCAATTTCCATCCCAGTTTAATGTGCTGTGACATCTGTAAGTAAGCCGTTTGAAGGTTTACTTACTAAAAAAAAAAGTGAAAACACTGTGACCCTGTGCCGCTTTGTTTGTTTGAGTGATTCAAATGCCAACTTCTGGCTCAACTAGTGGCTTAAGTTGTGATGGTGCTTTAATTTTAGCAAACATTTTACATGAAAGAAACTTTATATTATTTTAAAAAGCAATTTGGAAGCTCAGAAAATAGGATCAACACAATAAGAAGCATTTTATATTGAAGTATAGTTTTTATAATTTTTGTCAATGTCAGTGTTTTGCATGGTCTGGCACCAGTTAAACTTGAATGTACTGTAAGATCAATACACTTCTCATATGAACTCCCTTTTTCACTTCATTTTGCTCACTGGTAAATGTCAAGTTAAATAATGTTACCAACTACTAATAATTACAATTCAAGCATATCGAAGTATACACACTAAAATACCAGTTGGGAGTAATTACTGTCCTCTTTTGCAATATTTTGAATTGAATCATCTTCTTTCCATTAAGAAGGAAAATTCTATGAAGCATTTGAGACATCTGAGCCAAAGTTAATCTCACTCTTACTTTGTGATGCCAAATGTATTGATCTCAGCAGTGAAAAAATGGTTTGTGTATAGGCTCAAGTAATTCAACACAGTATTGATTATTACAGATATATTTATGGAAGTACCCTTTTAACGATTTTTAAGGTACAATGCTGTAAACACACAGTAGCTGTGCCAATACTCTGCATAACAGCACAACCAGCCATTTGAATTGCATGCTTGCAAGAACAACTGCTTTTCAAGAGCAATGATCATATGCAAAGTTTCCTTAGAATCTGGGATTCAGAATAGCATCCAAACAACAAAGATTGAGATGATCAAGAATGGTCACGGATAGCTCTCTCAAGGTTTTATAGACCTCCTTGGTTGAATTGCAAGCCCTAATGCTAATATGCAATTATTCCTTGATAATATGGTAATGTTCATTGTTTTGTGGTCAATTTCTTGGCTAAAAATGCAGTACTTTTTGGCAGTTCATCTTTTTCTGGCTTTGTTTAGTGACATAACTTTCAGCTGTGCAGTTATGTCACGCATTGACCAAGCCAGATGCATATGAACCATTTACAGTAACATTCCTCCAAAGTTTTTTTGCTCTAAGCTACCATAGGGCACAACAAAAATGACACAGCTGGTTTGATGTATTCTAGACCATTTATTGCAAAAATGTCCAATGATCTTTGACTAATACAGCACAGCTGTCTTCAGAACACTCATACAAAGCTGGAACGTATAAGAGTGCCTCTTACTGTAAGTACGTTAAGTACCAAATAACTAGTAGAACGACACCTACCTACCAGCCACGAATGTCAACCAGAGCTATTAAGCTTGTCGGTGGGGATGGATCTCTTGGCAGTGCTGAGGCAACTTTTTTTAAGTATGCTGTTGGTAGTTTCACATTTGTCATCATTGGATGACTTAAGAGTCAAACTGCTACACACTTTACATTTTGCCTCTCGCAATCATGCTTGGTTCTCATCCATTTATACTGACATATATAAACTTCTACGCTTGGATGTAAAGAGCATGTTTGTGTTTATTTTTGTGTGTATGAAATGCCTCTTTATAATGAGCCTTTTGATGCAGTTTGTTGGTTTGTTGGCTAGCACATTTGGATCAGTTTCAGCAAAGCGGGACTGGAACTCCTTTTGGCAACCAGCTAATACCCCAGTTCATATTTTCCCACTTGTTCTACTTTCTGCCTTTTCTCTCTTACAGTATGTCTTGTTTCATGCTGCACAGCAGTAGGTAAGCTGCTTCAGAACTCCAACAGCAGGCTTTTAATGTTTTCAACGTTATCTCTTTTTTGGTTTATCCCACTTATATTCCTACCTGTTCTAAACAACACAATCTCTTTTTATGCTAGTGTCATTTTGTGCCACTCTCTGAAATCCCACCCTGCTGAAACCACCAGATGTTGCCAGCTAAATTGCATGACATGGTGGAGAGCGGGCCGGGTCGTGACTATACACACCCGGCTCTTATCGGGCTAATTGAACCTCGAAGAGGGATAAAGGCCGATTGCGGACGGTGGTGCGGGAGAGAGAGATCGTTTACGGACATGTCCGTCATGTGTGTGGTTTTGTCTTTTGTTTTAGTTTATAAAAAAATTAAAATAAAAAACTTACTCGCCAGTTCTCCGATAAGCCGTAGCTTGGTCCCCAGCCACTCTCCAACGGACGACAGCCGCGCCTCCCCAGGCAGATCGGTGGCAGTCCTCCAGCCCCTGTGTTCTCGGGGAACAGAAGGGGTGTCCCCCGCCCCTGGCAGCAGTTCTCCCGCTCTAGCCAGTCGGCAGTGAGCCCCTCCCTGCTCAGATCTCAGATCCCGCCGCGTTTCAGCGGCTGGTAGGGGACTCCTCCGCCCCTGGCAGCGGCCCTGACCATTCCAGGTGGTCGGTTAGGAGCCCCTTCTCCCCTCGCGGTCGTCGGCCCTGTCACAAATTGTTAGTATCCTCTTAAAGGAATAGTGAACTTTTGTGAGGCATAATGTCAGAGCGTGTATTGCCAAGCTCCAAACAGGACACAAAAGCAGCATAAAGGTAGTATGTAACAAGGTTAAAATGGGCAAGGAGGAGGCGGGAACCGGACAAAGCATCAAAGTAATATTTAATGAAACAAAAAGACACAAAACACAAACACGGCAGCTGCGTGTGGTTCTCTCTCTCCCGAACTGCTGCATCTGGCTCGGCATTATCCCTCTCCTTGGCTGATTAGCCCAATTGGGGCCAGCTGTGTGGACTCACGGCCCCACCCTCCCCCTCATCGCACTCTTCCCTCCTTTGCCTCAGGCCGGGGGTTCCCTGGCATGACATACATCTCCCACCCTCTTTTCTGGCAGGCTTTCCCCGCCTCTCGAGACCTGGGAGGGAGACAAGGAGAGGAAAAAGAGAAGGAAAGGACAAGGCAGAGCAACAGTGAGAGAGAGAAGAGAGAGAGATAAAAAAATTGAACACTGGTTCCCCGACACGCCGTCGCCTGGTCCTCGACCACTCCTCCACCCTCTGGCGAATGACAGCCGCTTCTCCCTGGGCGGACCGTAGCGAGTCCTCCAACCCCTGGCGAATAGAACACCCCCTCCGCATTCTGGCAGCCGGCAGCGAGCCCCTCCGTCCCCCGGCGGATGGCCGTGGCTGACCCCCTGGGCGCACGGCAGCGGCAAGGACTCCACGACAGCGCATCTCTCCTCTTTCCCGGCTTCAGCACCAATGTAAAATGGGCAAGGAGGAGGCAGGAAACGGATGAAGCATCAAAGTAATATTTAATGAAACAAAAAGACACAATACACAAACACAGCTGCTGCGTGTGGCTCTCTCTCTCCTGAACTGCCGAATCTGGCTCGGCCTTATCCCTCTCCTCGGCTGATTAGCCCAATTGGGGCTGGCCGGGCCGCGAGTGCGCCCGGCCATGCCCTCCTCCTGATCACCTGATTTACACTTCACTTCAATTAAAAAAGGGTGCCTTTTAGATGCATGGTGGCAGATTTGACGTCATTGATGACATGGCAATTTTGAAGAATGCGAATGCAAGCAAGATTTGACAGGTCTGCTGATGAAGATTATCAGTGAACAGCGACTGTCTGTTCCTCATTTAAAGCAGTTAGTTGCTTTAGAAGACTTGAAATATAGCAAATCGAATGGACCACTTTTATCTTCATGTTTTTGTAGTTTTGCAGCTTGGCAGAATAAATCACCCTCTGCATTCCTTAGCAAAACATGGACATTTTGCCTTCAAAATACAAATTTTGTCATCATTTATTAACCCCCATCTTGTATTTATGCATGAACTATTCTTTAACCCTCCTAGGTTGTTTAATTAAGGTTGAAACCTTGGTTGTTCGCAGTTATTTTTGACTGGAAACTGTATGGGTGTAACTTCTTTAATAAATAAATAATAAAATGTCTTCTTCCGTTGAAGTTTTGAATCTGGGTCGCAAAGTTGAAATTCTGACACTTACTGTTTAACATTTTAAAGGCATACTCAGTAACTTTTTTTTGTGTCATCTTGGACTTACAGTGACACCTAGTGGTGTGGATGCAGCATCATTCAAAATCAATAGTTACAGATGCCATTGTAGAAATGAACTATTAGTCATGATCAGGGCTGGGCTGATAATGTGGCATACCGGGCATTTTCCCGGCGGGCCGACGCACTTTGGCGCTGATCAGGGGCGGACTTTCCATCGTGAGAACTGAGCTGGCCGGTGGTTCGGCCACGAAATGTGCCGAATGTGCCGCGCTAAGCAAAAATGAGCCGCCGCGTTATGCAGAACGGACCACGAAACAATTGGGACAGTTGCCAAGTAAAAAAAATGGCAGCCCCTATGAGGGGGACCCTCTCCACGTAGAATAAAAAAGCTCCTCATGTCATGTGAGTGCTCATAATTTTATATATACGTTTCAAAATTATAAAAAAAAAAAGAAAAAGATGAATCAAGTCCAAATGTGAACAAAAAGACCTGGACAGCAGAAATGAGTGTGGGACTATCAAGGAAGAATAGATTGTTGTATTAATATTGTGGAAGGACTGACACAACTTCTCCTTCCCACTTGAAACAGATGGAAAAATACTCGATGTTTAATGTGTAAGTCCATATGAGCAACAAATATGGGCTTAATGAAAACAAGCTGAATTTCACACACTGTAGAGAGGAGAAAGTGTATTGCTCACCCCCTTTGTGTGTGTGTGTGTATGTATATATATATATATATAGATAAACCTCTCTCTCTCTCTCTCTCTCTCTCTCTCTCTCTCTCTCTCTCTCTCTCTATATATATATATATACAGCTCATTCAAAAAATCTTAACATTTATTTGAAATGCCATGTATTTATTGATATCAATGACAATTATAGTGGCATAAAATATTTGGTTTACACCGGGGCTAGTTGTCACAAGGTCTGTTTCTCAGTATATCAGCTGTAAATATGATGCTTTGAAGGATTAACTATAATAAAGGTAGATCTAACCATGTTCTCAGGACAAGACTATATTATATAAATGTCAGGTTGGGGCAAATTGTCACATACTCATAAAAACTAAACATCAACAACAGTGGTTCACCAAATTTGAGTTTTCTTAATGTAAAATTACCACATTATCTCAATTTAAATACTTAAAGTATAGGGAACCCAATAAAACTACACATGTTTAAAGGAACTCACATGAATCTTTTTCAGTAACATGCTAGCTTGTGACAGTGAATGTTAACATGCAAGCTGCTGGGAAGCACTGCGAAGTGTAATTTGGTCACTATGCCATGATTTGTAATTGCACAAGCAATAAGTATAAGAGGAGTAGGACTCTTGAAAATAAATAAAACTAATAATAATGAAATCATTTTCGGAGGATACTTCCCACTACCAAAAGTGACAGCCATGGCTGTGCCATGAATGGCTGTTGTTACATGCTTACTGTAATTAAATTATTTTGAAGACTGCAGTAGTATGTGAGGGGAATACTGCAGCGGATTTGCAGACGATTAGTGGTTTAAGAGGATAATTGGTTACATTCAGTTCATTCAAGGTGACAGCTTGGGAAATAGCCTACTGAAGGACTGGAGGAGTAATAGTCCATCAACAGGTCCATCCTCACTGATTTCCTCAATAATAAATACATGAGGGGTTTTTAAGCAACCGAGCATGTTTTTGCCGCCAGGGAGAGTTGTTACACTTCACTCAACGGCCGTCGGAATAGTATGAAGCCAGATACGAGGTTCCTTGGAGGCAGCAGACGCCCTAACCCCGCCCCCACCCTAACCCTAACCATATGGATCCTGTAAGGCTGAGTACCCTGTCAGGAACAGCCCGAGGCGCCTTTCTCCCGTCGCGGAGCTGGTCCGAAGTACTGTTTGAAAAATCGATTCATTTTAGAGAATCGGTTCGCTTCCATAAACTGGTCGAAAGAACCGACTCGTCACTTACAGCGTCCCGAGTGTTCATGCAGTAGTAGTTCATTAGCCTACATAACCAGAAGTGATTATTTACATATAGAAGACGTATTTTTAGGTTGTTTGATCATCTGCAATGCGTCTACATTGCAAAAAAGTATTTTTTTTTTTTTTAAATCTTCCAATGGGGTATGCAAAATAAACTTAATTCAATAGGAAAACATGTTTATTTTGCGTACCCCATTGGCAGATGTTTTTTCTTGTTTTAAGTCTAAATTTAACAAATTTGATCAGAGTTCTCTCAAAACAAGACTTTAGATCTTATGCCAGTTTGCTTGTCAAGTAAATAAATCACTTTTTAATTATGTTTAGATATTTTTACTGGAAAACATGACAAAAGTACAGCGTATAAGACGTTTGCTCGGCTCTCGGCTGTCAATAAGAGATTCAGGAAATATCTTCAAGACGTTTTTTAGGGTGTTTGTAAATCTGATATTTTAAACATGTTTAGCAGATGCTAATTAGAATGTGATGCTTTCCAGATGAAAGGCTGTTAAACAGACATCTCAGAGATGTACATGTGCTATCTGGGAACACACAAGATGCTTTTTGGGAAGTTTTTAAATCATCGTCAGGATTAGCACGAGCATTTAGGGTCCACGCTATCTTAGTACATGCTGTAAAGAAAAAAAAGCGACTTTTGTAAAATAACTCAAAATGTTATACTGATAGGCTAATATAATTTGTAAATTCAGTTTTATTTAATTATACACTGGTGGGCAATTTTGGAATAATGTTCAGATTTTGCTGTTTCGGAAGGAAATTGGTACTTTAATTCACCAAAGTGGCATTCAACTGATCACAATGTATAATCAGGACATTACTGATGTAAAAAAAACAGCACCATCACTATTTGAAAAAAGTCATTTTTGGTCAAATCTAGACAGCAGCATCACTCCAACACATTATCCTCGAGTAATCATGATAAATTGATCATTTGTTACTAGAACATCACTTGCCATTATATCAAACACAGCTGAAAGATATTTGGTTCATTAAATGAAGCTGAACATTGCCTTTGTGTTGTTTTTGAGTTGCCACAGTATGCAATAGACTGGCATGTCTTAAGATCAATATTGGGTCAAAAATGGCAAAAAAAGAAACCGCTTTCTCTAGAAACTCATCAGTCAATCACTGTTTTAAGGAATGAAGGCTATACAATGCTTGAAATTGCCAGAAAACCGAAGATTTCATACAAAGGTATAACTTGTTACGTTCCATATTGTCTTTTGTTTATGTACTTTTATTTTTAAGTTTCTGGCACCTGTTACGTTCCATATTGTATTTTGTTTATGTACTTTTATTTTGAAATTATTGTTAAGTTCCTGTTTCCTGGTCTTTGTCTCATGTCCTGTTTTCCCTCCACGTCTATGTGTCTGATTTTCATTGGTCCATTGTTTAATTACCTCGTTGTCAGTTTTAGTTTGTCATTGGTTTCAGTTTATTGCCTTATCATCTTGTTTTGAGTTTCAGTTTTCCATTGGCTTACGTTTTCCCTTGTTTTAGTATATAAGTCCTCATGTTTCCCTTGTACCTTTTCAAGTATTGTTGTAATCCTGACCTCTGCCTGATGTTACCCTGATGTCTACCTGTCAATAGTTTATGTTAGAGTATCTAAGCCATAGTCTGTTCCTGTTCTAGTTCCTAGTCCATGTCCAGTTCCTGTACCTTCGTCTTGTTAATAAATCTGCACTTGGGTCCTACACCTCGCCTTCATCCTTGCCTTGACTGCTACCAACTGTAACATCACTATAGTCTACAAAGACAAAGCACAACTGTCTCTAACAAGGACAGAAAGAGATGTGGAAGACCAGATGTACAACTAAACAAGAGGATAAGTACATCAGAGTCTCTAGTTTGAGAAATAGACGCCTCACATGTCCTCCGCTGACAGCTTCATTGAATTCTACCCGCTCAACACCAGTTTCATGTACAACAGTAAAGAGAAGACTCAGAGGTGTCTTATGGGAAGAATTGCAAAGAAAAAGACACTTTTGAAACAGAAAAACTAAATGAAAAGGTTCGAGTGTGCAAAGAAACACAGACATTGGACAACAGATAATTGGAAAAGAGTGTTACGGATCTTAACCCCATTGAGCTTTTGTGGGATCAGTTAGACTGTAAGGTGCGTGAGAAGTGCCCGACAAGACAGACACATCTATGGAGAAGCTACTTTGAATCTGTAGTTTAACATCCTACAAGCTACTCATAATTTTCAGTAGTTGAGCTACAGTCAAGCTACACTTTTAAAAAAGTAGTTAGGTACATTACAAGTTACTATCAAAAAGTCGCTAGCTACATTGAAGCTACTTAATGAGGCAATTATTTTTAATGTTACTATCAAACCAATAATATTAATAACAAAATTTACACAAATGACACTTATTAATTAATGTATTAATTTAATAAATGTAATGCATTTAATTAAATACATTAATGAATAGTAACATTAATACAGTTAATAATGGCCATAAATAAAGTAAAATACAATAGTATTTAGTATTTTATTATAGTATACTGTATAATAAAACCAAAAAAGATCAAACGACAGTCCTGCTGTGGCCAGGTGTAGCCCACTTCCCTAAAGATCACATTTTTATGACAAACTCTCCTTGGGCTGGCATTTTTTGTTCTTGTCACATAATATTTAGTGTGGATAATATGTGAATAAAGATTCGGGGCTTGATCCACCCAACACCTGGGTTCATGCTCATTGTATTTTCTGACTTTTATGCCATTGACATGCAAGTGCAGCTTTACAGGTCACATACGGAGGTTGCTCTACAAATATTTGTTTGCTTTGTTCATTTCCAAACAAAATGGATGGATGGTCATCCTAGACTGTTGCATAATAATTTATGCCATAAATGATTTCTTTTACCAATCACTTTATTTATTTTACATGAGTATAATAGTTAATTAAATGTAAGACATGGAGAAATCAAATAGTTCTGCATGATAGTAATTATTATAATAATATAAATACAGTTTATTTATAAATATTATAATAATTCACTCGCCGCTCCCAATAACGCACACAGATGATGAGCGAAATAAACACATTTAGAACAGAAATAAAATCCCTCAAAAGGCAATAATAACTTTTTGACTTTATTTGAAGGTAAAGGTAAATATGCTGTTGTGTGATCTATTAAGAACAAAGCGTCTGAAACATTCTTTGTTACGTAGAAGAATATAATGGTGTTCATTTATTAACCAGACAATCTCTTCTTATCCAAGTGAGCTGTTATAAGCTCTCAGTAGATGGCGGTAATTCACTATTTTTGTTTGTGATCTGCCATTACAAAAGAAGACGACGCTGCCTGATTCTGATCAGCAGACAGAAATATGCTGCCAGATCATCAGACGTTTTAAGGGTAAAAGTTTGGTTTCTATGCAATAAGGAAGGCTATTGGTTATAATCTGACCAACATGATGTAGCGTTTGGTCACGCTACACCGCTACTTGCTGGAAAAAGTAGTTTGCTACTGGAAAAGCTACACTGTTTTAAAAGCAGCTGAGCTACTGTCAAGCTACTGAAAAATGTAGTTAAGTTAGCAGCGTCGCTACATGTAGTTAGCTACTCCCCAACACTAAGGGGCGTAGCAATCATTTCAAAAGTGAGGGGGACAGAAAGATTGGCACAAGATGAACATAAATATATAAGATGTATGTTTAAGGCTCTCAATCGATTACATTTTTTTATTTAATTAATTACGTGATGGACCAGTCTCAATTTTAACGTTTGCATTTAAACATTTAGACATTTGCTGTATGAAAGACACAACGTAAACACATTTTCCCTGTGAAAAAGTGACGAATGTTGGTTTTATTGAAAATTATGGAGACACGTCCCCCCACATCCACGCGTGTTCTACGCCACTGTTGAGCGCTCCCTAACAAGCGCTTTGCGAATCGGTTCAGTCGAATCATTCTAAAAACGAACGATTCACTCGCGAATCGGACGTCGCTGAACAGCAGAGGTGCGGCTCTTCAACTTCAAATAGATTGTGTCAAAGCAGTGCCAGTCACTATCTGACACCTGCAAGAGAATTGGAAGCGACAGACTTGGACGCTTTCTTTTCTTTTCCCAATTGAATCATTTAGTCTGCACTGGGGATAAACAGGGAGGACGAATACAAGGAGAGATTTCACTTTTGCGCTCAGATTGTTCTTCCCGTCTCTCTCAGCATGGCTTCAACAACCTGCACCAGGTTTACCGACGAATATCAGCTGTACGAAGAACTGGGAAAGTAAGTATCAGTTATGAACAAACCTAAAAACAAAAATGTTAAACACGTTTTCTGGATCAATCTCGATTTAATTGGATGCCAATACCTGTTCGTTCCTACCTGATGTATGGAAGCGCGTCTTATTTAGGTTTTCTTTGATGTGCAGTGACGTAGAGTTTCACAGAGACGATTAAATATGCAAGTATTTATGTTATGCTTTTCCCGCGTTTTGGAGGGAATTGCAAACAGTGGAATTCCCCCAGTTCAAACCCGTATGGTTATTTATTTATTTTCAAATCATTCTAGAATTTTGACATAACGGCATTTCCCTTCCCCAGTTTTAGTAAGAATTCCATTCTATTTATGACGAAGCTCTTTATTTGTTCTGGAAAAGTCTAAACAGCTTCATTTAAACTTG
The DNA here is from genome assembly GCA_032164185.1 of Moxostoma hubbsi. NCBI lineage: Eukaryota > Metazoa > Chordata > Actinopteri > Cypriniformes > Catostomidae > Moxostoma > Moxostoma hubbsi. The sequence goes on along the minus strand of JAVLUX010000002.1, from coordinate 8,415,521 downwards.
GCAAGGGTGTTTCCATTGGAGCTTATTTCAAATTCTGCATCCTCACCAACATATATAAAATATATATATATATATAAAGTCAAACAAAACTGGTTTCTCTTTTGACTTCCAGAGGAGCTTTTTCTGTGGTGAAAAGATGCATGAAAAACTCTACTGGTCAGGAATATGCTGCCAAAATCATCAACACAAAGAAACTGTCTGCCAGGGGTGAGTTCATGAATATATTATATACTGAAAATAACTTCTTTCAACATGACTGGTTCAACTGTGTTAGTGGGAAGCACCTTTGCCTCACATCAAAAAGATCCCCGGTTCGAGTCCCAGCTCAGCCAGGTCATTTCTGTGTGGTTTGCGTGTTCTTCCCGTGTTTGTGTGGGTTTCCACAGTGTGCTCCTGTCCAAAAACTTGCAGGTTGAGTGAGAGTGTGAATGTTTATATCTGTGTGTGGACTGGCCACCTATCTAGGGTGATTCCCTGCCATTGGCCTGAGACAGCTGGGATAGGCTCCAGCACTACTCGTGACCCTACAGAGGATAGTTGAATGGATGGTTCAACTATGCTGGTGCGCTCTCAATGCTAAGGCAAGCAGAACTATTTACTATGCTCATTCTTACACCTACCCCTGAGTATTAAAGGGATAGTTCACTCTGAAAATGATAATGCTCTCATCATTTACTCACCCTCATGTAGGGCTGGCCCCAAACAAAGATTTTCCTAGTCGAATAGTTGTAATTAGTTTAGGCCATTTGTCGACTAGTTGTAAAATTATAAATAAAATTATATGAGTTTGCCTGCAGAGATTGCATGTCACCTTCTTGGGGTCATCCTTTAACCTCTTGAAATGATCACACACTTTGGATTTCCTGCCCTACATAATTAACTACCACATTTTTTTTCTGCGACCAACCAACCAATCAAAACTTGGTCGACCAAGACTATTCTGATCGACTGACGTTTGGTCGACTATTAGGGGGCAGCCCTACCCTCATGCCATCCCAGATGTTTATGACTTACTTTCTTCTGCTGAGCTCAAATGAAGATTTTTAGAAGAATAAAAACCATCTGTTGGTCCTCACAATGCAAGTGAATGGTGGCCAGAACTCAGAAAGTCCTAAAAGGACAGACAGCCTCCAGTGGTTAAATCAATGTCTTCAGGAGCGTTATAATTGGTGTGGGTTAGAAACAGACCAATATTTAAGTTGTTTTTGACTGTAAATCTACACTTTCACTTTCACAGGGCCGGTCAAAGGTGGGGATTTTTTGTAAAAAATGACTTAAATATTGATCTGTTTCTCACCCACACCTATCATATCACTTCTGAAATTAAAAAACTGGAGTCGTATGGATTACGTTTATGCTGCCTTTATGTCCTTTTTGGCCTTCTAATTTCTGGTCACCATTCACTTGCATTGTATGGACCAATAGAGCTGAGATATTCTTCTAAAAATCATTGTTTTTGTTCAGCAGAAGAAGGAAAGTCATACACATCTGCGATGGCTAAATTATATAATGAGTAAATGATGAGAATTCGTTAAGCTTTTTGCGCAACTCATCCCGCAAAGTTTTTACAGACATGAGTGATATTTCAAATATGTGACGTGTTGAGACTTGTGCTATTACTCTTCTAAGCAATGTGATGTATGATTTTCACCTGTTGGATTATAAAACAGGTGAAAAATCACATAGATTTACATTGAAGGAGGGACCCGAGCCATAGAGACCAGACCTGGGCCTCTGTTTTGACTTGGGCCAATAATTAACCTCCCAGAACACTTTAGCATCACCCTAGCAGCCACCCAGAACACCTTAGCAACAGGCTGATCTCACATTGAAATCGGAAACAGTGTACTGACTTTTGATGACTTAGCTGACATCGGTCTGTACTTACCAAAATGTGAAACAGTGGCCAAAGCAGAAAGTGTCGCTGGGCAGGTGAAATGTCCACAGAGGGGCGCCAAAAGCGAGTTGTTTTCAACTGTATAGGCTGAAGAGAAATGCATATTTTATAAACTGTACCCCCCAACCCAAACCCCAAACCTAAACCTAACCATCAGTGGAGTAAAAATGTAAAATTAGAGGGGAAAATGCACCATGGGAATCGCACTCATCACTGATTATGTTAACGTGATTTCTTCCTGGTTTCAACGTGTGATCTGAACCCAGGTCTTCCATGCTGCTGACATAATACGCTTCCGGTCAACATGGTAAACATTTACTCATCCTCATTTAGTTCCAAACCAGTATCATGTCCTTTCTTTCCGTGGAACACAAAAGGAGATGTTAGGCAGAATGTAAAGGTTTTGACTTGCTACAGTTCTAGCTTGCTTACAGACAAGATGGCATTTGAAGAAAGCCCCAGAACTTCACCATGTCCAGAAAGTGACTTTGTGTGAAAAGGTCAGAATTGAAATAGATTGACGTTGGTGACATCACCCCTTGCTCACGTTTTTGGTGCTTCATGGGTCAGTCTGTCAATAGCATAAAAGGAATTGTGTGTTGTGGGAGCCTTGTGTTTCACGTCTGGCTGAGCTTTCACAGGCAGCTGTTTGCTGAGTGCGAGCGTGGGATGCTCTGGTGGCCTCACACTGAGTCTGTAATAGACTGACGGGCGAGTGGAAGAGATGGGTCCTTTGTGTACGAGAGATACCCCTGACCTACTGGCTTCTATGAGGGGTGGAGAGAAAGCTTAAGTTGACATGTAAGAGAAAGCCTTGCGGTATTGTTAGGCAATTAGAAACGCATTATAAACTAACAAAAAAGCACTAAAATGTACGGTGGTATTATTCTGTTGTTTTGTTAGCCTGTTAGATCTGGTCACAATCTAGGCGGACCAAAAAGAGATCTGAATCCACTTTCAGGGTCAGGGATAGTGTGATTACGGAGAGAACTGGGTTGTTTTTCACTCTATTCCATTTACATTTATGCATTTGGCAGATGCTTTTATCCAAAGTGACTTACAGTGCACTTATTACAGGGACAATCCCCCCCGGAGCAACCTGGAGTTAAGTGCCTTGCTGTGGGGATCGAACCAGCAACCTTCTGATTACCAGATTACCAGTTATGTGCTTTAGACCACTATACCACCACCACTCCACTTCCCTTTTGGGTCAAGATGGAGCTTAAGCTCATGAACATTATGTGACTGTGGGGACATTGTTGCAAAATGACATTACACAGCATCGCGGCAGTTATGAGGAGAAACATCCACTGTGTGGTGCTAAAGTGAGATAAATGTTCTTCCGAATAGATGAGGTTTTTAAGATGAATACTTTATCGAGTTTTAAATGAACGAAACCTACCTCCCCTATCTTAAACCTAAAGCTAACCGATAATGTCAGAAAAAGCAAATGTGAGATGAAAAACGCATATGAGAATATCTAGTTTTGCCGATCCCTACTGTTACATGTTTGAATGTGTGTCAGAGAGGGGGACAACGAGCAAGAAAATTGCTTATTTCTTATTTCCATCATCCATTTAAGGTCACTTCCGAATAGGGATTCCCTCTTCTCTACACCCTGTTTGTGCTCTGAATATTAAAGGATCTCTAGTCTGAAATCTCTCATCACAGGGATTTATTGGAGGAGGACGGCTGAGTTGATTTGAAATCAATTTGTCCACCACCTTTTATTTTCTCAGCACAGATAGAAGCCCAGAGTGACTGAGTGCTTGAAGAAACAGCAGTGAGCTGCTTTGATTTAATTAATCCTTCTAAGGCTTTGACATACTTAATGGATGTGTCTGTAGCCACGGTGAATAAAAGATGGAGAAAGGAAACTAAAAGCGATTGGTAAAAACAAAATGAGCAAAACAGAAAGCAGAAACTTTAGGCACTTTTGTTGCGGTTGTAATATTTTGCATCAATATACAATGGTGTTTATAAATGAATAAATATCTAGTCCTTTTGTATTTACTGTAAGTGAACTGTTAACAGGGATTAGAGTAAAAGGCTGATGAAATTAAAGGCAAACACATTTAGTAGCTAGAACTATTATTGATTCTATGAGTTTCAGCGTGACCAGTGTGGTCTGATTCTCCAACGAATGACTCTTTTGAGCTGGTTCTTTTGAATCTACAGTGCAAAACACATACAGCATGACCAGTGTAGTCTGATTCCTGAATGAATGACTCTTTTGAGCCGGTTCTTTTGAATCTACAGTGCAAAACACATACAGCATGACCAGTGTAGTCTGATTCCTGAATGAATGACTCTTTTGAGCCGGTTCTTTTGAATCTACAGTGCAAAACACATACAGCATGACCAGTGTAGTCTGATTCCTGAATGAATGACTCTTTTGAGCCGGTTCTTTTGAATCTACAGTGCAAAACACATACAGCATGACCAGTGTAGTCTGATTCCTGAATGAATGACTCTTTTGAGCCGGTTCTTTTGAATCTACAGTGCAAAACACATACAGCGTGACCGGTGTAGTCTGATTCTCAAACGAATGACTCTTTTGAGCCGGTTCTTTTGAATCTACAGTGCAAAACACATACAGCATGACCAGTGTAGTCTGATTCCTGAATGAATGACTCTTTTGAGCCGGTTCTTTTGAATCTACAGTGCAAAACACATACAGCGTGACCGGTGTAGTCTGATTCTCAAACGAATGACTCTTTTGAGCCGGTTCTTTTGAATCAACTGTGCAAAACACATACAGCATGACCAGTGTAGTCTGATTCCTGAATGAATGACTCTTTTGAGCCGGTTCTTTTGAATCAACTGTGCAAAACACATACATCGTGACCAGTGTAGTCTGATTCTCAAACGAATGACTCTTTTGAGCTGGTTCTTTTGAATCAACTGTGCAAAACACATACAGCGTGACCGGTGTAGTCTGATTCTCAAACGAATGACTCTTTTGAGCCGGTTCTTTTGAATCAACTGTGCAAAATACATACAGCATGACCAGTGTAGTCTGATTCTCAAACAAATGACTCTTTTGAGCCGGTTCTTTTGAATCAACTGTGCAAAACACATACAGCGTGACCGGTGTAGTCTGATTCTCAAACGAATGACTCTTTTGAGCCGGTTCTTTTGAATCAACTGTGCAAAATACATACAGCATGACCAGTGTAGTCTGATTCTCAAACAAATGACTCTTTTGAGCCGGTTCTTTTGAATCAACTGTGCAAAACACATACAGCGTAACCAGTGTAGTCTGATTCTTGAATGAATGACTCTTTTGACCCGGTTCTTTTGAATCTATTGTGTAAGACATAACGCGTGACCAGTGTAGTCCTGACTCCAAATGAACTGGGGACTGTTACGGTGGTATATGTACTTTTTTCTCACTTGCTTTGTGAGACTTCAATCAGAGTAATTAGTGGTTGGTTGTTGATGTGACAACGTGTAAGTATTGTCACAACAATAATTACCCATTACTGTCACAACATCTATTAATGTTGTGACAGTAATTGAGACCAGCGAGTGAACCAGGAAAAGTGTTTGGACAACGTCCAAGAATGACATCAGACGCCAAGATGCTGCCAAAGCATTATTTCAGAAACAGAAGTTCCCATCAGAAAGCTCACTTTGAGTCAATGAACTTGATTTAGAAAGGATTCTTGAAGAGATTCCAAGCTTTTGAGAAAAGAAGAGTCGCCAGCTAGAAGATATAAAAGGAGAACAACCAAACGATTGGCCATGCAGAGGACCACTTTGAAGCAATGGAAGGCCAAAGCATTATGAAAGTGGATTCAAATCTTCGAATTCAGATCAGCGTCTGAAGGGACTAAGAAGGAGACCATAAATAACTGTAGTAAAGTTGACAATTGACCAATCACAGTTTGCTTTTTTGCCTCCAACAAACCTAAAAATGCGACTAGAACCTCTGTAGAGCTCATTATAGCTGCCTGGTTCCTTGCGAACACGACCTTGTTTCCTGTTAGACTAATACAACCCCTACTCTCTGACTTATCAAGACTTGCAAAGCATCAGATCGTCAGTGAACGTACTTCACGGGTACTACATGGGTCATCAGGCTCACGCTACACATTTTGGATCATATTCAAAATAATATGTAAATGCGATGATCCTCAGGGAGGGTGCAATCTCGGACTGGATCACTGGGATTTATCTCTAGAGGGTATTGCATACATTTCGTGTCCTGTAGATTCATGCCAATCCAACAGCATGAATATAAATGAATGGCCACTTTTGAAGATCCTTCAGTTTATAGAGTGGGGACAGGCTGCATCGTGTTCACTCTGATTCTGGGCCTTTCTTTTGAACATGAAGACCATTGCTTTACACAGGAGGATATTGTGTTTATGTCATCACATACAGCCCTTGAAATGGCATTAGCTGTACAGGATCTTCATTTGAACTCAATTGGTTCTTAAACCCAATAGAATTATTTTTAATTTTCTTATTTATCCCCTTTTCTCCCAATTTGGAATGCCCAATTCCCACTACTTATCAGGTCCTCGTGTTGCCGTGGTTACTCACCTCAATCTGGGCGGCGGAGGACAAGTCTCAGTGGCCTCCGCTTCTGAGACTGTCAATCCATCTGATCACGTGACTCGTTGCGCATGACACCGCGGAGACTCACAGCATGTGGAGGCTCATGCTACTCTCCACGATCCACACACAACGCCACACGCCCCATTGAGAGCGAGAACCACTAATCGCGACCACGGATAGGTTACCTCATGTGACTCTACCCTCCCTAGCAACCGGGCCAATTTGGTTGCTTAGGAGACCTGGCTGGAGTCACTCAGCACACCCTGGATTCAAACTCACGACTTCAGGTGTGATAGTCAGCGTCAATACTCGCTGAGATACCCAGACCATTAACTCAAGCTCATGTTGTTCCAAACCTGAATGACTGGCCAAACTCGTACGACTTTATCATGTGCAAATGCCTGGACGAGGCGTTAAGGACACACTTGTAAATATATTGCCCTTACCCAAACCACTTATCTAAACGTAACCGATCAGTAGAGTGTGTAAACATGATAGCAAGCTGTTGTGTGTGACAGAAGCAAGTAATTGCCCCGTACTAGATGGAAATGATGTCCAGTGACATCACTGGCTGTAGTTAAAGTCATAGGGATTCAAACGAGTGCAGTCGCACGATATCATACGAATTAGCCAAAATCCTGACGATTTCGCCATGAGAGTGTGTTGCGTAGTTCACAGTTTGCTGACCGCAATTCAGCTGCTTATCACATGCTACATTGTTTCTGCATGGTTACAAAGTTAAAAGTAATTTTAAGATTCATGGAGTATTTAATTAATGGAATTCATAGGTGGATTTTATTGTATTTATAATAAACAAGATTCATTAAACGTGTTTCACATGTGCAATGCTTCATAGTCTGTTAACACGTTTAATGCATTTAGCTTCAATTGTAGAACAGTTGCAATGTAATGTTTGCCAAATGTAATTATATTGTAAATGTAAAGATGGTGGTGCTTTTGCGAACCTTGAAGTGGTCAAATTGAGTTTTCTCTCTCTGTGTGTGTGTGTGTGTGTGTGTGTGTTTGTACATTGTTTATGTGAGAATGGATATTTGTGGACAACAGGAATAGCGTGCTCATGCTGCAGTTGAACATAGTTTCCTGAGGTGAAAGGTTTTGCTATGGTTACACAGTTTATATAGCACTCTTCAAACACCATGGCAGCGTGTGGCATCTTTTGAATGCTTCATGAATTATTTATCTCTGTCATTTTGGGTAAAGAGAGACTTTGTGGCCCCCTGACATCATACAGGTCCAAATAAAAGCACAATTCTCTTCATTTTGCACTGATTTTATGTAATGAAATTTGCATAGCAAAATTTGCGCTGACTATCACCCCTGGTGTCGCGAGTTCAAATCCAGGGCGTGCCGAGTGACTCCAGCCAGGTCTCCTAAGCAACTAAATTGGCCGGTTGCTAGGGAGGGTAGAGTCACATGGGGTAACCTCCTTGTGGTGGTGATTAGTGGTTCTCTCAATGGGGCGTGTGGTGAGTTGTGTGTGGATCGTGGAGAGCAGCATGAGCCTCCACATGCTGTGAATCTCCGCGGTGTCATGCACAACAAGTCACGTGATAAGATGCGCGCATTGACGGTCTCAGAAGTGGAGGCAACTGAGACTTGTCCTCCACCACACGGATTGATTTGAGCAAAAGTAGTGTAGTGATGTAACGGTAAGAACCCTAAACAAGTTGGAAAACCAGTTTGTAAGTCATTATTTTTGTGATTCGGTTAACTGATTGACGAATAAATCTTAAAATTTGGTCAGACAAAAAGAAAACCACTTGTCCCATATGGCTACATTCATGCATTTACGCATGTAGAGTGTTACATAACTGCGATTAGCTCACTAGAGCAAAACACAACCAACACGTGCATGAAGCACAATACTTAAAGACGCATAAAGTAAAACCTCCCAGTTATTTTGTGTTTGGACGACCTTCAGTTCTCTAAAGAATGTGCCACTGCGTGACACATCAAACAAATGTTGCACAAATGTTTGCATTGTGTGATTTACCCAAAGGCTCCCCTCATCAGCAGCATAGTCTGTCTAAAAATAGCTCATTTATGAGCAAACGGTGACAGAGAATGAGAGATTATTTTACTCGTACACGTTGAAGTCTCACAATATCAAAAATATCTTGTACACCATATTTGAAACTGAATCCCAATTCTACTGTTTGCCCTGCATACTTTTGTCTGACATTTCTTCCCACACATTTCCCAAGCGACGTGTTTGAGCATCAGGCATTGGTTAGCTTCTTTTCTTGCTTTGCCTGTTTATATCTGAGTGTTTGACTCCCTAAAGAGCCTTGCCGAGAGAGCAGAGGAAATGTGAGTGTTATGGACTGTAACTCAAGACTCCCCATTCACAATCCCAACATCCGTTCAGTATTTACAAAACTCTGGTTTTGTAGCCAAGTCTCGCTGTTTTTGCAATAAATCTCTGTCATTATATCCATTAGAAGCAATGTTGTGTTGCGTTTAGTACTACTGTTGAAGCATTTCTTTGAAGTAATAAAAATAGAAATCACAGAAATGGACATTACTTCATTAATTACCCAGTCACGTGCTGTATTACAACCCTTCTAAAGCTGTACGATAACATTGTGGAGTTAAACGAAAGTTTATTATTGTCCACTGAAAATCTTTCCATCTGCCGTTATGGACATTTTAATATTGATAATTTTTTTTTCATGAATACAGTGTGTGTGTGCGTGTGTGTGTGTGTGTGTGTGTGTGTGTGTATATATATATATATATATATATTAGGGCTGTCAATCGATGAAAAATTTTAATAGAATTAATTACAAGGTGTTCCGATTAATTGATCGCGATTAATCGCATAAACAAATATTTGCTAAGAAAGCCCCTCATATAACAATAACTCAATATATAATGATGAAATAATATAACATAGTTATCTTTATAACATAGTTTTTATAAAATTACTTGCGTTAATTGCGTTATTTTTTTAACACGTTATTTTTTGCCAAATTAATCGCACTGAATTAATGCATTAAATCGACAGCCCTAATATATATATATATATATATATATATTAGGGCTGTCGATTTAACACGTTAATTCGATGCGATTAATTTGACAAAATATAACGCGTTAAAAAAATGTATGCAATTAATCACACTTCCCCCGGCAGTACTAAGGAAGATTCCTGAGAAATGCACGCTTGTAGTACCACCTGTTTACTCTAGAGTCCAACAACCAAGAACAACTGTGTCCAGATGTACCCACTGTAGGAGAATTGGGGCTGTTTTAAAGGCAAAGGTGGCCACAGCGAATATAGATTGAGCTTTATTATGTTTACTGGACTTTGGATGATAAGTGATAAATAAACTATTTTTAAGAAAAGCATTTCAATTTCATAACAAGATACCATCAAATTGAATTGTGTATTTTTTAACAAAAGGAAATTGATCAGTCTTAAAATATGTTGGTTTTTAAGATTATTCAATGACATTTTATGGAATTTTGTTAGGAAATTGAAATGGATAAATCTTAAAATGCTTTTTGGGAGTGTGTGTGTGTGTGTGTGTGTATGTATGTATGTATGTATGTATGCATGTGTGTGTGTGTGTGTGTGTATATATATATATATATATATATATATATATATATATATATATATATATATATACATATACATACACACATACAGCTCTGGAAACAATTAAGAGACCTCTGCAAAATGATCAGTTTCTCTGGATTTGGGTACGGTTTGAGTAAACTGAACATTTTCTTCACCGATCCACCTCTAAATTTCACAGTGGGTGCGAGACACTGTGGCTTGAAGGCCTCTGCAGGTCTCCGTCGACCAGGCGGAGGATCGGTGATGATCTGGAGGTGCTTCAGGCTGGAATCGGGCAATTTCGTCTTTGTGAAGGATGCATGAATCAAGCCACGTACAAGGTTATCCTGGAAGAAAACTTGCTTCCTCCTGCTCTGATAATGTTCCTCAACGCTGAGGATGGTTTTTCCAGCAGGACAATGCCCCATGCCACACAGCCAGGTCACTCAAAGTGTGGATGGAGGACCACCGGATCAAAAAACCCTGTAATAGCCATCCCAATCTCCAGACCTGAACCCCTTTGAAAACCTCTGGAATGTGATCAAGAGGAAGATGGATGACCACAAGCCATCAAACAAAGCCCATCTCAGCTGTTCCTTAAAGTTTTTCTCCATGGACATGGAATTTACCCCCATTTAAAAGATCTGTCCAAACAGCGCCACACTAACTAGAGCTTCTGAATCCTATTATATCTGTCACTGACAATTACATGGAAAGCTAGTACATGAGGTGCAATGGATCCGAGCAGAGGTACAGAAGTGCAGAGGTAGACGGCAATAGTTCCTCTAGTAATTACATCTGTCTGAACGTCTCCCTGTGTAAAGAGAGAGAGAGAGAGAGAGAGATAGGTGGCAAGATAATGAGCTGTACAGTTTAAACGGCAGAATAATGAGGCACTTGTGTTGTAGATCTACATACCAATCATAACAGGGACCAAGTTGTTGTTGACAGGTTTAATTTGTCATTTTCATTTTTTTTACTGTCAGCTATAACCCTGTCAGTTTTATCAGTTCAGAAATGCTTACTTTTTACCCTGTTCTTCACTCAGTGCTATCTCACAACATCAAAACTCTTTTACCATAGCACATGATTTGTAAAGTGACACATTTCAATGTTTGCATTGCAAAAAGTAACCAACTACCTTTAGCAATAAAATCAAACAGTTGCTGAACTGATAGAGCATTGCACTTGTGATGTAAAGGACTGAGGTATGAATCCCGAAGAGCATGCGAGTTGACAGGTGATCTTAAAGTGACGTAGAAGCATGATGTGTATTTGTTTTTGGAGAGCAATCTGTTATCGCCTTAAAATAATGACCCTGTTCCATATGCAAAGGCCTGATGCAAATGTAGAGGCAGATGTGCGGGAACACTGAGTTTTACGTGAATGGAAATCAGAATTTTGAATAGAAGGACGTACACCAAAAATGACCGACTGCTCCACAGGAGTCGGCCTTCTATTGGTTTATGAACAAAACTCTTCTAGATAAGCGTTTCTTTTCTTAGATGGCAAGTTAGCACACATTGAGGGCGTTACTCTGGAATAGTTGCAATGTGGTTTTGTTTATAATTCTTGCATGCACGCCCTACTTTTCGAAAGCACTCCATTTGACCTCAGTGCATCGCCCTTTTCTCGTTAGTGGTCACCCTCAACAAACCAGCACATTCTGACCTGGAATCAACATGACCCCAGGAGCTAGTGCAGGATGAGAGGAATTCTTACTTGTCATTCATTAACAAGTCAGTACAGGCAAAGAAAGACAAAGAGACATGTATGAAGTCTATATGAAAGGGGGCTGAGGGCCAACCACTGTCAGCCGAATCCAACTCAACAAATTGCCTCACAGTTGCTATGGAGACTGCAGTATGTTCCTTTGGGGGTTTAGATGACATAATACCAGATTCGACACCCTGACGCGCGCGCACACACGCGCACACACACACACACACACACACACACACTGGTGCATCTATCCTTATGAGGACTCTCCATTGACAAAATTATTTTTCTGCATTTTTACATTTAAAAAAAAAACATTGTTTAATATCTTTAAGCGGTTTGAATTATGGGGACACTAGAAATGTCCTCATAAACCACATTTATAGCATAATACCCTTGTAATTACCAGTTTGTAACCTAAAAAAAAGTCCTCGTAAACCACCCACACACACACGCGCGCACACACGCGCGCTATAGCTTTCATCGTAACACAAAGCTCGTCTTTCTGAAAGTCTTTGCCTGCATTATTGGGTCTGATGACAAATGTCACACATGTCATTTTAAACCAGGAGTGTTATTTCAAGCTAACTGAAGCTCTACTCTTATAAACAACATTAAACAGGAAGAACTTGCTTTTCTGAGGCAGAATTACATGTGGAAGTGCATTGGCATAGTGAATATTCCAACATTTTGTCCTTTTCTCTATACCAAGATATTTATCTTTATTGCTGAAAAAATTCATATTCTATTAGATATTAACAAGACTTGCTTTCATAGAAAGCATGTTAAATATACATACTATGTTATATTATACTGTATATATTGTTGTCAGGGGGGTGTGAGAGACAGGACCCAAATGCAGAGGAAAATATTCAATGAGTTTATTAGTTACAACACAAAGTTCTTTCCAAACAAAATCAAGCCCATGTGAGATTCTCCACCAACACACGGTCAGAGACCGAGGAATCCTCCTCCAAGTGAACTGGGCAACTAGACAGGCAAAGGTGACAGTGAACAGGAAGGTAACCACACCTCTAGAGATAGGCAACCAACTGACACATGAGCAATCTCCAACTAGACAAGAGAGCACGGTTAACACTTGACAGCAAACAATGCATTCACATCGACAATCACAAAAACAATGATCTGCAGTCGGACATGACACACGAGGGGATTAAAATAAGTGGGGAAACAAACAAAGAGCAGGTGCCGCTCGCAGCTTAAGGTTGTAATGATCAGCGTTCCCATGGAAACAATCAGGGTTCCCATGGAAACGTTGATTCAGCATGCCAGTGGCACCTGAAACACATAAGGGCAAAATGTAAACGTGCTTTGACAAAAACAGACAGGGAACGATGAAACCTACGGACCTCGTCAGACAAAACCAAACCTGATAGGTTGACAGGACCGCGACATCACCGGAGAGCACAAGGCGGTAACTCGCAAGTGGCGGTCTCAAACAACTAGACACGTGCGCTCACACAAGGGGGTACACAAAACACCGAGGCAGCCTGAACCTGCCACGGTCCCGTCAGGCATAATCAATATATTTAATCAATATATTTAATATATATAATATATTTAAGTGTACGCCTAGATGTCCAGCCATAGATGTCAATGATGTAATACATGACAAATAATCTATAATGTTTAATTAAGTGTGGGTGTTTCTTCAAATCTGGGCACACTGATGTCCTAGAGGTTAATATTTATTGAAAAGAACAGATTTTCACATTTTCTTTTTGTGTTGTAAAGGTCTCATTAAAACTGAATTGGAAACTTTATTTTACCAGGTTTCAGCATTTATTTTTGGTACATTTCTAACGTCTTTTATGTATTTTACAATAGATCATTTTAACCTTGTCATAGACCCAGACTTTTAATATTATAATATTGAAATCCATTATAAAATACAAATGATTCCATGTTTAAAACTGGTTATCTAAACAAAGTGCATTTTTATTGGGCATCATTATGCAAATTTTGTTTATAATCAAATTAGACAAAAAGATTGAAATTATTATTATTATAAAATATTGTGCATTTAGGATACATAAAATGTTAGCTATAAACTTAGCCTTAGCAAGACAAAGGAGTCTGCTTTTGTATTTAAAAAAAAAACATTAAAAATGTCATTTCCATCACAGGATTTTATTAAACAATACAGAATTTGAGATGTGCTGGATATGACATCTCTTTTTAATGCATGAACATACAGTGTTGGACATTGTTAGTAGACAAATAAAAAAAAATAACAAGAGTGTGAAAATGTTGTAACAGGACTTTTCTAGAAATCCACAGAGCTAAAAGTGCCTGATGTTGAAACACCCATATACTGTACTGTACAGTATAGCCTCAAACAAATATATATATATTTGTTTTAGGCTATAATGTTTATATATATATATATATATATATATATATATATATATTATAGTATATTTCTGTTCCCTTGGCCCGTATTTAATTACATTTTATGTAAGCATGCACTATTTAAATTATGTATTTTATGTCTAGTTTTTTTACATCCATATATTCTGCATTGTTCTGTTATACTGTACGATCTTAATACAATCCGACTATTCAAATGAATGTTTGCAGTGGAAAACAAGGCACGGTCGGAGTCCTGAGCTCGTTTGAAAAAAGCTGGAGTTATCAGATGCACATTTGCATAAGCAGATACGGAGGAGGTAGCCAAAAATAAAGAGCAAAAAAAACAAAAAAACATAGATACATAAACATTTGAGTGATGGCTTGACATTGCCTAAGGGACATTTAGAGAGAGAGAGAGAGAGAGAGAGAGAGAGAGCGAATGTGGACGTTAGACAGATGTTTAGAAAAGAAAAATGAATTGTTTTAAAAATATAAATAAGGCTCTTACCCTAATAAGCATTGATATCACAATTGATTGATTGATTTTATTATGCAATGTAGTCACAAGGTAATATGAAAAATAATGAACTGGTCTATTTTTGTGTTACACCTGGTCTACACTGGACAAAAGCAAACCACTCCCATTGTAATCAGTGATGAAAGATTACGGTCACCTGTTCTGTTTCTGATGCGCTGTGTGCGGAGGTTTTCGTTCAGTCCTGTCTAGACTCAAGTCTGTTTACCGAGCTTCTTGAAATGTGTGCGTGTGTGTGTGTGTGTGTTGTTCTCCTCCACTTTAACAAACTGAGTTTCCTTGCCAGCTCTGAACAGATCATCACACATACACACACATACACAGATGCTTTTCAGACAGTCTTTGCAATACAGGGCAAATTACTGTCAGTGTATGTTCTGAGAGACACATCAGTGAATGGTGACTGGTGTTGTCAAACTCCAAAAAGTACAAAAGAAAGTGAATAAAGGTACAGCCATATTACTGCGAGGGCGGAATGCAGGATTCCCTGATGTCTGTTCCTCTCTAAAAGCTATTGTATGGATTTAGAAGACTTTAGAAATATTTTAGGCTGTATTTTGTACCCCATAACATGATGAGATCAGTATCAGCCAATATTAATGTTTTCAAAATTACCAGCATCTGTCTGATTAGGTCAAAGTGAGAAAAATGCTCAGAATGGCATACTACTATGCTACTCCTGCAGAATGTTTTCAGTATTGCAGAACGCAACATGGTGTGGTGGTGGCGTAGTGGGCTAAAGCACATAACTGGTACGCAGAAGGTTGCTGGTTTGATCCCCACAGCCACCACCATTATGTCCTTGAGCAAGGCACTTAACTCCAGGTTGCTCCGGGGGGATTGTCCCTGTAATAAGTGCACTGTAAGTCGCTTTGGATAAAAACGTCTGCCAAATGCATAATTTGTAGCACCTGGAGTGAAAATTTAAAGGGATAGCTGACCCAAACATGACAATTCTGTTTATATATATATATATATATATATATATATATATATATATATATATATATATATATATATATATATGTATATATATATATATATATATATATATATATATATATATATATATATATGTATGTATGTATACTGTATATAGTTGAAGTCTGAAGTTCACACACACTACATACACATTTTTTAAGCACTCCACAGATTTAATATTAGTAAACTATAGTTTTGGCAAGTCGTTTAGGACATCTAATTTGTGCATGAAGCGAGTAATTTTTCCAGCACTTGTTTACAGACAGATTGTTTCACTTTTAATTGCCTATATCACAATTCCAGTGGGTCAGAAGTTTACATACACTGAGTTAACTGTGCCTTTAAGCAGCTTGGAAAATTCCAGAAAATTATGTCAAGCCTTTAGACAATTAGCCAATTAGCTTCTGACAGGAGGTGTGCTGAATTGGAGGTGTACCTGTGGATGGATTTTAAGGCCACCCTTCAAAATCAGAATCACTTCTTTGCTTGACATCATGGGAAAATTCAATAGAAATCAGCCAAGACCTCAGAAAAAAACTGGACCTCCACATATCTGGTTCATCATTGGGAGCAATTTCCAAACGCCTGAAGGTGCCACATTCATCTGTACAAACAATAGTACGCAAATATAAACACCATGTGACCACGCAGCATCATACCTCTCAGGAAGGAGACGCAATCTGTCTCCTAGAGATGAACATAGTTTGGTGCGAAAAGTGCAAATCAATCCCAGAACAACAGCAAAGGACCTTGTGAAGATGCTGGAGGAAACAGGTAGACGAGTATCTATATCCACAGTAAAACGAGTCCTATAACAACATAACCTGAAAGGCTGCTCAGCAAGGAAGAAGCCGCTGCTCCAAAACCACCATAAAAAAGCCAGACTACAGTTTGCAAGTGCACATGGGGACAAAGATCTTACTTTTTGGAGAAATGTCCTCTGGGCTGATGAAATAAAAGTTGAACTGTTTGTCCATAATGACCATCGTTATGTTTGGCGGGAAAAGGACGAGGCTTGCAAGCCGAAGAACACCATCCCAACTGTGAAGCATGGGGGTGCAGGATCATGTTGTGGGGGTGTTTGCTGCAGGAGGGACTGGTGCACTTCACAAAATAGATGACATCATGAGGAGGGAAAATATTGTGGATATAATGAAGCAACATCTCAAGACATCAGCAAGGAAGTTAAAGCTCGGTCGCAAATGGATCTTCCAAATGGACAATGACCCCAATCATACCTCCAAAGTTGTGCCAAAATGGCTTAAGAACAACAAAGTCAAGATCTTGGAGTGGCCATCACAAAGCCCTGTCCTCAACCTGATAGAAAATCAGTGGACAGAACTGAAGAAGCATGTGAGAGCAAGAAGGCCTACAAACCTGACTCAGTTACACCAGATCTGTCTGGAGGAATGGGACAAAATTCCAGCAACTTATTGTGAGAAGCTTGTGGAAGGCAACAGTGTATTTACATTTTAGCATCAAAATCGTGTAGAAAAATTGTTTTCATTAAAACATAATATTATATTATTTTTATCGAATTAGATACTTTTATACAGAATCTCAGAGCACAATCCAAAAATACAACATTGCAACATTAAATTGAGCTTTTGTTTTAAAGTGTTTCTGTGTTTTTGACCGTAGCTTCTCACTTCCAGAAAATCAGGTCTCTATGTGACCTAATGTGATTATTAAAACGCAAAACGCTGCTATATAATTAAATAAATATGCAGTCTGCATGTGCCTCTCGCTACAAAATGAATTAGCGCTCTGCTCACTGTCATCTGCTACAAACGGAGCATGCAATGCTCATGAAAGGTATGTCTGCGCAACACCGACTCCACTCATTCACAAGCGCTCACAAGCTCACAGCACATGCAAACGATATATTTTCCTCATTAAATCACGGCCTTTGCGGTTAGTAATCACACTAGGACATAACGTGTTTTTAATTTGTGCCCTGAATGTTTCCGAAATGACATTCGTACGTCAGATGGTATCAGAGCATGTTTTACGAGCATGAGGACAAGTACATGAGCGCAGAACCAAACCTGATGATTCCGGTATCAGTATCGGGACATCCCAAGTACATAGTGTACATAGTGCAAAGTATGCAGTATGCAAGCGCTAGTATTTTATTCTAAACATATCCTGCATCGTTCTCCTCTGCTGCAAAATGTAAGTTCATTGTGTTCTTGTCAATTCATTCTTGCCTGTTTCTCTGGCTTGTTTTCTGTCCGACTGTCTCTTCTGTACTAATTTGTTTGTTATGCAAAATTTGTACCTGCCTAACTACTAGTAGGCACCAGGCCTCTATTGAACTGTTGACTTCTTTCAGTGTCATATTTGAATGAATGACTGAATATTGCATTAGTGTAAGAGCCCAATGGCTCTGTCTGTGGCTGTATTGTGGTACAGTGATGCTATCAGACGATACAATGGTACTGTGTTTTATATTCACATAACATGATACTTCAATGGAACTGTGAGGTATTAGACATAAGACCATAGTATTATCATGATGGTGTCCACAAATACATGAGTAAATATTTGTATTGTTATACTATGGAACATTTTTAAGAACACTATCTGTGTAATTATCCCTTATCACATTCATGATATTTGATCAGTTCTTTAAAGGTGTGTCATTTGTCAATGTTAAAATACTCTGCATAGCGTAAACCCTATTGTTCTGTGTAAGGAAACGACCAACATGCCACACAAGCATCACTCCTCTTCTACATGTCAGAACACGTGAGCTACCCACCAGACCACTTCTCAGACCATTTAACACATTTACCATATTTAAATCCTTTTCGCAGAATTACACAGATTTTCCACATAGTCAATGTAGACAATGTGAAAAAGTGTGTAGATTCAGTGTTTAGATCAATAGCATGACACTAATTAGATTTAAATGTCTGAAGTTATTAAAAAATGCATTAAAAATACAATTTAATTACTCAAATGCAAAAATGTCTCAGTGGTGTAGCCGTCTGTAGACAGTTCAAGTAATATAATAAAAACTAAAATGCCACATTAAAAGCTGAAATTCTTGAATTAATGGGCATAAGCAGTTTGGAATAATCTTTAAATAATAAAAAGCAATTTTGTTTAAATAAAGTAGTATTTTTTAAACAAAAATATTGTTAATATTTGAAAATTGTTCATATGTCTGCATTATGCATTATGCATGTCAATGGACAGTTGACTTGGTTTGACAACTTTTAAAATCGCTGCCTGCCCCATTTCTGGCATTCTCTCTCTCTCTCTCTGTCAGATGGGACCGGACTGAACTGGGTCAATGCAACACTTAAAATATGCAAAAAAACTAGATTTGAATAAAAACCTCTCCATCGGGGACATTTAATGAAGAACACGGCATATTGCTACACTTTTCTAATAATGAGGAGAGTAGAAATTGATGATACCAGTCCAGAGTGATCCTTGATTAGATAATTTTTTTTTCTCCACATTATTCTTTTGCCTTTTTAAATGGGTTCCTGTAGCTCAACTGGTAAATCATGGCGCTAGCAACACCAAGGTCATTCGTTTGAGTCCCTGTATACCCAATGTATACCTTGAATGCACTGTAAAACTGTCTTCTAAATGCGTGAATATAAATTGACTTGAAGCCACAAACGGGGGAGGATTTTTACTTTGCTGTCGGGATTGCAAGCGAACAGTGTAATCCTGTTATGTCACAGATTACCCCAGTTTCCCCCTTGAAATGAACCCAACAACTGCCCGCAGAATCCTTGTTACAGTGTGTCTGAGTGACCCAATGATGTGCAGAATATGCAGCTTTGTGAAATTTGACCTGATTGGACAGACTCCAGGCAGCATGCTGTGACTCATCACTCAGTTGAGTGGCCGGGATTACGACTGCAAAAGCACATCTAATTAAAGCCCTGGAGTTTGGATTTGAAGACAAACAATCTTATTGGCTAAGAAGCATCTGAAGTGATTGCTGATTGGTGGATTTGAGATAAAAAGGCATTTTGGGATTATAAATAAAGGCTAAGAGTTTTAGTGGTGCTTCACTATTACTCATACTTGGGGTTAGGGATTTTTCATTACCAAAATACGATACAATAAAACGGGTTGGAAAATCCCAGTTTAATTAAAGGAACCATGAAACACACCTAGGAACCAGATTAACATAAAGAGCTCTCTAGATTTAGGTCATTAAGCAACCACCTCACAATCTACCCAGAACACCCTAGCAGACACTCAGAGTAAGTAAGGCCCTGACAACCACTCAGAATGCCCTACCAATGCCCTGACAACTACCCAGAACACCCTAGCAACCACTAAGAAAGCCCTAGTATCCACTCAGAACACCCTACCAATGCCCTGAAAACCACTCAGAACACCCTAGCAACCACCTACGAAAGCCTTAGTAGCTACTCTGAACACACTAGGAATGACCTGACAACAACTCCGAATGTCCTGATTGAGAAGGGCAGGGCCTTCTGGTCAGAGTGAGGCCGGGAAGATAAGTGGTTAATGAGATCCACCTGTGTGCCACACCGGTCTCGTGTTCCAGTGAAGGGCGGCGGGAGCATTTAAGGAGAGGAGACTGCAGCAGACGGGGAGAGAGAGAGAGAGAGAGAGAGAGACACATGGACCTGTGTGTGTGCAACATGACTGCGGGGAAGCAGTGCATTTGGATTTGTCTTTTAAATTGTATAATAAATGTTTACGTGTTTGTCAAGCTAGTCCCAGCTTCCTCCTTCCATGATGTCCTTGAATTGTTACACTGGTGCCGAAACCCGGGAAGGTGGAAGGATGCTCTGTCATGGAGTCCTCACCGCTGCCGTCCGCCAGGAGGAGGAACCGTTGCCGTCTGCCAGTGGACGGAGGAATCCCTGCTGTCCTCCAGGAGCCGGAGGAACCGCTGCTATCTGTCAGGAAGCGTAGGAGCCATTGCCGACCACCAGGGGACGGAGGAATCCCTGCTGTCCGCCAGGAGCCGGAGGAACCGCTGCCATCTGCCAGGAAGCGTAGAAGCCATTGCCGACCACCAGGGGACGGAGGAATCCCTGCTGTCCGCCAGGAGCCGGAGGAACCGCTGCTATCTGTCAGGAAGCGTAGGAGCCATTGCCGACCACCAGGGGACGGAGGAATCCCTGCTGTCCGCCAGGAGCCGGAGGAACCGCTGCCATCTGCCAGGAAGTGTAGGAGCCATTGCCGACCACCAGGGGACGGAGGAATCCCTGCTGTCCGCCAGGAGCCGGAGGAACCGCTGCCATCTGCCAGGAAGCGTAGGAGCCATTGCCGACCACCAGGGGACGGAGGATTCGCTGCCATCCACCTGGAGGCAGAGGAACAACTGCCATCCTCCAGGGGATGGAGGAGCGGCTGAGGACCAGTCGATAGCGTGTCCATGGCTGGCGAGTCTGTCTCACTCTCTGCTTTCTTCCCCCCCATCCTTTTCCACTCCCAGACCCAGAGACCGGTGTGGCACGGGGGGAAACTCATTCACCACTTATTTTCCCGGCCTCACTCTGCCCCGACGCCGGTCAGCCCTGTACTACTCGCCACACCTGATAACCTTTCAAAACACATTAACCACGTAGCAACACCTTAGTAGCCACTCAGAACACCCTAGCAATTCCCTGACAACCATTCAGAACAACTTAGCAACCACCTAGCAACACATTAGTAGCCACTCAAAACCCTAAGAATGCCCTGACAACAACTCAGAACGCACTAACAATGCTCTGACAACCACTCAGAACACCCTAGCAACCACCTAGGAATGCTTTAGTAGCCATTTGGAAGTCATAACTCCATAGCAATGCCCTGACAACCACTCAAAACACCTTAGCAACCACCTAGCAACACTTAGTAGCCTCTCAAAACACCCTAGAATGTCCTGATGAACTCTCGGAACACCTTAGCAATCATATAGAAATGATCTGACAACCATCCATCACACCCTAGTGTTATAGTAATGAGTTTTACTTTCTCAGAAAACGTTTCTCTTGAAATTGATTGTCAAACAGGTCATTATTGATGTGGAATTTTTGCATTGAACTATAATGTAGATTTTGTGCCCCTCAAATAAAATTCTACCTATTTGCTATTATTTCATATTTTCACCCAGTGGAGCCTAAAACAAACATTTTGGAATTAGTTTTTTACACAATGCCTGGGAAACTTTAATCAAAAGTATTATTTCCTTGTTCTCATTGGATGATTTTTCTTGACCTTTGATAAATCATTTGTCATGTGATATTTATTGTAGTTTTTTTTCACTTTTGTTTTGCAGATCACCAAAAGCTGGAACGAGAGGCCAGAATTTGTCGCCTGCTAAAGCATCCCAACATTGGTGAGGGCAAAACACACACACACACACTCACTCACACACTCACACACACACTCACACACACACACAAAATGATGGAGAAGAACATAATTAACACATATATAGCTAAAACAATATATCTTTTTAATTTTTAAAACAATGAATCATAAGTTACCACAGGAAATTGACAGCTCAGTTCTATAATAATAATAATTACATTTTCATAGAAAGGATGCATGCATGCACTGAAAAGATAATAACATGCAGCGCTATTTCATCACTTTTATCACCTGTTTCAACTGGAGTGTTGTGGTTTGTTGAGAAGATGCAGGGTTTTGCGATGAAATAGTGGCACAACTGTTTGGTGAATTCGGGCCATACATTTGGAGACTGGTCTTAGACTTGTCATCATGTCTGCTTATTGCTTTATTCATACTTTATATAAACATACTTTATGCAAGGACTGTAGGCAAATGCAGACGTAAATACATGGCCAACACATCGTAAGCATTAAAACTTCTGTAGAAGAAGACAGTTTGTGCTAATATTCGCTGTAGCACCCCTAGTGGCAACATTGAGAATGCAAAGTATTCTTGCGTTATACGATGAAAAGCGACTGCTTTGACACAGTTTACAATGCAAAATCAAGCGTTCTTAGCTTGTAGCATCTGTGTTCACATACTACTTGCTTAGAGGATGTTTCGAGCCTTAATGCGGTCTACGTACTGTACATAGACTAGTGAATATCTACATTGAGACTAGTTCTCCCAGCAGGCTCACATTCACAAGGTTTCCAGTGATTCATCTTAATTAGGTCACGTAAAACTGACCTGTAGCGATGAAGGTGGTAAGAGCTAAAATTGGCCAAGCTTTGTCTGCCCACACTCACCCACCTCCAAGCCAGCTGCAAGATTACAGACGTGGGTGTTTTCTAGCCATAATTACGGCTATAACACAAAGCTACAGATAAACTGAAATATTTGGTAGCGCATTCCCGCCCCCATATGTTCATCTCTTTACACAAGAACACTGAGCCATTGAAACGAGCAACAGATTTGATCTGTTTCATTCCAGATCTTACAATAGACAAGTGTTCAAAACCTTCTTTGTCTTCAGTGAGGATCAGAAATGTGCTCCTTTAAATGAAATGATGCTGGATTTCATCCATATTGTGCAGTTGGCTACTGGATATACTGTGTTTGATAAACAGACTCACCTTATAATCTTATGATCTATTAGTAGTTTTGTAAGAACTTTTATAAGTAATTGTATTCTTAGACAGACCTATGATATATACTGTATGTATGTTGGGGCTGTTGAATTAATTCGGCACGCTACTATTCGAATATCGAAATCACTATTCGGTTATTCTGCATGTGCAATACAGGTCTGCAACCTGACCCGAGCTTGACGAGTTCCAACAAAGGATCAGTTTTTCAAGTATAGGGCGAGTTATGGGCCGTTCAAACATGCTTTTGTGTGCATCTGCGCTGTTTCTCTATAATAATCAATAGCAGCCTAGTTTCCATCCACCTTTCGTGCTATTTTGTTATCGACAAAGTGCCCGTTTCTGTTCAAATGGCCTTTTATCGAAAAGAAAGTGTGTGCTTGATGAAGTCTTGCCTAAAAAAAACACTTTGTCACATATGTCTTGGTTTAGCGCAAAAGAAATCTGCCCTGAAGCCGTTTCCATTCAGAAATGTGTTTATCGCTAATTCGCCTCCCAGATGTCTCTAATTCTTTACCTCTGAAGTTTGGGTAAAATGGGGAGAATATTGAGACAGTTCATTAAAATTAGTCAGCTTACTGTTATTTTAATTAACAAATAAAAACTATTAGAAGACGAGGAATTGCAATCAAAAGAGAGCAGTTGCCCTTCTGACAGGACTGTAATATTGGTCCTGATGTTGCGCCTATCGCAGGTTGGCACCGGTTCTGACCCGAAAGTGGATCGTCATGGCCCTGTTCAAGCTGGCAACCTGCCGGAAAAAGTATTGGGGAAACTTTTTGTCTCAGCATCAGGACCATCAATCGATGTGTATATGCTGTGTAAAGAAACACTGATGCTATGATACGATACATTCCTGATATTCAATATTTTGATCAATCATCTAATCAAAAGCATCTCCATCACAACTGCATTATGTGCCGCATATTTCTCCAGCAACTTTTAACCACCAGCTGCACTTGATCATCTCAAATTAATTTTAGCTACAAAATGCAAATGTACATTTTCTGAAGGAGTAAATGCGATCCGAGGTGAAGAGGGTGAGATTTAAACGTTTAAAAATGTTCAAAAGCTCGTTTTCTTTCTAATAGTTCTGATAGTTTATAGTCTTGAGAAAAGTCCAGAACATTCTGTGAACATCATTCAGACGACTTTATTCATCTACAGATCAGGGTAAAGCTCATTTAAGTTTGTGTAAAGAAAACGTGTATATATATATATATATATATATATATATATATATATATATATATATATATATATATATATATATATATATATATATATATATATATATATGTCTTTTTTTGTTTGTTAATAAATGTTTTTCATTTGGTCATTTTTTTGTAATTTACTGCTTTTTTCGTTTGGTAGTTTATTTAATTTAATACAGGAGATTTTGCCGGCATATTTTCAAAAGTAAAATGAAACAATAATTTAATAGAAGTGTTAAAAAAAAAAAAAAAAAAAAAAAAGCACTGATTAGTATTCACCGGCTAGTATTGTGTATTTGCAGGGATCTCGATACGGGTTTTTCAGCATTTCAAACTAAACTTTACTCAACACGGCGCTTATGACTAGAGGTGCTGAAAACTAGAGAGACGCAACACAACCAAAGTGAGACGCTCCAAAAGCTTCCGTCTGATGCAACTATCCCTTCGAGTTTGTTTGTTTGTTTGTTCGTTTTCTCACTTTTTTAATGAAATAGGAAGCTGATGGCGAGATTTACCCTGTTGTAAACATGAGAACATTATGACTTTAATACCTCATATTCTTCATTGTAAATTTACTGTGAGTGACATGCTGGGAAATTTATGGTCAGCAGTCACATATTCATCACAACAGCATCTGTCACTCATGACACAAAACCCTGCGGCTTTCCTAAACTAACAGTGGGAGTTAAATGGAAAGCCGTTCCCTTTCTGTTGCTATGGCAACAGATTCAGGCAGCCTACTGTATCATAGATGAGAGGAGATTCATTAGATCTTCATGCAGGGGGATTCCTTGCTGTCACCTTTTCTCCCATGCAATCCACATTTCCCAAACAAAGGTCAATACCAGGGTACAGGAACTCTCGGAAACAACACAGCAACGTCCCGTGTGATCATGCTGCAACGGAACCTTGATTTGGAAAAAGTTATTATTTATGGATAAATCAATACATATACTGTAAATGCACATATACATAGTATTACATAATTAGATTAGCATCAGGCTAATGTCAGGCTTTATTGGGATTAACTGAGTGTTACACTGTGTTCACGTCAAATGACAAAAATTACTAGATGGCAAATTGTAGGTTCTGCATTTTCATTTCCATATGGCCATTTATGAGCATACTGTATATACATATACAGTTTACATGCATACATATATTCATACATGCATCATATATAACTATGTAGTTCATACAAATGGGCATACAGTATATGTATCCAATTCCGCTGTTTGCAATGTTGCACACACTGTGTATATAGAATAAAACAGCTATTTTTGTAGTATTTTGAATATATATTTTGCATATATGTACAAGAATGCTGCATATTTTTTATATAAATGAAAACCAAACATGAAGTTACATAGTATACATGTGTACATTTTTTTTCTTCCATATATCAGATTAATTTTTGGGTATGGCGATGCTCATAAAACATACTATACAGCCATGTCTGATCTGCCTTATCGAAACTGTAAGGCTGACATCAAGATGTCGTAAAAGTCAAAGAACTCTGCGAGAACCAAGTCATAAAAACTCTCACACAGAAGCAAATTTTCACCCGAGTCAACACATCCTACAGAGCAAGGACAATAAAACACAAATCCCACATCTGACCACTACCTCACCTCAGGCCAATTTAGGCCTATTCTTGAAAAACTCACAAACATCTGCCCCCCCTCTACTCCTCCTTCCCCTTCAGCTCAGAATCACTTCAAACTCATCTGAGATCTGCATGTAACAAAATACCATATGTGATGTATACAAATAATGTGACTAGGCATGTTTGGTATCATTTAAAATGTCTCAGTGCGACTGGTATAATGGTCTCTTTCCCATGTTGATACAACAAAGCGTAACAAAGCATAAGGTCAAATGCTGTATAATTCTGGAGGTCTGTCCCCATCCCTGCCTGTATGTTAATGAGGTATGTCCCCAGGACTTCCAAACCTAACCACTCCCAAAATACCCTTTGTTTATGGTTTGGGTATTTAAGGAAATGTCACACATTGTTCATGATTCTCTGTAGTCAGACGATCCCACACAGTTTCTGTGTGTCATTTATATCAAGTAATTGCAATTGGAATTTCTTATGTTTTGATAACATTTCTAAATTTGGCTTATTATTGTCTAATTGGAATGGATGAATTTATTATTTTACCTGGTAAATAAATTGTTACATTTGAGTTTATTCTGATTTATTGTCTTTAGTAGATTACGTTAGGTCCATGTTTCCGCAAATCTTCGACCAGGTTAGCAGCGGACTAAAGCCGGTTTTGAGTGGAGCATTGGCACACCGACTGAGACTTTAGAGCTCCCACTAACTAATTGGCATTATTTCTAATGTACTTAAGGCTCGATAGGGAATTTCCGTTTAGTGTCGACCAAGCCTAAATGGGGTGAAGCCTAAACCTCTGGTTATTGTAATATTTTCTAGCTAAGTGTACATAGGAAACTATGGCATGATCATATAAAACTATTTTAACTTGGGTATGTCGGTCTATCTTTGTAAATTTTGTGGTCATGACCTCTGGGTAGAGATGTTACAGTAATTAAGTGTTCACTATCTAAGGGGACTAAACAAAATACTTGTAGATAAAAGGGGAAGCAGGAGCAGCCATCTAATTAGTATTTAGTCAATTACTGTTTTAATGACCAATACTGGCATATTTGTGATCGTGGGACTCTCTAATTGACAGGAGAGAGAGACCTTCATCCACGCCACTGGATTCCATCCTTGGGCCAGTTGGGTGGCTTCCCTATTCCTCCTTTACCTTATCCCCTTTCCCCCTTACAATACCGATTGAGAAAGCCCTAATATTGTCTGTACCATTATGGTCAGCAATATATTACATCCCTAATTTTCCATGCAATTCACTGATTTTTTTGTTGTTGTTTATATTTACTTCAATGAAAGACACATGGATGTTTCCTCATTCAGCTTTGAATATGTCAAATTATACATGCAAGACTGAAAGAAAGCATAAATAGATTGAAAATCTCTGCACTCGTTCTAATGATTCTGAAAGTCGGCTGCTCGATACAATCTAATCCGTGTTTTCTTCTCCACAGTGCGGCTTCATGACAGTATATCAGAAGAGGGAGTCCACTACCTCGTTTTTGATCTGTGAGTGAATTCGTGTGTGTGTGTCAGTGTGAGGTCTCTCAGCTCCTGTTAAATGTGTTCCCATTAATGAGTTTAATAGCATCACTCCTCCACAAACGGCAAAATGATTCTGCTTTATAATTAGTAAAAACACAAATAATTACACTGCATTTAATCTATCGTAGTTTGTGTGTGTGTGTGTGTGTGTGTATGTTTGTGTTGTGTGTGTGTGTGTGTGTGTGTGTGTGTGTGTGAGTGTGTGTTTGTGTGTGTGTGTGTGCCTCTAGGTAGGAGTGTGTAAAGTTCAATAGTTACATTTATTAGGCTTAACATTAATACTCGGAATACACAATTCTTCTGAATAATATCGTTTATTAGCCTAATTTTAGGCTGTTCACAGTTGCCAAGCAATGTCGGCATGTTAATCTGCAAAGTGCAATCTCACAGGTGCGTTTATCGCAACAGTCTGGTTCCAGAAATAAAAACCAAATTCATTTATTATTAACAATATCTCATAAACCATAAAAAATGGTTTAATGATGTAAAAAATGTCTAGTGGAGTAACCATCAAGTAAAAGGTATTAAAATACTTTCTTTGCATTTTGAATACACAAAAGTGAAATCCTAGTGATCTACTGATTAGCCCGATTGGGGGCCGGGCGTGCGTTGTCATGACCCGGCCCCGCCCTCCTCCTTGTCACACAAACAATAGCATTAAAGCGAATCCCTAAAATGATCAATCTGTGTGTGCAGAATACTACAGAGTCTCTCCTGAACTTGCAAAGTTTGACTAAAAACAAGGAACAGCTAAAGTTTAGCCCGTTTGATGTTAGCTATTTTTGACCATTAGCCATTTTGATATTAGCGACTGTATCAGCCGACAGTTTAACTGCAGACGGAGGTGCTGTGTTTTGTTTATTCTTGTTAAATTGCTGCTTTTAAACAGCCTGGATGAGATTGCCTCATCTGAAGGATAAATGTGTTACGCTTTTATTGGTTGATGCTTTTATCCGAAGTGGCATTCTAGGTTTCTTCCTTTTCGAAATGTAAAAATAAACATTTTATTACACCCATGATGCCTAAAAATGCTCACTAAGATTTGTAACAGAGCATTTTTAATATCAAGATATGACTCCTTCATAAAAGAGTCTAAGAGGCTGTACAGCGCTGCTTTATTTTCTTGTAAGATACTGCAACTTTCTTGCACTTTTTCCACATACTTGCTATTTAAGAGTTTGAGGTTTGAAAGAAGACTTGCGGATGTGTCTGAACTTTTTCAGAGTCACAGGAGGAGAACTGTTTGAAGATATTGTTGCCAGAGAATACTACAGTGAGGCAGATGCCAGGTTAGTGCTTGTGTTTGCATGCAAACGTCTGTTCACCCCATTCTTATTAGAGTGGCGTCCTCTTTATCTACTGTAATGCATGAAATCTATCAAACCTGTATCAGTGCCTTTGGATACAGCAATGAATAAACGTATACAATATGTATACAACACCAAGTGCTGTTTACATATGTCAATATGCTGATAACTACAAAAAATCATGCAATGCAAGAAAAACATGTTTACATAAGATGTAAAATCATTGAGTTATTCTCTGCTTTTGACGTCAAAATGTAAAGAGTAATGTGCATAATACTTGCACACATTGGATAAGCTGCTAAGAACGCCAGTAAAGGTGTTTACATGCAACGCATTTACATGAAAACGGGTAATGGGCAAAAATGTATGTGTGCCGGTCGTTTTTTGCTTGAGCTGTTTACGACATTACCCCAATGAAGGAACGACGTATAAATTATTTATTTATTTATTATACCCCTTTCTCCCCAACTTGCACTGCCCAATTCGCACTACTTATCAGGTCCTCGTGGTGGCGCGGTTGCTCGCCTCAATCCGGGTGGTGGAGGACAAGTCTCATTTGCCTCCGTTTCTGAGATGTCAATCGGCGCATCTTATCACGTGACTCGTTGTGCATGACACCGCGGAGACTCACAGCATGTGGAGGCTCATGCTGCTCTCCACGATCCACACACAACTCACCACACGACCCATTGAGAGAACCACTAATCACCACCACGAGGGGGTTACCCCATGTGACTCTACCCTCCCTAGCAACCGGCCAATTTAGTTGCTTAGGAGACCTGGCTGGAGTCACTCAGCACACCCTGGATTCAAACTCACGACTCCAGGGGTGATAGTCAGCGTCAATACTCGCTGAGCGACCCAGGATCCCCCCACTGTGCATGTAAATGTGCTCACAGTTTGCAATGTAATTTAAAGGAATATTCTGGGATGGATGCAAGTTCAGCTCAATCAACAGCATTCATGGCATAATGTTGACTGCTACAAAAATGATTTTCTGGGTTACTGTGGGGCATATCTGGAAACATTACAATAATGTTTCTCAAGTATAGACACACAATGTAAACAATATGTTGCATGATTTTAGTGTGAGAAACTCGCTCGCTAACCTTTCTGTGTAAAGTTATTTCAAATTGTACAAGTTGCCTTATGACAAAACGCTGTAAACCCACAGAACAACGATATAAACAACTTCACAGCTCAAATAATACACAAGTTTGAACAGAAGAAGTAGTTATAAGCTTCACATTTGTGCCTTTATACCCTCCAAAAATTCACCTGCATTGTAAATGCCTCACTGCAACCTCCATTTATTAATTTATTTGAAAGAAAACGAGGAAAAAGTCTAAATAATGTTTTTGTGGTATTCAACATTACGCCACAAATGCTGTCGGTCATGACAGGAGTTGACAAATTGGCTGTAACTGCACAGACAAGGTTAGTGAGCAATCTTATCACGCTAGGCTCGTTTTACCGTGTGTTAAGTCTTGTGGCTATACTTTCATTTTTAGCGTTTATCCCGGTTGCAACGCCTCGCCCCGTAAACTTTTTGTTTGGCGTTATTTTCTGTGGCGGTGGACAGCGTGCCACAGATGCCGTCCATAGAGCTTAACTTGTATTGAACCCGGAAAATTCCTTTGAAACGTTATGAAAAACTCTATTAAAGCCTCAATCGTGTAGTGTCTGCGGCGTCTTCCAGTGCTTATTTTTGGCGATTTGTTTGCTTCAAATTCTTTTCTTTGTCTGCTGTTTTTCTGGAGGTGGCTTGTCTTGTCTTAACGAAATATTTCACCCCAAAATTTAAATGTCATCATTTACTTTTAACACCCCCATGTTATTTCAAACCCATGTGACTTTCTTCCGTGAACGACTCTGAGCTGGGGGTCAGAGTGCAGGGTCAGCCATGATTAAGGCGCCCCTGGAGCAGATAGGGGTCAAGGGCCTTGCTCAAGGGCCCAACAGTGGTGTCTTAGCGGTGCTGGGGCTTCAACCTCCGACCTTTCGGTCAGTAACCCAGAGCCTTAACCGCTGAGCCACCACTGCCCATAAATATATACTGAGTAAGTTCCAAGAAAGTCATACGGGTTTGGAACCAGATAATAAAAATGAATAAATGATGACTGAATTTTCATTTTTGGGTGCACTGTCTCTTTAATTTGGGTTTGTTTTTGCATCAGTGATACAGAAAAGATCCAGTTTTATCTTTTATGCCGTTATGTATTTACAGTTTATTGAATTTAATTGAAGTTGCATATCAAACATTGTTTTCTACAGCTTAGAACTGACCGGAGTTCAGTGTTTGCTCCGACTGAGCGGCAGCATTTGGTCCATCACTGCTTGTTTGTTTGTCAGCTGTCTTCATGTTCTGACTGTGCTTTGCTCAACTGTTCTCTCTTCTTTGGCCTCCTCGCCGTGTCTCCCTCTCTCTCGCAGTCACTGCATACAGCAGATTCTAGAGAGCGTTAATCATTGTCACCTAAATGGCATTGTACATCGAGATCTGAAGGTTAGTACGACAGGCTCAAAACCCCCCCCACCACCGGCACCGATCTCTAAACAACCAATAAACAGCTTGTGGAAGCCTCCTCACCCCCCCCACCCGATCCCTCAAAACACAGCTGCACACTGCGTGTGTGGTGGTGGTCTGAGAGGGGGTAAAAACACAATCGATAACCTCAGCGCTCAAACCGTTTGCATGTAGCACCCAGGAATGTGCCTAGTCCGGGGGGGCTGTGCGTTTGATTCTGTAGGAGTTTCGTTATTGTCTTTGATGAATGTGACTGTTCCCTTTTTGTAAGAAAAAATGCACAAAGGGGTGTCAGGAACCCGGAGGACAATGTGGGTCAAGCACACAGCCGCCCTCATGAAGCAAACACCACTACTGGACTGAGATCTGGGGAGCTGGACTTAAGAGGTGATGTTGACAGTAGATGGGCAATCGATGTTGATGATTTACCTTTTTATACCACATGGTAGGGCTGGGCGATATAGGCTAAATTAAACGTGTAGTATATTTGTTAAAATTACAGTTGCGTAAAGGCCATGCCATCGGGTTATTTTTGCGTCCCATCCTTGCCTTGGCAAACAAATTGGCATTTTGAGTCCGTTCCTTCCACAGAAGAAGTCCGATAAACACTCAAATCAGTCCAATGTCGATTGATGCTGGTTTGCAAGTCGGGATGTCCACAAATCAGTTCTATTAAACTGTCCCTTTCAAGGAATCGAAACAAAACACAGCAATTCGTTTGCATCATCACTCAAAACGCCTGCCTGATCTCATGAAATGTATGTACCCATGTCAATATTTTTGCAATTCAAAATTTACGTGCTGCATTACACATTTGGCCGCAGTTATCCAGTGAAATGTCCAGCGGGGGGCGCCAAAAGCAAGCAAAATCATGTCGTATATCAGGGGTCGGCAACCTGTGGAGGGGTAATCACTATTTTATTTATTTATTTATGCCATTTTATGTTCATTTACAGTAGTGAAAAACAACAGAAAGCAAGGCGTGATCATTTTAACTACCGTAGATTTGTACTTTGTCATTTTTTTTACTATTTTAGAGAAAATGTATACATCTCAAGATACGGATAAGATCAATACTTAGGGCAATCTGTCGCCCACCCTGAAGTGCAACACTAAAACCAAAAGCTTAAAAAGTGTCGCCCATTCTAATCTTATGCATCACCTCCGAGCGGAGGCTCCCTTGCTCTCGGTGCTGTGCACAGACAGTGAGTGTGTGCTCGTCACTAACCCACACCCCCTGGTGTTTGCATGCAGTCATTGCATTCAGCAGATCCTTGAGGCCGTTCTCCACTGCCACCAGATGGGAGTGGTCCATCGTGACCTGAAGGTGAGTAGAAATGCTGGGGGGGTCGCAAACACCAAATCCTACTTCTTTTCCTTGCTCCTTCCTAACCGTGACCTTGTGCGACCAAAACAGCATTGTGGACCGTCTGTGGTCAAATGCGTGTTACGTGGAGCACAAAAGGAGAAATCTATTCTATTCTATTCTTTTTTCCATATAAGTGGATGGTGACAGGGTGTCAGTCCCTAACATTCTTCTTAACATCTTGTGTGTTCCACGGAATGAAGTCATATGGGTTTTGGGCAACACGAGGGTGAGTTAATAATGACAGATTTTTTTTTTATTTTTTTTTTTTAATGAACTACCCATTTAAACCTGAGCTTACCTAACACTTTAACACTGTTATAGTGCCGCATTGCCAATTCTGATATTTCTTTAGGATATCGCTGTATATAAACACAAAAGCTATAGGCTAACTGACATTACCATGACATTCTCAGTCCATCTTTAGACCAAAACCACAGCAAGCTCTTGCCAGAGCTTATTTGCTAATCAAATGAGCCAGGTGCAGTCAGGATATTGTTTTCTGTATAATAATCTTTGGCTGTGACTGCATTAGCCCTGATTCTGCTCTGTGATTGGCTACTGTCATACCGTTACCATGGCGAACTGACACATAATAAACTAAAGCAAACTAGAAAAGCTAGAGAGACCAAACAGCAATATTTTAGTTTAATATAACAAAAATGATGATGTGCTCTGTGCATAGGTTTTAGGACATGATTGTGCTTTGCGCTCAAACATGGCAATAGGAGGTAAAAGATTGTCATGAGATGAAAGCTGATACCGCAAGACCGACTTCCATCGGCTAATAGGCCGACAGTTCTCTCTTTACATCCCTCCATCCATCGTCTCTCCATCTCTCTTCTCTTTTGAACCAGCCTCCCTAGGGATTTTCTTCACTAAACACACTCGTTATAATAATTAAATGAAACATTTTTCATTACTTACTCACCTTCGTGATGCTCCAAACCCATATGCAAACTCCTTCTTCTTCTTCTATTTTATAAGTAAACATTATTTATCTTTGTTTTTTTATCTCTACAATGCGTCATCATGTATCAAGCCTTATGTAGAAAAGCTTGTCATATTTATACGCTAATTTGAGTAAATTTCACTAATAAAATAAGTATGTTTTACTTAACTTTTCCAAGCTGGTGTTGATGTTAAGTAGATTTTTCTTTATTTTATACCTTGATAATTGACTTGGAAAAACGGTGTGCAAAAAAATACATCTTAATAATCATTTTTGTTTGTGTAGTTCAGAATAGAAATGAAGTACGTCAGTCTTTTTTGTGTGTAGTTCACACATCTTGTGTTTTGTATTCCAAGTCTTTTAAAGTCATATGATAGTTTTGCGTGAGGAACAGGCCAAATTATTGTTTTGCTAACAAAATCTTCCCCCGTAGCTCTTATATCTCAATTTCTGCTAAATAAACGAACTATTACTATAAAGAAAATGTCTTGGGCACGGTGTCATAATCAGGTACTACACAACGAATCATCAATCTATACGTTTTTACAACCAAGAAAAGCAGCTAGACACTTTGAGCAACGACATATGATGTGTATTAATAATCAAATATGTTCTGATTGGATGCAACTGTGTATATACAGGATGTGTGTTTAAAATTACTTCATATTGGAAACTTGTTATGTTGCACCTGATAATGACACGGTGTAATGACTGAAAAAACACTTTTGTAGAATAAAGTTTACTTAATTGATAAAACACCATCATTCACAGTTGTTACCTTAAGGAGCCATTTTTATTCCTGATCTAACCCTTAAAATGTTTTTGTTGGTGTAACTTAATGTGGTCAATTTGATTCAGTTAAACCTAATGTGGTCAGGTTGATTCAGTGATTTAGGTTGATTCAGTTGAACCCCTAATGTGGTCAGGTTGATTCAATGATTAAGGTTGATTCAGTTGAACCTATTGTGGTCAGGTTAATTTAGTTGAACTTAATGTGGTCAAGTTGATTCAGTGATTTAGGATGATTCAGTTGAACTTAATGTGGTCAGGTTGATTCTCTGATTAAGGTTGATTCAGTTGAACCTATTGTGGTCAGGTTAATTTAGTTGAACTTAATGTGGTCAGGTTGATTCAGTGATTTAGGTTGATTCAGTTGAACCTATTGTGGTCAGGTTAATATAGTTGAACCTAATGTGGTCAGGTTGATTCAGTTTAACCTAATGTGGTCAGGTTGATTCAGTGACTTAGGTTGATTCAGTTGAACCTAATGTGGTCAGGTTGATTCAGTTGAACCCCTAATGTGGTCAGGTTGTTTCAGTGACTTAGGTTGATTCAGTTGAACCTAATGTAGTCAGTTAGATTCAGTGATTCAGGCTGATTCAGTTGAACATAATGTGGTCTGGTTGATTCAGTGATTTAGGTTGATTCAGTTGAACCCCTAATGTGGTCAGGTTGATTCAATGATTAAGGTTGATTCAGTTGAACCTATTGTGGTCAGGTTAATTTAGTTGAACTTAATGTGGTCAAGTTGATTCAGTTAAACCTAATGTGGTCAGGTTGATTCAATGATTAAGGTTGATTCAGTTGAACCTATTGTGGTCAGGTTAATTTAGTTGAACTTAATGTGGTCAGGTTGATTCTCTGATTAAGGTTGATTCAGTTGAACCTATTGTGGTCAGGTTAATTTAGTTGAACTTAATGTGGTCAGGTTGATTCAGTGATTTAGGTTGATTCAGTTGAACCTATTGTGGTCAGGTTAATATAGTTGAACCTAATGTGGTCAGGTTGATTCAGTTTAACCTAATGTGGTCAGGTTGATTCAGTGACTTAGGTTGATTCAGTTGAACCTAATGTGGTCAGGTTGATTCAGTTGAACCCCTAATGTGGTCAGGTTGTTTCAGTGACTTAGGTTGATTCAGTTGAACCTAATGTAGTCAGTTAGATTCAGTGATTCAGGCTGATTCAGTTGAACATAATGTGGTCTGGTTGATCCAGTGATTTAGGTTGATTCAGTTGAACCCCTAATGTGGTCAGGTTGATTCAATGATTAAGGTTGATTCAGTTGAACCTATTGTGGTCAGGTTAATTTAGTTGAACTTAATGTGGTCAAGTTGATTCAGTTAAACCTAATGTGGTCAGGTTGATTCAGTGATTTAGGATGATTCAGTTGAACTTAATGTGGTCAGGTTGATTCTCTGATTAAGGTTGATTCAGTTGAACCTATTGTGGTCAGGTTAATTTAGTTGAACCTAATGTGGTCAGGTTGATTCAGTGATTTAGGTTGATTCAGTTGAACCTATTGTGGTCAGGTTAATATAGTTGAACCTAATGTGGTCAGGTTGATTCAGTTGAACCTAATGTGGTCAGGTTGATTCAGTTGAACTTAATGTCGTCAGGTTGATTCAGTTAAACCTAAAGTGGTCAGGTTGATTCAGTGAATCAGATTGATTCAATTGAACCTATTGTGGTCAGGTTGATTCAGTTGAACCTAATGTGGTGAGGTTGATTCAGTGAATCAGGTTTAATCAGTTGAACCTAATGTGATCAGGTTGATTCAGTTGAACCTAATGTGGTGAGGTTGATTCAGTGAATCAGGTTTAATCAGTTGAACCTAATGTGATCAGGTTTATTCAGTTGAACCTAATTTGTCAGGTTGATTTAGCTGAACCTAATGTGGTCAAGTTGATTCTGTGATTCAGGTTGATACAGTTGAACCTAATATGGTCAGGTTGATTCAGTTGAACCTAATATGGTCAGGTTGATTCAGTTGAACCTAATATGGTCAGGTTGATTCAGTTGAACCTAATTTGGTCGGGTTGATTTAGCTGAACCTAATGTGGTCGGGTTGATTAAGTGAATTATGTTGATTCAGTTGAACCTAATGTGGTCAGGTTGATTCAGTGAATCATGTTGATTCAGTTGAACCTAATATGGTCAGGTTGATTCAGTTGAACCTAATGTGGTCAGGTTGATTCAGTGAATCATGTTGATTCAGTTGAACCTAATATGGTCAGGTTGATTCAGTTGAACCTAATGTGGTCAGGTTGATTCAGTGAATCATGTTGATTCAGTTGAACCTAATGTGGTCAGGTTGATTCAGTTGAACCTAATGTGGTCAGGTTGATTCAGTTGAACTTAATGTCGTCAGGTTGATTCAGTTAAACCTAAAGTGGTCAGGTTGATTCAGTGAATCAGATTGATTCAATTGAACCTATTGTGGTCAGGTTGATTCAGTTGAACCTAATGTGGTGAGGTTGATTCAGTGAATCAGGTTTAATCAGTTGAACCTAATGTGATCAGGTTGATTCAGTTGAACCTAATGTGGTGAGGTTGATTCAGTGAATCAGGTTTAATCAGTTGAACCTAATGTGATCAGGTTTATTCAGTTGAACCTAATTTGTCAGGTTGATTTAGCTGAACCTAATGTGGTCAAGTTGATTCTGTGATTCAGGTTGATACAGTTGAACCTAATATGGTCAGGTTGATTCAGTTGAACCTAATATGGTCAGGTTGATTCAGTTGAACCTAATATGGTCAGGTTGATTCAGTTGAGCCTAATTTGGTCGGGTTGATTTAGCTGAACCTAATGTGGTCGGGTTGATTAAGTGAATTATGTTGATTCAGTTGAACCTAATGTGGTCAGGTTGATTCAGTGAATCATGTTGATTCAGTTGAACCTAATATGGTCAGGTTGATTCAGTTGAACCTAATGTGGTCAGGTTGATTCAGTGAATCATGTTGATTCAGTTGAACCTAATATGGTCAGGTTGATTCAGTTGAACCTAATGTGGTCAGGTTGATTCAGTGAATCAGGTTGAATCAGTTGAACCTATATGATAGGCTATATGATCAGTATGATTTTAATTTACAAAGCACAGTTTTTTGGTTTGCATTTAGTTCTGTGTAGAGCAAACATAATCTTGAATCTACATCTATTAGATTATTGACCTTAAAAAGAAAAAATAAGAATTTATTGATGTGATGCACAGTTTACCCGTTAATTTAGTAACGTCTCTTGAAAGTCTGCTTGCTAAATGAGGTCTAACTTGCCATGTAGTGACTTGTCCAACAATTTGTGGAATGAGCTTCCTGGGTTTGCCTAAGTGCAAGCCATTAATAACAGACATTTACAATAAGCAATATTGCACAGTTAATGGTACAAAGTATCAGTGCTGTTGGAATTTATGCCGTCTTTAGTGTTTTTGTAATGGCTAAGCAGAATTATGCTAATGTGTAGGGCACTCGCAATAATGTCCCAGCAAATTCTCCTGTTTAAATTATCCTCAGGGCAATGACAAATTTACTCTGTAATCTCATCTCTATTTGTCATTATCTCTTTCTCTCTTCGCTAACAAAGTACAACATCAGGCTGTTCTTTATTTTATCTCGACACCCCTGTAATTAGCTTTCCGCAGTTATCCCGTGGCCTCATTTGCATAGGGTATTTGAAGCTGAAAGGGTCTACTTGATGTAGTTCCTCTAATCTAATGCTCAGGCAAGCATCACTATTGTTATTGCTCATACATAATGGTAGGGATTTGGCTGACTTTGGCAAAATTACCCATCCCATAAATGATATCTAAAACATTCTGGTTGAGGAGAGGCGTGCTAATACTTTTCTAAGTGATCTGAGTTACAATTTTGCACTTGACGGATGATGAAATGGGTGAACAAATCCCATAGACTTACATTGAATGAAGATACCGAGCCAAATCTAGAGACCAGAATATCATAGACTTGATGGTGGGTACTTTTGACATCGGCAACCACTTAGCAACCACTCTGAACACCTTAGCAACCGCATTAGCAACACCCTGGCGACCACTCATAGAGTTTTGCGAAAGCGAGCACCAATCACATGTTCTAGTTACATTATATGGGATGGTAAAGCAATGGCTGCATGACAAATTGACTTGCACTCCCTGTAGCATGTTAGCACCTTGAACTGCACGAGGCACGCGGTGAATGCTGAAACTACTAACTGCACCTGACAAACTATCGTTGTAATCTATTTGCAATCCCAGGTTAAAACATGAGTTTTTTGTTGTTTCGATAAAAACTAAATATGAGTTGATTAATTGCTCTTTCTTGACTCTCCCTGACATAATAGTCTCATTATACATTCACCACAATGCAACTGATGTATTCATATCGACATAAAACGCTAAAGCTAAACTACAAGATAAAAAGAGAATTTTTAAGTTGGTGAATTCTGGTTGTACTGCAATTACATGCATAATATTTGTGTATGTAATTGGCAACATGTTGTAATGTACCACGTGAAGGTGTTATGAGGCTCAAATGACAGGGGTCGTCTGAAACGTATCCATTTATGTATATTTGAAACAAGATCTGTTTTATAATTAGTTTTTCTTTTTCTTTCTTTCTTTCTTTCTTTCTTTCTTTCTTTCTTTCAATTTCATTTTTTATTTGTGAAGTATGTTATCATACATTGTTGTTGTGTCTCATTGGGTTATGCACAGATTGTGATTGACCTGCTGAAAATAGTCTTTCATACACTCCAAAACATTGTTTAAAGATTTATGTGTGTTAAGTTAATGCCAAAATGCCATCAAATTGCATTGAGTAATCTGTAATGAAAAAAAAAAGAAATATTTTAAGTTTTATTAATTACACAATTCAGTTTGATGGAATTTTGTTATGAAATTAAAATGTGTAAATCTTAAAAATAGGCTTTTATATATATATATATATATATATATATGCACAAACATATCTGATTTATGGCTTTTAATAAAACGATTATTGCAACAATGTTTTTGTGGCAATTCGGTTTTACACAAAAATTTTGTTTTGTTTTTAAACAGCTTTTGGAGTTGAGTGGGGCGGGGCCGGGCTGGAATGTCGCACGCCTGGTCCCCAATCGGCCTGATGGGGCATGCGAGGGATAAAGGCGGCCGGTGACGACGGTTCGAGAGAGAGAGATCAATCCCGGACATCTCCGTTGTGTGTGTGTTTGTGCTTTATTAAATTATTATTTATATTGACAAGCCGGTTCTCGCCTCCTCCTTGCCCATCCTAACCCCGTGTTACATTGGTGCCGAAACCCGGGAAGGAGGAGGAATGCCCATCGCAGAGTTCTCGACACTGCCGTCCACCCAGGGGAGTGCCGCTGCCATCTGCCAGGTGACGGACATGTCCATAAGGATCTCTCTCTCTGCCGCACCGCCCACTGCGATCGGCCTTTATCCCTCTCGGTGGCTTGATTAGCCTAATACGGGACCGGGCGTGTCGAGTCACAACCCGGCCCCGCCCTCCGCCGTGCCACACAGCTGTTTTTGCTCTGTTGAAACATCGATAAAGTCTTGTCACAGGACTCTTGAAGTCTTGCATAACCCTAAAGACAAAACTGACTTCCTCCACAACTTGGTTCAAAAGTGTGTCTTATTAGCAGTGACTCCCTCGTCCATGCTGTTCCACAATGAACACATTGAAGAATAGTTTTCATAAGGATTCTGCATTAAATCAACAGGAAGTCTCAAGAATATTCTTTATATTCATTAGCATATTTATTTTTAATTTAGTCCTCCTCATACATTTTTTTTTCATATTTAATATGTCTTCTATGTACACATTTTTGACGCAAGTCTTCTATGTACATTTTCCATGAAGATGATTTTTGTCATTTGTGCTCCATACCACCATCCATTATCCATGTGTATTATAAATACATTTAAGGTTAAATGTTTAACTCTTGTTTTTCTGCCACCCAAAGCCAGAGAATCTTCTTTTAGCCAGTAAACTCAAAGGAGCAGTGGTGAAACTGGCTGATTTTGGGCTGGCCATTGAGGTACAGGGAGACCAACAAGCATGGTTTGGTTAGTACTCAACTTATCACGTATTAATCAACCTTTGTGTTACAGTTATTGTGCTTAATCACTAATCAGATATCAGACAGACAATTAACCCATGAGAGAGAAATGTACTTGTTCATTAAACTGTTGTATATAAGCAATATCACATGAGCAAGAGCGCGATATGGCCCTACATCAGCACTGCTGTGATTCGGCCACAGGTCGAGTGCTGTAGAGTGACAGAGAGATAGTGAGAGAGAGAGAGAGAGAGAGTGAGAGAGAGAGATAGTGAGAGAGAGAGTGAGTGAGAGAGAAAGAGAGAGAGAGAGAGAGAGAGAAAGTGAGTGAGAGAGAGAGAGAAAGAGAGATAGAGAGAGAGAGAGAGTGTGAGTGAGAGTGAGAGAGAGAGAGAGATATGGAGCGTGTGCGATCAGCTGTTGCCACTCCCAAGCAGAGATGCTGTCAGCTTTCTGAAGATCAGCTTTCTCATTGGTAGAATAGCATCCAAGCGGGGGTATTTCTCCCTATTTCACAGTAGCTGGTGCGCAAGAGTCGATCACTACAGAAACTGCAATGTCCTCCGGCACTTTGAACAGCACCCACTGTGTAATTAATCAGTCTGTGATGAGCTGTAATGCTGAAGTTGTTTGTTTAAAGCCGTTTAAAGCTATTTCCTAGTTTAGTCGTGTAGTAGATGTTGTATGTAAATGGCTGATGCAGATTCACTTCACGTCACCTAACTGGCTCATATTACACACAAAAATTATCTTTTGCCGCCACCTGCTGGATAACATAAGTAATGTACAAAAGAAAAGACAAACAGTAGCTCTTAACACATCTGCACTGCTCTTACACTTCAGTTTAGCACGAACACAAGTGGAGTGACACACACACACAGTGAAGCGTCCGAGTGCTGATGATGTCAGACCATCACTGCTCATGGAACATCTCTCGTCCAATCAGATTCAAGGACCAGAACTAACTGTGGTTTATATATATATATATATATATAAAATGAACACAAGCGGAGTGATACACACACAGTGAAGCATCCGAGTGCTGATGCTGTCAGACCATCACTGCTCATGCAACATCTCTCGTCCAATCAGATTCGAGGACCAGAACTAACTGTTGTAGATCATAAAGTAACAATGAACAATACTTTTACAGCATTTATTGATCTTAGTT
Organism: Moxostoma hubbsi; assembly: GCA_032164185.1. NCBI lineage: Eukaryota > Metazoa > Chordata > Actinopteri > Cypriniformes > Catostomidae > Moxostoma > Moxostoma hubbsi. The sequence continues at coordinate 8,373,791 of JAVLUX010000002.1, read as the reverse complement.
TGTGTTAATTTCAGAATATACTAATTAATGTTTTCAATCAAAAGTTGTATTTGTTAACATTAGTTAATGCACTTTGAACTGACAAACTAACAATCAACAATTTTATCATTTTTAACTAACATTAACAAAGATGAATTAATGGTGTAAAAAAATTCTGTTGTTAATTGCTTGTTCATGAACGAATGGAGCCTTATTGCAAAGTGTTACAAATTAAGTTATAGATCAAACAAAGATTGTTCAACGCTTTGCCAGTCTGTTGCATTTGTAGAAGTAGTTATATCAGATACAATGTTGTGATGATTTAAGTCTGAACAAACAAGCTGGCTAAAATGAACTTTTGAAAGTTTTTTTTATCTTCTTCTTTTGCTATTATTGAGTTTTTACATGGCTGTTGTGTTCTGTTCATTATCCTTTTCGGATAAACCCTGATGGCATTAGAGTATAATTACGATGATCTCCAGGGCTTTGTACGCAGCTCCAGTTTCCTTGTTCTCTCATTAAGGGCTCTTTTGCCTCTGGGGTGGGATGGGACGGGACATCAGGGACTGAAGTTATTTCAGAATTAGGCTGCAATCTTTAGACAAAAAGCCGCGAGTAAATTCTACTGGTGAGAATTCAGGGAAGCTCATTTTGTAGGCCGATAAAAAAAACTTTGAGCTTTTTGCTATTTTTGTATTTTTTTTTTGGTAGGTTTTGCTGGAACTCCCGGTTATTTGTCTCCTGAAGTGCTGCGGAAGGAGCCGTATGGCAAACCAGTGGACATGTGGGCATGTGGTATGTAGCCGGTCATCTGGAGCTTTGCTAATGGGCATCTGACTGTGCTTAATATAAACTCTCTTAAAGGGACAGTTCACCAAAAAGTGAAAGTGCTCTCATCATTTACTCACCCTCGTGCCATTTCTGATGTGTGTGACTTTCTTACTTTTGCTGAACACAACACATTTTTTAGAAGAATATTTCTGCTCTGTAGGTCCATTTAATACAAGTTAATGGTGGCCAGAACTTTGAAGGCCCAAAAAGCACATAAAGGCAGCATAAAAGTACCCATAAGACTCCAGTGGTGTAATCCATGTCTTCAGAAGTGATATGATAGATGTGGTTGAGAAACAGATCAATATTTTGTCCTTTTTTACAATAAATCACCACTTTCACTTGCATTCTTTTTCTTCGTGCATATCGCCACCTACTGGGCAGGGAGGAGAATTTATAGTAAAAAGGACTTAATATTGATCCCTTTCAGCAGCGTCTCTGCATGGATGCAACATGGGCTACAATCCAATTTGCCGACTTCTATTGTGCACTAAAAGCATGTACTTTGCTGATGATGGGAAAGTGCATACTACAAGTACACATATAATAACACATCATAAATGAGCATTTTGATACTATAGACCTCTTTATCGTGCACTATTTGCGTTTAAATATAAAAGTTAGTACCTAGTTAAATTCATACTATTAAAAATCATTTTAATAAACTTTAGGTTCATTTATAAACCACTGTGGGGGATTCAACTCCACATCCTTTGCTATTTTTGGACAACTTAATATGCTAAACCGACCTTAAAGGGATAGTTCACCTAAAAAGGAAAATTCTTTCATCATTTGTTGTTTCACAAAATAAAGTCATATGGGTTTTGAACAACATCAGGGTGAGTAAATGATGAGATTTTTGGGTATATGATGATTTTAAATAACTGGCCCAGTTGAATAACCACAATTTACGACAAAATTGGAAATGGGAAATTCTCTTGAGCATTTGTCTATTAATATGACTGATCAGTTATATATTTTGAAAGGTTTTTGTACCTTTAATAGTTTAAATACATTTTATCCCCCTATGTATCGTCTGTATGATTTTTCAACAGGTGTCATTCTTTACATTCTTCTGGTGGGTTACCCTCCATTCTGGGATGAAGACCAACACCGGCTTTACCAGCAGATCAAAGCTGGTGCTTACGATGTGAGAATTCTCCCATCATTTTTATATTTACATCAAAACGTTTTTACATTTCAGTCAAGTGTGTCCGAACATCACAGCAGTGTTAAATGCATAAATTAGCTCATCTATACCTGCCTAATATGTTAGACGGGCAACACTGGTGCTCTAGCACACAACCTGTGTTAAGCTGTCTGTTATTTTCCAGCAGATGGGGACAGTTAGAAAGGCAGAGGATGGGCGGCCCGATGGCTTCAGGCCAGTTTCTGTCTTGCTCATTCAAGAATTTCAGCCAAATCTGAGAGAATTGTTTCCCAAAGCTCTCTTCCCTACAGTTCTCTTCCAGTCACTGCAGTTATTCATTGACAGCACATGCAGAACTTTAGAAAGCGATGTGGCAATTATTACACATGAACAGTAAATTATTATGAGACAAGGACAATCCAGTGCTGTGACATCACTCTGGACAAATGTTAGTCTCAGCTCGGTTCACCGACCGTCTGATGCATAGTACACATTAAACTGCAAAGCTCTTTATCTAGCTCTGATCTGATTGGCTGGATTGACACAACTTCTGCAAATTAGGCAACACAGGCTTTTTGATCAGTTCGTCTGGAAATGAAGTCATGTTTAAAAGATACCAGGCTGAAACAACAAGTGCTTTTGAAGATGAACTACTGAAAGTCTCTTTAAGTTTTTCTTTGTGTTTCCAGCACAATTGTTCTTGGAGGCTGCTGTGCCAATTTTTATATATATATATATATATATATATATATATATATATATTTCTTTTTTTTTTTGTCTGTTAATATGCTTGAATGTATCCCTGTTGGATAAAATTACGAAATGCATTACATTTCGTAATTTTATTTTTTATTTTTTTTAGTTTCCATCTCCCGAGTGGGACACAGTGACACCTGAGGCCAAAGATTTAATCAACAAGATGTTGACTATAAACCCTGCTAAACGCATCACAGCCGCTGAGGCCCTCAAACACCCCTGGATCTGCGTACGTCTGATCTTACACACACACACACACACACACACACACACACGCACTCACACGCACACACATACTCACTCACGCACTCACACGCACACACATACTCACTCACACACACACGCACGCACACACATACTCACTCACACACACGCACGCACACACATACTCACACACGCACGCACACACATACTCACTCACACACACACACACTCTCACACACACTCACACACACGCACACGCACGCACACACATACTCACACACTCTCACACGCACTCTCACACACACTCTCACACACACTCTCACACACTCTCTCACACACGCTCACACACGCTCACACACACTCACACACACGCTCACACACACACACACACACACACACATTGGTGTGGCTATCATTATGAGGACTCTCCATTGACATAATGATTTTTATACTGTACGAACTATATATTCTATCCCCTTACCCTATCCCTAAACCTAACCGTCACAAAAAACTTTCTGCATTTTTACATTTTCAATAAAACATTGTCTAGTATGTTTTTATTAACATTTATAGCATAATACCCCAGTAAAAATCCTCGTAAACCACTTAAACCACTTAAAAACGTGTAATTCTAAAGTAATCTGATTACAGAGAGATGTATTACTTTGCAATGCATTACACACAACACTGATTATTATTTACACATGACAATTTCTTGTGCACGTATAGGCCGTATTCTAGAGTCTTCATTGCTACCGTACTAACTATGTTTCATCTGCCTATGTTACTATGTTTTTTTGGATGCAGAAGTCTGTAGATTTTTAAAGATTGTTAACTCATTGTGTCTCTGTTTTCATAGCAACGTTCCACCGTAGCGTCCATGATGCACAGGCAGGAGACTGTCGAATGCTTGAAGAAGTTCAATGCCAGAAGGAAACTTAAAGTAAGAAACACACTCAGACAGAAACACACTGGTGGTGTACATGGTGCAGTCATGGTATAAGATGATTATACGATGGTGCTTTTCATACAGTCCAATGGTACTGTGAGATTAGCACATTCATGTACTGTGACACTCAAAGAATTCATGCAACACCATCATGTTAGCGTCCAAAACACCAAGGTGAAAACTAACCTAAATCTACTGTACTGTTGTAACCCGAATGACTCAGTTTTCCACCATGGGACACTTTGACCCGCTCGCAGTCTCCTTAGATGGCTTAATGTTTAATCTGCCAGTGTTGTCTAATATTTGACATAGCATCTAAGTTGTGCCTGTTCTTTTGGACTGTTTTTAGGGTGCTATCCTTACCACCATGCTCGCTACACGGAACTTCTCAAGTAAGAAACCCTCTTTTGTTTGCCTCGTGCTTGTATTTATTATTTTTTTGATCTTTTGATCAATAAGAAAAATTAGAGAGATGATTTTTATACTTAAATTGTTATAATTAAGTTGCATGTTTGGTACAGCAGAAAATGTGTTTAATTGGCTTTTCTTGATAATGCTGTCATTAGAAGTAGGACTGCGTGATTAACTTGTTGATACGCAATCGTTTGCATGCAGTGGTGATGTCACTCTGCCAACATTTAATATATAATTTACCGTCTATAAATGTAATTAATGTTAACAAATGATACATCTTCTCAAAGGGTTCAACATTGATATCCGATCTCTGTTTCACGACAGCAATGCTCCAGAAACAGCAATTGAGTTATTTGTGCAGGAGTACGAATGAAAACATGCAATATCAAAACGGGACTTTTATTATGAAAACATGCAATATCAAAACAGGACTTTTATTATGAAAACATGCAATATCAAAACGGGACTTTTATTATGAAAACTGGATCGCCAGATGAATCCAGTTCAACACACTTGAGTCAATCTTCCATGACAAGCGTTCATTGATAAACGTCCAATAGCACTTTTTGTCCATAAAAGTGATAAATCTGAGAAATATTGATATATATTCTCCATTGTTTACATGAGATCTCACCTTCGTCATCGTTCTTCAACAAACTGCAATCTGAGCAGCATTCATGTTGTAAAACTGTTTATGATCTTATATATTAGAGTCTCATAAACAAAACCAGCCGTCTCCATGTGGCATAGTTTTATTCATAATAGCCAAGCAGTGCGGTCAGATTTAGTGTCGTTTTGAGAGGCGGAGCCTAATTTTACTCTGTACACTTCCAGCGACTTTACAGAGAGAAAAGCTGCAGGAACCTCATTTATTATTCCATCATCTTCAAATCTGAAACGTGACTTCTTTAGACTCGTGGCTTTGAGGACATTGTATTTCTGGGTTGTCTTGGTACTTTTATTATTGTTGTTTTTTAGATTATAAAAACATGTTCAGCACAAAATATTTCCATTACTATAAACTTCAGCTTCTCTAACTTTAAAAAATAACAACAAATATTAATTCTGGGTCCCATAAATACATCCATTTAAGTTCAGGTGTGTCATTTTCATGGTTTGTGCTCAAAAACGGGGCGCACGTCAACAGGTTAAATCAACTTGAAATCAAAATCATGATATGGCCATGGACGGTAACGACAACCTTACAGACACATTGCTTGCAGAGACTCCACAGAAGTCCAACGTCTCTGACATGTTTGTGTATTTGTATAGTAAGCCTCATCTGTTTATTCTTTTGGTTACCAATAAATGTGGGATACAGTATGAAGACTTACTCTCAGCTCCGTTAATACATTTGACCACTCTGAAAAAATGACTAGTAAGTTTTACTTAATGTTTAAAAAGTTTTTGCGCACAGTTTTTCCAAAATAAATCTTAATGTTATGAAATGAAATAAAATCCACTTAAAAGTGAGTAAATGTAATTGTTCATGGTACTTAAATAAATGTAGTCAAATGTAAATGAACACATTATTAGAGCATGTCGCATTTTGATCTTTCCTTACAAACACACGTTTATATTTATATTTATTTTGATCATGAATGGGTCATTTCCAGTAGAAAATTAACTTCAGGTTTACAAAACAAGATGTTGAAAACAAAACAATAACGTGTAAATAAACTTGCAAATCCATGCAAGTTCATTGTTTATTCAAGCCCAATGCATGCTGGGAACCCCAGCTTTGAAAAGTTAAGTCAAATGTAATTATTTTATTTACCAGTGAAATTTACTTTTGGACTGATACATGATGGCACATCGTAAAGAAAACAAACAATCACAAATCATATTTACTTATAAGCTAAAGCATTAATTGTTGGATGTTTGATATGTAGAATTTACTTAATATTTTCAAGTTCATACTTAGTACAACTTGTAGTACAATCTTTACTTCACCACAAAATCCATTCCACAGATTTTCTCCTAAAATCAGTGCAGAAGATGTGAAATAACGTCTGCAGATTCTGTGTGGGGATTAGCTAATAAACCACAAAAGGCTGATTTCCTAGCAGAAACAAAATGGGATATGTCCGAGTAATTGCAAGATGATATTTTTGTCCAAATCATGCAGCTCAGCAAATGCTTTTATCCAAAGTGCCTCACGAATGAGAGTGATACAAGTATAAGTGATTAATCCAAGGGAGAAAATACAACACTGCAAGAGAGTGTTTCTAACCTTCCTGACACTCATGCATATTTGATATGCTTCTCAATCATGTTACATTAGATTATGCAAATCTTTGATTAGGACTCATGTTTATTCAGAGGTTTTGATTTTGAGGTCAATGGATCATGAACATGTGAAGCACTGTGGATTAAGGGTTCAAATCGTGCGTTTTTAAACACTTGGAACATGTGTGATCATAATCTTGTCTCTTGATGTCTGTCTAGAACGTTCACTTTCACACTTTTGCTTTCTGTTCGCTCAGCAGGCAAGAATCCATACAAGAAGCCTGATGGAGTTAAGGTAGGTTACACCTAATCTGCGCTACACGTAAGGCATGCGTCACATTCACTACTGCTCATACTTAGAGTTTAACCAAGTATTTAATCAAACCTGTAACCCAACAAGTATATACTTTGGAGTGTCTCGGACATAAGGGATACCTTATACCTCCATTCATACGGCTTACTGAAGGAGGAAACCAAGCCATATACACAAAAAATATCAAAATAAATTGAATTTACTTAAAATAAACATGTAACGCTGACTAACACACCTGGAGTCGTGAGTTTGAATCCAGGGCGTGCTGAGTGACTCCAGTCAGACTTCCTAAGCAACCAATTGGGCCGGTTGCTAGGGTGGGTTGAGTCACGTTTGGGTAACCTCCACGTGGTCGCTATAATGTGGTTCTCGCTCTCGGTGGGGCGCAAGGTGAGTTGTGCGTAGATGCCGTGGAGAATTGCACGAGACTCCACACACGCTAGGTCTCCACGGTAACGCGCTCAACAAGCCAAGCGAGACGATGCGCAGATTGACGTCTCAGACTGAGATTCGTCCTCCGCCACCCGGATTGAGGCAAGTGACTACGCCACCACGAGGACCTAGAGTGCATTGGAAATTGGGTGATCCAAATTGGGGAGAAAATATATATATATATATATGTAGCATTTTTGCATTAATTTTTTCAAGTAAAGTCATTTTATGTCATAAATAGAAAATCTTTGTTAGATATACACAAATGCATCAGTTCATTCATCTTTATTTAACAACTAATAGCACCTTGTTTCAAATCAACATTATATTATTGCTCATACATTAATTGGCTCAAAAGAAGGTTATACTTGATTCCCAAAAGAAATGCAGATAAAGCCTTAAAGACTGTAGCTACGAAAGCTAATTCACATGTGCAAGGAAACATTACATGGATTGAACAGGATCCAACTTCTCCAATGAGAACACAGTAATCACTTTAATGGTGACTTCACACGAAATACAGTAAAACAACATCTGTAATACTGAAAAGAGCTAAAATCTTTATGAATTTTTAATAACTACTAATTAAATGTCACAATAAGTTATTTTTGAGCAGACTAACATGCTTAAATTATTCAAGTGCAAGGTCTTATTATGGGTATTTCTCACAAGCTCAGTTCTGTACATGACCGTTTGAGTAAATCGTGCTTAAAATCATAATTTTATGGATTTTTAAGCCAATGAAGTTCAAGGGACTTTATTTATCACTTCAAGTTCATCTTATGTAGAAGCCATTTATTTTCAAATGTTATTGTGGTTTAGACCGCAACATCATAGACTTTGGCTTGGGCCATTAGTAACCCAGAACACCCTAGCAACCACCTACTTCCTTACTTCCTTAGTCCCTACTTGTAGCACTCTTTATACATCTAGTTTAGCATGTTAAACCCCATTTATCTTGTATGTAATTCACCCTTCTCTTTCTTACATGCATGCAGACCCACTTACACACACTTAAATAAATAAATAAAGATTTACTTTGCAGCTTGCTCTGGACATACGTGTTTGCTTGCCGTGTTAAATGCGTGAGCATGTGCATGTTCATGCATTAGCGCTCTTGTAGGTCATGGCTATGGAAAGCCTTTCTGGACTTGGGACAGGTCCACATTTAACCAGATATATACTGTATGTGTGTGAGAGTATACATGGCATATGCTGTGTCTTACAATCCCATTGCATTGCTTTACCCTAGTAACAAACGGAGATGTTAGGCTGAATGTCAGTCACCATTCACTTTCAATTGTGACTGAGGCTGTCAGGCCATCTCTCCTTTTGTATTTCATGAGCGAGACAAAAGTCACACAGGTTTGGATCACCATCAGGGTGAGTAAATGATAAAATGAGTAAAATCAGTTCCCTATCGATTCAGTTCACTCGACATTGCCGTGAGCACTATGGGAGTAGTGTCCTTCTTACACGACCTTCTTGAAACCCTTATACAATCACGGCAATCCTCTGATTGGCAATGGTGTCTGAACCCCATATATGTGGCCGCTCGGTCACTATTTCCTCCGTATTTTCTTCCTTCAAGACTGTGAACTTCGTCTTGAAACCCTTTCTGCTTCGCCGTCGATATGCACTTACAGCGGACTGAACTCCTCAGCGAGACGCAGACAGGACGACTCGTCGCCTGTGCTCGGCACCTGCACAGAGAGGCTTTCCACTCCCGTGTGTTCTGGTGAAGAGTTCTCCACATCGCCGCCAAAGATGCTCTCAGCTCGTTGTTTATCAACTCTGCGCTTCAGCAGAGACTTCTACCTCTGGGCCACAACCATGCACGAGCAGCTCTCATGGAGACAGACTGCCCTCACCACGAGGGCATGAATCTCCGGACGTTGCGCTCTAGGATCGACCTCATTCTGAGGGATGGTCCAGCCTTTCGTGCCTCCCACCCACCTCTTCTGTGTTAAGTCCCAAGGGACCACATGTGGAGGCACGGTGGGGCAGTGAGGTTGAGCTGGAAGTCTTAGAGGAGGATCTCGTGCCGGCGCAAGCCCTACGAGCCTCCAGAACTTCTGATCTAATGTCCTTGTCTGTGCAATATGCACATGATGAGCTCTGGCCCTATATTAGAGCGCAAGGCCTCATTGCATTTGGCGGCTCTGACGATGGGATTGATGCTGTGTCATGACGCAGAGAAAGCCGCCCTCCTCGACAACCCGGTGTCGCCCGACATTCTCGTTGGCAACGCCGTAGAAAGCTTTTCAGAGTGCTTCATCATGGCGCAAAAGCAATCTCAAGCGTTAAAACGCTTTCTACCAAAAACAAGTAGCACTTCCCCTTTCCCGGCATGCTCCCAATCTAATTCTGGTCAGTTTCCGGCAAAGACTTAATTAGAGTAGAGGTGTACTTTATTTAAAAAGTAACTCAGATATTATGGTCTAAAATAAAAAATATTGCGTTACTTTACTCGTTACTCGAAAAAAATGATTGATTATGTAACGTGCATTACTTTTATTGCGTTACCCCCAACACTCAAGTTCATACAATGGAAGTGAATTGTGCCCAAAACCTCCAAGCTCTAAAAAGCACATAATTGTAGCATATAAGTAATCCATACGGCTCCAATGGTTTAATTCATGTCTTCATCAGCGATATGATACACCTGAGAAACAGATCAACATTTCTGCCCTTTTTTACTATAAATCTTCACTTTCAAACAGCCCTGCTAAGCGTCCTCTCATCAGAGTTACTCTTTTGTTTTAATTGTGGCGTTTTAAATTCTTTTAAAATCTTCGTGCATATCGCCACCTACTGGACAGGGAGGAGAATTTAAAAATAAATCTTAATGATATTTAATTCATATGTATTGTAACACTTGACTTTACAAGGTTATATTTGTTATCATTAGTAAATGTTTTAGGTATCATGAAAATAAACAATGATATTTACAGCATTTATTGGGCTTGCTATTGTTAATTTATAAAAATGCAATTGTTCATTGCTAGTTCGTGTTTGTTCATATTGCATTAACTTATGGCAACATATACAACTTTTCCTTTTAAAAGTGAATGTGTATGTTAAAAAGTTACCATTAGCCAAGATTAATACATGCTGTAAAAGTGTTCTTGTTAACAAATGCAGCTTTGTTCTAAAGTGTTTCCATATTGACCAATAACAGTACATAGGAATAAATAAGGTAATATATATATATATAGCTTGATGCTATTGTAATGCTAATGTGCAAACTCAAACAATATGTGACAATTAATGTTATGGTAGTATGTCTGTCAATACTGCCAAATTATCTTACTTTATACTTACTGCCAGTAAATTACATACTTTTAGTATGCAGTGAAGTATGCAAGTTAGGTTGCAGTCTTTGTCTCCCCGTCCTAAACATCAGTTTGGTGTGGTGATAAAATTAACAGAGCTGAAAACAAGGATAATTGTAATCTGCTCATTTTTCTCATTGCATACACACAGATAATTATCTTTCTTTTTCACAGATGACAGGATAATTAAAATGATAATTGATAATTAAAATGTTTGTTTCCCCCATTTCAGTTCATTTTGGAGCAGAGCATTAGTGCGATGAGAAATGCATTGTTGTTGGGTAGTACGGAGATAAGGGTTTTTTTTTTGTTCACATGTTTGCACCTAACTGCAGAGAAGGAAGTCTAACTCTACAGAAGTTGCCATGGTGAGAAGTGTTAGACAGTATCATTGTTATTTTTTTGTTTAGTTTCTAGTTTTGTAGTTGTACTGAGACTTGGCATAGATCAGCACTTAGATATAGACTGGAATCTTTCACAGTTGTTATTTATAGATGCTTGCCCTTTAACATACAGTGACCCCCAAAATAATGTGGTCAATCTAGGCACACTCAAAATTGTATGTAATGTAACGTTTCTGCATTCGATAACAAAATATGCAAATGATACTAGAGCTTTTCTCAGACCTAACTTCACTTTTCTTTCTTCAAATTTATAAGTAAAGTCTGAATGTAATGAAAATATATAGTCAGATTACTTATTTTAACTTAAAACCTGATTTGGATCAGTAAGTCTCCTCACATTCATTCTCTTTCTGTCACATTTCTCATTGATGGGACCAGGGGAGGGTCTTTTGTCTCCTCAGGTGTGAAATATATCAATATTCATGATAGTTCACGCCTCCTCGCATATGATCTTTCTAACACTAAAAGTGTCTTACAAAAGTTAAATGACTATATTGTTTTGTATGAATGAGTGATCAGGATGTTTTTCACATCATTTTGTAGCACAAACTCTAGGCTTTAAGATCCAGTTCTCAAAAGTCTCAAAAGGCTTGTGGACAGATGTTTAGTATGTGTTATATGGCCTTATTTCAATGACTTAATATTTTTGTTTTTTCAAAAACTACACTACTTGTCCAAAAACAACGTGTTTGTTTTTTCAGCCCAGTTTGTGCTGAACAGTGTTATCAGACTTTAGCCATTAATGTGTTTTTAAGCAACTGAAAAAAAGCACAAAAGTCAAGGCATGTCAAAACTTCTCTAGGGCCCAGAGGGTTACACTTCTTTTTTTTAATAAACATTTTCCTTGAAATATATGTTTGTACTACATTTGTTTAAATTAAAAGCCATATTTTATATTTTGTTATTTAATGCTAAGACATTCCGACTGTGCTGATATTTTTGGGGCCACTTTTTGTTGTATAATTCATGATTAAATCCAGAATTTTTTGCAAGTCCCAACGACTGAAATCTGTATCATAATAAACATATTTTTGGCCATTGGCTTGTCACCAAATGGTTGTGAGCATTAACAATGAAGTAGTGAGTAAAAACAGTGTTGCGCAATGATTGTAAGCAAACAGTGTTTTGCATGATATCCCAGTCTCGCCTGCTGGATACATTTGCTTAATACGGTCTTTTGTTTTCAAGCACTGTTCAAACACTGTAAAATCCAGTATTTGGGCTGCTCTACTTGTGTAGAACACCTGTGTTTTTAATTTCATAAGAGCCCATGGCATAAACAATATTTATTGCATGTCTGCTTTATATACTTCAAAGTTCTCAGATATTTTTGGTTTAAATTGGTTTAACAAAAATAAAACCTGCACTGACATGCTCATTATACAGGGATGCCTTCAGTTCAGTTTGAGAAAACATGCAATTGTGCTTTTTATCTTAAAAACACATGTTTATTATAACATTGCAATAATAACTCATTAAAAGAAGAAGCCTTTGGAAGGTTTGGTGGGTCTTTGATGGATAATGTGGTGGCAGTGTAAAGTGTTGGTTGCTTCTAGGGCTGAAACAATTAGACTACGTTATCGAAAACTTTGACAGTAAAAAATTGTCGACAAAAGTGTTCATTGACAAATAGTCGTTTGATCTTATTTAATGTAACATGAGATCACATTAAACTCTTAATGATGATGTGCGAGAGCAGCACTGCAGTTCACGTCTGACTGAGGAGGGGACGAATTACACAGATCACAGATCAGTCCAGATGCACTTTAACTTTCCAAACAGCTTCAAGTGATGTAGATCACAAAGTATGAGGGAATTATAATGCTAAAATACAAAGTAAGTAAATACAGAAGCACTCTCGTTGTGGAATAAGTGGAGCTGCTGCTCCACTGAAGCAAAACTTGCATGTTGAGAGCCTTTTAAGGAAGCACCCCGACATTACATCTTAAATGCAGTTATATTTCATGTGTTATAGATTTATTAAAGTTCATATAATATGGAAGAAGGTCATGCAAATAACTACAAACTCCAAAACTGGCATTCTCAGCGCCTCTTCTATGAGTTGCACGAATGTCCCGATCTGAGGGGGAGAGATTGAAACTGCAACCGACTGATGCACACTCTGTCACGGGACGCTCGTCTCTCGAGCATGCACGTTGGTGCAGCCAGATTATAACGTGATTGCTCACTTATTGATATATGTCACTGTGCATTTCTTATCATGAATAACATTTGCAGTTCTCAGCTTTATTAATAATAGAGAGTTTTTTTTGTGTGTGTGTGTGTGTGTGTGTGTGTGTGTGTGTGTGTGTGAATTAAAGATTAATTGAAGTGAACAGAAAGGTGAGAGAGGGGACATCTTCGCCCCATTATACACTACAACAACATATGTTTTTGATTTGATATATTTATGGCTTGTTTTCCAATTTAAATACCAAAAACTAATTTAAAACAATGTACATTTACTTTAGCAGCTATACAGCATAAGAGAAATGTGTTATCTGAAAATGTTGAATATAATATAAATATACAAATACAAATATTATAAAATATCTAAAAATCCTTTAAAAAAAAAAGTTGCGTTCACCTGAGAAGCAGCATATACGATATCTTGAATATGAGTATATTTTGTCTTTGCTGCACTTGCAGAAGTATAACCAAGTGAAAAAATACACGTATATACAAAATACATTTACTGTATATTTAAGATACATTCTCTTCAAGCAAGTTGAACTTGTATGTTGCTTCTCAAATCAAATGTTTCTTGTTTTAAGGACTTTTAGACCATTTTAAATGGAAAAAAGACAAAAACACGTGATAACAATTTGATTTTATTGCATTGAATTTCTTTACTGAAATAAAAACTTAGTGGAAAAAAAGTATTTTTTTCCCTTTAATTCGGTGAATGTCATTTAGAGGTATTTTTAAAAGATAATTTTGTCCTTTTTATTGTTATTAGGCACGTTTAATACAACCTTTTAACTTGTGCACAAGTTGAATAATCGGCTAAGAGCTAATGATTAATCGCCGAATAGTCGAATAATCGTTCGATTAATCGATTAACAAAATAATCGTTAGTTGCTTCTTGCGGTTTAGTGATAGTTGCTCCCCTGGGATATCTGTGAACTTAAGCACAAAATACATTTTCTTGCAAAATTTAGTACATCAAAGAGAACTTTTCATTTGTCGAGTCACACCTTATTCCTTTTCGAGCACTTCTCACTTCTGCTGCATAAAAGCTGACTGAATTATGGTAAAAATAATTGCTCGGCCGAACATAAATGGCAGTTTGCCATGAAAAGTCCAATTATTTCACAGTTCATTTTGAAATCATTGAGGAATAGTTGATTGTCAAAGGCTGTTATTGCAATCCGCTTTGCTAATTAACCATCCAGGTACCATAAGCAATGTAATTTACATGCCTGTACTCATTTTACATTTTCAAAATGGAAATGGACATTTCCTCTCTCCTTGCTAAAGCTTTACCTGTCTGTCTGTGTCCCTCCCACCTGTAGATCAACAACAAAACCAACGTAGTCGCCAGTCCTAAAGAGCCAGTCCCCTGTCCTGCTCTGGTACTCTGTCTCTATTGATGTCTGTCTGTCCGATGGCTTTACATTTCCATTGCACACCCTGTTCATGCATAATGTCCTGCATTAGAATAATAATAATTTAGTAAATATTATTATTATTATTATAACAATAATGCAGTCTGTGATGTATTCTTAAACCTCAGATACCCAGTGTAGCAGCATTTGTTTAAAACAATTTTTTAAATAATGCAGGGACCATGTTTCAGGCTTTACAGGATGTCATTTTGATGTCTGTATACACTGCGTCGCCCCCAAAAAAGTTGCACTCTCGAATATTTCGTTGGACCGCATTTAGCTTTGATTACGGCGCGTGTTCGTCGTGACATTGTTTTGACAACCTTATGCAACGTCACTACATTCGTTTGCATCCAAGTTGCATTAAGTTTTGGCCGAGATCTTGTATTGATGACTGGAGAGTCAAACCACTCCATACACTCTTCCCCAGCACATCCCAAAGACTTTCAATGGAGTTAAGGACTCTGTGGTGGCCGATTCATGTGTGAAAATGATCCTTGAACCGCTCTTTCACAATTGGAGCCCATTGAATCTTGGCGTTGTCGTCTTGGAATATGCCCGTGCCGTCAGGGTGGAAAAACTCAGTTGATGGGATAACCTGGTCATTCCGGACCAATTGAAGCAACCCGAGATCATAACACTGCCTTAAATCCAAACAGTGACTTATTTGGGGTTTTTTTTTGGACAAGTAGTGTATTTTACGGTTTACTACTGTTTCTATTATTAAATGATATACACTTGATCCTTTTGGAAATATTAAAGTCTATTTTTCATTTCTAAATGTCACTGTAGTAACTACAAAATGCCACATGATGACATCAAATGTATCGAGTGATCCTTCAAGGAAAAATGATTAATACACATGAAGTGACAATGCGTACATTAACTAAACTACATAACATATAACATAGGACACCCCATAACTGATATTAAAAATAAGAATAAACGTAACTATCCCATAAAATATAATGAAATGTGATGGTCAGGCAGGGAATTCTTGGAACGCCGATTATTGTTTTAATTTAACAATAGTGTACCTTTAAAAGTGCATGATTCTCTTGTTAAACATAACATTTACTGTTAATTATGCATTTAAATCATACTTTTTACATCTAAAATTATTTTTTTTATTTATTGATTTATTTTACAATATTTTACAGTACAAATAACCATTTTGTTTACATTCTTTTACCATTAAAATGATTATTTAATATTAATATTATAAAAAAATATCAAATTCATATTTTTTTCCAGTGTAGCTGTCACTCTAAACTGTCACAATAACAGTGTTTGGGAGAACAAAATGTAGCATATTAACCGTCACAGCTTGCTAAAGTCAAATAAAAAAGTTCACAGCTGGCTAATACAAGTGCTAAACATTTTGGAACAAATTTAGCCATTTAATCATTATAAATGCTTGGGTCTCTGAGGGTTAAAGTGTGATTGTGTGTTGTGCACTGATATTTTCTACTAAGTTTTACGAATGGATTTTGCTTTCAAGTGACTTCTAGATCAAGTAAATGAAACGTACGGTTTTACTAGTGCTGAATGACGTTTGCATAGTTTATTTGTTTCATTATTCAGGCATATACAGTAAGCTTTCAATGTCTTCTTTTATTTAATCATTTACGCAGTGTGTTTGAAACACTCTTGTGTTGTGTACTGAGTAAATAAGACAGGGCCAGTGCGATTGTCCAAATGATTTTGCAGTTTATTAGATATGTACATAGAGACCATAACGACCAGTTTTCCTCTGTCATGTTACAAAGCATTGCACATGATTTCCCACAGGCGTTTGCCATTTTTATGGTAGTTTTAAGTCATAGACGTGATTGTGTTGTTGCCGTGGATTGTGTTGTTGCCCACTCGTTTTAGAAGCTTACTGTGGATTACCTCATAAGAGAGACATATTACTATGATGATTCTGTCATATAAATATATTTTCGGCTTGTACTCAGAAAAGTGTGTTTGCACGCTGAATGTTTTAGCCTTGTTTTCAAAAGGTGTGTCACTGAACGTGTGTGTGTGTGTGTGACAGCTGATTATCTTATAGAGTAATTGTGTGTTAGCTTAACAGTGTAATATTTATATTTCAGCCATGACAACTCTCTGAAAGATTTGGCATGTTAATGTGGGTATGAAATATTGATAGCTTCACAAATAGTCATTAAAAACAATCCCCATGTAGCAGATCTAGACAGGTGAAGCTGGAGTGGAGGAGGCTTTCAGACAGAAACTCTTGCAGCGCGCTACCAGCTTGTCTACAAAACTGAGCAATGGAAATGTTAGAACAAAGATTGAGACGCAAGTTGATCAACCATCCGATTACATGTCAAAGGACCAATCAGCTTACATCATGCAATGTTACGGTTTGCGTAACATGTCACATGCGAGGAAGCCAATTGGCTAACGGATAACAAGTTCAAAGTATCTATCAGCTTGCGCCACACAGAGTTTCATGGCTGAACTTTGTTCATTTTTTTCATTTGTTTTATGTGAATATTTAAGAAATATCACATGCACATGAGTGCTGTTGTACTGAATATCGGCACAGCTGTGATTTAGCCGTAGGCACGTGGTCATGGTGATATTCAGGACAACAGAACTATTGCAAGTGTCATATTGCTTTTTTATGCAACAGTGCTATATTATACTAATGTCAGGTAATGCTAAGTAACTGACATCTCTAACACAATATAGCCAGTTGCTTACTTTTGCTCTGTCAATAAAAATAGCTCAAAATTAACCAAAAATACGGATCAATATAGTGAGAACAGGCAACCTTACTGCAGGGACCTGGTGTTTTCCTCTAGCTGCTGATTCTTTGTTTAAAAGCAAATGTGTAGAAACTCAATAATGTAAGGAGGCTAGCACAAATGCATTTCTTTTCTAAACGCTCAGATAATGTTTTCCGTTTTTCACACAGGCAGCGAAAAACGTTTAGATCTATTTTAGGAAGTCATTTGAACCACATTGAGGTCACCTATATCAAATAAAACTTAACCAGGATTTTCATCAAATCCCAGTGACTGTATGATGGTTTTACCTTGTTTATTCTCCATTTTCTTGCTTCACTGCATGTTTTGTCTTAGCGTCCTGTACTGTTGCTCTAGTGAAAATGTGCTGTTGTAATGAAGTCATTCCCATCCCACAATGGCATGACAAATTGTCTAAGCTGCTATGCTTTTCCCCCCTTTCTAAAGTTCACCAAGCTTTGCTATGAAAGGCTTTTAAGATATATATAAAAAAACAAAGTGTATAAATGCGTCGCTCACCCAAAAATGAGGTTTTGGTTTATCAATGTTCAAAAACACTTCACTTCAGGATTTCAAGACAGTATTTTTGTAAAACCAAAAGGAAAGTTCACCCAAAAATGGACATTCTGTCATGTTGTTCCAAATATGAGGTTTGAGTGAAATATGACAGAACTTTTATTTTGGGGTGAACTTACCAACTTTTAATTTGTTCTAATTGCATGCTGAAATTTTAGAGTAAGACATTCGCTGAAGACATTCGGGACAGTGACTTGCCTTTGACACAAATAAATCTTGGTGTCCTTTAACCCTCCTACTTAACTACTTATTCTAACCCACTTTCTTGTTATTGTTTTGTCTCTTCCTGTGCACCTCCCATATCAGGAGCCTCAAACTACTGTTATCCACAACCCAACTGATGGAAAGGTATTATGTACTGAACATGCACGCGTGGGGTGTCTTTAATGGTTTCAAATAAAGGTACATTTGTAACAATTGAAGTATGGGAAAGGAGGAAGCTGGGACCGGCTTGACGAACACGTAGACATTCAATAAACACTTTTCAGTGTATAACAAAACATAAACATGCACTGCTTTACAGCCTGCTACTTATGAACATAAAAACACACTCAGACAGGCTTCATAAATCTCTCTCCCTCCTTAAATACTCCCGCCACCCCTCACTGGAACACGAGACCAGGTGGAACTCATTTACCATTTATCTTCCTGATAAATGTGCCCCTACTCCGCTCGGCCCCGCCCTGCTCGCCACAACATTGATTTTCATCCACACCGGATCTCTGGTACCGCCAGTTTGAATAGTACTTATGTTAGGAAACAGAAGCGTTTTCAACCGCAAACATATTAGTTTGGGTGTGGCCTGAATGCTCATGTGCCAGTTGATGAAAACCAAACAGGAAGGGTGTTTACAGTAACGTACATACAGCGGGAGTCTATGGACACATTGGCTTGGACACCTGCTCCTTCATAATAATGACTATTTCCCTCATTTTAGAATTACTGTAAAGTCTTTCAAGCTATGAAATAGCACAGACGGAAGTATGGTAATTATGCAGTGACAGTTTTTCAAAACTATCTTATATTTTAGCTTCTTCAAAGTAAATGTTCTGCACTTGTATAGCACCTTTTTATCCTTAGCGGTATTCAAAGCGCTTTACACTGCGTCTCATTCACCCATTCACACACACACCAATGGTGGCAGAGCTGCCATGCAAGGTGCTAGCCTGCCATTGGGAGCAACTTGGGGTTCAGTGTCTTGCCCAAGGACACTTCAGCATGTGGAGTCATGTGGGCCGGGAATCAAACCACCAACCCTGTGATTAGCTGCCGACCCGCTCTACCACCTGAGCCAAAGTAGCCACCCTTTATAGAATGAACGTTACTATAACAGCATTTTTGCAAACAGGCTTTTACTTGCCAAATTCTACGTTTTGGCGCAGTTTCCTAATGAAACGTTTTTTTTTTCACTTTCACGCAACTCGTGACTACAACGACTGATTATGACTTTATAAGCACGTATATTTCGCTCTATTCCTCACTCACTGCTACTGTATGTTATGAAGTCGACACACTTTTACTATAATGCATCATTTTGAACAACTGTGCATTTAAACATTTGTATTACAGACCCACCTACATTTACACACTTATTCCAACGTGATTAGCTTGCGCTGTTGCTAACCTGATAGGATGTTGTCCTTTGGACTTGGAAGATGGAGGTTCGAGCCCAGCCAAAAGCGCAAGCTGACAATTGAGATGAAAGTGTTACAGAAGTTGCTTCAGAAAATGTGCTTTTCATGTCTCGTTTGGTTTTTGGACACTGTCGGTCAGGTTTAGGTGCTGGTTAAGTGTAAGGATGTCTGTTTTGTATCTACAGTACCTTGCATTTGATTTCAGATCACTATTGGTTAGTTTAAGTTTAAGTTTTAGATCAGAAAGTTGCGTTTAACGCATTAAAACCTGCATCTAATATTCCTTGTCTGGTTACGACACCGTTTCACTCGCTTTTGGCGCCCCCCGCTGATAATTTAACTGGGAAACTGCAGCCAAACCTGTAATAAGCCGTGTCATTTCGATGAGGTCAGGTTGGAGCTAACATCATTCCCCCTGTGTAGGATGGGTCTGGTAGCAAAAAAACAAAAGCAAAAAAGCTTTCACTCACCCTCATTTCACAGTGGCTCGCGTTGTTTTTATCGTTAAACAATGCACTTTTTATCCGTGACTTAAACATTAAAAACAGCGGATCATGTCAGAAGTACTACCAGCAATGTGGATAAGGTTTTGATGGGTAGCCCTTTGTGGGCCTGTTTGTGTTTTTTCCCTTTGTATTTACCTTTTACTGTGAGTCGAGCTGATTATTTATTTATCAATGTATTTTTTCTATCCCATTCAGGAATCGTCAGAGAGTGCCAACACCACTATTGAAGATGAAGACATTAAAGGTACAGTTGAACCTCTCGCATAATTACAGCCTGACAGATGGACAGTGTAAGATCAATGGCCTTTTCAACCTGTTATCACACCAAAAAATGCTAGTTGTTGTGCTGGACAATTATAGTCTTCATAATCACCAAACAAAATGAGTTTGTATTATAGGCCAAAGACGACACATTTCAGTGAAATAATTCATTTAGCAGGATTGTGTTTTGCAAAATGCATGACAATATCACTGATTGTTTTTAGATTTGTGATGTTAAAGGTGCTGTAAGCGATTGTAGCGTTCACGGTTCTGAGCTGTTAAATTAGCCACGCCCCCTCATTCCAAAACCCCACCCACCAAAGATAATTTTGAGCAAAAAAGCAGCGTTGTTTCTTCCTGTGGCTGTCAAATTCAACAGTATTACGGAAGCCCTGAACCGCAAGATAAAAAAATTAAAAAAAGGTGAAAAAAAAAAAATTTTGAAGAGAGAAAAAAAAATGTTTTTAAGGGAGAACATTTATTTATTTTAAAAAACTTTTTTTTTTTTTTTTTTAAGTGAAAGGTGCTGTAAACAATTGTAGCGTTCTGAAGCGTTCATGTGACTGAGCGGTTAAATTTGCCACGCCCCCATTCCAAAACCCCACCCACCTTTTTTTTTCACCTTGTGGTTCAGTGCTTCTGTAAAATATAACATTGTGAGAACGAGCAAAATGATTGACAGGTGAAAAGTTTCAATGTCCGCAGACACATAGTCCGGTGAGATATCTCAGGACACTTATTTCATTAATATCTTTAAGGGAGTAGGAACACTTACGGCACCTTTAGAGTTGAAAAAAATATATGTATGAATATCAAGAGAACATTTCCATTTCATATTTCACTGCTAAATCAAAAGAAGAAAATACAAAAAAATGTATAACATTTTGCATAAATAAAATTAAGATTGTGACCTGGAGGTATTCTTTGACATTCACCCTTCTCATTCTTATACTAGGGTCCTCTTAAGGTATACATTTTAACTCGTGGTTGTTGATGAAACCTATGGGGGTATAATGTTGACTTAAAGGGACAGTACACCCAAAAAGGAGAATTCTCTCATCTTTTACTCCCTCTCATGCCATCCCAGATGTGTGTGACTTTCTCTCTTCTACAGATTTCTGGAAGAATATTTCAGCTCTGTAGGTCCATAAACAGGGTTCCTGTGGATCCTTAAAAAGTCTTAAAATGCCTTAAATGATACAACAAAAGTCTTGATTATCATTTATAGAGGTCTTAAATTTTGGGGGAGGAAAGACAGTAATCTTGATATGACCTAATGTGATGATCAAACTTCAAAAGAATAAGATTTGATTAAATTAAGTGCATGCGCTGCATCCTTCAGAGTGGAACCATGGCACTGTATATCCTCCAAGCACACGGGGGCTCGTGCGTGTTCATTAGGCCAAAGCGGAAATGTATGACACGCAGTCATTAATGATCAGCTGTTGACGGTGATGATGTAGTGTTTATTGTAATTGTTTATATTGTAATATGCTAAAGATTATTGTGGGAGTGCACATTTATTTCCCTCGTCTGTTTGAGTGAGCAGCTGGAAATAGTGAATCGCAAATATTTCAAAATAAAAGTCCCCATTTTATTTCAGCCTTTAAAGTAAAAATTCTGCACTATAAATCATATTTTGGGGTATTTTGGTTGCATTTATTATAGGCCTGCTGTTTTAAAAACCATTGGCAGATTATTTGCCTTTCAACACATTATTGCATCAGCCAAATCCAATATTGGTCGACCATTATTTATATAATGGTACATAAACCAATTTTAATGCGATTTAAATGTGGAAACCTTGAGTATTTCAGCTTGCTTGTATAATACCCTGCGTTACTGCTGATCAATGTTAAGGCCATGTTGAGTGTGTGTCACGGCCTGTTTAAGTAAGTCTGTGATACATGATTTATTTTGAGATTGTGTGGGTTTGTTTTGGGATGGGGATACAGTATTCATTTTATATGTTCAGATCTTGACAAAGGTCTTAAAGTCTTAAACCTGATTTTAAAAACTCTGCAGCAACATCTTATACAATGCAAGTGAATGGTGACCAGAACTTTAAAGCTCCAAAAAACATATAAAGGCAGCATATAAGTGACACGTATGACTCCAGTGGACATATATGACATTCGTGTCTTCAGAAGTGAAACAGATCAATGTTTAAATAATAAAGTTACATACAGTTGCACATCTTTTACTTACTCTCATATGTTTTTATCACCCCCCCCCCCGGACAAGTTTTGGGCCAGTTGCCATGTTATCTCTTCCCAGTCCAGCCCTGCATTTGAGCCAGCAAAAAAGAAAGAACCTGTGTCGAACTTGCTGCTCAGATGCTGACTGGAAGTGACAGATGCTTTGCCGAAGAAATGGTGCAAAACTCAACACTATAGATCTTTTATGTTATTATGAGAAGTGTAAAAATATTTTCGGTTCATAATGAAACCGTGACGGGCCGCCACAGTCTAGGAAATTAATGGGAAACACTGCTAGTTCTACCTTTATCACAAGAACAGGCAACAACAAAGAAAGAAATGCTACATTGTGCATCAACAAATCTAAAATATCAAATTAGAAAAAATAAATCTTGCAAAAAGGGCACTTACCTAGTCAGAGGTCAAAAGGGCAGGTGCTTGTGCTTCTGTGCATGTGTGTGCTTCAGAAGGCATGGATTAAACCACTGGAGTATTATGAATTACTTTAATGATGCCTTTATGTGCTTTTTGGAGCTTCAAAGTTCTGGTCACCATTCACTTGCATTATAAGGACCTACAGAGCTGAAATCTTCTTGTAAAAGTCAAACACATCTGGGATGCCATGAGGGTGAACGATGAGAGACTTTTCATTTTTTGGTGAACTGTCCCTTTAATGTTGTCTTAAGGGCTCTTTTGTCAAATATACTTCTGACTTTGCCCACTCTACTCTTGGTTTATGGTTGCCGTTGGTGAATATCTATTGAGATTTTTATTGATATAATTTCAAAACATTTTATTTTGGGCTTTCATTTGACACACCTGCTAACTTTCTGTTCCTCTTTTGATATCATAAGCTGAGACATTGAAACGAGATCTTGAGCAATGAATGCGTCCATTTTAATGTGTGTAAACTTGTGAAAATATGTGTAGACGGGTGAAATCAGTGCAGGTTCTCTTGTGAGGATGTGTGTGTGTGCGTTTGTGTGTGTGTGTGTGTGAGAGCGTGCGTGCATGTGAGCGTGTTTGTGTGTGTGTGTGTGTGTGTGTGTGAGCGTGCGTGCATGTGAGCGTGTGCGTTTGTGAGCGTGCGTGCGTGTGAGCGTGCGTGCATTTGAGCATGTGTGTGTGTGTGAGCGTGTGTGTGTGTGTGAGCGTGCGTGCATGTGAGCGTGTGTGTGTGTGTGTGAGCGTGCGTGCGTGCGTGCGTGTGTGTGTATGTGCGTGCGTGTGTGTGAGCGTGCGTGCATGTGTGTGTGTATGTGCGTGCATGTGTGTGTGTGTATGTGCGTGCGTGTGTGTGTGGTGTGTGCGTGCATGTGAGCGTGTGTGTGTGTGTGTATGTGCGTGCGTGTGTGTGAGCGTGCGTGCATGTGAGCATGTGTGTGTGTATGTGCGTGCATGTGTGTGTGTGTGGTGTGTGCGTGCATGTGAGCATGTGTGTGTGTATGTGCGTGCATGTGTGTGTGTGGTGTGTGCGTGCATGTGAGCATGTGTGTGTGTATGTGCGTGCATGTGTGTGTGTGGTGTGTGCGTGCATGTGAGCGTGTGTGTATGTGCGTGCATGTGTGTGTGTGGTGTGTGCGTGCATGTGAGCGTGTGTGTGTATGTGCGTGCGTGCGTGTGAGCGTGCGTGTGTGTGTGTGCATGTGAGCATAACACACTTATGTTCTACATTATAACGGGTGATCTACATGCTAGTTTGGGAACAGGCACTGCTCCATTGTAAAATAATGTGTGATTTACTCGACCAGACAAAAGTTTGGAATTTGTTTTCAGGCTTATGCTTAAAATCTTTAAGTTGTGTTTACATATTATTTTTTGGTACAAAACTAAAATGAGAGTTAAAGCTGCAACCTCGGCCAATGTTTGCTACTTTATAGAAGCTAAAATATTCAAAGCAAATTTCAAGCAAATCTTTTTTGGTTGTTAATAATTCACATATTTCCATTTGTGTTATTTAATTATTGTGATGGCTTTATCAGTAGGAAATGTGGAAAATATTAGTAATTAAAAATCTGTGTACAGATATTTGAGTAGTAATGATGGTTTAGATGGCAGAGCGTGATTTGCAGTAATGTGGTCAGGAAATCAGGCCCTTGACTTTCCTTCCTCTGCTGAACAAAAACAAAGATTTTTAGAAGAATATTTCAGCTCTGCAGGTCCTTACAATGCGAGTGAATGGTGACCAAAACTTTGAAGCACAAAAAGCACATAAAGGCAGCATAAAAGTAATCCTTAAGACTCCAGTGGTGTCAGTGGTGATGTGATAAGTGAGGGTGAGAAACAGATCAATATTTAAGTCCTATTTTGCTAGAACTTCTCCTCTCTGCCCAGTAGGGGGCGATATATGTGAAGAATGTGAGTCACCAAAAACACAAGAAGAAGAGTTTGAAACTGATCTGTTTCTCACTCTCATCTATCATATCGCCTCTGAAGACACGGATTAAACCACTGGAGTCGTATGGGGTACTTTTATGCTGACTTATGTGACTTTTTGGAGCTTCAAAAATTTGGCACCCATTCACTTGCATTGTAAGCACCTACAGAGCTGAAACATTCTTCTAAAAATCTTAATTTGTGTTCTGCTGAAGAAAAAAGTCACACATCTGGGATGGCATGAGGGGGAGTAAATGATGAGAGAATTTCCCTTTAACAGGGAGGAAGGTGAACTGTACCGCTTTCTCATCCATGCCTTTGTTTTCATGGACATCCCTGGAAACAAAATATGACAGTGTTTTCCGTATCGTTTATTGTCATTTCTACTCATTTGATCATTTTGTTTCTCTTTTTTTTTAACAACCTTAACCTTGCTTTTGTGTTCCGTCAAACCATCCAAATAAATATATCCTCCAATCACCACGTTCACTCACCAGTTTACCGCCTCCCTTCCGCTCCTCTTAGACTGTACCAACGTGAGCGATCTCTTTCCCAGCAGTCTTGTTCTTCCGCGTCCTCCTCGTTCTCCTCGTGCTGGTACTTCCCAAACGCATGTCCTGAAGAAGTCTGCTGTAACCGCATTCTCAAAGCCCTCCTAGCGCTTTACCTGCTTGTTTTCCTATGTGCCTTTTTGGCCTTCCTCTATGTCAACTCAACAGCCGATTGCGGCCAGTGCCTTAAACCCAAGACTGCTCCTAAATGGTCTGAGCCAATCCAGAGCCTCGTCACCATTCAGTGTAAGTGACAGGGGACAGGACGCCGATTCACGATGAAAATCAGGTGTGCCGGGGGTACGCTGGTTGATGTGCCAAATGGTTAAGAATGACGATGCATATGCAAAGCTGACTAATCTGCTTCTTATTTTTTATTTTGCGTACATAAGAACTCATAAGAACGTAGTTAGGCCAAGCAGTGTTCTGTTGTTATTTGTTTTACTATTATTATAATATATTTTGAGAAGGAAAAGCACAGAACACTTCCAGATAGATCGAGGGGGCAGGTACAAAGTGAACGTGTTAATGTATTATTAAGTGTTTAAAAATAGATATATATCTACATTTCCATGCTCTGTTCTCTCTTCAGTCTTGAGTTTTTGTCAGTGCTTCAAAAGCACTGAAGCATCGAAGCAACATCTGGCTTTGTCTGTTGGACTGATTGTGAAGAGCCTCTTGAGATCCTGCAGTGCATTTAGACTTTTACAGTTATGTCACAGTGATGTTTTAGTGCCCCCTGGTGGTCATATAAGAACATTACACAGACAGAAAACAGTCACAATCTTGAGCCCTGGGTTCACCCAGGGATGACACTATATTAACAGCTGATTCTTTAGGGTGGCATTTTTGTAAGTAATTTGATTGTTTCTGGAGATGGATGATGTCTGCGACTTTTGAGATCCATTCAGTGAATGTGTGAGTTGTCAGCTCTATCCATGTGTTGATTTTTGCATTTCTTTGTGCTGTTATAGTCTATTTGGATATTTTCTATCTGTATCTGACCCTTTTGAATGCTAGATATGTCCACCGTCTGGTCTGTTCTTCAGTTGATGGATAAAAAACTGCAATGCAACTCTTTTTCCACACCGTTTCTCACTCTGTTTCCATTCTTCATCTGTGTTTCAGCCAGGAAACAGGAGATCATTAAAGTCACAGAGCTGCTGATTGAAGCGATTAATAATGGAGATTTTGAAGCGTACACGTGAGTGTCTGTTTCAATGTTATACCGTAACACTTTTAAAGACTGTCTTGTCATGCCTTTACGTTTTTATCATGTTTTGGGTCTCACAGGAAGATCTGTGACC
Source organism: Moxostoma hubbsi (assembly GCA_032164185.1). NCBI lineage: Eukaryota > Metazoa > Chordata > Actinopteri > Cypriniformes > Catostomidae > Moxostoma > Moxostoma hubbsi. The sequence goes on along the minus strand of JAVLUX010000002.1, from coordinate 8,347,022 downwards.
CCGGGCTCACATCTTTTGAACCGGAAGCTTTGGGAAACCTTGTGGAGGGGACAGATTTCCACAGGTTCTACTTTGAAAACGGTAAGACATGATTTGACATGTTAAGATTTGTTGCCTCCAGATTTTGAGTTTGGGACTAAAGCAAAGTGTCCTAAATGAATGCAGCTACATTCATACATTCAACAGCATCTGCAGTATAGGATTGCCAAGTTCTCACAGTGGCTGGAGTAGTAAAGATGCTAGCATAGAAGAGACATAAAAGGATTTATTTTTTGTATATTAAGTGCATGTTAAGTGCAGATGGTGTGAGTTGGTTAAGTGCTCGTGGAACAGATGTGTTTTCAGCTGGTTCTTGAATGTTGAGGAGGTAAGAGCAGATCATGTGGAGGTTCAAAGGTCATTCCACCACAGAAGAGCAGAGAAAGTGAAGGTCGTGAAATAGACTTTGAGCCCCTTTGTGATGGGTCCATCAGGCTTCGCTCGTTCTTAGACCGCAGAGAGCGAGTTGGAGCATAGACCTAAAGAATTGAATTGAAATTAGAGGGTGCGGTTACATTGGCTGTCCTGAAAGAGTCAAAGCATTGAATTTGATGCAGCTACAGGTAGCCAGTGCGTGAAATCGACATGAGTGGGGTGACATGAGCCCTTTTTGGCTGATTGAAGACCATCAAGCTGAATTCTGGACCATCTGCAGTGGAAGGCCAGCCAACAGGGCATTGCAGTAGTCCAGACTTGAAATGACCAGAGCTTGGACTAGGAGCTGTGTAGCATTTTAAGACAGGAAAGGTCTGATTTTCCTGATGTTGTAAACTGCAAACCTGCAAGACCGTGCGGTTGATGAGATGTGTACAGTGGAAATTAAGCTGGTCATCTACCATCACTCCCAGGTTCCGGCCTGTACTGGTTGGTGTTAGTGTAGTTGAATAGTGAGGTTGTGGTCAACAGACGGGTTGGCGTGGATCACGAGGAGTTCTGTCTTGGCAAGGTTGAGCTGAAGGTGTCTTTCGTTCTTCCAGGCTGAAATACCTTAGAGGCAGGCAGAGATGCGAGCTGAGACAGTAGCGCCATCAGGCTGGAACGACAGGTAGAGCTGCGTATCATCTGTGTAGCAGTGGTAGGAAAAGCCATGTGCCTCAATGACTGGTCCGATTTATGTTGTGTACTTTGAGAAGAGGAGGGGTCCAAGCACTAATCGGGCGTAGTGGGCTGAAGCACATAACTGGTAATCAGAAGGTTGCCTGTTTGATCCCCACAGCCACCATCATTGTGTACTTGAGCAAGGCACTTAACTAAATGCACTGTAAGTTGCTTTGGATAAACGCGTCTGCCAAATGCATAAATGTAAATGATCCTTGAACCCCAGTGGTCAGCTGGTGTGTCTTGAACACCTTTCCTCTCCAGGAGACCTTAAATAATCTGCCTGTGAGATATGACTCATGAACTTACAAAAATGAACCATGAATTTACTACTGTAAACATAGTTTAACTATAATATTTGTAGTAAAGCCATATTAACCACTGCACAGGTCTCAAGTGATTCATTTGTGTGAACTAGTTCATTTAAATGAACTGTTCAAAAGGACCAACTCACTAAAATGAATCGGAGTTCCCATTTGATATAACTGAAGTGAAATATAGTGAGAATAAGCAGCAATACAATAAATATTTAGTCCATAAGTCTGTGATTCAGTGTATCATTTCAAAGTAAGCAAAGACCCTTTAAGGTAGCGCAGGTCTCAAGTGAATCAGTGAATCATTTATGTGAACTAGTTGTTTTAAAAGAACCTTCCAAAAAGTCAGCTCACTAAAATGAACCAGAGTTCAGATATTATATTGAAAAAAGGCAGCATTTTTTAAGGCAGCTGGCCTCGAGGCAAACGCTCCAATCTGTTCAATTGTTTATGATCTCTAAAAGTGATGATTTAGAAAGAAAAAAACACATTGAAATGTAATATGTGTGTCCTGATATTCTGAACTCATTTTTAGAGGTACCTTTATATGATTGTCCTTTTTAGGGTTAAGGCTGCACAGGGCACAAATGATTCAGTGAATAATTTTTGTGAACATGTTCATTTAAATTGGAGCTCAGATTTTATATAACTGAATCGAAATATAGTTATAAAAAGCAACAATAAGCTTAATATTCTCCTTGTAAAAAAGGCAAAGTCCCTTTAAGGCTGGGCAGCGCTCAAGTGAATCAGTGAATCATTTATGTGAACTAGTTCATTTAAATTAACTGTCCGAAAGTTCTCAAAGAGAATCGTTTATTTTAACTGATTCATTTATACGAACTGTCTGAAAGAAAAGATTCACTTAAAGGGGTCATGACAAGCCTTTTATATTATTTTAATATGTTCCTTGAGGTTTACTACGATTAGTAAAGTTTTTTTGTACAAGAACAAAACAGTCATATTTTTGTAAAACATGATAATTTTCACACCTTCATTCTGACCCTCTGTCATAAACGCTTTGTTTTGGTGCTGCTACTCCTTTAAGACTTGACAGTAAACATCCACTGTTATGATTGGCCCTCTGCTCTTGTCAGACCTGCTCTCTTAATGCTCACTGCTACTCGGCAGAGCTACTGAAGTGATAACGTAAAGGTGGCATTTATGTGTTGTTGTGAAGGCAGTCAGATGCAAATGTCTACAACAGTGTGACATCACAATTTGGAGAAAGTAGAGAGTTGTTTTGGTTGTTTGGCTTCAACAAATGCCCTTTTTGCAGTGAGGAAGTTTTGAGTTCTGAAACATACTGTATGTTTTTATAGAACATACAGTACATTTCCTAAATTGCAGAAAAAGACATGATTGTAGTTTGTTGATAAGGGTGAAAGTGCTTTTGAACACACTTTGAGACACTCCAAACACAATATGTAATGATGTTTGTCAACATTACATTTTATCTCCTCTAGCTCTCTCCAAAGGCCACAAACCCATCCATACTATCTTGCTGAATCCTCATGTGCACCTGATCGGGGAGGATGCGGCGTGCATTGCTTATATACGGCTCACCCAGTACATGAATGTCGACAGTATGCCTCGCACCATGCAGTCAGAGGAAACCCGCGTCTGGCACCGTCGTGATGGCAAATGGCAGAACATCCACTTCCACCGATCTGGCTCGCCAACTGTGCCCACCAAGTGAGGTCTGTGTTTGTGTGCATGCATGGGTTTGTTTTGTGTGCATGCATGGGTTGGTTTTGCGTGCATGCATGGGTTGGTTTTGCGTGCATGCATGGGTTGGTTTTGCGTGCATGCATGGGTTGGTTTTGCGTGCATGCATGGGTTTGTTTTGCGTGCATGCATGGGTTGGTTTTGTGTGCATGCATGGGTTGGTTTTCTGTGCAGGCATGGGTTGGTTTTGTATGCGTGTAAGGCCTGAAAGAGACTCTACAGATGTACGTGAACACAAAACCTTTTAGCGTTGTCTTCCGAAACTTGTCAAAACGTGTAGTTGCTTCTCTTAAAGTCATAATGTAAAACTTGGTCAGTATACAGAAAAGGCACTGAATGATACTTATGTGATTTCTTTAATTCTTTCAGAATGACGAATGGCCTCCAGAGCACAGCTGCTGAAATCAAGACATCAATTGAGCTTCAACAAGTGTCTGCCACACCACAACCATGATCTTCACTGTTTGATCTACTGTACCAGAGTCTTGTTTACATATCGTTACTGCTGGATTATAGGATGGAGAGGGATGGAGAATCATTTTATATTAGGATGTGGCATTTATGTGCATGTGTGCGCGTGCATGTATGTGTGTGCGCGAGTACATTTATATGTATTGAGTATGCTAATGACACACTATACTCATTATGTGGAATGCATGTTCTTACTAAGTACTTTAATCTTTTGTAAAGGGTTACATTTTTGTATAACATTAACATTATGGAGCCATTTGTTGGTAAACTAGTGTTTGTGTACATGAGTGTATTTTGATTGATAAATAATTCAAAGTTTGTTTTACATGTAATCACTGGGAGAAAATGAGAGGATGCCAAGTTGTAAAAAAAAAAAAGGGTGTGCATATATGAACTAAGAATTTGTTGCATTATAACAGTGACATAAGTAATCCAAGTTAGACATCTGTAATTGTCTAGCAAACGGTGGTTTCCAAAATATTGTAGTGCTTTTCTAAATTTTTATCGACAAATATAATGGCAGAGAAATTACTTCAAGTGACAAAAATGATCTTGCTTATGATTTTCAGTGACGTACAACATTTTGTGAAGTTTTGTGAAGTGCTATTCTTGCTTTACACTTTGGAGTATTAACGCTTTAATGTTAGCATACTAAGGAGAGTTGTGCTATTTTATGGGCTAGATTTTTAACAAAAATACAAGGGGAACAGCGTAGCTAGTGTTTTGTTATTTTAAATGTCTTTTGCTTATAAAATATTCAAACATTATCAACAACTTATTACTTGTAATGGGAAAAGAATGTAACATTACTCATGATATACTGTACAATATGTGCTCATACACTCGTTCTAAGAAACACAAATGGCTTGTAAATCCACATATAGCCTATGCTCTTTTCTAAAAACCTAGTGTGCATTTTAAGACATCTTAATTATGCTGCCTCCTAAGATACCATGTTTGGACCAAATTCAAAGGCAGCATCAAATGGCTTTACAGTGAAAGCAAAGCCAAGATTGCATTGTGACAAGGTGAGTGAAAAATGAATCCAGATGGCGAGAGAAATGCTGATTATAAATGTACTTTATATTTCATTTATTGGTCAAAGCTAGCGATAAAGAAATTTGTTCTGTGTAATTAAAATGGGTTATTTTATCCAATATTTCTGTGTGTTATGTATTTTATGCTTATCTGAGCAGGTTTCAACCTAAGGGGTGCGAGATTACTGGGATTTTTATTCATTCCGTTAATTCCAGTCTTGAATCCATTCACTGGTCAGTAACCATTCTGTAGATTACACCGCCAGTAATATAATATAATATTTATTATCAGACTGGTTGCCCAAGAATTAAAACAAGTCTCGTAACCACATAAAATTGAATAAACTGGTCAAATTGGATTGAAATGGGTGCTGTAAAATTGGTTCGACAAGACAGGAAAGGGCTGAAGAGCGAATACTGCAACAGGATAAATCTAAGAACAATGAAAGTGTTCAATTCTCGCAGTAAAATTTGCATGTCAAAATCTATTCCGATTGCGACAACGCATTCATCATCCTGATCATTTTATTTCGCATTTATGTAAACGGAAAACATTCGGAATCATCAACTGGAATGATTTCATTCAGAATAAAAAAGGTGTCCATATAAACATCGCTATTATTTAACTGATTGGTTATAACTGCTGAGTCGATTAAGGCTGCAACAATGAAGTGGAGAATGAATTGTTTACTTGTAAGATTCGTTGAAGTACACCGATTCATTCACGAATTAAACAATGTTTTAGGAATTCCCAAGTGAAACGGTAAATTGGGTAAAATTGACAGTTTTGCCAACCTAAAATACGGATTCTCGTGCATCATGGTAAATGACTACGTCCACTGTGTATTGTACTGAACTGAGCTTGCAAATGACTAAAATGCTAGTTACAAACGTAACATTCGACATTGAAAGAGAAGCCGTTTATTCCGTTGTGAAGAGTAAGGGTTGACCATACAAAATTTAACAACGGCCAGCCAAACCATAGAGTGAAGGTACGTTTTCCAAACATCAAGAACAAGTATACTCATGTTTATTGACAGTGAAGGGTGATTTACGACTAGCTGTGTGGGGCATAGACCTTATTCACGCTAGCGCCATTTTGATTTTGAATGGCAATGGCTGTGTGGGATAGACCTACAGTCTCTTCAATGGGCTGAACTGCAGTTTAAAGTGTTTTTGGATCGTTCCGCGGACAAAACATTGACACAATATCTGTCCAAGAACATTCAGTATGAAGAACTCCAGACAACATGAGTTGTGGAAAATCAGATGTGATACAGGGGCTTTTTTTTTTTTTACAGCTGTATATCGTTCGAGTCATTGAAGAGACTGTACCATCTATCCCTCACAGCCTCAATCATTGCCATTCAAAATCAAAGATGGCGCTAGCGTGAATAATTTCACACAGAACCACAGATTGACATGACGTCAGCACTTCAACACTTAACCGTCACACAGAATATGGTAAGCTTAAATCAACATATTTTATGTATCGTATTTGTTAAGTGCATAATTGTGTAGTTATTTTTAAAATAGTGTGCTAATGATGTTAGCAGGCATTTAATTTTGTAGATGGATTTTGGGTTGCGGTGGGATGGTGGGGAGAAAAATGTGAAAACTGGGTATCACACACTTAGCTTAGCAACATGCTAATATTAAACGCTAATGAAATCAAATGCGAGTAATTTTGTAAATTATCCAACCGCTTCAAAAGGGTCACATTAGGTTTCTAATGTGTAGCAGGATGCTGCTTTTACAAGTCAGCTCAAGGATATTTTTCTTAATTTAAAATTACAAATCAGTGAATTACGTGACATTTACAGTTTTGTTGTGTTAACCTAATAATTGTGCACATACTCTTACTTAGAGTTTCCAATGACTCATTGAGGAAAACTGATGGATTACATTAGTTCTTATATTAAGTGATTAAAAATAGTAATGCATTTTGAAGATCTAGCATAATGGCTAATAGTCAAGTAGAAGTTTATCACACATCTTTAGTTTTATGCTGCCAAATTGTATATTTAATATTGTATTAATACCGCTAAATATACACTATGTATTAAATTGGAAAACGTTACACACTTTTCCTTTTCTTTTGCATGCAAAAATATCTTGAGTTTGTTGCTTCACCATACAAAAATCAACAATGTATTCATTTTAAGTGTCAGCTACTACAGTAGTGTTTTTCCAAATTATTTTGTCCCCCCGTTTCTTGACAAGTATGATTAACCAAGCCCACTCTCTTATTTGTTCTTTTACAATTCAACAATATCGCTTGGGGCACAAAAAGAGAACCTACTGATAGGTTTCAAAATGTCTTATAAAATGTGTGATTTCCGCAAAGTGCCTGTATTGATATGGTTTATGGTGATTTAATGCTTGCTCTAAGTATTTCCATCTTTAGTCTAAATGAGAATATAATAACCTTTTTGAGGAATAATAATAATGGAAAAAAAACCTCTTACATTAACACAATCATCTTTTGAACTGAAGTGCAAATGCAATGTTTAGTTAACAAATAAATCATGGAGCGTGATAAATATGTTAAGTACATGTACAGTTTATTACCCACTGCAGCTGCTGTTTTCATTCATTCTTTTTGCCAATACATGCTATATGCTGCCATCGCCACAGAATATGCTTAACAAAATTTCTAATTTTTTCACATTTTATTTTCCTCACTTTGTATTACAAAGTAAACAACATATAGTCGGAATAATCCAGGGTTAGCCCAAACCAGTTCTGAATTCTGAATCAAACTCTTTCAAGTGTGCATGCTATTGTCTGTTACACATAAAGCAGATTATTTGTCAATGCAATATGATAACTGGGCACAATATCACAGACATATACACTTGCACACCCTTGACATGCATCACATTATTAGCCTGTTCAAATTTTATATTGCTAGTATTATTTGTACTATTATCAACTGCTAAAAGCCTGATGTGTATCTAGGGTAAAGATCCTAGTTTAAATTGTGCTTGTATTGTATTGTAATTGTAATTGTAACAAGCATGAAGAAACAAATATATCCAATGTTTCTAAATTTAGAAAACAATGATTGTTTTCAGTAATTATATTTTTAGACAAACTGCTGTAATTGAGCATTTTGCATTATATTCTCAAAACATTTTAAAAATGCAAAATTGATTAAAATAAATTGGAGCAATTCAAATGATTCACGTTCAAATTAGGCTATACCTTCCTCCACGGCTTCCTTAGGTATAATACCTGCAATTTGCATTTTTGGAAGATCTTGACAACCAAATTAAAAGTCTAAATCTGCACATTCTTCTTTAAACAAGTAAATACGTGTAAATATGATCGGGCCATTGCACTGAAACAAAGACGCCAAACAAAATGACAAACAGAATGATAATGGATGTGTAGACATTACAAGCTTTCGTTCACTAAGAATTTCTAAGTGCTTGATTATTGGTGAAAATATGAAACTCAAACAATTTCTTCCACCATTGTAGTGGACTGATGATTAAAATCTCACTTAGTATGAGTAAAAACCATTCAGATGCATTTGGGGGGGAAAAATCAAATAGACAGTTATTTCAGATATCTGGTTAATGCGCGTTAGTAACTGTGGTTAGAAACTCACAAGACTGAAAGTACTGATATTTGATGATATTTGAACAAGGCCTGAGGCTTTGGGCAAGTAATCGGGCATGTTTATAATCACAGCAGTCCATTTGTGGAGTTGTACAGCAATTACAGGAGACAGTAGAGTATACTTATGTTTTTTGTTAACTTTTTTTTTGTCAAAGTCCACACACATGTTGTCCATTATTTACAAAAGTCTTCACTATGACCTTCACTATGAGGTCAGCAAGAAAATGAACCCATACTCATTTTTCCTCATTATCCCTGTGGAAAAGACCAGCATTAAAGGTTCCCATCACACGTTTTGTTTTGGAGGCTTTGTAACTAGTTTAACCAGCAATGACATGCTAGTTGACCAGCATTTGTTCTGGTGCAAGGCAAGGCTATGCATGACCAGCAAAAACCCGCCATGGAATTCATGCTGGTCTAAGCTGGTCTTCTCATCAGGAATGTTAAGTTCAGCTTCCTACCACATCAACCAAAAATGACACAATAAATAAGAAACATCAATGTTTCGTACAATTCACTCCGCAATTCAGAAGATAACGCTATCTTTGGTCACAAAATGATCAAATAAATTGAGATCTCAATGAAAATGAAAGACATTCAAGCGAAAAGCAGTTATAAATGTCCAAGCAATAAATAACAAAAGATAAAAAAAGATCAACCAAAAGGGTCTTGAAGCAAAGAACTGTTTCATGTTGTTGAGGTGGGCAGAAAGGGCTACAGACCAAAAATTAGCAAGGTCTTTGTTAAACGCTCACCACAACCAAAATTCAGAGGCTTATTCTTGTTTTTCCCTCTCCCCCTGCATCTGAATCTTGTCCTGCGTCTGGTTCTTCGGTCACCTCCTGGGTGCAGTAGCGTTGAAGCAGTTGATGCAGATGCTGCTGCAGGTTGTCGGGTATCAGGGGTGTCCTCCAGTCGCTCCAGGTGGGTTTGTTTGGCCTGGCCATCTCTCACTACAGTTTGTTTCTGTGTGCACGTCTTATGCATGCGGTTCCTATGAATCAAACATTTCAGAGTCATAAAGACAGTCTGAATACCTTGAATAAGGAATTAGTTTGTTAATCACTCCATCTCTGGGTAACGGTAAATGTGATGCTATCAGGGGTGTTATAATTATAATTATAATAATTAGATTATAATAATAATAGTGGTATCAGGAAATCACTACACTTCATAATCTTTCTTCAGAACTGCTCCACCTCTGAAAGCACTTTCCTTTTTGAGTGATGTCTCCAAGGCCACTTAAATTTCAAGCAATGGGTGCTGGCAGTGTTAGGAGGGGAGCAGACCTCAATAAACAAACTCCAGCAAACTCTGGAATGGAACATCTACTTTTCACAGCCCGCTCGAATCCCAATAGATAAAACTCCACCCTACATACATTTGTTGTTTAAATCTACCGTTTTGATCAGAAATGCATCACATTTCGGAAGCAAAATTGGTTGCAAATGCAGTTTCATGTTGACTTCAAACATCCAAATGTAATTATTGAACACTTGAGAGAAATTTTTGTAAAAAGACACAATATCCTTCAGTTGGACACAAAGCAGGCTGGTTTCAAAACAAACCTGCCTTTTCATAATGCCATCTTGAGCTTCATGGTCTTGCTCAATACCTTAAAATGCCTATAAAATGACTTTTTTTTTTAATCAAATTAAAAATCAAGGTAAAATTGTGAAGACATGTTTTAGAAATATTATTGTTCAAATACTTGATGCACTTGGGTATTAATAACCATTGTTTTCCTTCACACCATTCTCCTAATAAACAACACATAAAAAGGACATGGCACTGCCCAGTCCTTCTGACCACAGATCCATCCCCTTTAAACACTTCTCTCTCTACTAAATGAGGCAGGTACACTTTCCCAAAGCCTCCTACATAGTTCAAAGCCTAGACATACGAGAGAGAACCCAAATATACAACAGTTATACTAAAATACTAGTGTAAATTCTATATTAATACTAGTGTTGATCATAATGCTAAGTACAATACACATATTTACTATTTACTGTAATTTAGGCTACTATATACAGCCCCAAATGTATTTGGCCTTTTAGTATTAATGCTGGTAAAAACTCATTATTGGTCACTGATTGTAAATACAGATACTGTATAATACCCCACAAGTCCCAGACATCAACTAGATTCTGACCTTTTCAAAGTCGTCTTTGGCTGAGGGCAGATCCACAGAGAGCGAAGGGTCTCCGATTTGTTTTTCCACCCGTTCACCTTGCACTACCATGGTTTTGATGACCTTGCTGACTTTCCGACCTTGGACGGGCTCTTCCTCGAACTCGGAGGCTGTTGCTCCACAGAACACATCCTGTATACAAAGAAATGGAACGTCAAGTGTCTGATTTGATGATCTGCATAGGCAGCAACCCCACCTCCAATGGCTAAGAACCTATGCAATGCTGCGATAGAATTCGGCCAAATCGAAGTATCTTAATGCCGTTTTTTGCATCATGATGCTGTGGGATGCTGTCTAGATAGTCAGCTCACTAGGTTTTGAACAAAGCAATTGAGAAAACATGTCGGACTCTATAGCTATCGTACGCCATATATGAGCTTGAAGTAGCATGGATAAGTCTTCGTAAATAAACTTAAGTTAAAGCATTTACCTTTTTGGCCACCATGTTTCCATGCTGGTCAGTGTATTGCTCTTCTGTGACTGTCTGAGGAGGGATTTCAGGCATCTCATCTGCCTAAAGAAAGCAAGCAACAGTCTCCATTATGTCTTGTATATTGCAGGAATTGTAAGTGGCTTCATTGTGCGATCACTCAGTATGTGTTTAATGCACACATCGTACATGATCCACAGTGTAAGAGTGCAATGTAAATCCTTTCAGTCTGAAACACACACAAGTTGTTTTATTTTATTCTTATTTAATGATACATAAATTCAGTAGCTGCACATGTAGGATTAGCTGATTGGAAATAATATTATTAACGAAAGAAAGGCTGGAAGAAAAATCCAAATGTATAGAAAATAACATTATAAAATACATTTTTATGTAGTGAAATGTTCTATTATAAGAAAGTATGCTTGTTTTCTAACATTTACCTACAAATGTAAATTCATAATGCAATATTATTTAATATCACACCAAAAACATGGAAAAAGGGCCCCAATGACACCAGGATGCACATCTAACTCAAGTACCTGAAGTACAACTCTGCGTCGCACCACCCTGGTGGTCAACACCTCCTCTTCTGAACTATCAGACAGCAAACCTAGTTCCTCAGCTATCTCCTAAGAGTCAGCAGAGATGCATTGAGGGTGTGTGTCTTAAGTTCTATAGTATATCTCATTTACTTGCATGTCACACCATGCAAAACCAATGCACTCTGAAAGTTTTAATAAAAATCCTTTTAATAAAAACTGTTATTTTCAGCAGTCTGTTACAGTTGCTACAGTTAGTTTTACTCTTCTTCTCTGCAACTGATTAAAAAGCTTTTGTGGCTAACTGTAATCAACCAAAATCATGTGGTCAAGAAAAAGGGCTGGATGTATATTGCCATAAAAGAAGCAAGTGGACAAAATGCACTTGAAACATGCCAAGGACTGGGGTGTACGCATATAAGCAATGGTTTATTTTTTGTTTTTTTTTTGACAAATGTTTGTTAGCATGTTAAACCTTGTTAGCACAGGTCAGGGATTATAACACTTGCACACAATGCAAAGGTCAACAGAGTGCTCATGCTAAACAGCTTACCCTCCCTAGAGAATCATCATCATCATCATCATCATACTGTGCTCCTCGATATTGGAGGCAGCTCTTCAGCAAATGAATGATCACTTGCATAATCGTAAACATAAGCTTTCTCCTCACCAGTGTATTCATTCTCTGGCTCAAGAACCAGTGGCAAATCAAGATCCTCGCTGACCCAGGACAAGGACCGATCATCCTTTTTCAACTGTGTGTACTCTTTAAGCTTAGGGATACCTGTCAAGTTCTCTGGGCTGCTTGTTAAAGATGGAGGTTCCTCAACTTGGTAAACCATTTGAGCAACATCTAAAACCTCTGCTGATCCATCCTCTGGCTCTGATGTGTCCGAAAATGTTTGGTGGCAATCAAAAAACTCAACATCTGACTCTGTGCTATCTGCATGAACAGGCCTTGACATTGTAAAGTGGAGAGTCATTATCTAAAACGGCAGTGGCATCTAACTGCTTTTGGTCATCTGTCAGTCTTGCAGACAATTCAGAGGCTTTGAGCTCTTGAGACACTTTCAGAGAACAATGTGTCATCAGGAGGATACATTCCTGGAAAAACTATATTTGATTCAGGTTTTTCTCCACAAAATGATGATAATGTCTGTTCAAATTCAGAGAGAACATCTTGTCAGGGGACACTTGAAAATCCCTGCAGCTGATAGAGATTCACAGGACACTGGAGAAAGCTCTAAATCAGAGGATGAAGTGCTAAATACAGGATATATGGAACATAAATCAGTGGGTGGCACCTGAGTGCTTGTTGATGGTATCACAATGGATCTTGAGAGCAAATTGCTGTTATCAGATGATTTGAGACTCAAACCTAGTTGAGAGGAAGCAGCTAAATTTAATGTAACTCTTCTGTGAGAGTCTTGGAGTCAGTTGATGCTCTTGGTTCTTCGGGTGAAGGATGAGGATGTGCATTGGATTTGTGGGCCTTAAAAGCAAAGATCTGCTCAGGTATATTGGTGGTGACCCATGGATCTGACTCTTTTGAGGATTCGCTGGTCAACAAGGATGCTATTAACTTCAGTTTATGTTCTAATATTATCACATGAGTGGCAATTGTATGGTCTAAAGAATTCTCATCTGAGAAACTGATGATTTTTGAAATCATGGATGATTTATCTCCCTGCCTTACATCTAAATCTGTCTCTTGAGTCTCTAAATGAATGGCCTTTTCTGAGACATTTTCCTGTACAAAACGAAAGAAAATGAAACGATGCGTTCCCTCTCATTTATATAATAACAAACACCAATTTGCAATACAATTTGGTACATAGACAAAATGAACATGCATTAACATCTGATGCAAAATGCAATGTATTTATAAACTTTACAAATGCAGTTGGGAAGGAAGAATTCCCATTACAAACCATGCAGCTGAAAAAAACAGCACACTCCATTTAGATTTATCCAGTTAGACTTTATGTGTTAGTAGATCCAAAATAGTGAAAAGCAGCCAGTGTTTCAAAGCAGATCTGACACTGTATTTGTCCCAGATTAAGAATTCAGAGCTGCATGCTCAACTACTTACCCTTTCCTTGGATTCTTGTGGGGCTAGTTCACTTGATTCTTGTCCTAGTTGTTCTTCATGTTGTTGTTGACCTTCCATCTGTCTCATCTTTTTTAAGGACTGTGTGGCCTTCGCTAGTATCTTTGCTTGCAGATGCACCTGTTGGCATGTTTTTGTCCTTTTCTTCACCGGAAGTGATTGACTTTGTTGTATTTTTTGTATCCTCTAGTCTTGGCTCTGAGGCTAGTTTATAAGATGACTTTGGTTTTAGCTCCTCTATGGATGGGGACTCAATGTCTGTTTTAGGAAAAGCCTCAAGTCCCTCTCTTTCGGAAAGAGACTTAATTTGTGCTCTACAATGTTCAAATGTCAGCTGATTCAGCAAAGCAGCATCATTTTTGGGGAGGGATAGATAATCTTCCTTAATGCCTTCAGAATCATGAATTGACAAATGACTCACATTATGAACAAAGTCATCATATTTAGGTTCAAATGCCCATGACACAGGAGAATCTGTTTGTTCAAATGTTTCAAAAATGTAATGTTCTGTAGAAATAGTTTCTGTTGTTTCTGTTTCTAAAGTTGCTGCTTCAGGGGATGGGTTCCTCAATTCTGAATCAAAGTAAAAGGACTGGGGTGATAAATACTGAAAATCGTTGTCTGAATTATCAGAGATAGACAATAAAGGTTTAGTTTCAAATATGGTCCATTGTGGCAGTGGATGCCGTGAGGACCAATATTCAGGATCCACTGAGCCAAAATCAGAACTCTGGTATTTAGACTGTAAAGGAGACAGTGGTTTAATTTTGGATTCATGCTGCATGGGTACAAAGCTAGTTTCAGATCTGTCTTCACTTGGAACTAGAGATAGTGTTTATTATTTAGGTATAGGTGAGTCAGATGAAAGTTTCTAAAAATAATTTTCTGAGAATATTGTCTCAGGAGATGAGGGTCGCCTTTCAGCCAAAACTTCTGCTCCTGGTAATAAAGGCCTGAGCATAGGAATAGGTGAATCAGGAGATTGCCTATATTTATTCACAAATATATATTGTTTTGGGAGGGAGTCCTAAATTCTCAAGCTTTCATAAGACATTCATATAAAGTTGGACATTCAGAAAGAGAGTCAGGAGAAAGTGCTCAGTTTTCTTCAAATAAATCAATGGATTCTGCTTGTGATTCCTGGGAACTGGTATGTGTTGTTTGCATAATAGCATGAGAGAAAGACGTTTGTTCACTACCTGATATAGGACAGTTGGGGATTTCAGTATCACTTTGCTTAGTATTTTCTTAATTTGCTGGAATTTCAGGAGAAGAGAGTGGGGTCTTAATCTCCATTTTATATCCAGTATACTCAAACCCACCTGGCTTTATACAGAAAGTTTCACCTTTGTATTGAGGATTATACAATTGGGATTTAATGCTAAAGGAACAGCTTTGCACACAAGCTTATATTGAGGCTCATGAGATGACAAATGTGTTACAGTCTCAGGTACTGCTCATGTAGTGATTGTTCACTTGGATCAACAGTTTTCTTATGTTCTATTTCTAAACAATATTGATCAACAGGAGATAGTTCACCTGACTCGAGCGATAAAAGTCTATTTTCAATCGATGTAATGTCCTCAGATGCAAAGCTTGCCATGTCAAACTCTATTTTGGATATAATAGATTCTAGGGAGGATTAGCTGTATGAGGCTCCTTGAGTGACATTTACACAAACTAATGATTTTAAGTCAGAAATGAATGAGTTTGGGGATAATGGTCTATTTTCATTCAAGGACATGACTGATTCAGTTGATGAGGGTATCTGGTCAGTACCCTGAGATCCAAAAACCCAAAACACAATGTCAGGATCTGATGTTAGTGACTCAGAAGACTCCGATCGATATATGTTTATTGATGCTATTTCATGTGTACAAGAAAACTGTGGAACTGGTGAGTCTGGAGAGATAATGGTCCACACTCCTCTAATTATATAAAAGATTGTGGAGATGCACAATCCATTGCTGATATTGTATGAGATGATGTAGGTCAGTAATCACATATTGAGTCAGGGGACAGTGGTCTATATTCGATTTCTGATGTCATTGATTCAGGAGAGTCAGGTGTTTACTTTGGATTAAGGTCAGATGGACAGTATTCATTTTCGTCATCCATAGATACTGATTCTGGAGCCTGACTTTGGTACGATTAATGTGTGTGGACGGTGAATCATGGGACAGTGATCTGTTTTCATTAACTGAAGTGATTGACTCAGGTGAGAATTTTCTTAGATCAATCATAAAGTCATCAATTACATAGGTCTGTACATCTAACTCTGACAGAACTGATTCAGGAGATGAGGACCTGTAATCTGATACCACTATGGGTTAAAACTGAAAGGCATAATACTGAGGTATTGGAGAATCTGGCATGGGTATGTGTGACTCAGTGGAGAGAGGTCTGTGTTCATTTATAGATTCTGGAGAAGCCACTGAGGTAAAAATATTCAGTTCATATTCCTCTTTTGACAATAAAGATTCTGGGGATGAGGATCTGTGTTCTATTACAGGAATTGATTCAAAAACTGCTGGGAAATACTGTGGCACAGGTGAGTCTGGAGATAAGGGCCTACGTTAATTCATAGAGCAAACTGACAGGGTGAGAAGACCCTCTAATTTCTGCCAATAACATTGCAGATTCAGGTTACATGGGTCTCCAATCAGATAAGGAGTCTGGGGAAAGAGGTCTTTCATCAGTGTCACATTAAATTGAATCAGGGGAATCTGGATTTGGTTCTAAGGTAAATGGGTCTGCAAGGGAAGGCTCATAATCTGTGGTTTCTGACCAGATAGATTGAGGTGAACATGAGCGATCTCCAATTACTGGCAAAGCACTCTGTTGAAAAATACACTGACTTGAGGTACAGGTGAGTCAGGGGACCATGGTATACCCTCAATTTCTGAGATTATTGATTGAGAAGAGTCAGGTCTTTGCTCTAGATTAAGGTCAGATCAACAACATTCATTTTTGTCATTCAAAAACACTGATTCTGGGCAAGTTTATCGGAAGTCTAACTCTGGAGTGATAAATAGTTGAGTGGATGGGGTGAACACAGGAAAAGGTGAATCAGGGAACTGTGGTGTGTTTTCATTAACCAATGTGACTGACTCAGCTGAGAACCTTTTAAGATCAATCACCAAGTCATCAAATACATCATAAAAATATATCTTTCTCTGAAAGTATCGATTCAGGAGATGCTGACCTATAACCTGTTCCCATTATAGGTTCAAACTGGGATATATAATATTGAGGTATTGGAGAATCTGGTGATAAAGATCTAAACTCAAACCTGTTCTCATCAAGATATTCTGTCGGTTCTGGAACTGACTGGTGAGTCTGAATATCGGGGCCTACATTCTTTCATGGAGCCAACTGATAGTGGAGAAGACCCTCTAACCTCTATCAATAGCATTGCAGATTCAGGTGACATAGGTCTCCAATCGGTTAAGGAGTCTGGAGACAGAGGTCTTTGGTCAGTTTCTGATAATATTGAATCAGGGGAATCTGGTCGACATTCTAAAGTGAACAGGTCTTCAAGGGAAGGTTCATATTTTGCAGACTCGGAGCACAGCGATTGAGGTGAACATGATCTTATTCCAATTACAGTCAAAGTACTCTGTGGGAAAAATGCACTGAATTCAGGTACAGGTGAATCGGGTGATAGTGGCCTGGTCTCATCTAATGATGCTACTGATTCAGGAGACAAGGGTCTAAATTTAGTTGATTCAAGTGTGACTTCTAACTCAAGTGATTCTAGAGATATGCAGATATCCACTAGTCCAACAGAAGAGGTCAATATCTTATCCATTTTTGGAAGATCTCCAGTGTACTCAAAAACACCTGGCTTGGAGCAGCATGTTTCACCTTTTGTACTGTGGATCGAATATCTCGGCAATAAGATTACCAAGTGCAGCTTTATACACAAGAGTGTAGTTTGGCTCAACTGACTTAGACTGATCTGTTGGATAACCTGAAACCATAGATGTGTGCAAGAAAGAGGGTGAGTTTTTTTGATATATGTCTGGGGATGTTTCCTGGGATGTTAAAGTCACAGAAGTAACAGGACTATGGTCTGCAACCTCTGCTGATATAGATGTGGTATATTTCTTTTTTGTGCATTTAGCATCTGCAGTCTCAGTTAGAATAATTGGTATACTCTTATTTCAACGCTTGCTTGTGGAGATCCAGAATAAATGAGTGGAATTGATATTGTATCTGGCTGCACAGTTACTGAATCAAGTGACATTTGATTAAGTGTAGAGGGGATACCCTTTTGTGTAATTCCACCGTCAAGTGCAACAGACATACTAGGTTGTGGAGGACTGGAAATTGTTTGAGCCAAGATTTGCTCTCCTTCAGTAGATGATTCAGACTGTGAATTGATAGATTTCAATGTCTGTGGAGACTTCTGACTCCCCTACATGGACAGGGCTCGCATGGATTACACCATCCATTTTATCCACAGTAGAAATCTCATTCTCTAAGGACCCACAAGTAATTTTGCTTGGCTGAGGAGAAACATAACTTTCACCAAAAAGGCTTTGATAGAATCTGTCTGAAATTTCCTCAACATGGCATGTACTCAACATGTACTCCTCACTTTGACTTGGTTTCTTTGGAAATTCTTTTTGGTGGTACAGCTCGAACAAGTGCAATCTTCTCATACTTTTTCCTTGATGGAGATGAAAATATATGTGATGTACCACAGACATGCAAGGAAACATCTTGGTTGAGTTCCACAAACAACTCTGGCTCTGCATTCTCAGATTCCAACAAAGTGTACCCAAAATTTGACAGAATTGCTTGTCTCTGGCTCAGTTTATACCCTTCCATTGAACAGAATGGTGGAGCATTCTCTTCAAAATCCTGTTGGCTGGAGACTGGGATACATTGACCCCCTGTTGTTCCTAACTCTTGCAGAGTATCATCCACACTAGGAGTTAACTTTTCAGGTATACTGCCTGATGATTCTTTGGGGATAGCACCTTTGTAAACTGGGTCATAAACATGAGATTGTAGCTTCCAGGGAACAGTTTTGTACAGGGTAAAGAAGGGACTTACTTGTTTGATAGTGCCTGGGAACTGTTGCCTCAGTCCAACCATCTCAAAACCACTATGTATTGAGCTTCCAACCACTCTGATAAAAAAAAAAAAAATATAAGTTGCTTTTTTATATTATGAATACTGTTTTATTGTAGATGTCAGGAATAGAATCCACTCACTCTGACCCCTTCTCATTGTCTGACTGCAACCTCTCTTTCTGGTTACCATTAAGGGTAGATACATTGCAGGATAGATCCTCAACAGATGCCATCGGAAGTTCTGACCCTCTTTGTGTGCCCTCTGTTCGCCGACTCAATCTGGGGCTGTCCATGTCCTCCTGTAAAGCTGAAAAGCCTGCATAGGTAAACAGTTTTTTTAGTAATGCTACAAAATTGCTTTAAAGGTAGTCCAGTGAATCGTCACCTTCAGTTAAGTGCACAATGGGAGTGAATATTGAAATAAAGTAAGTCTAGGAATGAAACAACTTAAATTGAGATCACAAAGTTTCATTTGCTAATATAAACAATATTTGAGGTTTTGATAGTCTTTTTATACTCAAATAAAGACACACTTATTTTCATCAATACCTTCACTATGATCCAGTGAAATGGTTTGCTCAATTTCTGCATAGATGTGTGATGACTGGTCCTGACTGGACTGGAGGATCTTTGTTTCGATGAGATGCACAATGTCCATACGATTTATTTTTGTAAGTGTCCTCATCAAAGTGTTCTCTGTTGACGAATGAACAAAATAAAATTCAGTAACTTTTGAAAGAGCCCTTTTGTTTGTAGCACCCTTCCATCATGTTTTCTGTCATACCATTCATACCCCTTAAGCTGTCACGTATGCCATAAAATGGGATGTTCTCTTTAAATTCAAATATGGAGGGGAAAACACCAAATAATGTAAATTTGTTGTATGTTCTTTTGCCCACTAGAATGATATAAACAATTTAAATTGTACAATGCTTATTAAAGAAGTAGCTAATATGAATGTGGTTTGAATGGAAACCCTTCAATTTTGCACTTTCAGTTAAGTAACAAAGTTATTTTTAATTTAAGTGTTTAATAATCGTTTCACTTCCATTGCTCTGGTGAATACAACAACAAATTTCATACAAAAGAATACACATGATCAATAGTCATACCTGCAGCAATTTGACCCTCTCTTTCTTTCCACAGCTTTATGAGTGCATGGCTTTGGTCTTGTAGTGAATTAGGATTCTCATTTCTTATCTGGCCGATATGCTCCTCACTGAATTCAAGCTCTCGAGCCAATTCTGTTTGAACAAACACATTGGATAACATGAAGATGAACCATGCATTTAATTCATGACCAGAAAGTCTCTTTATGAAACTATCATGCAGTATGTCGTAGTCATCTCACATTTAAAATAATAAACATTAAGTATGACAGCCTGTCTCATAAATGGCCTTCAGTGACCAAAGCAACCATTTTTTAAAGCAAAGTGGAATGTGTTGGCAACAGTGATGCATAGTATATAATAGTCCTTCTTTAACAATACAAGTAAAGTGGATCAGTTTGGTATTGCTGTGTTACTCTTGTGATGTATAAAAAGTATATATTATATACAATATAATTTTCCCTATGTAACACATAGTGAGGTTTCGATAACTTCTGTATACAAAAATATTTCTAGAAAAAAATATGCTTTCATGGAGTGGTCTTACAGCTGGTAGCCACATACCTGACCAGCTGAAACCAAGGTGGTCAGCAATTACAGCTAGTCGACCCTCTTTCCTGTCAGCCTCATCTTGTGGATCTACTGCAAATTCCACCAAAGCAGCAACAAACACACAAAACTCTAAGCACACAAATCTGAAGCTAAAAAACTCAATCACAATATATTATTTTCAGCACTAAGCATATAAGGTCACTGGCTTTCTCCTGTATGGACATCAAATTAAAAGGACAATTTACCTAAAATGTTCTGTCATAATTTACTCACCCTCATGTTTTTCCAAACACACATGACCTTCTTTCTTCTGTTGAACACAAATGGAGATGTTAGCCTCAGTCACCATTCACTGTCATTGCATCTTTTTTTCCATGCGATGAAAGTGAATGTTGACTGAGGCAGTCATTCTGCCGAACATCTCGTTTTGTGTTCCTTGGAAGAAAGAAGGTCATATGTGTTTGGAACAACACATGGGTAAGTAAATGATGACAGAAAATTCATTTTGGTTAACCCATCACTCTTTTAACCTATATGCAGTAGAAATCATTACCATGGCATATGTGTATCGAGCAATGAGAAATCAATGTGCAATCCATCAAACTTGAACAAATATATCATTAGCCGTTCCAGTATTCGTAAATTCTAAATTATACAATGTAATATCACCATAAATATGTCATAAAATTTTTGCAATGACTAAACTAGCAAAAAAACAAGATTCCTCAGTTTTATTGCTAATCATGAGTTTTAAAGACACATAGAAGGAAAAGAGACAGTCACAAACACAGCTCAAACATCACAGAAGCACCACGAAGAGTTGAAGCTTTAGTTACAAGACAGAGAGGCAGCACCTTCATCACTGAGGTGCTGAGGCAGATGAGTAAGAGAGAATGGGCCCCAAGAGATGGGGGATACCTTGACTTCGGACTTTATCAGCTGGGATTCGTTCCATCTGCGTCTCATCAGTGTCGTCCCATCTAGGCCTAATGACCAAAGGATCCTCAGGGAAAGGCATTTGCTTGTCAGGGAAAGGTTCACCCTCTATTACTAAGGCATCAATGGTGCTGCTTTCATTAGATAAGGCACCAGCCCCCTCCTTTTCTTTCTCTGCCTGAGCCAAACTTTCCACTACCTTAGCTGCCTCATGACTAATCTCTTCAAAAAATGCAACAGACTGTTTGTTTGTGACAGTGGGCTGGACCTTTTTTGATTTTGTTGGTGTGGAGGTTTGGATTGGCTGGCCAGGCTTTCCCCTGACTGGTAGTCTTGATTGTAGCGTTTTAACTTTGCTGGACAAGTCAGTGCTTTTTGCATGACCCTGGTCCTTTTTGGTTATTGTCTTGGTGGACCCACCTTCACAGAAGCTCTTGGCTTTGGAAGACTTTGTTTTGCTGGAGTTTATAGATGGACCTGTGTCTGTCTCAGATTGTCTCCTTGGTTCAGGTTTTATTTGCAACTTTGACTTCTTATCCTTAGCAGGTTCTACATGCTTCACAGATGCCTCAGAACCACATTCGGACCGGAGAGAGCTGGCCTTAACGGGAATTCTAGATTTAGGTTTCTCCTCCTCTTTGGAGGTGGAGATGTATTTTCTAGTTGATGATGGAGCGGCTGCAATGTGACTTTTGGAGGCAAGTTTATTTTTGGTTTCTGAGGTAGGGGAGGTCTTTTCAGGGGTTTTAGGTTGTTCTATAACTGAATGCTGATCCTCTGGGGAGGAATCTGAGGACTCTTGGTCCTGTAGGGAAAAAACTGATCTAGTAACTATTGACACTGCGGTCTGGATATTAGTTATGACATTGTCAGAAGAACCAGGATAAGACACTAAATGTCTCTCATTCACTTCTTTGTCTGATTTAACTTCTACTGTTCCTGTTATTGTTTGGTCTTTCTCTAAGGATTTGGTTGAGCCAGAACCATTCAATTTAATAGGGGTTCTAGTCTTTGAGGCATCTGACTTTGTATCTGCAGGCAGATTACTTTCAGTTGAGGGATGGACAGATAAATCTGTAGCCTCTATAGAGAGATTATCATCCTCCTCTGCCTTAATCTGCAAGGACAGGTTGCAGCCGATCTCATTCACAGCATCTCTGGGCGCTCTACCAGGTTCATCCCCTCCTAGTTCTGCTATGCCCTCTTCAATGGGTTGATCTCCAATTTGGAAAAATGCAAACCCTTCTTCCTCATAACTCCTTTTTGTCATGTCTATTGCACCACTTCTAGTCATCTCAAAAAGCTTTCCCTCTTGGAAGAGGAAAGGGTTTTGTTCACTTGTCGGTGTACCCTCCTCAGTAGGTGTTCTTCCTGGGGTTGTGTCTGGAGATGCCCCTTGGGAGTGCCGATCAACCACCAGGCCCAAGATCTTTTGTTCCTCCTCTTTGACTCTTGCTGCAAATGCTTCATCATTCTCACGCATGGCACTCCAGGCATCTGTCTCTGCTTTTGCTGTAACTCCTCTAGATTCAGTCATAGGAGGTTCCTCCTCAGCATCATCCTCCTCTGTGTCATCATAAATACCTATTTCTGATTTAATTGTTTCTTTTGTTTGCCCAATTACAACTGGCCCAATGTCATGGCTGCCACTACAAATATCTACAAAAGATGTCCCTGTGTGCCTCATGTAATCACCTTTAACCTCATCTGTTACATTAAGTTCTTCCTGACTATGCGATTTGTCAGCTTTTTGCCGATTTTCTGCTTCATTTTGTTGTTCGTTGCTGTAAATCTCTTGACTTCCCTTGGATTTTTTAAAGTTTTCCTCTTTTTGTTCATCAGTTTTATTTGCAGCTGCTTTGTTGCCAATAGAGGCATTTTTGTTCAACTGCACTAACTCTGAATTAATACATTCTTTGTCCTTAATTTTCTCACTGTGAGATTCATGAGGGGCTTGAGGTTTAAAGGTATGCTTGTCTGAGACAGACAGAGGTGTCCCCATTGTTGATTCAGCCAAAGATGGTGCACTGTGGGTCATGGTTTGGTGAATGTCTTCAGCTGTTTGGGGGCTCTTATGTTTACCTGCTGGAAAAGGAGAGTGAGGTTGTACTTTAATGAAGGGTTCAAAAGATCGTGCTACCTCTGATGCTTGTTTGGGCTCAATAAAGCCAACATCATCCACAGAAGACGTTTCATGTTTGGATGAAAGCCCAAACAGTTTGTTGCTGTCATCTCCTGCATCAGACTCTACCAAGGTCTGAGAGGACTCACTATCTTTTCTAATGTTCTTTTTTTCTTTTTCATCTTGTTCCATTTCATTAAATGTTTTTATTTTGGCAGCCATTTTAAACATCTCTTCCTCTGGAGTTATTTTCCTCTGTGTCAGGCCACACTTCAATTCATCTTCTACTGCCTCCTCGGGAATTACTAATGGCTTAAAGGGAACAATCAGGACCATGGGATCTGGGGTTTTGGGATTGACCTCATAACTTACCTCTTCAGAACTTGATGTGTCAGGTGAGAGAGGACTCTTACCAGAACTTGTCATCAGGGACGTCTGCTTGCAACTGTCTCCATCAGCATTACCCTCCTGTTCTCTGAGATTTCTACTACGTAAACTGTCTGGGGGAATTTCAGGGGCTTTGGAGGATGTCAGGTGCGATGTGGTCACATTTTGTTGTTCTACTGTAGGTAGAAAAGCCAGGATGGTTTTCTGCTCTATGGGACTGCTTTCTAAGGAGTCACGGCAAGGGGACTCTTTTGTTGGACTAGGCTCAATAGAGTCTGGGGTTTTATTGGAAGAGTTGTCTTCCATCAAAGGACTACCCTCTAAAGAGTCTGTGTGGCTAATAGTAAAAGAGTCATCAGCTACCGGACTAAGGGTCTCTGAATCTTGGTGTCTAAGGGGCAGCACTAAACCACTATGATCCTGTGTAGCTGCTCTTGGGCCCAGGGAGTCAGTAGAGGCTGGTGTTGGCTGACCATCAAAGGTTTCATCATCGCTTAAAAAGCTCTCTAATGTTTCAGATGCTCTTTTTGTCAGTTTTCGAGATTTAGAGGGCTTGGATGATACAGAAACAATGTCTTTAGCTTTAGATGTTGTTTCATCCCCAAATGTAACATTGTCATGAGGAATACACATGGACTCACTTTTTGTAGGATCCACTGCTGTTACACGAATTGAAGCTTCATCAGTTGTCTTCACCCCAGTAGAAAAGGAAACAAACAGTTTACTTGTCTTGTCTTTAGGAGTGACTGCTACAGATTTTGAGGTCTTTCCGAGCACAAACTGTGCTGGTTTCTTGGGTGATAATGAAAAGCTCTCAGGGCTTGTCTCTCGAGTCTCAACCATGCCCTCATATTTGTAACTTTCCTCAGAACTCACTGGGGCTTCCACTTCACCAAGACTGGCATTGGGCAAGTCAAACAATACTTTGTGTTTTAGGCTGTCAGAACTGTCCTCTGTACCATTATCAGGTAAAAGGTATCTGCTGTGTTTTGACATATTTTGAGAAATTGCTGGTTGATCTGCTTCTGTATCTTCTCTAAAGTCTTTAGAGAGTTTTGATTGTGAATTAATTTTGAGTTTATTTTCTTTGTGGTGGTCTTCAGGCTTCACAACATCATGAGACACTTCATGTGAGGGTTCTTGGTGAAGACTTGCTGACTTTGTGAGTAGGGCCTCTGGTTGGCATTTAATTTTGGAAGGTCCTTTGTTTTCAAAGAGGCCAGACTTTCTCTTTGAGGGGTCTTGGCCAGTTTGAAATGATCTCATTAGTTCTCTTACAGACATAGTTTCTTCTAGTTTCTCAGGCTCAGGTTTTGGTGATCTGGGAAGTGTCTGTTTTTGGGGTAAAGCAGATGTTTTTTTCTGGCCTGATATTTTATCTTTGACAACAGATGATGCTTTGCTTTCAGCTGCTTTATATGGGGTTTTCTGGCCTATTTGCTTTTTATGGCCTTTTTGCTCTTCTTCTACTTTCTTTTGAAGAGCCTCAACTTTCTCTTTAATCGAACCAATTGGCGTCTCCTCAACCACTGGTGACACAGGAGATTTCTTTTGGTCTTTAGGGGCAGGCAGTAGTGCATCTCCTTCCGAAGACTTCCCAGTGCTCTTACTGACAATGCCTTCTTTTGTACTACATGACTGGGTTTCATCTGTGTGTCCTTGAGGGCCTTTCTTTCTGAGAGGCTTTTTCACTTCTGTTGTATGAGGTTTAGAGTCTTTTGCTAGAGTTGCAACACTTTTTTGAACACCTCTGCACAGAACAACCTCAGTGACCCTTTGCTGCGACACGGTTTCTTGGGATACAGGCCTAGATGTTTCAGGCGCATCCAATAGATATTCCTTCACTTCAACACCAGGAACAGTCTGCATGCCAGATGTGTCCCTAGCACCCTTTGATCTCTGTGACCCTCGGTTGACTCTAACTTCCTTTAGAAGTGATTCTTGAGATGCAAAGGCAGCCATCATTTTGGCTTCTTCAATTTCAACATCGGTTAGGAGAACCCAGCCCTCATCTTCGCTATGCGGCCAACTCTTTGTTTTGGTGGACTCTTCCTTCTCACATTTTCCACTCCTCAGAATTTCACTAACTTTCTCCAAATCCTCTTTGACCTTTTCCATTATTTCAAAAGGTTCTGCTGACACCTCCTCCGCCCCCTTATCTAAATAATCCCCTTGAATGTGACTTTCTTTCTCAGATGAATCAGTGATCAGAATAACAGTCATTTTAATAAGATCTTGCTTCATCTCTGACACTTCAGAGAGTAAATCTGGACTTGCGAGAGCAGGAGAGTCTCGAATCAACTGTGTTTTCAGGAATGTTTCTGTTGAAGTTTCAGTGTCTTCATCATCTTGCATTGTGATAGAGGACATTTAAGGAGCAAATTAACCAAAGTTTAAATTAAAGGGACAGAGATTGGAAAAGGAGATAAGGGATCAATTCAGAACAAAGTTTCAAGGATCAGAAGGCATCAAGATGTCAAAAAAGCTAAGTGAAAAGTGGGAGGATGAGTAGAGGGTCTACTGGACAAATGGGAGAATAACAACTGCAAAGCAAATACTAACCAAATTTTTAAGACAAGAGAAGAATAAGCAGGAAATAACTTGCTTATCCACATTTGGTTCAACAGCACACTCACACACTAACAAAATGTTAGACAAACTAACGTGATAAATAAAAAGGGGAAAATGAGTCAACCCAAACACATACTGAAGAACACTGCCACAAACTAGACATTTCAAGATTGCTCAAGATGTATAACTCATGACTTCAGAGGGGAAAAAATTAGAACTCAACAAAACTCAGCCCAAATCATCAAAACAACTCCTTATTAGAAAAGAAAGCCAGTGATATGCAACTAAATGTGGAAATAAATGCATTTCAATACACAACCAAAATCTTTATATCATAACTGAAAGTGAAATTTTGAAATACATTTCTGATTAGAAGTGGTAATGGCGGACAATGTTATACAAAGTGTTAAAAGATCATTCACACATACAAGACATCATTCAAAACACTGCATAAGTTGTTATTTCTATGGTAAACTGGGGTTATTTAACATGCTAATGTGTAGTAAGTGTTTAATTTAAACTATTCCTACTTTCATCTGCATACTTGCCTAATGTATATATAGTGTAGTTTGCTTAAAGCTCACATTACATAGTGTTATAATTAATATTTTCTGATGCAATCTATTCATATCCAATTCATGAACCAATATATTCAGTAGGCCTATTTTTGCAATTGATGGCATACATAATTTAATCAATAAATATAAAAAGAAAGACATTTGCTCAGCTAATCCAAAAACACAATTTACACTTCAATGTTTTGTTTGTCATACATTCAGATAAAAAGAGGGAATCTTCTTTCTAGACTGGCTTTATGTATGTGTAAAAATAATATGACAAGGATTTTTGCAGAAAATATGCAAAAAAAAAAAAAAAGAAAAAGAAAAGTGAACTAAGGAAGCGCACTCACAGATTTGGATGGGAATCATAATTTGCTTTGCAGATTGTTATTGCATTTAATGAAGGGAACAGGATTCTAAAACAGCTGAAAACATGAACATCACTACAGTATTAATACAATTTACCTTGTTCAAAAATTCATGGTTTTCTCACTGTATTTAGAGATGTACTTATTAGGGCTGTCAATCGAGTTCATTATATGGTGTCCCGATTAATTAATCGCATTTAATCACATATACAAATATTTGCTGAGAAAGCCCCTCATATAACAATAATTCAATATATAATGATGAAATAATAATACATAGTTATTTTTGAATATTTCTGATTTGTCAATCAGTTCGAGATTTATTATGAGGACTCGTCAATGTACACCTGCGTCAGACATGCTTGTGTAGCGTCTGCGTTGCGTCATAAACATAAACTTTTAGGTCACTGTGTCAAGTTAAATATAGTTTAATACTTGCTTAACACATCTTGAGATCACTTAGTTCGAATTTGCTCTCCATCAAGTGTTTTGAACGCAAGAACGTAACTCATGTTTGTGTTGTTCTGCTACTGAAGTGTTTCTTCACTGTATAAACTGTGTGTTGCTCATACAGCTGAAGTTTCACTTACTGCCCTCTGGAGTACACAGGTGGTACTACAAGCTTGCATTTATCAGGAATCCTCCTTATTATGGTCCGGGGGCATTGCGATTAATTGCGTTAATTTTTTTTACACGTTTTTTTAAATAAACTTAATCGCACCAAATTAATGCATTAAATCGAGAGCCCTAATATTTATAGATTTACAGAACTGGAGGAAACTACAGTGAAAATAAATCTAATGGAGCCGTCTATAGCCAAAACAGAGTGAAAGGTTGGTGGTGGGTATTTATGTTTATAATTGAATGTTTATTTTTGATGTAATGTACAAATACACAAGTAAGGAAATAAGAGTTATAAGGCATATGTTAGAATGTTTAGCTTTACACACAATTAATCAAACAGAGAAAGAAAGTTAACTCATACAAACACAATGTCACACATGGATATTTTACAGAACGTTAATGTCATGCTTTGTGAGATATTCAACAGTGGTGAGATTCTCAGTTAGTACGTTTCGTGCTAAAGTGTCAGGTACAAAACAACAGGTTTTAATTAATTCAACTAGATATCTTACATTTCTCAAGTGTTCGGCTTGTCTGTAAAGAGAAAACAGGTGAAGAAAATTCAATTGTATGCAGGCTATGAAATTAATATGATATATTAATGTGATTTTTAAAAATGTTTTTACTTTGTTACTTAATGCTATTTAACCATGCACCCTACACAAGTAGTCTGGGTGATAACATTACAGTTATCACAGCTATGAAAAGGAGCCATTCATGCAAATCCAAAGGGTTTCAAAACATTTACGCACATGTACTAGTCACACTCATTACTAGTCATTTTTAAAGTGGCACTGGACAGTGTTTTGAACTGAGATATGGGAAGAAAGCAAAAGGCCTCATGTTAAGCAAAGTGCAAAAACGCAGTTACCTCCTCATCAGGTTCTTGATCTGAATCTGATTCCTTTAAGGAGCAAGAAGCAGCAAAGGAGGAAGAGAAGACAGAAGGACAGAAAGACAGGAAAGATAGAAGGGGATAGAGAGAGCGGGCAAAGCAGTTACCATAGCAACAGAACACATTTGAGGCCAGCCAATGAGGCATGGCGTGACGGGAGGGGGGCATTAGGTGCAATTGAATGACACAAAATGCACAACTTGAATCTCCTACAACATGCACAGGATTGACAAATGTTATTTTGTGATGCTTCAACTATGACTTACAAAGTTTCTCATAAGTTGAATTTTATATAAAACTATGCAATAATAATATCATGGCTACAAAGTGAATAAAATAATGCATGCAAACCTGCCATGAAAGCTGACAGCAAATGATCAATTGTAAAATAAATATTTCAGCCAAACATTCAGCTCTGTAAGTGGAGTAATAGCATGAAGCATGAGTTTACCTTCGAGTAAGCTGGTAGAGTGATGTTTAGATTACATATGGCACCATGAGTCAAACTCCTATAAGATCTTGGATCTTTTGTGAAGGACAATCGTCCACAAGGCTCTTGCGTGTTGTCTCGTATCTGTGAGTAATTTACCAAGAACACAATAAAGCGAAGTTTTCTAAAAGATCGCCTACTTCTATAAAAGGTATAACTGCTGAATAATAACTTAACCAATCCATCAATGGCGTATAGTTGACTCACTTTGATGAAAAGAGCCAGTCGGTTTTCTTTAAAGGCGTAGAAGCTGAAGACATGATGCTGGCCACTTTTTGTCAGGGGGACCAGGTTTCCAAAACAGTCTGCAAAGATTGGCTTTCCCTCTAGAACCTATAATGCAACATAGCGGCAATGTCCAAGTTACAAACTCCTACCAGTCAGATTACATTAGGTCAATATTAGAGTGGAAATCTGTCGAAAGAATTAATGAACCATTACTTGAAGACAGATATCAAATGGATAGTTCTGACTCTAAATTCTGATTGGATAAGCCGTTTTTCAAGCCGCTGTAAAATGCAGTTAAATGTCGCGGTATAGATGTTTGGAGGTCCAGGCCCCGTCTTATCACCCACCTCCACATCTCGACTGCGTGCCACTTCCGTAAAGTTCTCTTGTTGCTCCAACGTTTTGTCCATTTTATCATCAGTCATACAGAAACAGCGCAGTCGAGCCTCAATAGGGTCGTGCGTCTTGGCAAAGATGACGAATTTGGCAATGTATGGTACACAGATGATCTCTCGATACACCTGAGTGGCAAAGTTAACCGACTCCTGCACCTGCCTGCAGTCTATCAACCAGAATCTGATGATGTCAAGATAAAGAGGGGATATTGGTACTCAAAATTTGTTTGGGCATCAAACCATATTTGCTCTTACAATTGGACAATTCCTTCTTGAAAATCACAAAATAAACTTGTAAATGCTGTCAATCTTAACTAACCGCCATTACAAAAAAAATGCATATACAGTGACCCCAGAATGTATTTTGATCCTTAAGCAACACTTCAAAATTTCATTGCATAAAATATACTGTCAAGGTGCATCTGCAAACAAATGATGCTAGAACTTTTCTCAGAACTAACTTGTTTTTTTCTGAGCCATTTGTAAATTTGCAATTACTTAACTGGTGTCAAGGTGATACTTAGCAGATGTATGAAGTCAAGTTCACACAGGCTCTGTGGCAGAGCAACCACAGTAGTTCAGTGTGCATGTGCTATCTTTCTTTTAAATAAATGCCACTTGATATTGTGTTATCGACCACAATGACATTCATAAATGTATTAGGGTAAGTGTGGCTTATATGGCTAAATATGGCTAATATATTGGTTTTGACCGATTAATCTGTACCGATAGAGGCTTTTTGGAACAATCGGTTATCGGTTTTGCAAAAATATCTGCCGATAGTTGCCAATAGGTTTTTTAATCTTTATTATCATTCCTCATGTGTTCCTCTGTGGCCGGTGCTGGAGGACTCTACAGTTAAAACAGCTTTGTTCTTCAGTATAACAGCGGCCTCTAAAGGTGAAATTAACACCTCAAGGGGATTTGTTGTATCTAAATATTTTTATCTTTGTCAATATTCATCCATATTTGTATCCTCACTCCAATGCATATTTTTTTTCTCTCTCTCTCTCCCCTTTTCTCCCCAGTTTGGAATGCCCAATTCCCAATGCGCTCGTGGTGGCGTAGTCAGTCGTCCGGGTGGCGGAGAACGAATCTCAGTTGCCTCCGTGTCTGAGACTGTCAATCCGCCAATCACATCACGAGGTTTGTTGAGCGTGTTACCGTGGAGACGTAGCACATGTGGAGCCCCACACTATTCTCTGAGGCATCCACGCACAACTCACCACACGCCCCACCGAAAGCAAGAACCACATTATAGTGACCATGAGGAGGTTACCCCATGTGACTCTACCCTTCCTAGCAACCGGGCCAATTTGTTTGCTTAGGAGACCTGGCTTGAGTCACTCAGCACACCCTGGATTCGACTCATGACTCCAGGGGTGCTAGTCAGCGCCAATACTCGCTGAGATACCCAGACCCCATTCCAATGCATATTTTGTAATTTTTATTAGATAATCAAATGTTTTAAATTGAAGCGAAGGAATGCAAAGAGAGTTGAGCCCACGGTTGATGAGCGGGTGGGGGGTGGGTACGCTGCCCTTTTCTGCATATCGTGGCGCTGTTTTGTGGTCCTTTCGACATAATGCGGGTCGACCCACCAGCCCGCTTGGTTCTTGCCGTAGGCCAGTCTGCCCCTGATTGGCCCCAAATTGCGTCGGCCCACCAGGAAAATGCCCGGTATGCCAGATTACCAGTACAGGTAATCCTGGCCGTAAGGAAAGATTAAGAAATGCATTGATCAGCCGATTCATCGGTTATTGGCCTTTTCCACCTCCTTTAGTTATCAGTATCCGCAAACTCCACTAGCGGTCGAACTCTAGTCTAAATACATTTTGGGGTCACAGTATTATATATATGTAATAAATGTGTGCTAGCTTTTGTGTGTATAACAGAGATCATACCTGGCAGATACATTTGTTGTAAAGGACACACAATCACTGGTAAAAGTTAATGGTGTTGTCCCAGTGATATCCTCCCATTGAGCAGGAGTAGTCCCACCTTCACAAGTAAAAATACAATGCATAAATGTTAAATATAAAAATGACATTTATTGGACTTAAGGTTTTGTTCTATTTTCATGTCTTCAATTTTGACACAGTATCTTCCATTGTTTCAAGGCTTGTGTCTTTTATTTTGAAAGTTTATGTTCTCTTTTTACTTCTCAATCAAGTCCCCTGCTTTATTTTGTCACATATAACTGTTGCTAATTTTGACAAGCTTCCTTGATAGCACACATACATCACCCAGATGTCTATTTGATGTGCGTGTTTACATCTGGAAAACATTTAGGCTGTTTGCTCATCTACAATAACAACCTCGGAGATGTCAGTGTGCTATCTGGGCTATGTTACAGTGTCAGGATGCTTAAACAGATGCTTAAAATGTACACAGTCACAGTGTTTACACTTTTCAGGTAATCAACCTACAAATAGCTTACATTTAGTTGAGAACAAAACTAAGTTAAGTTGAGAAAAACAAAAGTATTTAAATATTCAAAATTACACCTTTAATGGATGCATCACAACATAGAACGAATAAGCATTTTAAGTTTGTGAACGTGTGAACCCATGTGTACTTTCTCACCTGTGATGCTGCATAGCAAGCGTAACGTTGGTGTATCGCCGCCTCCAAACCCGCTGCGGATTGGGTCAGCAGAGCACATCGGGATAGGGATCGTCATGGTGATGGGTTTGTGAAACTTCCTCCTTCGAGGCTCCAGAGTGACTATAGGACTGAACGTGGCTTTATTACCCAAGATCTTCCTCACCACATCCACACACATGGGCTGAGACTGACCAAAGAACGAAGACCACAATGACAATTTTAGCCCGGCACTACCAGTCAAATGTTTGGACTAGGGATGTAGACGATTAATCGGCATTAACAATGTGTTCGGCTAATCGTATCGGTTAAAAATCTCATTTGATGGGTGTATCACGTAGGGTATGTTATGTGCACACAAAGGGCTCTTTTAACACTTTAACCACTAGCAGCTTCTCAGTCTGAACGACAAGGAAATATAAAGCGTGCGCTGTGGGATAATTTAGTCCATGAAGACATGTTCTGATGCCGATTGTAAAATAGGACATTTAAAGTTTAGTGTAGCACAAGTGCAATGCGGTAGATCTGCAGGTCTCGACATCTAAGAGCATATGTTAACAGCCACACATTTCACTTATGTTGTACGAAAGGTGGGAGTGAATTTCGGATGGACGTCAGTGCCTTTGGAGCAGGTTTCAGTCTCCGGGCTTACCGTCAAGCGGCTGTGTACCATACTGACCGCTGCCCACCATGATTTTTCTAATCAAAAATGATTAGGATTGCCCAGCAGCACAATTTGTGGGTTGACTGGCTGTTTTTATTCTTCCATTTGTTAAACTGGCAAAAGTTATCCATTCAATAATGGCTTGTTATGAAATATATGGACATAACTATTGCTAAAACTGTACATCTGTCATATGAGCCTGTTTTGTTTCAGTCAGAATAGACCTTTGTCATGCCTGTTTAGTCACTTGTTTGATTCATGAGTTATCGGTTAATAATACTCGGTTACAAGAATTTGCTAAAATTTGCATCCATAGTTTGAACACCTTCTAATACTTTATTATCACTTGTTTCCACATTTTATAATAGTAGTAAAGTGATCAAAACTACATAAAAACATACACAAAAAATACATACACATACATAAAGTACAAAAACTATATATATATATATATATATATATACACTAGCAGCCAAAAGTTTGGAATAATGTGCAGATTTTGCTGTTTCAGAAGGAAATTGGTACTTTAATTCACCAAAGTGACATTCAACTGATCACAAAGTATAATCAGGACATTACTGATGTGAAAAACAGCACCATCACTATTTGAAAAAATGCATTTTTGATCAGAACTAGACAGCAGCATCACTCCAACACCTTATCCTTGAGTAATCATGATAAATTGATCATTTGATACTAGAAAATCACTTGCTATTATATAAAAAAACTGCAGATTTCACACAAATGTGTAACTACAGTCTTCAAAGACGAGCACAACTGTCTCTAACAAGGACAGTAAGAGATGTGGAAGACCAGATGTACAACTAAACAAGAGGATAAGTACATCAGAGTCTCTAGTTTGAGAAATAGACGCCTCACATGTCCTCCGCTGACAGCTTCATTGAATTCTACCCGCTCAACACCAGTTTCATGTACAACAGTAAAGAGAAGACTCAGAGGTGTCTTATGGGAAGAATTGCGAAGAAAAAGCCACTTTTGAAACAGAAAAACAAAAAGAAAAGGTTCGAGTGGGCAAAGAAACACAGACATTGGGCAACAGATAATTGGAAAAGAGTGTTACGGATCTTAACCCCATTGAGCTTTTGTGGGATCAGCTAGACTGTAAGTTGTGTGAGAAGTGCCCGACAAGACAGACACATCTATGGCAAGAGCTACAGGAAGTGTGGGGTGAAAGGTCACCTTAGTATCTGGACAAACTGACAGCTAGAATGCCAAGGTCTGTAAAGCTGTCATTGCTGCTCATGGAGGATTTTTTGATGAGAACTCTTTGAAGTAGTTTAAGAAGATCTGAAAAATGTGTTCATACTGTAATAGTAATTGTTCACATTATTAATGTCCTGACTCTACATTGTGATCAGTTGAATGCCACTTTGGTGAATAAAAAGTACCAATTTCATTCCACAAGAGCAAAATCTGTACATTATTCCAAATTTGGATGTTAATTAACCAATATCAAAACAGGCAAGAGAGCCGTTGTTCCGAGCACCAGCACAGCTGTGGTTTAGGTTTCGGAAAACAGTGCCCATGTTACCTGCAGGCCGACACGGATGCGTTTAGTGAGAGCTCCCTCTGGGAACACAGCCTGGACTTGTGGGACTACAGTACTGCTCAGAATTCCACCTTCTGGACCAATCAGATTACTGTCCTGTTTAATACGCGACACCACTGCAAAGTACTGTGGGAAATCTCGAGTGATGATGCGACAGATGCGCTTTCTCTCCAGCTCCTCCGGTGGATCCAGTCCTGAATATGGAGAACGCTTTGTATTTGTCACCAAATAAATACATTATCTAGAAAAGTAGCACATTGCTTATTTCCAAAAAGAGGTATTATTGTTACTTTCAGCAAAGTAATCTAATTCTGTAATGCGTGGAACGTGTTACTACCAACACAGTTGTTCAACTTTGTTCAGTACAACATAACTCACCCTCATCTATGCCATTGAGTATCTGGTTGAGCTCTTCTTCAGTGTACTCGCAGTGATGCTCCTTCCAGCTCTCTCCCGTCTCACTGCGTAAGATCACCAGCTCTCTCTCCTTCCCTCTCAGAGCCGCAAAGTGAGGGATCTCCACGATCACCGGCCTGATACCCAGCACAACATTATAACAGTGTTATACATGAAGCATCTACAGTGCATTCAGAAAGTATTCAGACCCCTTCATTTTTTACTTTACATTTTATGTTGCAGCCTTATGCACTCCATACCCCATAATGACAAAGCAAAAAAATGATTTTTGATAACTTAGCAAATGTATTTAAAAGAAAAAACTGAAATATCACATTGACATAAGTATTCAGATCCTTTGCTATGTAACTTGAGATTTAGCTCAGGTGCATCCTATTTCTCTGGATCATCTTTGATATGTTTCTACACTTTGATTGGAGGCAAATCAAATTTGTGGCAAATTCAATTGATTGGACAATATTTGGAAAGGCACAGACCTGTCTATAAAAGGTCTCCCACTGAAAATGCATATCAGAGTAAAAACTAAGCTATGAGGTAAAAGGAACTGCCTGCAGAGCTCAGAGACAGGATCGTGTCGAGGCACAGATCTGGGGAAGGCTAAACATTTTTGAAGGTTCCCAAGAGCACAGTGGCCTCCATAATTCTTAAATGGAAGTTTGAAAAAACCAGGACTATTCCTAGAGCTGGCCACCCGGCCAAACTGAGCAATCGGGGGAGAAGGGCCTTGGTAAGAGAGGTGACCAAGAACCCGATGGTCACTCTGGTTGAGCTCCAGAGATCATGTGTGGAGGTGAGAGAAACTTGAAGAAGGAAAACCAGCACTGCAACACTCCACCGATCTGGGCTTTATGGCAGAGTGGCCAGATGGAAGACTCTCCTCAGTGCAAGACACATGAAAGCCCACTTAAATTAGCATAAAAGCACCTAAAGGACTCTCAGACTGCGAGAAACAAGATTCTCTGATCTGATGAAACGTAGATACAACTTTTTGCCTCAATGCCAAGCATCATGTCTGGAGGAAACCAGGCACCACTCATCACCTGCACAATAATATCCCAATGGTGAAGCATGGTGGTGGTAGCATCATCCTGTGGGGGTGTTTTTCAGTGGTAGGGAATGGGGACTAGTCAGGGTTGATGGAAAGCTGAATGCAGCAAAATACAGAGATATCCTTAATGAAAACCTGGTCCAGAGCACTCAGGACCTCAGACTGGGCTGAAGGTTCCCCTTCCAACAGGACAATGATCCCAAGCACACAGCCAAGACAACACAAGAGTGGCTACGGGACAACTCTGTGAATGTCATTGAGTGTCCCAGCCAGAGCCCGGACTTGAACCCAGTCAAACATCTCTGGAGAGATCTGACAATGGCTGTCCACCGACGGTCCCCATCCAACCTGACAGAGCTTGAGAGGATCTGCAGAGAAGAATGGCAGAAAATCCCCAAATCCAGGTGTGCAAAGCTTGTCCCATCATCTCCAAAAAGACTCAAGGCTGTAATCGCTGCCAAAGGTGCTTCAACTAAGTACTGAGTTAAGGGTCTGAATACATATGCCAATGTGATATTTCAGTTTTTTCTTTTTAATACATTTGCAAAGTTATTAAAAATCAGGTTTTTGCTTTTTATTATGGAGCATTTAGCATAAGGCTAAATAAAAAATAAAATAAAAATGGATACTTTATGAATGCACTGTAGATACTTCAAGTCTACCAGATCCAGATACTTTTGATTAAAAGTAAATACATATATGCACATAATCACATAAATTCATGCAGCAACTAAAGGTAGCTCACAAAATGGCAGAATAAATAAAAAGAAATTGATTTACAAACAACTGGGTGCAAACGGTCGACTAAGGGTGCTAAAGGAAACATGGGAAAATGGTTTGTACGACTACAAATAACATATTACAAATCTGTGAAGCATTACTCCACATACCATATATAGAGCATGCTGCTTTTGTCATGAATTTCACAAACTTATGAAAAGTTATGATGGTGCAGCTTAGCAGTATATTCACAATTTACTGATTTTATACATGTTTGGAAACAATCATATCTAATAAGGGTGAATCTCATGTAACCTGCCAAGAACATGTCCAGATCATATTTCACTCCATACAAACAAACAAAAAACATTAAAAATACAATTAGATTTAAAAAATGAAGCCTATAGATACAGTCGGCATGGAGGCCCACACACTCGTGGGGGGTGCTAAATTGACATGAAAATGTCCAAATGCAAATAACTAAATAAATATAACATAAGGTTCTTAAAAATAAGCCTCATTATTTTAAGGTATAACATAATATGTTATTTTATTTCTTCTAATTTTAGGGTGAAATGTGACCTGGAAATATTTGTGCGATTCACCTAAAAAAGGCAAAAATGAGAACTTAAAATGACACTACAGCGCCCATATGATACTATACATCACCTTACAGAGGAAACACAAACACTTCATAATGAATATAAGCAGTACAACACAGTTAAATGAATGTAACAGGAGAGCGTGGGGTGTGGGACTGGCATCCGTTGACTGTTTCATGTGTGTCACTCCTACCCCAGGAATTTTGTGCCTGGTGGCCCCAGCTGAAGAATGCGGCTAACCAAACTCTCGCCCTCGTTCAGAGGGGGCGGGGCAGTAGGGAGGTGGAGCTTACTGTCATCCAATAGCAGCAGTGGGAAAAGAGAGCACAGGTGACATATTGTCGGATTTGTTTCATAAATACCTTCAATTTAGAAGAGCAAAAACGGGAACTCGACTGAAAAAAGTAAATAAAAAAAGCATTCAATTGCTCTGGAAAACTGTATCCTACACTTCAATGTGCTCAACTTGAGCTTCTATTTACAGTGTGAGAAATTATCCAGAACTAAAATCAACCATGATCCATTGGGCAGGCAAATGGTAAGACATTTTTAAACCATTTTAATTCTTCTTAAACTGTTTGTAAATGTTGAGTCAAATTTAAGAACAATCTACACAGAGATTCTGCTCATGTTTCAAGAATGAGGACTATGGGACATCTAATGTCATTCACCTACTGTTAGTCAGTATAGAAAAGCATTCAAATGAATCATGGAGTGTTTTCAGAAGGATCCATTTGCAAAATGATTCATCATGTATTGCTCTTAGAATTTCCTTACAAGCCATGAATCCAAAACAACAGAATAATGGCGTTGTTAAATGCAGAAATGCAGGTGGATCATTAGTCATTATAGATCATTATAGGCAGGGCTGGACTGAGAAGAGAAATCGGCCCAGGATTTTACATAGCAACTGGCCCAAAAGTTGTTGG
The DNA here is from genome assembly GCA_032164185.1 of Moxostoma hubbsi. Classification (NCBI taxonomy): domain Eukaryota; kingdom Metazoa; phylum Chordata; class Actinopteri; order Cypriniformes; family Catostomidae; genus Moxostoma; species Moxostoma hubbsi. Next base: position 8,308,560 of record JAVLUX010000002.1, on the reverse strand, counting down.
GGTGGTGTCCTTTCCTGCATATCTTGGTGCCGTTTTGTGGTCTGTTCTGCATTATAACATCATTTTAGCTTATTTTGGCACATTTCGCGGCCGTCCCACCGGCTCGCTCCGTTCCCCAATGGCCAATCCGCCCCTGATCGCCCCCAAATTGCGATTAATCGCATATACAAATATTTGCTGAGAAAGCCCCTCATATAACAATAACTCAATATATAATGATGAAATAATTATACATAGTTATCTTTAAATATTTAAAAGTTTATATATATATATATATTTTTTTTTATTTTTCTGAAAGTCAGAAATTCTCAGATTAAAATTCTTAAAGGGGTCATGACATATATTATAATTTTATTATCTTCCCTCAGGTCCACTTTTCCACCCTGTGTCTGGCCCTCTGTCTAAAAGCTCAGTTTAAAGGTATCTGGCCCTTTAAGACTTTACTCTGTTTCAGCCTCTGTTCTGATTGGCTAACTTCAGCAGTCCCTCAAAAACAGCCATATTTAAAACTCAATCGGAAGAAAACGAACAAGCTTCACTTTATCATTTATAAAACTACATTTCAGGGTTAACATGTGACGTACTCCCAACATATTTCATCTGAATGTATCAAAATGTTCCCTGAAGTACAGCAGATATCAAAGAGTCATTGATATATTGACATTTGAAACATTAGTGAATGAAATAAACTTTTCTTTGCAAAGCTTGAATCATATTGTGACCGGTTCACAAGCACTGATATGAGCCATAAACACATGCAATCCACACTAAAGTGTTCTGAATATGCAAACGTAATACAGTCCACGGTGATGTTTGGTGCTTCAACCGGCAACAGGCCAAAGCAGAGACGCTGGTCTTCAAATGTCACATCTATAGTGTTTGTTTACACTCAGAACGGGATGTGTTTCTCCCAGCGGCAGCAGCAGAATGAGATGCGTTTTTAAATGTTGCACTTGTACTGCTCTTAAAACGCACCGCACGTCGCTGGAAATGCATCGAAACAATTAAAGATGTGCATATAGTGCATGTGTACAAAAGACTAACAACTAAAAATAGCACAGAAGGGTGCAAAAATGGTACAGGAGGCCTTCAAAACAGCACAACAGCAAGATGAAACAGGATGGAGGTCTCATTTTTAGAGTGCTAACTTCAAACGGAGTCTTTTAAAAACAGAGCGCGATTAATGATAACGGACAAAGCCTTGTGATGTCACAAGTTCCACAAATTCCAATTCGTTTCTTGAGCCTGGTTTAAATAAATGCTCTTTTTCTGTTAAGGAAGATGTTTTGATTCTCATGCCATGACCCCTTTAATAAACACTTGATATTTACCTTGAAAAAACACAATGGGGCAAAATTGCATTTTTATAATGGATTTTCAGTTTAATATTAAAAGTCTGGGTCTGGGACAGAACCAAAAATACATGATGTAGGCCTGGTAAAAAGTTTCCAGTTCAATTTTAATGAGACCTTTACATGATAAAAAGAAAAAGTCCAAATATGTTCATTTTAATAAAAATCAACATCTAGGACATGGAATAGCCCAAAGTTGAAAAAACAGCAATATATGTATATTATTATTATTACTTGTGGTAAGGCCAGTGTTGTGGTAAGGCCAAATCTTTGAACTACTGGCCCAGTGTTAAGCCGTGACTTATCATCAAACAGCTGCTTACCCAAGGAATTGTGCTCCAGAGGGTCCCACCTCGATCAGTCTGCTAGCCAGACCCTCTCCCTCCACCATGGTGGGCATAGTCGCCAACCGGTGCCTTTTCACCAGTCTACAGGTAACCCGTGTAGGAGCACTGCATTTTCTTGGTGGAATGATGATTCGAAGGCCGTTGTGACGGCACCCTCGCATTGCACCTCCGCGGGCGTCCACCATGAAGCTGACCAAGAAACTGCATAGAGGGTACATGATGTTTAAAGTAAGAGACCCTAACTACAGATGAAGCTTTGGTAATGATCCAATTAGCACATGACTGATGTAAATAATACACATGTTGACAGTGGAATCACAAGCCACTTTATAAAGTACAGTACTGTGGTTACAATGATCATGATGCACAACTGCATTACACAACTATTATCAACAGAAATGTTAATGTTCATGCACACACACACACACACACACACACACACACACACACACACACACACACACACTCTGTCAGGAAAGATGATCTAAACATGCAATCCTGGTGGCACAACATGCATGGCAGACAAAACGCAAACCATGTTTATAAAGTGAATACAATAATGAGAACCCACTTATGATGGCACACTGCTATGATAATGCAATGCAATAATTTAATCAATTTCTGATCTTATTTAGGGTACCAAGAGACTCAACACTGGCATTGGGTTCAGGAGGAATGCTGGTAATGTCTGGATAGTTACAGGACTGTGCAAAGGTTTTAGGCACTTGTGAAAATGTTGCATAGTGAGGATATCCCATAAGTTTATTTATCACTTAATATCATACAAAGTCCAGTAAACATAAAAAAGCTCAATCGATATGCGCTGTGGCCACCTTTGCCTTTAAAACAGCCCCAATTCTCCTACAGCAGGTACATCTGGACACAGTTGTTCTTGGTTGTTGGGGCAGATCGGATGTTTCAAGCTTCTTGGAAGAATTCATCACAGTTCTTCAATCTATTTATTCAAATGCTTTTATAGCTGACGATATAAATGACCATCTTACATAAGACAAGTGCTTTTGTGAAACATCTTATGTGCCGAAGACTTTTGCAGAGTACTGTACATTAATACAAATCATGTGCAATGGTGAAATATCACAACACTACATTTGTTGATTACACAATCCACAAACATATGAAAAAGAATGAAAATCAGACAACAACTGTGTTAGGTGGGTTAAATTATAGCATTCAGATGACTTCCAACTTGCAATGCCTGCTGGGTTACTGGATAAGGATACTCTAGTGATTGCTGGGATGGATTTCCACGTGTGTGTGAGGTACCAATTGTAACCAAGCTAACACGAAGCCATATCTACATGTTAAACTGCACGGCAGAGCTACAAAAATTCACAATCACTACAGAAAATACTTTCAGATTTTATTCATTTCTAAAATCAAAGTTTTATCATTTCCAGGTTTTCCATTAGCTTCACTAAGACTCTTCACCTTTATTGTACACTAATGCTTCTATCGAGACGTAACAATATTCCAAGAGGCATTGCAAGACAACACAAAACTCATGTGTTCCCTGTGTGGAGGTCAGAGGTCAAATGACACACTGCAGCAAGTCACCTGCTGTTGTCATGACACGGAGAACAACGGCTGAAGGCAAAAATACCATTTAGAAAGAGAGAGAGAGAGAGAGAGGATGAAAGAGAGAGAGAGAGAGAGGGACAGAGAGAGAGAGAGAGGATGAAAGAGAGAGAGACAGAGAGAGGATGAAAGAGAGAGAGACAGAGAGAGAGAGAGGATGAAAGAGAGAGAGAGACAGAGAGAGAGAGAGGATGAAAGAGAGAGAGAGAGAGACAGAGAGAGAGAGGATGAAAGAGAGAGAGACAGAGAGAGAGAGAGGATGAAAGAGAGAGAGAGAGAGACAGAGAGAGAGAGAGGATGAAAGAGAGAGAGGATGAAAGAGAGAGAGAGACAGAGAGAGGATGACAGAAAGAAGTTTGATAAATAGGAAGTAACTTAAAGGAACTAGTTAGTAACTGGATTTTCAAGGGCATCATTCAGTAGGTTATTTGTGGTCATTAAAAATATTACATGAAATGTTTGTACAGAATATTTGTGGATATTTTTATTTGGGACACTTTGCAATACCATGAACAAATATTAATTGTGAATAAAAAGTCAATATGAAATAGCATTTGTGTGTGTGTGTGTGTGTGTGTGTGTGTTGGATATCATTTATCTTTTGCATACCCAGAATGAGCAGGACTTGAGGAGAGCGCAATATTATCCAGGTTTTCATTTTCCCAGCTCAGTCTGTTCTCGTCTTTCTCATTCTCTCTTGCTAGAGAAGACACCTGCAGTACACGAAGCACTTTATAATCAGGTTACATTTTTTACTCTTCGTTAATGCATTATAGTTATCGTGAACCAACAATGAACAATATATTTTGAACAGTGTTCAGTCGATCTATAACCATCATATTGTAGTGAAATGTCCTGCTTGAAAGTGCAATCTTTCTTTAAAAATAAATGCCACTTTGTTTGGACATCTAATGCAAGATATTGTGAAATCAGACATTTTTAAGTGTGGCTTAAGTGTCCAAATATGTTTTAGAGCCACTGTATAATTCTGTCACTTATTAAATCCATAATAAACATTTATTTTATATATAAAAAATAAATAATAATTTACCTGGTTACCATAAATCATATCTTCCATCACCCCATAATGCCTTGCTGGGTAGTAGTTCTGGTGAGTGTGTGTGTAAGATCTGTCCAAACTGATGACAAACATGAACACAAATCAACCAATCGGCTGTAGGTTGGCATGGCAACATTTACACAAAGATTTAACTATCATCAGCCGATCTGAATTCTCAGAATCTGATATTTGAAAGAACATCCAAAATAATAGTTATAACATGACACACTGATACAAAGAAAGTGAAATGTTTCCCACATACCTTTGTAAGCGACTACGTTAGCATTAGCGGAAAGAAAAGAATGTGTGCATTAAAATCTGACAATTTGCATTTATTTATAAAATATACATAATATAAGTTAAAGTTATACTAATGAAGGGTAAGAGACTTTCATTTCAACGAATAATCCTTTTTCAATGCAATTTATGCTTTTAATGTTTAGACAATTTTAAAGACTAAATAATAAAAAAAAGTACTATATTAATATACTTTTATACACTATATAAAAAAACTTTTATATGCTATTTTATATTTAAAAATACGATATAAACAAATATACATCACTATACTGTACAAATATGGTGCTTTTTAAAAATGCAATTTCCACATTTCTGCTTTTAATCTTGTCGGTACGATCACCCCATTGACACTTATTTAAAGTGCATTACTGTACTCATGATTTGCCTTTTTTATATACAAACTGGGAGACAGATTACAATGAGTTTTGTAATAATCAATAGGACGTCACAGAAGCCATAAATACAGATCAATACAGGGAGTGGTGGTGGCGTAGTGGGCTAAAGCACATAACTGGTAATCAGAAGGTTGCTGGTTCGATCCCCACAGCCACCACCATTGTGTCCTTGAGTAAGACACTTAACTCCAGGTTGCTCCGGGGGGATTGTCCCTGTAATAAGGGCTCTGTAAGTTGCTTTGGATAAAAGCGTCTGCCAGATGCATAAATGTCATGTAAAGTTGTATTTAATGCTGCACCATCCTCTACATGGTTACTATGTGTACAGGACAAGACGGTAAAAATTCTTCATAAATATTAAACAATGGCAAATAACAGTTTTTACAGAAATTGGCAGAATTAAAAATATATATAACCCTATTGATCAACTCCATATTTCATATCAAAACTAATCTACCTGTCAGATTGTCCTCCTCCTAAACTGAAGCGCAGGTAGTTCATGCCGTCCAGGTATTGACCAGGTAAAGAATCATCTCCTAACTCTCGCAAATCTTCGGCCCTCAAGTACTCGCCACCGTCGCCTGTCATTGTGTCATCGCCTGGTGCACATACGTCATTAAAAACAAATGCATTGTCAAGCAATTTTACAATAAAGAGATTAGTTGTTCTAAAACTTGAGAGACTGTCAGAGATAAACTTGAGAGACTCGAGAATGTGCAAGCGCACAAACACACACCTGCACACTTAACAGGTCCATCATTCTTGAAATGAAGGATCATGTGCATTGGTTTAAGATTACATACATTAGCAAAGCCTCTATGATTGTATTACAGCAAACTACTGTAGACTGCAGCAATTCTGGGGCATTGCAGTAAAGAGTGAAGCTTAATGAAGCTGTTCTGGCGCAGTTGACATTTCTGTCCAGCAGGGGCAGTGTTTCTAACTTCTGCTTTAAGCCAATGCACTGACAATGAATGCAAGACATACTGTAGAGCGACAGTGGAGTGTGGCTGTCAGTAGCGTATTGGCTGCCTAGAGTGTGGAACAATGAGATATAACAACACAAACAGAACAGGAAGTACTGTATAATACTTTCAAAAGAAATAAGCGACTGTCCGAGTCCTTTAGCGAACACAAAAACAAGCAAATGCGAGTCTGTAGCAACCTGAGGTAGATGCTCAAATGTCAGCATTGTTGTTCGATGCCATTTTTGTGGCTTTTACTCCATGTCTGTTAGGTTTGAGGCTATCATGGCCGGGTCTAACGGTGGGGCTATGGGGACATGCCCCCCTAGATTTTCATTGCGCACCTCTGCATTAGCAGCACGTTTATCACAACACAAGCTAATTACCAAACTAGCACGTTTTGGTGATTTCTGCAACTGTTATCATTTTTCTGAGTAAAATACACCATGATTGATCCTTCCTTGAAATTCACAATGGATCATTCAATTAATATTGCTGAATGATCTCATAATTAATAGCAGGGTCGTAGCAAATGGGGTGAGAGGTGGTAACGATTCTAGGGGCCCACATGTTCAGGGGGGCCCACAAATTTTAAACTGTATATTTACATATGAAAGGGGTCAATGGAAATATGGAGTCAGGGGACCCATAATTCCTTGCTGCGGCTCTGATTAAAGGTACCGATTAGATATATCGGCCAGGTCGATTAATCAGCCGATATTTGTCTATTTTGCAATCGACCCACTTTACCTTGTGTCAGTTCGAAAATGTATCGACAGACTTCAAGTCAACACTTTCAACGTTTTTTTTCTTTTCAAGTTTATGCAGAAATATTTAAGCAAATATTGCGTAAAATAAGTGTGTTTCACTTCAGAAATTTAGCATGCATCTGATTTGCTGTTGTTAAATTGCATCATGTTTTGTCTGTATTTATATTGCCATTTATATTGGCATTTATATTGGCATTTATATTGCCATTTATATTGGCATTTATATTGGCATTTATATTGCCATTTATATTGGCATTTATATTGGCATTTATATTGCCATTTATATTGGCATTTATATTGGCCATCGGCCATCCTGGATCTCTAGATATCGCTCTCGGCCATTGAAAAACCCATATCGTTCCACCTCCAGTACCGATACCTGCAGTACAATTTCAATAACAAACACTAACAATACAACTTTTTACTTACACCGTCATGTTTCAAGAACCCCCAACCCCCATGGCGTGCAAACATGTTGCCTATACAGCATCATTAAAACGCCACACTAATGCACACTTTTGCACCCGGATACCTTCAAAATCAATGGAGTCATCAGAGATAGCTTCATGTCTTGGCACTGCATAAACCCATGTTTATTACACATTGAAAACCAGATTTCAAATGAAAATGTGTCAGGCCTGCCAGTATATTTGAGGAGATCAAATATTGATTGACGGATCAGTCTCACCCTCTTCGTCAGACACATCAAGCACTTCTGTCATGGTTTCAGGCACATTTAACTTGTGTTTCTCTGTCACCGTCTACATCGAAGCAAACAAACACAATTATGCAGGAGTAATGACCACCACTTTGTGTCTATTTTACTATTACTAATGCATGTTAATTTTTCAAGTAAACTTGCCGTTGTAGTAGTGATAATTTCCTCTGTGATCACCCACAGTGTGTCAACCACAGAAATGTAACCAAGGCGACGGGCGATGGCCAGAGCCGTGTTTCCATTCTACATAACAGAGTAAGAGACACATCATCAACACACCAGATAAATGTGCATGTGTACATGTGTTAATGTGTTTATATTTGCTCACCACAGTGACGGCATTGGGTTTGGCTCCAAACTGGAGTAAAACATTGATGATGTGCGTGTTGCCTTGTTGTGCAGCCTGATGTAGCGGTGTGTAACCATTCTGACAAGACAAGCGTGCATATTTTGACTGCACATTATCCCTATAACATCTTTTGAATAATAAATACATATTATAACCTATTTATATTATATCCATTTTTCTCCCAATTTGGAATGCCCAATTCCCACTTCTTAGCAGGTCCTCGTGGTGCCGTGGTTACTCGCCTCAATCCCGGTAGAGGAGGACAAGTCTCAGTTGCCTCCACTTCTGATACGTCAATCCGCGCATCTGATCACGTGGCACGTTGTGCATGACACCGCGGAGACTCACAGCATGTGGAGGCTCATGCTACTCTCCACGATCCACACACAACTCACCACACGCCCCATTGAGAGCGAGAATCACCACCACGAGGAGGTTACCCCATGTGACTCTATCCTCCCTAGCAACCGGGCCAATTTGGTTGCTTAGGAGACCTGGCTGGAGTCACTCAGCACACCCTGGATTCAAACTCACGACTCCAGGTGTGATAGTCAGCGTCAATACTCGCTGAGATACCCAGACCCCTATAAGTTTAGTATTAAAAAAAATGAATAGAATGATAGATACCTTTGTCTTCGCATTAACATTTGCCCCGGTCTTCAAGAGAAAATTAACAATCTTAGCGTTTCCATAGTGACAGGCGACGAT